>CM068712.1:17432399-18632399 GCA_035079005.1 Fraxinus americana | reverse complement strand
AGGAAAATCCGGTAAATAATTATTTGAAATGTTATGATATTGCATAATTCCCAGAGACCTAATTCTTTGTTTGTGGACAGAAGGTTTGATAGGAAGAAAGAAGCACTAAGAAATGAATGTGGAAGTAAAAGGAAAATGGCAATAGAATTTCTGAGGTTCTTGTTTGTATATATTTAAATTTTACTTAGTTTTTATTTTTTTTCTGTAATTTTCTCTTGTCCATGCAGTAGGGAGTTAAAAAAATAAAAATCCTTTGTTTAGAAATTTCTTCCATCGTTACAAGACTTTTAACAAATTTGACAAGATTTTGATCAATATTATTTTTAGTTCGCTTCGATCGTAGAAATGCAAATCGACTTTGATCGTTATGGACTATTATTAATTTTTAAATTCTGGACAAGCCAATCTAATTTTAAAAATTAAGACAGCTCCCTCATTTAGTGGGAATATAAGTACCATTGGAAGGCTCCATTCTTTCGACCCACGGTCTTCTTCGAACTAGCTTGTTTGTTTGCTTCCAATTCCAAGTGCTAGTGATAGAAGTTAATCACCACTAACATACTGAACATGTCATGTACATATACTTATCGGGATTGATTACGAACCGTTGCTCAGGTAAGTATGGTTCTTGAAACATTGATGCAAGTTATTTCTTAGACAAGGACATGTTTGTAAAGTAAAATATGTAAAAATTTACTAATTAAAATGTTCAGAAGAGTTGCACATTCTTGTGGGCACATAGGATTGAAGAGTTGTGAATATGAATGGGCCACATTATTCTACTCAGAGAAATGTCAACATAGATATAAACTAAAATGAGTTGGACTGAGGTGACTAAATTTGGTAATGCAATGTATTTATAAACTTGATTCTTTTGTATTTCTGTTTTCCACCTAAACTCCAAAACAGACGCACCCCACCATTTATCAGACCTGTACTCTCTCTCTCTCTCTCTCTCTCATGTGCATGCATACATACATACACCCCCTCCCCCATATGCATACATACGGCTAAATTTCATCTCCAATCGCTGAACTGTCACTGAAATTCTGATTAGTCTCTAAACAATATTTATCTCAATTGCATCTCTAAAGTTCAATTTAATTTTGTTAGGTCACGGAACTTCAATTTTAGTTGGAAAATTTGCACTTTTCGTCGTCAATCTTTTTGAAACATAAGATATATATCAGCAACCTTTTTAGTATAATCCATACTAAACCTTTTAATTATAAAGCAAAACTCGTCATTTATTCCTTTTTGGCCAATTGAATGACGGATTCACCATCATCATTAAATAAATAGAATATAATAAAGTAAGCAATCATAGGCGACTACACCACCATCACCTTTATCCATAACAGATACATTTGTACATAGACTCATTTGTGAATAAATAAATAAAATATTTATATTTAAACAAAGACTTTTTATAATCCAAAAAAATAGATTAACAAAACAAAATCTCCAAACAGTATAAGATGGGGAATAAATTTGTATTTTTCATTAAAGAACGTCTTTCTGTATCTTACCTTCAAATTGGGTGCATAAAAGGCCGTCTAGCTTTTTTGAGCTAGGTCCAAAAAGGGTCGAGGTCCAATCCATAAAAGGCCCATGGGCCTTAATTTTGTTTGTCATATTGTAGGGTTAATACCCTAAATAGTCACTAAACTTTGCTAAAAGTTCACATGAGGTCATCGAACTTCAAAACTTCTCTAATTAGTCACTGAACTTCGAAACTACCCTAAATACTCACTGAACTTTTCCAAAACCACCCTAATTAATCACTCAACTTTGCAAAAACTTCCTAGGAGTCACTAAATCATTGATGTATGAGGTCACAAGTTGCAAAGTTTGGTGACCTCCTAGTAAGTTTTAGCAAAGTTCAGTGACTATTTAGAGTAGTTTTGAAGTTCAGTGACTTCCTAGGAACTTTTTGTAACATGAAGATGTACTACGATTGCCAATACCTACGTACTAACCACGCACCCACACTCCTTAGTATAAAAACATACTTGTTTTCTTTTTTCGTTTTTGTCTCAAATTATAGACCACTTTCATTGTTGAAAGTATAATTAATGTCTTAATTTTGTAATATATCCTTATTTATTAAGTTTTGTTATAACAAATATGAACTATCATTATCTAATGCAGGGGTATATTCGAAACAAATGTAAGTAAAATTTATAGTTCTATCATATATTAATCAAATTTTCTTAATTTGTGTGAAATGAAAAAATCTTATCTTTAGAGAATACTTTCTATGGCATTTTGATTAAGAGTTAATAAAGATTTCAAATATTGAGGAAATTGGATTATTATGTTAATTAGTTTTTATAGCAAAGATAAAGGCCCACATAAGGGTCTCGGCTCGACTCGGACTCATTTTAAAACCAGCCATTGGTTGAGTCGAGAGGGCTCAGCTTGTGAGATCCACTAGTCGGCTCATTTTTTAACTTCTTGTACTAATTTTTCAAAAAATAAAAATTGCTCCTTTTTTGGATTATTTTATTAATTAATTTAAAAAATAAAAAATGAGCCAGCTCGTAAACAACTTGACTAGCCAGTTATTGTAATGTGTGATTATTTCTTTCTACTATACCATTTTATTGAGAAGTTCTAGGAGTCGAGAAATTATATTCATATCCATTATTTTTGAAAAAATCATCAAACACAATATTATCAAATTCTCCACCATGATCACTTCTAATGGTAGTAATAGTGCACCCCTTTTCATTTTGAACATTTTTACAAAAATGCTTAAATACATTTCAAAGCTTCATCTTTTAAGTTCAAAAAGGCACCCCAAGTAAATTAAAAAAGCCATCAACAATGACAAAAACATAATGTTTGCCACTCAAATTTGCGATTCAATATAGTCCAAAAAGATCTATGTAGAAAGGTTGTAAAAGTTTTGTAGTTGATAAGTGTTCCTTAAGTTTGAAAGAGCTCTTTATTTGTTTTTCAAATTGATATACATCACAAATTTTATCTTTCACAAATTTCAAATTTGGAAAATCTTTGACAGAGTAATTTTTCCAAATCTTTGTAAGTAGGTCTATACTAACATTACATAATCTTCTATTCCACAGCCAAGTATCGCCTTTTAAACTTGATAAACAATTAGTTTCACTTTCAAATTCAATGTTTACGATATAAACATCCTTACTTTGACTTCATATAATGATATAAACATCACTTCTGTAGATGTAGTATCTTCAGTACAGCATTTTAGAATAATCCAATTTGATATGATAACATTAATCATATAATTAATTAATTATGTTTGAGGTTATCAACTAATAGTACATTTTCAATAGAAGGAGATGAATGATTACCAATAATTTCAATACGAATAATTTTTTATTTAGCATTATCTCTAAAAGTAACATGGCCACCACTCGAAGCTTGATAGCAAAGTTTATCTCCGATCATGGGTTTTGAACATCTACTATCCAAGAACCATTTGCTCGTTATTTTCTTTGATACTTATAAAAAAATATTTAAGTTTTGATCTTTGGTACCCATACAATTTTGGATTCTTGTAGTTAGTATTTGTGGCAACCTCTTTTTGATTGAACAATAAAGCTACATATCCATTTTTCTTACAAAAACTACAAGTAACATATGGAAGATGAGGCGTAGAGGCTTTGACAAATAAACTTTTGAGAGATTTTGTTTCAAGAAATATTTGTATCCAATTCATGTAACGATTGATAAGAAAAAGGAAGAACAGCTTTACCCCAAAGTCACGGTGAAATCAAGAGTAAAAGGTACTCAAAAAACAATTTCCTTCACCAAGGATCAAATCTCAATATTTCTTGCATTATTTTATTTGTGAATAATTTTAGTGAAATCTATAATTTTTCTTTTAAGGAAAAGTTCTCTTTAAATAATTGTGAACCACTTTTTCTTTTTCAAAATCCTTTTGTGTTTCCAAAAGTTCCTTCACTTTCTTTTCTGATGAAGAGTTTTTTTCTTTTTGAGAGTCGAATGTTTGAGAGAAATTTTTTCAAATTCTTCAAGGAGTTTATCATACGAGGTAGATAATTTATCATATACAGAATTGTCATTTGTGTTTACCTCATTTTCAATAGCCACATGTTGGAAATTTCCTCTTGACTCTCATCTTTTGCATGGTCATTATCATCACTTTCATCCCATATTATTTGGAATACTTTCTTTTTGATAAATCTTTTCTTGTTGGAACATTCAATTATTTTGTGATCGACTTTGTCACAATTATAACAGACTATTTTTTACTCCTTTTCACCATTTTCATCTCTATTGGAATTGGTGATTGGTGCGAAACCCCTCCATTTTTTGACAAGGAGAACTAGATTATTAAGTTCTTCATCATTCATGTTTTCATTTGTTGTGCCTTTATCGATTGCCGTCTTTAAAACAATTTGGTGCTTAGGAAGCTCATCCATTTCCTCTTTTAGCTCATATATTAATAATTTTCCATAGAGCTCATGTGTTGACATATTTAGTGTTTTCTATCAACATTCTTAATGAGCTCCAATCTTTTGAGAGGTACCTAAGCATTTTACTTATAAGTTCATAGTTAGTAAATTTTCGATCAAAACCTTTAAGGCCATTCCCAATATCGATAAAACGAGCAATTATGTCAACAATGAGTTCATTTTGTCTCAAAAAGAAAATTTCAAAACTTTAATCAAAAGATTGATCTTAGTTTCTTTTAATTTACTAGTACACATATGAGTGATTTCTAAAGAATGCCAAGTATCATAAACTTAATCACATGTTAGTATACGATTAAATTTATTTTTATTTAAAGCATAATAAAGTAGATTTTTTGTTATAACATTTAAAGAACCTCCCAAATGTTATATATATAATCATTCTGGACTTGTAGAATGTTCCTCAAGATTTTGAATATTATGGTTAGTCATTACTCAAAATTGTAAAATTTTAATATCAAAGCGAACACCTTGCATTGATATCAATTGATGTCACAGGAATAACTAACTGATATGGAGTGAATTGATTTTTGAAGCTTTTTCGAAACACACTTTCAAAAGAAGTAAATCACAAACACGTTGATCAATCAAATAATAATAGTAAGAAAAAAAATAATAATAATAAGTAAAAGAGTTGAGATGATGGAAACGATATATTTATAGAGGTTCAATCCAAACAAATTATCTACGTCATTTGTTACCAAGTTCGTCATCACGAGTAAGATTTTTTCACTAATTAATTGATTTATGGTGGAATCAAAACTCTTATAGCGCTTCCGGTGACTTGTAAACAAGAAATATCGATCCTAATGCAATATTGAACTTTCAAGAGTCCTCAATAAGACCCAAATATTTAAAGAAATAATTTTACAACGAAACGTCTTTCTTAATGAATGATAACAATAAATTAAGTACTAAGAGAGACTAACACTTCAACGAATGACATTGAATAATAATTCAAGCGTTAGATGAGAAACTTTAATGAATATGATGATCTTACAAGTTTGATTAAATTAATCAAGATTTTAGTATGAAGAAGTAGAAAATACAAATACAATTTAAGTTCAAAGATTTGCTCAAAATATTTCTCTCTTTAATACACTTAAAAGACCTTACATTGATTGTAAAAGATAACCTCTTTATAAGGACAATTTGCAAAACTTTCTATAAGTTCATATGATATATCATTTGATCGGTAAAAGTTTGGATTATTCAAAATATAGCCGTTGGACAAAAGGTCAAAAGTTAGAATGATCAAATTTTGAATCGTTATGTTTTCGGTAGATCAGATGCCACCTTCGATTGATCTAGTCCAGTTGACCGCCTCTCCAAATCAATTTTCCCGATTTGGCCATGTTTGATCTTATATGAATGTTTTGAAAAATGTGAACTTTTGGAAAGTGATTTTGGCTAATTTTTCAAGGTAAATGATATTTTAAAAATACGATCTAAGTTTAAATATCATTTTAAAAATTATTTTTACCTTCGATTTAAACATTTTATGCAAGTGATACCAAAATATTTTTGGTGCATAAAATAGTTTTTGAGGTTTTATCATTCATTGATAAAAATCAAAGGTTTAGTACATTTATATTTGGTCTAAGAACTCTAGCCTTTGATCTTTCTTTGAAATTTAGCTCTTAAACTCTCGTCTTGATCTTTTTTTGAAGTTTGACTTTTAAGATCTTTTCTTGAATAATTAGAAGACTTGACATCGATCTTGACCTTATATGTGAATTTGATTTATAATGATAGTCTTGATTATGATCTTTTAATGACGATTGGACGATTTATCATTGAATATTTTGAAGATTATGATAACTTAAATTCAATTGTTAGCAAACAAGATTAATTTATTTGTTATGACAAAACTTTAGGGCGTATTGATAGAGATTAAAATCAGATTAAAATCGAAAAATTAGCCGTTATTATTGACTTTTATTAAACGAGTGGGACCCAATAACGACTATATTTTCAATTTTAATTGAATTTTAAGCTTAGTCAAACATAATCTTAATGTTAATGTCAACCATAAGTTAGCAGAGTTAATACCCTAAATAGTCACTGAACTTTGCCAAAAATTCCCAAGAGGTCACCGAATTTCAAAACTTCTCTAAATAGTCACTGAGCTTTGCTAAAACGTCCTAGGAGCCACCGAACTTTGAAAATTGTGACCCCATACATCAATGATTTAGTGACCCCCTAGGAACTTTTTACAAAGTTGAGTGACTAATTAGGATAGTTTTGAAAAAGTTCAGTGACTATTTAGGTTAGTTTCGAAGTTCAGTGACCTCTTGGGAACGTTTTGCAAAGTTCATTGACTAAGAGCCTGTTTGGTAGGGATTTTTGGGGGAAGAATTGATTTTTGAATAGTGATATGATGGGAAATGTGTGGTTGAAAAAGAAGAAAAATTATTGATGTGATGGAAAATATTTTTTTATTGAAGAATGTGTGGTTGAAAATGAGAATTGATTTACTGTACAAAATCAAAATCCATACCAAACAGGCCATAATTAGGGAAGTTTTGAAATTCAGTGACCTCCTGTAAACTTTTAAATTTAGCAGCCTTCTAAGCTTAGCAGAGATGGGTTAGTGAAATTAGTTGGGGAAGATGAAATATTTACTTTTTTTAAATATTTTTTTGTTTTGTGTTAATGTGTATTTAATTGATTTAAATGGATCTATTCGTACTTTTCAAAAGTTACGGCAGTCCCTTTGCAATTTTCCTTTTTCTTGTTTTCTTTTCCTTTTGTTTGTTTGAAGGAAAGGGTAAATGCATATTTTAATGGTTAAAATGGAAGGAATGAAGAATTTTACCATGTAACCGAAAGGTCGGAATGGATTACGCTAAAAAAGTTGAGGGTAAATTTATTACATTTCGCAAAAGTTGAGGCAAAAAGTGCAAAATTCCCCTTTTGATTTCAAAATTCACTCCTCCATCACTGCTTGTTGTATGCTTAATTGACGAAAATCGATTAATTGAAAAATATACTGCAATGAATCTTTTATGTAATAGTAGTGTGGTATGCAAATGTATTGCTACGTACATCAAAAAAGGTGTTGAAATAAAAAATACATCTTTTCGCATTTCAATCTAAAGACAATACCAATGATCATTTTATCATTTTTTGGGTTCCTCGTAGCAATTACATAGAAGATCTATTACAGTATGATTGTTAACTAAGTAATTATAGACAGTCTGGAGGACAATAGGTGAAGAAATGTGACAAGGTGATAAAATTTGAAATTAAATTGAAGCTTAGTGATCAAATTAAGATAAATTAAAGATTAATGACCTAGTATGGATTTTGCTAATGAAAACTCCCTACAAGACCTTTGAGGTAAGAAAGACATCATTTTCTTTCAATTTTTGTAATAAAGTATTGTGAAATGATGAATATATATACATATGTTTAAATAAAGTAAAAAGAAAATAAGAAAAAATAACTAATTTTAATTGTAGTCTCAAAAATGAAAACTAATCCCGAATAAATAATTGAGAAATAAAAATAGATGAATTAATACACACACACAACTTTAATTGAATTACTCAGTATTCTTATATTTTGATTTAGGTTACAATTAGATGAATATGGTGGAATTTAGAAGAAACAAACGAAAAGGACTAAAATGGAAGAAATACAAAGTACGGGGACTGAAATGCAAATACTCAAAAGTTATCTCGAACCTCACAATAAAGAATTGAGAGTCTTAGGTATCAATTGGATGAAGAAAGAAGTGAAAGGGATAAAATATAGTTAAAATACTATCACATATCAACTCCCCGTCGAAAAAGTTAGCTTCGGATTTTCAGTCTCAATTTGAGATCCATTTTTTGGCATAAGAGACGTTCGAACCAGAAAATTTGTATTTTTGAATGATTTGTAGCCCTTTGAGTTAGTTTTCCAACGCATCTTGAATAATCTAAATCAAATATCGGGAGAGAACAATATGACCAAAATACTGAAAGCTATCCGATGAAAGTTATTTAAAGTTATGCGGTCGCGAGTGGTGTTTCGACGAATTTTAGAGTCCAGTTTCAATCTTCTATGCAACCGCATGACTTACTACTATGCGGTCGCATAGTTCATTCTCGACACGAAAATTTTGGTTTTAGAATTTAAGTCAACTACCTATGGAAAAACTAAAAAGAGATATTTTAAAATCCTAGAACGAGATAAGAACGTATAGAAAGCCTCTAATCTTCATTTTTCATTATTTGCTCTTAAAATCATGAACATGGGCTTAAGAGTCTAAACTTGCATTAACCTTGAATGGCACTAAGTGTGAGCTTTTACACTTGAGTAAGATAAACGAGACCCGTCGATGATAGGGCACGTGGCCTCATCAGATCGATTGGTCCTTGTTGCACGCATCAATCAATCAATCAAGGCATTAAATGCTAAGATTCTTTTGGCATCTATAAGTCCTAATTTGTGCAAGTGGAATTTGACTGTGTAGGTGTGCAGAGGCGGCATTGACAGTAAATTATCTTGTCAATCATTTCACTACAAGAACTATTAGGGATCTCGCCATCGCCTCATCAGGACCGACTCCTACATGGGGCGTCTGCCCAAATAGGGCGGTCCAATTTCGTTCTATGGGAAAGGGGTCGTCTCCATACGTATAACAGGGTCGTTCGTGTAGCCATGCAAGGTGTGGAGCCCTCACCGTTTGCCACGTACGATTATTTATATGAGTAACAACATTTCCCGAAATCCAAGTATGATTATTTATATGATGCATGGACTTTCTAGTCTAAGAAAGAAAAAGAATTCTTTAACTGAAGCTGGCGAGAGGGTTAAGGGATATATGACGAGGCTCTAGAAGTAAAGGGCGAGCCTATTTGATAGTTGACCCCTGTGATAAGACTGAAAAAGTGTTACGTGAGGCTATTGGAGAATTTACCAAGCCTCTTTAAGGGCTGAAGCCTGTGATAAGGTTGAAAAAGCATTAGGCGAGGCCATTGGAGAATCTATCGATCTTCTTTAACAGCTGAAGACTGTGATAAGGCTGAAAAAGTGTTAGGCGAGGCCATTGGAGCTTGCCAGGTGGCATGCCATAATGATTTAAGGGGCATGTTGATTCCTAACAAAGACAGTTGGGTGGCGTGGCAATTTTCTAGGCTCGAGCTATGTGTCCATTTAATTCGCAATGATGGTGATACCTCACATCTTACAGGGTCTACGCAAGTTCATGGCATGTGCTTAGCACGACTTCATCTGGGCCTTTGGTTTGAAATTTTTGCAGGCGTCTTTTGGTATTATCATGACAGATGGGATCACATGTGGAGTGCCTAGATTAAAGTGAAAGGAGATCAAACGGTGGGGATTCATTTACTACGCATATAAAAGCTTGGAAACCTACCTTTTTCCCATTTTCTTCACTTTGCGAATGTTTCAAACCCTTGAGTGCTGAAAATATTACCACTTTCCTCTCATTTTTTCTGCATTCCAGATCTTAGATCTTAGATCTCGTATAATTATTTATCATTATCGAGGCATTTTCTTCACCTGTTAAGTTAGATGGCTTCGTCCTCGAAAAAAAAATGTGTCTAAGGGGTCTTCTGGGGTAAACATGGCATTTATTTGCGTCGATGCGAGTATTCCTCCAATGATTCCTACTAAACAGATCATAGAGGCAATTTGGGACCTCATATTGCATGGATGATGCCAGGGGGTCCCATAGATTATAGCATTAGATGGTGGACTTCCTTGTGGCCAACTGATATAAAAGAGGGTAAGTTAGAGACCTTTCGAAAGAGGTATAGGATCCCAGATAACGTAGAAATGTTCGTACTGACCCTAGAGGAGATGGCCATCTTTCCTAGAGAGAGGTGTGTGGTAGTGAGCGAGGTCATTCTAGCTAGGGAAATGAGGCTACCCCTGCACTCCTTCTTCAGATTTATCCTTAGGCAGTACAACCGGCCCTTACCCGAATAGTATCCAATGCATGGAGTCAACCAGCAAGGGCCTTCCTTCTTTGGAAAGAGGGCACCCTTGACGAGGATATGCCTCCCCATGTTTTCCAGACCTTTTTCCAACCTCGAGCCTCGAGTGGGGAGAGCGACTGCAAGGGATGGTATTCCATGAACCCCTGGGGCTCGCACTCTCCCTTCATTTTGGGGACTCCGACCTCTATCAAGAACTGAAATTCATCTGGGTTTTTGGTTAGGGGTCGTTGGTAGACGATGGAGGGAGATACGGCCACGGAGATAACCTTACCTACCCAGTATCATAAGTATAGTGAGTTTAGCCCTAGTTACAACAATGTTTACTTTACGCCATTGCTTTTAGTTCTTCATTTCTGATGTGTGAATTGTACAGCTACAGTTAATAGGTTCGAACTTGAACCTTTAGAGTGGGCTATTATAAGGGCCATTTATGAGTTGCACGCAGAGAAGAGGCACTTCAAAAATACAATTGCCAAACGAAAATCTTCGTTATGCATCAGCTGATGACTACCAAGGGTAAAGAGACTCATACTCATTCATCTTTAGTGGTTTTGCTTTGCTGACATTTATCTGATAGTGTCCTTTTATGGTTTGCAGGTCAACACGATAAAAAGGAGTATGTCAAACCTGACATGCTTTTTCTAAGAAGCCTCGGAGAGGCGAAGAAGAAACAGCCCATGAGCTCATCTTCAGCTGTTTACAAACATCAGATTGTTGAGCTGACCCGCCTATCTAAGGCAAACCCACCGCCTACCTTGGAGAAGAAGGGGGAAAAAGAGGAAAAATGAGGCAAAGAGGATGTCGAGCCTTTAGCGGAGAAACCTCTGAAAATAAAATTGTTGTTAAAGAAGAATACTGGGCCTCCCTCTCCCCCCAAATTCTAGTTGACCATTGGGGAGTCGTTTTAGCATCCAATCGTTGTTGAACCCATTTCTTCAGTGAAAATTGTAGATGTGGAGAAAGTCGCTGAGGAGGAGGTGAGCCTCATGATGAAGAAAAGGGTTAGGAAGGCTAAGATTGCCCCTTCTGAAGGAAAAGTCCAAAACTTTTTGGGTGGAAGGGCTGATGAGATAGCCTCCCCGATGATGGAAATGCTCCCCGTTGATTTCTAAGGGGCTACAAGGATCCATCATAAATACTGGACTGATAAGTATTCCTTATATGCAGAGACCTATGACACGGTAGACATGGTGGAAGCCAGGTTCGCCCTGTAGGCCCGTTCTCAAGGTTTCTTCTTGAATGTGCAAATGGAGATGAAGTGGTTGCAGGGCCTCAATAAAGAGCTCCTTCAGAGGGCTATGAACATCAAGGCTGCAATGGATAAGGCTAAGGCTGAGCCATCGTCAGCCAATGAGGCCTCCAAAATAAGGCAAGTTGAGGTTGACTCGAGGGTGGAGGCACTTTCCAAGGAAAATGACGAGATGAAGAAAGAGGTCCACCTCTGCAAGGCCAAAGTCAATGCCCGAAGAAGCGGGTGGAGAATTCTGACAATTTACAGAAAATAGCTTCACCAACCTTAGAGGTGGTCAACAAGGAAAATTGGGAATTAAAGACCAAAATCGAAGAGCTGACTACTGAGGCTACTGATTTGAAGTAGCAGTTAAGTGGGGCAGGGGTAGCAGTAGTGAATGAATATGTTGCTCTTTTCCATGAAACTGCAGAGTACGATGGGCTCGACATATACTGGCGAGGAGCAGCTTACAACATAGTGCTCGCGAGGCTTGCCGAGCTGCATCCTCAATTGGACTTGGCTGTCATAAAGAGAGAATTCCTTTCTGCTAAGCAGTCCACCCCTGCAAACGAGGTCGAGGATTCGATGGAAGAAGTAGATGCCTCAGAAGAACCTCAACACAATGATGTTGCCGCTTCTTAGGATAGGTCTTCCCCTTTGTACTGAATTTGTAACATTTTTGTAATGGTTCCTCCCCCTTTATACTGAATTGATTTGGTTTGAATGGATGAACTCGCCAAGTCTAACAAAAAGCATTGCCAAGCGTTCGATAGTTTATGGGCTCACTGTATTTGTATTTTTATAAACTTCCATAATGCATAAACTTTCCATTCTTAATTAGCAAGTTAACAATTAATGGGCTCGCTACAATTGCACTTTACTAAAGAATTATAAAGTATGAGCTTTGTCATTTTTAACCAATAAGTTAACAATTAATGGGCTTGCCACAATTCCACTTTACTAAACAACCATAATGTATGAGCTTGTCATTTATAAGTTAATTTATGGGCTTGCCATAATTTATTCATAATCAATCAAATTTACCATGTTTATGGGCTCACCATAATCATTCATAATCAATCAAATTCACCATATTTATAGGTTTGCCATAATCATTCATAATCAATCAAATTCATCTTGTTTATGGGTTCGTCATAATCATTCATAATCAATCAAATTAACCATGTTTATGGGCTCGCCATAATTATTAATAACCAATCAAATTCACCATGTTTATGGGCTCACCATAATTATTAATAATAAATCAAATTTACCATGTTTATGAGCTTGTCAAAGTCATTCATAATCAATCAAATTCACCATGTTTATGGGCTCACCATAATTATTAATAACCAATCAAATTTATCGTATTTATGGGCTTGTCATAGTTGGTGTGAGCTAATTTGTACAGTTACAATTTGATCACAGTAGTATTAGCTGATCATACTCAACATACGAGCTTGTCATAGTTAAATACAAAGGGCACATGCATTAATCACAAAGAGGTACATAAGCGATGACTGGGGCCTTACTTATAATACATTCTCAGATGCTCAACATTCCAAGGGTGGGGTTGCACATTCCCATCCAAGTTCTCAATCAAGAAGGTCCCTGGCCTGGTGTCGCTTGATATGCGATAGGGGCCTTTTCAGTTCGAACCCAATGTGCGCACACCTTGCTCTTTAGAGGACAGAAAAACTCTTCTGAGCACCAAATCACCTCTCCTGAATGATTTTTTCTTTACCTTGGCATTGTAGTACCTTACCATTTTCCTTTGATAGGAGGTAGCTTCGTTTGAGAGTCGTTACTCCTTTCTTCAAAGAAGTCGAGCTCGTATCTCCTTATCTCATCATTAGATATCTTGTTGAATTGCAAGCGACGAGGTGAGGGAAGACCTACTTCAACCGGGCTCATGGCTTCAGCCCCATAGCCATGGAAAATAGGGTCTCTCCGTTGCCGTTCGGCTGGTTGTTGAATTTCCCATAGCACATGAGGGAACTCGTCCACCCATGCGCCCTTTGATGCATTAAGTTTCTTCTTCAAGATGTATTTTATAGTCTTGTTGACTGCCTCTACCTGGCCATTTGCCTGGGGGTGGTAAAGGGAGGAGAAGTGTTTTCTGATACCTAGTTGACGACATAGGCCTCTGAGCTTCTTGTTGTCGAACTACCACCCGTTATCTGTAACGATTGAGTGAAGGATTCTAAACCTGCATATTATGTGCTTCCATATGAACTTAGAAGTGTTTGTTTCAGTTATTCTAGCTAACGATTCTGTCTCGACCCACTTAGTGAAGTAATCAATGGCGATAATTGCGTAGCTTGCACTCCCTTTTCCTTTTGGCATAGGTCCTATTAGGTTGACCCTCCATTTGGCGAATGGTCGGGGACTGGATGCTACGGTCAACCCTTGGGATGGCTGTCTTTGAATGGAGGAGAAGTGTTTACACTTGTCGCACCTTTTCGCGAATTGTATAGCATATTTTTTCAAGGTTGGCCAGTAGTACCCTTGCCTTATCACTTTATGGGCAAATGTTGGCCCCCCTGTGTGGTTGCCACAGATTTTTTCATGAATTTCTCGTAAGACGTAGTCAGCTTCATTTTCTCTAGTGCACCGTAGGATAGAGGATGAGAAGCCTCTTTTGTAAGATACCTCATCTTGGAGTACATAGTGGGCGGCCCTACGTCTGAGCTTGTGGGCCTCTTCCTTGTTTTCTGGTAAGATGTGATCCTTGAGGTAAGCTATAATAGGTTGCATCCACTGTAGGGTTCCTTCAACCCACATCACCTCTTCTACTTTAGCTGTGGAGGGCCTGGGGAGGTATTCAACAAGTACAATTTTAAGCAATTCTGAATCTTTGCCGCTAGCCAATTTCGATAAGGCGTTTGTGTGCAGGTTCTCCATTATTTGGATTTGGGTTAACTCAAACTTTTCAAAGCATGGGATCAGGTCTATAACCTTCTTCAGGTACACTGCCATGCCTTTATCCTTAGCTGCAAAACTGCCACTGACCGGCTCACAACTAGCTTAGAGTCACTTCAAACTACTAAGTTTTTGACCTGCATTTCTTTGGCTGATCTGAGGCCCACTAGAAACGCCTCATACTCAGCTGCGTTGTTGGAGGTTTTAAAGTCGAACCTCACAGTACAATTAAGCTTGTGACCCTCTAGGCTCTTCAGTAGTACCCTAGCCCCTTATCCCATTTCTCTGGTGGATCCATCAACAAACAATTTCCAGGCTGGGGGTTTGTCGTTTCCATCGTTGTATTGATATTTGGTACCTCTGTGAAGTCAGCTATGAAATTCGCCATTCCTTGCCCCTTCATTGAGGTTTTTGGTTGGTATGAAATGTCAAATTCACTTAACTCCACAACCCATTTCATCATCCTTCCTGATGCGTCTGGCTTTTGGAGCACTTGTTTGAGGGGGAGGCTTGTTAGTACATGTATACTATGGACCTGAAAGAAAGGCCTCAACTTCCTAGAGGTGATCATAAGGGATAAAGCAAGTTTTTCCATATAAGTATAACGCGTTTCAGGTGGCAAGAGGGCCTTGCTTATGTAATAGACATGTAATTGAGTGCTACCCTCTTTCCTTACCAGCACCGAACTCATAGCATCGGCACTCACGGCCAGATATAGTAGCAATATTTTTCTATCTTTGGGCTTCGAGAGGAGGGGGCTTGGCCCAAGTGCTTCTTCAGCCCTTGGAACGCCTCCTCACACTCTTCATTCCACTGGAACCTTTTTCCTCATTTCAAGATTTTAAAGAAAGGAAGGCATCTATCTGTAGTTTTGGAGATGAAGCGGTTTAGTGTTGCGAGGCGCCCTGTCAAACATTGCACTTCCTTGGGCTTGTTGGGGGATCTCATGTCCAGTATGGCCTTAATTTTCTTAGGGTTTACCTCAATACCTCGCTGGTTAACCATATAACCCAAGAACTTTCCAGAAGCGACACGAAATGCGCATTTAATTGGATTCAGCTTCATCTAGTATTCTCTCAAGATTTTGAAGGTAGTCATCAAGTGTTCAATGTGGTCTGCAGACCAGAGGCTCTTTACGAGTATGTCATCGACAAATACCTCCATCGTTTTGCATAGGAGTTCGGAAAACATTTTGTTAACTAGCTATTGATAGGTTGCACCAGCATTTTTCAAAGCAAACGCATAACCTTGTAGGAATAGATGCCTCTATCAGTGATGAACGAGGTGTTTTCCTCATCAGCTGGGTGCATGGGGATCTGATTTTATCCTGAGTATGCATCCATGAAACTCAAGAATTCGTGGCCTACAATGGAATCAACTAGCTAGTCGATCCTTAAAAGTGGAAAACTATCTTTTGGACAAGTTTGGTTGAGGTTGAAGAAGTCTATGCAGACCCTCCATTTGCCATTGGCTTTCTTCAACAAGACGGGGTTTGATATCCACTTTGGGTACACTGCCTCTCTAATGAACCTGTTAGATATGAGCTTTTGCACCTCTGCCTTCAGGGTTACGTATCTTTCTGGGCTCTCCTTTTTTTACCTGTGAAGAGTGAACTTTGGGTCCAAATTAAGTTGGTGGCAACTGACTCCGGGATCAATACCTACCATGTCCTCATGTTTCCATGCAAATATATCCAAGTTGTTAAGTATGAAGTCCTTCAGCCTAGTTTTTTCTTCTGATTCGAGCTCCTTCCCTATTTGTAACACCCTCGTGGGGTCATGTGAGTTCACAGGGAAAGATTCAAGCTCTTCTACCGGGGTTGCCAGTGAGTTTGATCCTGTAACTCTGGGGCCTAAATCCACTTCAATGACACCTTCTTTAGGGGCATGTATCATGTTAATGTCTTCCCCTTATTCAAGGGTAAGACCTTTTTCAGGTGCGCCAACTATTTCAGCATCCACCAAAACCATGTTTACACTGCGGGGCTCAGATTTCCTTTAAGAGCGGAGGTAGAATTTCCTTGATCCCATCTGATCCCCTCACACTGTGGCAATTCCTTCCTTGGTAGGAAACTTCATGCATAAGTGATGTATGGATGTTACAGCCTTGAGTTCTTTTAAGGTGGGTCGCCTTAATAGTCTGTGGTAGGCGGATCGATGGTCCACAACAAGGAACTCCATGAAGTGATGAGCCTTAAATGGGGGCTCCTCCATTTCCACTGTCAATGTGATCCTCCCTCTGAGGATGATGCTATCACCACTAAATCCATATAAGGGAGCGGTCTAGGGGTGAGCTCGTGGTCCACAATCATCTTGTCGAAGGTGGTTCGGAACAGGATATTAACCAAACTCCCATTGTCCACTAATATGTGTCTCAATCCATTTCTGGCTATGACGGCTTGTACAACTAATGCGTCACAGTGTGGGTAATGAACTCCCATAGTGTCTGCTAGATAAAAAGTGATTGGTGGGGTGTTCCCAGATTCAGGGCCAGTGTTATTGATCAAGTAGCTCGCCTAGAGGATCTTTCGCTTCTCTTGCGTAGTTCTTTAGTACGTTCTTGAAATCTATCCCTATGTGTGGACCACCTATGATGGTGTCGATTTCTCTGATGGGAGCGTTATCGGTATTTGTCGGAGGCTCTCTCCTGGGCCTCTGCCCCTTTGCCCTATTTCTATCTTCCTCGTGCTCCTACCGAGGTGATTCGTTCCTGCGGTACCGCCTTGCTTCGTTATGCCTAAGCTCTCTCTCTTGCCTAAACTCGGGTACGTTTCTTTGTGTTTGACGGGTGTTTCTACCCTCAATACTGGAGCCAACCGGTTCTCCATGATACGATTTGAATAGGCAATTCTCAGTACTGTGGCTATTAGTTCGATGATATGTGTAATACTGCCTATCTCGAGGTTATCTGTTCCTTTCCCTGCCTCTTCCTCTGGATGGGTTCAATTGCCTTTGAGCTTCTGGTCCAACCTCCTCATACTCCAAAGAAGGCACTGTATTTAGCGTGGTTGTGGTCAACGCTTGGCATAAGGTGAGGGCTATTAAATGTCCTGGTTGGGTCCATTGCTGGTCCATCAAGTGGGACGCATGTCCTCTTCGCTGTCTTTTAGGTAGTGGGAGTCTCAACGAGGTCCTATTGCGGTGATCAATCAACTCCTCATTAACGATTTCGCTATTCATCATCTCCACCAAAGCATCGTAAGAAGTGATATTTCTGTTTTGCACATCCCTCCAAAATAGGGTGTTCATGTTGAGGTCTCATCTTAGGGTAGAAAGGGTCTCTCTATCCATAACCTGCTCGCAATAGGTTATTTCATTTGTGAAACGGGCCAAGTAGCTTTTCAAGGTTTTACCTGCTTGCTGCCTCATGTCTTGCAACCTCTGGATGGGGACTTCTCCCTCTTTACTAGACATATATAGGTTTAGAAAGGCCTTTTTTAGGTCTAGCCAACTTCTGATTCTGGCGGCTGGGATGCGGCTGTACCAAATTTCTACAGCTCCTGTTAGCGTGAGATGAAAAGCTCTGCCTTTTAGCACTGGCGAGGCTCTTCATAGAGACATGTGGGTCTTATAGTTGTTGAGGTACTTTGCCGGATCACCTTTCCCTTCGTATTTGGGTATCTTTGGGGGTACAAAGTGACTTGGGATTGGGATGTTTCTCAATTCTTGGGAGAAAGGAAAGCTTTCGTCATCATCCAACTCAAATGATCTGCATGGGCCATCAGAATCATTTTCCTTTACCTGATAACGAGGGGGGTTGTGACGTTCTTGCTTGATTTCTCATGTTCGCCTCGTCCCTCATCTCTATCCTATTTCTAGGCGGAGGTGGTATCCCCTGAGGTTCATATTCTTGGTATTTTTCATGCCTCTTTGAACATGGGGTTGCTGATGGGACCTATTTCTAGGCTTAAATGGTCCAATTCGATCAAAGACGTTGTTGGACCTTTGAAGTTAATGTTCTTAAGTGCATTCGGGGGAAAATTTTCCCTCATGTAGCATATTATCGCCAGGTCGACTTGTAAAGTAGTTGGTGGAGGTATCTACTTCCACCTCCCTCTTCGTTGGGTTGTCATCCATGCCATACATTTGAGGGTATGTTGCTGTGTCATTTTCATCACCTTCTTGGGGAAACATTCCATGTCGAGGCGCTTGGGATCCAACCTGCTGGTGCATTTGCATGAGTAGCTGCTGCATGGTAGTGTTTTGTTCGGCTATATTTCTCATATTTGCAGCCATTTCTCCTACTTCCCTGGCTAGGCGTACTGTAGTACTGCCTCGCTTATGTTGGTGGTGGGGGCGACGCATGTTTACATTTGTACGGAGGACCTCTTCTTTAGAGGCATCTTGCGCCTGTTTCCACCATATGTTCCTTGGTGGCTGGAACTCATTGGGAGTATATAATTTCGAGCTGGCAATAAATGTTCAAGGCGTTCCTTCTTCGTAGCGGTTCTTTCTTCAAGAACTAAACCTTTTTCCAAGGCCTTGTTTCATATGGCTTTTACCACAAGGATGTTCGTAGTTATGGTATCGAAAATTCCCACAGACGACGCCAATCTGTTGACCCCAAAAATTGTATCAATGATGTGCCCAACAGATCTCAATACCTCTCACGTCCACATAACCTAAATCCCAACACACTTGGACAAATCGTTAGTTAAACGGTCGAGCCAACTAGAGAAATAATTTAGGGTATGTGGGAGCTTAGAACGTGACCTTCCAATCAAAAAAGGGGGTCGGTTTAGGAGTAGAATACTAAAAGTATATGTAGCAAGAACATAGGCTTGAGAGTTTAAACTTGCATTAACCTTGAATGTCACTAAGTGTAAGCTTTTATACTTGTGTACGATAAACGAGACTCGTCGGATGAAAAGGCATGTGGCCTCATCAAATCGATTAGCCCTTCTTGTTGCGTGGATCATTCAATCAATCAAGGCATTAAATGTTAATACCCCTTTCGCATCTATAAGTCATAGTTTGTGCAAGGGAGATTTGACCGTGTAGGTGTGCAGATGCGGTGTTAGCAGTAAATTGTCTTGTCAAACATTTCACTACAAGATCTATTAGGTATCTCACAATCGCCTTGTCTGGACCGGCTCCTACATGGGGCGTTTGCCCAAATATGTCCGTCCGGTTTCGCTCCATGGAAAAGCGGTCGCCTCCATACGTATAACAGGGTCGTCCGTGTCGCCACGTATGGTGTGGGGCCCTCATCGTCTGCCACGTAGTTCAATTGGGTACGATTATTTATATGAGTAACAAAAACCATACAACAAAACAATGAAGACAGATTTAACATAATAATTTGAACAAAATAACTAGAAAACACATAATTATTTGACTTAATTATTTTTAATCTTCAGTATTATTCAATCTAATGTCTAACATGTAAATATGTACCACACATAATTACATTCGATAATGTGCCACTTGTTTTTGTTGGCTAGTAAAACGTACGTATTTGAGGGGGGCCTTTTCTGTTATTTTTTTTAGCCAGCATCCAACACTGTCGTGTGCCACTTAAAAGGATGGTATTTATCAAGCCCCTGTTTGACAATAATTATTTGGAGTTTGTTTGGGAAGGATTTTCGGGGAAAGAATTGATTTTGAATAGTGATATATGTGAAATGTGTGGTTGAAAAAGAAGAAAAAATTATTAATGTGATGAAAAATATTATTTTATTGAAGAATGTGTAGTTAAAAATGAGAATTGATTTACTGTAGAAAAATCTAAATCCCTCCCAAACAGGGCCTTGAATTTTTTTTAAATATATATATATATATATTAATTTATTTATTTTTAACTATATATTTATAGACTAAAATATTTTGCACGTAAATATAATTTTTTTAAAATTTTTAATCACACATTCTTTTAAAAATCACTATTCAAAACATTATTTTTTAAAAATACTGATCACGGGCTAATATTTTTCTTGGTTGGTAGTCAAAATTTTTTGTCCCATTTTGATAAAAATAATTATTATGTTAAAAAAGCAAATAATTACGTGGCCTCCCTTGTTGATTTCTCTATTCATATTGTACATCAATTATTGTACGTATTCATAGGGAGGCGTGAATAACACGTAGACAGTGTGCATAAAATCTTGCAAAAAAATTTCAATGTTGATAGGGTAGACAACACATGTCAAAAAAGCTACTCACCTAGAATTGACATATGCTCTTACATATTAATAATTGTTCAAAGAATATTGATGGATGCGGCAAGCCACGATTATATATTGTATCGATGTGTCAAAATAATATTTTGACATCTTTCTAAGAAGATGTAGCCATTGTTTTTTCTTTTTTTTTTTTGATAAAGAACTTGTCATAAATCAAACGGATAAATCGATTACAGACGAAACAAGCTAAAAACTTGAGATAACAGTCTGGAATACTATCCAGAAACAACGAAGTTACACCTGTGACTTATGAATACAGGAAAACCCGACTACAAGTCAACTAATGCAATCAGCACTATAGCACCCCCGCACAGATGACAGACATTGTCTAAACTTCATCCCTCTCCAAAGAGAAAAGCCAACAAAAATCAAGGAACCAACAATAAAAGACAACAGAAAAACAACAACACAGGACACAAAACAAACACAACCATACAGACCTTAAATTGATAAATTGATTAATACATTTTGAAATGATAAATTGATGGAGAATATGTGGTTAAAAAAATGTGTAATTGGATTTGTATGATAAATTGGATTTGTGTGTTATATTATTTTATTAAAAAATATGTAATTAAAAAAATAGAGAAAAAAATATATTTTGAAAACAATCATGCTATACAAACAGGCTGAAAAAAAAAGGAAAAACACGTGTTGACACATGATTGTACAATTTGAAAAAAAAAATCCAAACAGGTGTTGTAAAGTCAAGTCTTTTTTTCTTCCTATCTTCGAACCTGTTCAATCATTACTGTTTTGAAAATAATGAAGATCAAACAAGAACGTAATATGCTCCGATGTTAAAATGTAATAGAAGGATAGTAAGTTAATGACGAGATTTGTGCTCAAGGTGGACTTTGAGAATACTTAATACACAATATTAAATATCATTTTTTTTCTCGGGAATAAATATTAAACATGAATTAAATTGTGCACTAATTTTTTTTTTCTCCAAGTACTTTAGACCAATGTATTTTAGGGGACATGGAATATAAGAAACCAAATATTTGCTAGAAGATTTAAAATTACATCGCGTGTATTTAAAAATGAAATCTTGCATTATTTTTATATTGTTTATATTAAACTCTCTCTTCATATAAAAATTCAAACTATCAGATAATAGGAATTTATTCCATATAATTCATCTTCGGGTTAAATCCATCAACTGCCCCAACTTTATACTGGTGTAACTATGACCACTCAATTTAATTTTGTTTCATCATGACTATCCAAATTTATACTTAATATCATCTTGATCACTCAATTTGATTTTATTTCACCATGGTTACCCAATTTCATATAATGTTTCACCATAACTATCCAACTTCTTTTCACAATTTTCACTAATTTTAAAATGGGTAAAACGGCGATCTTGCTATATATATATATATATATATATATATATATATATATATATATATATATATATATATATATAAAATACAAAATTAAAATTAAAATTTATTTTAAAAAACTTTACTTAAAAAAATAAAATAAAATAAAAACTTATTTATTTTAAAAAAAATTTACTTAGAAAAAAAAATAGAATAAAAACTTATTTTAAAATATAAAAAAAATTTATTTTTGTTTTATTTTTCCTTTTTAATATATAATACAAAGTTACCGTTTTACCCATTTTAAAATTAGTGAAAATGGTAAAAAGAAATTTGGTAGTCACGATGAAATTTTATATGAAATTAGGTGGTTATAGTGAAACGTTATATGCAATTGGGTGGCAATAGTGAAAAAAAATTAAATTGGATGGTCATGGTGGTACTAAATATAAAGTTAGACGATCATGATTAAACAAAATGAAGTTGAGTGGTCATGATAACAATAAATATAAAGTTGAGCGGCCATTGGTGAAATTAATCCTTATCTTCAAATCTTCAACATAATTTTAAGGTGCATGTTATATATATATATATATATATATATATATATATATATATATATATATATATATATATATATATATATATATATTTCACTATCACATGTAAATAAACGAAAAAAAATAAAAAATAGTAAAACTTGAATTCAAAACTTTTCTCTTGTACGATTCAATGTCAACCATTTCATATAAAATAAATTATTCTCTAGTATATAACCAACAATGTAGGATCAAATATAAACTGTTAAAAAATTGATCATGCTTAAGTTATATACTTTAAGCCCCTTATAGAAATTAAAATATGATTTTAATGTTAAGTCAAAGTTAACAATTATTTTAATCACAAATTTTATGGAATTTAGAACTTTTCAACTATACATTTCATCAATTTTTATCAGGGCTAAATAAAATCTAAAAACAATGAAATTATGATTTTTTTAAGTTTCAAGTGCTTTTAAGAAAATTTGATTGGCCAAGAATTGAAGTGGCAGCCATAGAGCCTCCCATGCATGGATCCTAATGCACTCGACCGACCACCCAACTCGGGCATCATTGCCGATCGAATCATGCCTTTGATCAACCCCATCCTTCGGTCTAGACTCACACGACCTCCGCTTGAACCCACACCATTAAATAAACTTGGGATTTGCAAAGCATGAATCAAGAGGTCATTAAATTAGCCCTAATTGGTGGGGTTCTTGTCGAAAAACCTCAATCACGATGCTTATCGGACCTTGGAAACATCATCGCCACGTGTCTTCAACTAATAGACATTATTTTGCCTCAGAAGCTCAATTGTCAAGGGTTAAGTGTGACCCAACATGCATGCAACTCGATGTCCTTTATTCAGACCTTTCTAGTGGGATCTATCTATAATATGCTCATTGTTGTCGAAAGACCTTCGCCTGTATTGAGAGTTGCTAGTTCAATAGGAAATTAAACCTTGTGAATCGCGCAGTATTGAGTTGCATTTAATTCGACTTGCACCTACCCTGAGGTACCATATACAACTATTTCAAGTGCTTCCCATCCTATTCTGACTTGAAAGTCGATGGCCCCACCAATTCAGAGCCTTAGTACATGGCACGAATGGAGGATCGGCGTGCTAGCCTCACTTAACTACCCTCGAGATCTTCATGTGGACATACTTCTGCTCCAGCTCCATCCCGATTATCTATTATGTCCTTAGAAGGCTTGATCTGCATTTAATTAAGTCCATAAGACTTATTTTCGATCAATAGACCATTTCTCAAATTGATTAGAGCATGAGAAAATCCTTTGTCTACATACTAAAAGCCCTGACTCATTCTATTTGTTATAGGTTTGTGATCAAGGAACCTACTTTACACCTCAATGAACCAACTATTGTACTATCTACCAAATTATGTTGTAATATTGACTAAGCCATTCAAATTTACACTTGCTGGCAAATTTGCACTTCAGAAACCATGGCAAAGGTGCGTAAATCATTTCAGAAGTTTGGCTTTTGTGGTGCCTTTAGGTTAGGATCGATATATTACAAACATATGTTGATTCACCTAACACACGTGGATAACTATAGTTGACTTTTCTTAAAGCTTTCTTGGTATATTGATGGATCCCCAATAACGGTATTGAATTATACTTGTGATTCCCATTTTGAACTCGAAACTCCTATATAAATTTCTTTCCCATTATTGCCCGTTCATCTGCGAGCCAATGATTTTTGTTTGCCTTCGATAAGACTATTAGGGAGCCTTTGCATATTGATGAGGCCACCTCGAATTTGCTTAGGGCTAGGGTTTATGTGGAGGTTAATTTGGAGCATAAGTTCCCAGATAGGGTTTGTATTGATTGTAGAGAATGTTGACCTCAAAAAATGCACCAACAAATGTCGAGCCCACACTCACCATGTCAAGAAAATTCCAAACGTTTATATTGGTGAGATGGTGAGGAAAAAGGATGGGAACGCGGGAGATGCTCTACGGCGGGAGACAAAAGTGTTCGAGTTCCGGCCGGTGTAACAAGGATAATCACACTAACAACGATCACCAATCGAGAACCAATTTATTCAACTAAAGGCTAAATAAGAATATGTGAAGGATAGAAGACATGTATATTTGAGAGTGTTAGATTACACGTCGAGATTTGTATTTATTAGAAACGTGTTAGAAGGGAAGATGATCATCTTCATGTTTGTATGTATTATCTGTCTATTTCAACAATCAAGAATACAAGATTTTGACTTTTAGATTCCCCCCTTTCAGTTACAAAGAGAACCTATTTATATTGTCTTGACTGACGTGGTGTCCGTTGGATCAGAACCACATGATCTCATCTCCTTAACTCATGCTTCATATCATTGTCTATTCACACAATTAATATGCTGATTAGGGGTCAGTTGCCCTATACAATAGGCTGACACACCTGACATTTTTATTACGAGTGTTACATCAGTCACTTCAGCAAAATCTTCAAATGTGTTGCGCGAGACAACGTCGGCTTCATGAGCTTCGAATGATTTGAGAACCTCTGAGGGTTTTTATGTTGGTTCTCCGAGTGAAGAGCTTCAACTTGTTTCCTTGTTTCTTTGGGCAACATTTCAATCCAATTTATGGTACTTTGTCCGTTGAGTCGGTGCCTCAGTAGGTGCTACAGCAAATTGCATTATTTTTGCATTTGACCACTTGGGTCCTTGTTGGCTTTTCTGCTGACTTTCTGCCTACATGGACTGCTTCGTGGTACATTGACTTTGAGCCTCGATGACGAGGCGTAACAGAGAACATTATATCTTTTTGCAGCCAGGTATTTATTAGAAGTTACTTGTATTTTGCATTAAGTCTAGATATAAGGGTTACCCCGTTGATTAGTGTAGGGACGGGGTTCCTCCTATTTTTCCCTTGTCCATTGATCCTTTCCAACTGTCTACCGTGCCTCCTATTAGTGCTACTATTTCTTGGTTGAGTTGATAAGAGTAAGGGTAAGGAAGTTATAACAGAACCTCCTAAGTTGTGGGTCCCAGTTATTGGGGTTACTTTTGTGTATCAGTAGGCCATCCCTTCAGTGGTACCTATCTCAGCTTTTGTTCCAACACCCAGTGGCGAAGCTAGCCCGTCAGAGTATGGGGGTCCTGGAGGTGAAGGGGTGGGGGGCCACGGGGGCTGCCCCCGAATTTTTTGTTTTTTTGATACGTTTTTAACAAAAAAATCAAAAATGTATAAAAGAATGTACTAATATTTAATTTAACAAAATTATACTTTATTACAAGCGTTCGTTTTGAGTTCTCATACTTTGATAACATTGTATAACTATATTATCATTGATCATGTCGAATACATTCTTCTCAATATACACAATCAAACTATCATTTAACCATTTATCATTCATTTGATTGCGCAATCGATTCTTGACATAATTCATTCTTTGTATATGGCATTTCCAACCTAAGAACGTATTTACGACATTCTCCACGGAAATGTTTTATTATCAATGCATTTTAGCAAAGTCCACTTTAGTTAAAGGGGACAAACAAATTACTACATAGTTTTATGTCCATTTGGATAATAACACTACACATTATGCCTAAGGACAAAATGGAAAATAAAAAAACTATAAAAAATTTGTCAAAAAGTTGGGGGGGGGGGGTCCAGGTCCCCCCCTCTCTCCGCCCCTGCCAACACCTGCTATTCCAGTTGTTGAGACTGCTTCGGTTCATATACTGATCAATGTTGTTCCTTCAGTAGTGTTCTCTGAGACAATTGTTGTTTCTTCTCCTGGTATTCTCATTCAACAGTTATTATGTCTTCTATTTGGATAAATTTCGCTAACGTACGAGATCGTTGACAAGTAATAAATATAGTAAGTATCATTCAACAATGAATAAATTTTAAATGAATTGTATTAGTTTACAATCAAATCCTAATGTATGTAATAAAAGAGGTTGCTTTTGACTATTTCCAAGTCTAAATTATTCTTTTTTTTTTCTTCTTAAAGTTCGTGTTTTATGAAATTATGGGATGAACATAAATTACTTATGAATTCAGCTTTTGTTATCCAATTTCCAATTCTCGATTTATGTGGTAAGTGATATTTATGCATTCATGATAATCGATTTCTCTAAAGGTAAGTCAAACATATTCTAAGCACGACTCTAACATATTTCTATTCCAAATGTATATTGAAAGTAATGCTTCAATTACCTAGCAATCTAGGTGATTGTAAACACCATACATGTTATTCCTAATATTATTGTCCGCGTGTTAATCTTGCAAAGTTCCATTTTATTGTGAATATTCCAACACTACAACAAGCAACTAATTATCTAAATGGTCAGCAAGCATTTAAATAATTTAACGAGCTTGCAAGATTAATCAAGAAAATAAAAAATATACTAAACTACTAGTCTTTGAATTAAAAACAACTAAAAAAATGTTTCATCTTCATTCAATACAAGAAACAAGAAAATCTAGCCTAACATATTTATATATGAATTATACAAAGATTTATAAAAAGACATTACCCAGATCATATTTGATAGAAATTCAATTACTTGGTCTTGATCTTGAATATGCACCTTGAATATTCAAATCCTTGTATAAATTGTATTGGTTTCATTGCTAGTTTTAATCTTCTCTGAAAAAATGTGTGAATTCGCCCCCTGTTCTTCAATAATTTTATCATATGGATGTGAATTGAGAGGCTAGAGACAGATCCCTTCATGTTTACCCTTGTTCTGTACTTATAGCCATAAAATTTAGGTTATGATTGCATCCAAATTGAGTTCCAAAAGAGTTGTGATCGAAAAAGGAAAGTGCTGATTCGTTTTCCAAATTTTGCCGATTATTCCAAGGAATTTTTGGTCATTTTTCCGTGCAATTTTCATCCTTTCACTTTAAATCTCATCCAATTAATCTTGTATGCTCTTCAATCATTATTTTGTGGTTCGAATCAACTATTGGATAATTACATTTTGGTCCCCGAAATATAAAATTCTTCATTTTCACCGATTTTTGTTCTTTTTTTTTTTTTCCAATTTCACGTCAAATCTTTGAATTTTACCTAACAAACAATAATTATATGAAATTAAGCTATAATTCAGCAAGAGTACTCCCAAATATTCCTATTTAAAGGCCGCAATAAGTGTACAAAGTACACTTATCAAACACCCCCAAAATTTGAACATTTGTTTGTTCTCAAACAAAATTATACATCCCAACAATTAAACATGCAACAACTTTGATCAGATAACCTATTGTTTTTCTCAAAATTGAAATCACTGTATTAAATCTATGATCAACTTCAAAATCACAATACAAAATAAATTTCTACTTATCCATTGTAAAATTGATGTGTGTGTATGAAGAATTAAATAAAAGCATCATAGATTCACAAGTTGCTTCAATTTTGGACACTCATTGGTCAACTATATCTTTTATTCACTAGTAAGATACACATACCATCAAACTTATTCGTTTAACTCTCATTCCCAATTCGTGATCTAATGTTGAATAAAAATACTAATGTTCACCCTCTCTAGTTTAATAGATTTCACTAATTACAAGTCAATATTTCAACAAATAGGAATTTTCCTTTATTTTGATGGCTTCAACCACTAAGTGATATGATCCGGGATAGGCAATCACTTGGTCGAGTTTTGGAGTCCAAATTGAAAAAGTTGACAGGCCAAGGTTCAAGTTTCATGAAGGGCTCGGGAGCCAAAACGAGTTGGATTCAAGGTTTGGAAGATTTTTGGAAAAAAAACGAGCAGCATGGATGAAAACAGGCATAACTTTCAGCTCGATTGTCGGATTTTTACCCATGAATACATTTCGAAAATGGAACGAAATTCTACACAAGGCTACGTGGACTCATGGTACTTTTGGACTTGCGATCGTATAGAAACATGCTGAGAACAAGTTGGCGAAATTTTCCTATTTTAGCGAGATTTCCTTGTTAGTCAAGGATTATTTTATTTCCAATTTTACAATATTTTGTAACCTAGTTACGTTTTTACTATGTTTTTTGGCCATTAGAATAAATATGAGATTTATTTTATTGTAAAATTAAGAACATTTTTGACATTATGAATGATATTTCTCTCTTTTTGTTCTTGATTGAACATGTACCGAACTTATCAAATATTGTTATATTTGTGACGTTCAACCCTTAGAACTTATCAAAGGATTATGCATCCTTTGTGGCCTTCGCAAATCGAGGTTTGTTGGTTTTATAATCAAGAGGTCATTCAAACTTTGTTTTTATTTGGTTGCTTGGTTCAGTAATTTGCGGGTCGAGATTCTACCGTCTACAACTTAAATTTGGGCTTTCCCGATATTTTCAATTAATTCCGCGATTTCCACGCTGATCCCGTATTTGGGTTCGCGTCATTTGGTATCAGAGCTTGAACTCGAGATTCAGGTTCTATCATTTTTGTTCTTTTGAGTCTTTTGTTTTTGTTATTTATGTCCATTGTAAATTTTGAGTTTTTAATCTAAAAAATTCCAAAAAAAGAGTCAAAATTATTTTTGGAGCTAATCTAGCATTCAAATCAACTTCCGTTTGTTTCGTTGATATCGTAGTCAACTTTCGAGTTTAAAAAAAAAAAATTGTTCACTAGTACTGTTCACGTCGTCACTATTCAAAAAAAATTTTTTTTTACTTGATTTATTTGTAAAGTTGATACTATCATATTATCTATCCAAAATCTGTTTATATTCATTCCAATCCAAAGATTCAAGAACTACTTTTTTGAATTTAAATATCACTCATCTAATTGTCCAATTCTTTTCTTAAGTCTTCTTAGTTACGCCTACATAAAGGATGTATGATGATTGGGGATTTATTTTTCAAATTCGGTGTTTGTGGATAGTACAGTATGCAGTTTGGCTATTGATAAGGAGTACATATCAGATTTGGCTAGTATTACGATGGTGGAAAAATTGGGATTACCTTTGTAACAACACCCTAAGCCTTATAGGATGACTTGGTTGAAGGAGTGTGGGAATGCAGATGTGACCAAACGGGTTTTATTAAATGTCACCATTAGGAGATATAGTGATGAAGTTTGGTGTGATGTAATTTCATTAAAATCTTTTCATATCTTGTTTGGGAGACCTTGGAGGTGTGAGAGGAAGACTATTTATGATATGGAGAGGAACATGTATAGGTTTCTTCAGGACGGGGTAAAAATCACTCGGCTGGGTTGACACTGGAACAATACTTTGTAGACCGATGGAAGGTGAGAGGTGAGGCAGAACGGGAAAAGCAAGAGAGGGAGATGACGACACCTAAGGAGAACACCGGAGTTAAATTGTAGGAGGAGTCCAGAAATGAGGAAGTTGAGATGAAGGATGGTGAATTGAAAAATGTAGTTGATATTGGAGAGAGTGAACTAATTAATGAGTCAGAGCACGAGCAGACGGATACAAAAACTGTAGAGATGGTTCAGTAAGAGAGTGAGCAAATAATAACAGAATATGTTGAGCAAATGGTTGAAAATGTTGTGGGGAATGAAGAGCAAAGTTTCATTGTTAAGCATGATATGGTGGAGACGATGCATTATGAGTACGAGGACCCATATCTCATTGAGGGGGAAGCTAACAAATTCAATTGTGTTTTACTTAATTCTTTCTTTCAGGTGGATCGTTGTACGTGAGAGTTCATACAACATCTATGGGTGGTTGTGTTTGTGCTGCAATACATCCATACCTACAAAATGGATGGGTACTGTGTATTGATCCTATGTCATGGAAGGAAAAAAATTTCACTTGATCCAGGTGGTGCAGTGATGAGTTGTGTAGCAGGCTGGTTATCTCTTACACGATCACAAGGCACGGATTCGAAGACAAATCCTTTCGAAGAGAGAGGGGATGATATGATTCGAGATAGGCAATCACTTGGTCGAGTTTTGGAGTCCAAATTGAAGAAGTTGACAAGCCAAGGTTCAAGTTTCGTGAAGGGTTCGGGAGCCGAAACGAGTTAGATTCAAAGTTTGGAAGATATTTGGAAAGAAAACGAGCAGCGTGGATGAAAACGGGAATAACGCTCAGCTCGGTTGTTGGATTTTTTCCCATGAGTACATTCCAGAAATGACACAAAATTCTACGCAAGGCTACGTGGGCTCATGGTACTTTTGGGTTTGCGATCGCACAAACTCATGCCGAGAACAAGTTTACGAAATTTTCCTATTTTCGCGAGATTTCCTTGTTAGTCTAGGATTCTATTTTATTTCCAATTTTGACAATATTTTTTGACCTAATTACATTTTATTAGGGTTTCTAGCATTAGTATAAATAGTAGATTTATTTCATTGTAAAACTAAGAACCTTTTTGACATTATGAATTAAATGAGATTTCTCTCTTTTTGTTCTTGATTGAATATGTACCGAACTTATCAAATATTTTTATATTTGAGGCGTTCAACCCTTAGAACTTATCAAATGATTATGCACCCTTTATGGCATTCGCAAATCGAGGTTCGTTGGTTTTGTAATCAAGAGGTCATTTAAACTTTGTTTTTGTTTGGTTGCTTGGTTCAATAATTTGCGGGTCGAGATTCTACCGTCCACAACCTGAATTTGGGCTTTCTCGACGTTTTCAATTAATTCCACAATTTCTACACTAATCCCGTACCCGGGTTCGTGTCACTAAGACTCAACTATATTAATAATTATCAAATGTCTAATTTTCTCAAATAAGTGTTTGAGGCTTAATCAATGCACGTAATGTATCTCATGCACCTACTTTTTTTCAAGTTTGTTGTGCGTATTCTGTTTCATGTACTAGTTTGATCCCTTTTGAGTTTTCTTTTTGGTACTTTCAATAGTTGTCTTCACTAAAATCTTTTATAGGGTATCTTTTACTTATGATTCACGATAACTTTTTTCCCTTTTTATGCAATAATTATGCAATTCCCCTAATTAAATGCTCATTCTCAAAAATCGATTTTAACTTAATTTTTATCTTATTGTTCTTAGACAATCTACACAAGAATTTGCACATACAGAATCCCCATTCATTTCAATTGATAGCCCAAGAATGACAAACCAAAAAGGGGGTGAATTGATTTTTGAAACATTTTTTCAAAAATTAATCTTAAATCAAGCAAGTTAAGGACAAGTAGAACAATCAAATAATAAACTTAAACAAAATAGCAATAAATAAAAGAGAAGAAATGATGCAAACGATATAATTGTCGAAGCTCGATCTAAACCAATGATTTACGTTCTTCGTTACAAAACTATCCGTCACGAGCAAGACTTTTTCACTATATCAATTGACTTATGGTGCAATCCCTATCCTTACAATGTTTTCGATAACTTACAACATGAGGAATATCGATCCTTATATAATATTGAGCTTTCAAGGGTCAATATAATCCACAAGTTTAATGAAATATTTTATAATGAAAATCCTCACTTAATAAATGATATAATGAATTAAGTACGAAGAGAGACTAACATTTCAATAAATAGCACTAAATAATAATCAAGTTTTAGTTGAAAAGCTTTGATGATTTCAAAGTTTGATTTAATAAATCGGAGCTTTTGATATGAAGAAATAGAAGAAACAAATGTAAGGTAATCTTATTGATTTTTTCAAAGTATTTCTCTCTTAAATGCACTTGAAAGGCCTTGCATTGAATGTAAAAAGAGAACCTACTTATAGAGAGAAATTCGCAAAATTTTTTGTAAGTTCGGATGAGTCTTCAGTCCACCGCCTTTTGTCCAGATGACCAAAGTATAATTGTTGGACAAGAAGTGAGAATGGCTAAAAATTTGATCGTTGGATAGTCGATCACTAGATAGTTCGGCCGATCGACCGCCCCCACACAATTTTTTTTCGTTTGGGCTCTGTTTGATTTGATTTGAATGTTTTGAACAATGTGGACTTCTGAAAAGTGTTTTCAACTAATTTTTCAAGATAAGCGATGCTATAAAAATATGATCTAAGTTCAAATAACATTTTGAAAATCAATCTTATTATTGATCAAAATATTTTATGCAAATGATAATCAAAATAACTTTTAGTGCATAAAATAATTTTTGAGTTTTAATCATTCATTTCTAAAGATCAAACTATTATTACCTTTACATTTAATCTAAGAAATACATTGTTTGATTTTTCTTTGAAATTTGGTTATTAAACTTTTGATCTTGAATGCTTGACTTCGATCTTAATCTTCTTCGTGAGTTAGATTTGTATGGATAGTAATTGATTATGATCTTTTGACGACAATCGATCAATTTGTCATTGAATGCTATAAAGACTATGATCATTTAAAGTCAGTTGTTAGTAAACAAGATTAATTTATTTATTATGATCAAAACTTTAAAATTAAAATCAACCATAGATCAACAATTCGAAAAATATACTAAACTTGGTTTAAAGATGTATAATGTTAGTGTATCTGAGTTTAGCATCTAAGTTCCACTATTTTAACTTATCAATTGTGAATTAACTCATTTTTACAATGCAAAACTCAATTCACATGCTCAAAGAGTAACATACTCGACATGTATAAGTATCAATTAATCTAAAAATGTAACTTTTTCACAATTGATAAACTATCACATTGTCTCAAATATATTCATTATTGTCGGCAATGCTATCTAACGACATAAGCAAGAAATCTAAAAAGCAAACTAAAAAGAACATATTTTTGAAATTTAAGAAAAAATTTAAATTTTTTCTATTTTTTTGTATATAATAAAGCAATAAAATTTCATACAATTGAACAAAAGAAAAATAACTTAATGTTTTTCCCATCCTGAAATTTAAATTGGACATTGTCCTCAATGTTTCAAAATATTATCAATTAAGTAAAATAAAAAAGGGCAATGAAGGTAATAAGAGACTTTCCAGGTGTATGTCTAAAAGTGGAGGTTGATTTGGAATGAAACTTTCGAGCTGGATGATTCACTTGGCTGCGTCCTTTTATTTTGAAGTGTTGGTTTGTATGTTTTCAGTTGTCATATTCCTACAAAATAAAGAGAAATTAATCATGAATATATGAAACAATTCATATTAAGCTCAAATATATCATGACCTATATGACAATATGGGGATAAAAGTACCTTGACTATTAAAATCATTTGTTTGATATATGTGAAGATTCGAGGATTAATCCTTTTGAAGAGGGAGAGAATGATGAGAATCATGGGACGAAGGCTAGCAATGATGAGTTGATTGTGGAAGAAGGACCAATGAGAGATCCCGAGCAAAGAAGGTCAATAAAGCCATGAGATTACTTGTTCAAGCTACATGGGCTGACACTTAGATTACAACGAGCAAAATATCGAGTTTCAGTTGGGCATGAAAGAGGAACCAAGATGGGTGCAATTGATTCAAGCAAAGGAAAATGAGCAGCTGACGTCGAACCATGCGACCACATGTAGCAATTGAATTTGTGGCCGTACTCCACACCCAAAATCAACTCGAGATGAAGGAAGGCCTACACACTAATGCCTTGAGCCACAAGGGGTTAAAATCTGGACGTGTTATCAAGAGTTCTATTTTAAGTCTAATTCTTTTGTTTTGGAAACTTTTAGATTATTTACGAACTGTTTAGGGTTTTTATGATTTTCCTATATATATGACTCATTCTTTTCATTGAACGTTAATAAGCATTATTGAGAGATTAAATTAAAGCAAGGTTGCTTTCTTCTTGTTCTTTATTGAACTTTATTGCGAACTTATCAAGAATTTCTTTTTTGTGGCGTTCAACAATTATATAGTAAGATTCAAAATTTTTGTGATTAAGTGTTCAAGTTCATTTATAACTTTGGTTCCTTGATTCAATAAATTATTTGGTCAAGATTCAAACTAGAATGTTAGCTTTTTTTGGGTTGTGATTCAATCTTGTGTGGGTTTCGAAACTACTATTGCTACGTAGATTCATATCATTAGTTGTAATAAGCAAGGTTAACAAGTTTTTGACTTTAATTTTCAATACATTTTACAATATTGTAAAAATTGGATCAAAACGAATCAAGCATTTTAATTTACTTGGAAAAACTCAAGATAAATGTCTTGTGTACGTACTAATCTTCGTGTACAAAAAAAATAAAATAAAATATTGTAATCTTCAGCTCTATCCTCGGTAATTATGTAATATTTCGAGCGATCCACTCATAGACGGACTTTTGTGTCAGATCGTTTAATTTTAATATACGACATCTATATTTAATGAAAAAGAGATAAGACTTTATTTCATTTACTAGTCTTTGCCCGTGCAAATGCACGGGCTGATTTTTTTTTATAGTACTGTTAGTGTTTTAAATGTGGTGGAATTTTGTGAATTATATAAATAATGTTCGCTGTGGTGGAATTTCGTGAATTATATAAATAATGCTCGTTGTGGAATTTCGTGAATTATATAAATAACGCTCGTTGTGGTTAAAATCCCTCTAATGAAAGAAATAACACGATATTAGATCTAAAAAAACTTGTAAAACAAGGTGATCAAATGCAATTCTTCATGCTAAAGCATTTAAGCAAAATTTAGTTCACAAATCATATAAATAAACAATAGATGACATGATAATATGATGTATAAGAAAGAAAAAATATCTACTAATTGTCATCAATATACAGTCACAATGAAATATATAGTAGCATGTTACAAAACTTCGAGAATTATGTAATCCAAGATTAATCTTCAGAATGAAGTTGTAATATGTTCCCTTTCTTGGTGAGCGTGAATGGACTGATTCTGCTGAATTCCCATCTGAGGATCTGAGGAAGGTATAACACGTGCAATACCAATTTATATCCGGCCATCGAATGACAAAGACTGAGTGAGATAAAAGGGATGAAGAATGCAAGAAGAGTGTAATGGCAAAAGGTAGTCTATTGATTCTGATGGCAGTCCATTGATGAACAACAAATGCAACTTAGATATCTCCAGCAGCGTGAAAAAAATAGCTGGAAGATGAAATGTGAAAAGTCAAGACTTGGGAGAATCTCAGGTAATTCTTTTCTGTTTTGTGGTGAAAAAAAGTATTCATGCAGGTTCAAAACTTTAAAGCCATAAGAAAGACAGAAAGAAGATTGGATTAGAGGCAGGAATCAAATGTTAATAGGTCCAAATTTATAAAAACATAGTTAATACCACGAGACTATGATACATTTTGTTAGGTGCTATTATTACCTGTCATTCGAATTGGATAAGTAGATTGGTGAAACGAGTTCTGGATTAGCTCAAATTTACAAGTTTAATGGATCAAATGTTCCTCCTTCAGTTCAAGTGAATAAGAAATCAGAATTATTTGGCGGAAAAAAAAAAGTAATTAAAAAATTCGCAGAGACCCTTCGTAAATTTGGGAGAGAAGACGAAAGGATAAACCAAGAAAAAGAAGAGAAATAATTAAAACAATGTGAAATGAAAATAAGTAAACAATAAAGGTAATGTCTTCGAAATTTCATTGAAGAAGCTCATATCGTCATCAAACTCAATAAAGATTGCCTATTTCGCCACTCTCTCTCTCTAAAAAGAGAGTACCTTTAGAGGGAGAAATGACATAATACAAGAAAAAAGCTCGGATAAGTTTTGAGATCATTTGTTCAAACTTGTGAGATGAAGCTATTATAAGAGGAAAAAGAAATAGCTCACGTGTAAACTTGCCACTCATAAGGGGGTCCGTAATTGCAGCCTTTGTTGCTCTGATGGGGTAAAGTTATTGTTACCTTGACACTTAGCAGCCTTTGTTGTGCTTGACCACGATTTATCTATTGTAAACCAGATAGAGTGATAATTAGACCACTAAAACAGCTATTCTGCTAGAATAGACTCTCCACAGAAATTTTAAAGCACAAGGTAAAAAATCAATTGATCTATGCATCTACATTAATGCCAAATAAAAAAATAATAGATTTTATTTTCTACACTCCAAATATCAACAACAATGAGAATAATAGCAAAGCCTCTAAAGATCACAAGCACTAATAAGTTTTATTCCAAATTTAGGTAGATTGAATCTCTTTGCACATGAAATTATTAACAGCCTTTTAACATTAACACATGTTTGAGCAGTCAAAATTAGATTTTGACGGAAACCCCTTTTTCTAAATGAAATGACATAATGAATTAATTGCTATTACAAGCGGGGGCTATTAGAATTAAAAAAGCTGAAATATGAAGAAATAACGAAATCACAAAATCTAAATATCACGAAACAATATATAAATAGTAATTCAATAAATTTTTGATTTTCCAGACGCAAAGAACAGAGAATCATAATGGCTAACACAAATTATACCCCCACGAAATTGAATAAGCTTAGATCATGTTATTTTTTAGGAACCCAGACTACAAAATGAAAAACCAAAAATCATACAGCATATTTTCACCTCATTTTCCTACATTCATTTCCAGTATGTGTGTAAGGAGAACATACCATTTAAGAGAAGTCGGCTCGACCCACAACAACCAACATCATCAACGACTTGACCACCACCGACCCGTCGATTCCACCTCCATCGCAACTCTAAATCACCGCCATCCCATTGGCCTCCACAATATGACCGCCGTCGAAGTCTTGTGTCTACATGGGTGCGTGTGTGTAAGAAGAAGGGATTAGCTTAGGGTTTGGTTTCTTTGTGGAGTGATGAAGCGTAGCGAGCAAAAGTGGTAAGGGATATTTTAGTGAAACCGGTTAATGAACAGTACGAACCAGATACAAAATTATAAGAAGCAACGTGCTGAAAAATAGTTTCACAAAAATTAATACAATCTTTTGAGATGTAAATTGGAAGAAACTCTTACAATGGAAGAATGTTTGATCGGACGGTTGATAGAATGATCAAGCTGTACTTGAAGAGGAATAAGAGGCGATCCAACAAAATAAAGAAGAAAACTCAATTCATTGTAACGGCGAGCAATAATCGGCGACGACCATTTGTCAGACGTTTGAGCCTTCATCCATGTGGACATATTCTGCCACCGGAGCGCAACGTTGCTTAATCCAGCCTAGAGGAGCCGGAAGCTCAATTGCAACTACTTCGTTCTGTTTACTCTCCTCGTCGGTCTCCATTACTCAATTTCTCAAAGAACAAGTTCTAATCAGAGGTTTTTTTCTAATTTGAAGATATCCCAAGCATGGCACCGTCAGACACTGAGATGATATTGCACATGATTAGCACATGATTAGAGCCTCTTCAATGAAAAAATATTTTTTTCAATAAAACAATTGAGAGAAAACTTCGGAATAAAATAAATGCAAAAGAAGACAGAAAAAGCTTCTAAATAAAATAAATGTAAAAATGAGAAACGTAAAAGGAGCATTGAAAGTTATCAAACCTTATGCATGCAGAATTGGCCATAAATAGTATCTTCTTCACATGTATGATTATCCACGAGTGAAAGAGTCAATGAGGATAAACGAAATAATCATTGAAGCAAATATCTAAGGCAATCTTTCGCCTATAAAACATCATTCTGTCTGCAGAAATTGATTCTATTGGATAACCTCGAACTAAACATTCTATGTATTTAAGTAGAAATACTCCAGAATTTGGCCTATGAAAAAGATAGGTGAGAATAAAATTTAATTAGTATGTTAAATGTATAATTATAGTAAACAGAGAATGAAATGGTATAGTAGATAGCGTATAATTTAAATACTTACCCATTATTTCTTTGAAGGTTGATGCGGCATGATTTCCAACTTTATGTCTTTTTTTGTAATTTTCTTCTTCAAGGATCATGGGCCTGAAGTTCGGATGTATCAGAAGTGCATAGTTATAGCAAATGCCGATTTTGAATGTGCTCTAACTTGCTCCGGTGTATGATTGTTATTGCTACAGTCATATACGTATGTTTTCAATTCATCAATGTTTACACAGTATAAATACCATGTATTTCCTGGATACGAACTTGGAATTAATAGGTACTTGCATCCTAACCATGGACGACCATTTATTGGTAAATTGCCATTCACATAGCCTTGTAGAATAGGTAAATTTGGTCCATCGGTTAAGGTATTTGTGTCCAGATTTTGCATTTGTACTATCATCTGACGAGTACACTCGTTTTCATAGTTGAAATCCATAATTGCATATTCTTCTGAAACGGACGTAGGATTGTTGTTTATGAACTGCCTCAACAAGTTGAACTCCAAATCAAGAATCTAATAAAAAAAAATAGATGTAAATAATGTGCATTAAATATAAAATTAAATTTATTATAGTAAATCAGTTTACTTACATCAGTAGTTCATAGCTTCTATTATGCTTCTTGGGTACATATTTTTAGATCCATCATCCAACAATGCGCTGTGAAAAAAATTATAATTTAATTCGAGATGAATTAAATGAATTCAACAATGTGTAAAAGAGTGGAGTAGAATTAGAGCGGTTACCTTGGTGGATTTGCTACAATCCAATTTGTAAGTGCTAAGTATCTGTCTGTTGAGTAGTCTTCTAAAGGATAATTCATTAATGGTATTGAAGACTGTTTGCTTTTCCCTTTTTGTATTTGTTGTATTCTCTGTTGTATAGTGTCTTCTGTGGGTTCAAACGTTGATGTATGCTGTACAACAGGACTTGTATGAATAGAAGCATCTTGATGAAGAGGATCATGTTGAGGATGCATTCTAGATTGTATGATTTCGTTGTAGTCTTGTTGTAATTTTTCATGTCGTTGAAACAATTCATCTTGTCGTTGAAAAATTGTTTCGTACTGACGTTGTTGTCTATCTGATTGTTGTGCCATGGTTGTTTCTAAGTTGTTGTGTAGATGAGATATGTCTGATACAATGGTTGTTCTCATGTTATCACATAAAGTAGACATATCTGATATCATTTGCTGCTTATGTGCGTTTAGCATTTGCTCCATCTCTCCTCTTGTAAGATAGTTGGAGCTAACATGAGTGGAGGTTGAAGTATCTGAAATGGAAGTACGGTGAATAGTTTGGTATGGTATGTTGTTGATGAACTTCTTCGGGGATATTGTTTAAGCATCTGTGAGAATCCCATGAAGTATGATATGATGGTTGTCTTCCGGCATTGAAAGAGTTGTATACCAAATTGTTTGTAATTCTTCTGCCGTGGGCTGTAGTATTATGTTTGTTTGAATCTGTAAGTGTAATAAAAATAAATAAAAAATTTATTTTGATTTTTTTCATAAGTGCAGAAAGTAAGTATTTGTATATGCAAAAAGTAAGTATATGTATATAACAAAATGATAAGGAATGTAATGATTACGTAGAATACCTCATGAGTTGACAAAAAATGTTTAATTGAATTTTCTGTTAATACTCTATGCGGCTTCCATTTGTACATCCTTGGTATGTGTATTGTTCTGCTTCTAGGCTGTCCAAATTTTCGGCCAATTCGGGGAAATGCTTCATATATCCAGTACTTACATAAATGGAAATATATATTAGATATATAAAGTTATAAATCAGTGAATAAAATTATATATAAAATAGGAAAAACAATATAATAAAAGAATAGTACCTGGAATGCAAGTGGATATCCATGTAATGAATATTTGGATTCGAGTTGTTCATTTTGATGCATTCTCTGTACCCTTTCTACATGTGATGCTTGTAAAGACCTTAGTAGAACAACATATGCTTGTCGACCCCATGGATATGCAAGGAATGTATGAATGTTTTCAACCATAGATAAAGTTTTTTGGTCAATATATCTTCCCGTAGGTTTTAAAACACATTCTACGAACATCACTAGACCAAGTTTGAATTTATCATCTTCGTTTTGACAAAGGCGAAATGCTTCAGATAGCATTGTCATTTTGATTCTGTTAATACCATTGAAGTACTGATTTTTAAGTCGATTGTTAGTAAGTTCACGTTCTAAAGGTATATCATGACATGGTAATCCTGTTATAAGACAAAATTCAAGCATACTGAAGCGGGCCAGTTGATCATTTAATTTAACCCAGATTTCATAATTTTTTCCACAATTCACAAGGCGTAATATAAACTCATGAACCAGTTTACCACTAAACTGTTGTTGTTCTTCAGATCTATAAAAAACACTGCATATAAATGCATGAAAGTTACTACCCATTATCTCAGCCTGTTGTTCTTCATTGATCAACTCAAAAAAATTCCTGAGATACTGATGATTGGAATATTGAGTAATGCCAGCAGAATACCATTCATTTGGATGAAGGATATATTCCAAAGACATCTGTATAAACAAATCATCAATAAGTATGTTATTAATCAGGAAGAGCACTCTCAAATATTTCAGATATTTTGAAGGGTTGAATTTCCTGTTGTTCTTTTTTAACACTTGAAAAGTTGAATTTCATTATAGTATGGAAGAGGAAGTAAAGTACATGCCATCATCATTATCTTTGCACTCAATCACCCATTTCAATTTTATTTGTTAAGATATATGTCCACATTCACATTGAGTAGCTGAGTGGTGGAGGAAGAAGATAACTCAAAATTTTTGTTGTTATGATATCATATTATAAAATTTCATTTTCTTTCATTTGCTTATAAACTAATTGACATAAAATGCCATTTCAGATTGATTTTAATTAAAATATTAATGTAATAGATTTTAATTTTTTTTCGCATTTAAAATTACTACATTTGATTATATTTTCTTAAAATGTATTTTAAAAAATTACATTTATCATAAAAAAAAAAAAAAAAAATCTGATCCTATAAATGATGACGACGATGATGATAATATAAAAAAATATTATTAGTAATATTATCATAAAAAAATTCCCAACCTATAAATGAAGATTATGATATAAAATAACATTAACATTATTACAATCTATATTCATTTTAATAATTATATACAGACACATGCGTAAATTGCTTTTGTTTTCAAATATTGGAATGAAATTCACAGCAATTTTTTAAACAAAAGTTTACCAAACATTTAACTGATTCTTCTCACATCATTATTTTAATATATGCCAAACTTAAAATCTATCATTATTATTACAATGTAAGTCTGAATTTCCTAGTGTGATCTACTTTATCCACTAAGTTGAATAACATGTCTATGTAAATTCTACTCTTTTTGTAACAAAACTATGGGCCAATTTTTTAAAACTAAATAGGGATGTAAATTAAAAATGTTCTTTAAAAAATTGGTAATTTGACTTTTTGATTGTAGAAGGCTACTCAATATTAGATAAAGGAAAAATTGTAGTCGAGGTCCCAGCCTATGATTGTTGTGGTAAAAAAATCCCAATTGTCTTCGCATTTACGTTACTATAATTTATATTTTGTACGAGATGATTTCGTCCACTTTACAAATCCCCTAGAAGTACACTGTAAACATATTGAATCTAAGATTCAATTTACAAAAACCAACACCTAATAAACATGTTATCAATATATATTCAATATATATTTTTGAAGAACTAAGATATTGGTGACACTATAATCTCATTATTTAATTCCTTTGTACTGCTCAACATTAATACTATTTAATTTCTTTGTACTGCTCAAGATTAAGACTGATCAACATTAAGACTATTTAATTCATTTGTACTGCTCAAGATTAAGACAGTGAATCTAATGTAAAAACTATAATAATCAATAAATAAGTAATCTTTATTGTTAGTTCAACATCTCATTTTGTCGATTTTCAACTTTCAACTGCTTTATTTTAATTTGTGCATGAGTAATTAAGATTATGGTATACTTTTTTTTTTATTATTGTATAATTCAAAATATTCCATAAATAATCACTAAGTAAATTAGAAAATTAAATTAAATAAAAAATCTAATCAAATATTGTGAATAAAATTACAGTAAGTTGGTTTGCTAGATAAAATTACCTTTTTGTTGTATCAGAAAGTTGGAATATGAGTGTTGAATTTGCGAGCAGTAAGTTGGGATGTGAGTTTTAGAATTTGTGTATTTGGGAAGATGAAATTATAACCGTGTGAGTATTTGGTTGAATGTGGTTGAATGTATGAGTGAAGTATTGGTGGTATTTGTGGGTAGGTGTGTTGGGTTAATGAAGTAGTAGGTGAGAAGTAGTTGGTGAGAAGTGGGTAGGTGGAAGTTGATGGTATTATTATTAATATTATTATATAATTTTTTTGTATATTGATTATAGAATTTATAATTTATTGAAAAAGAATTTTGAAGGTTTGGAATATATATTTTTTCATGTAGTTTTAAAATTGGAAGTAAAATTAATATAATTGTTTTTTTTTTAAAAAAAATTTTTTAGGGGAAGTTAGAGTTTAAAATATATTAAATAATGTATATTTAGGTAGTATTATAAGTATTATTATAATAGGGAGTATATATTAGTAAATTGTAGTTTTAAAATCGGAAGTTTAAAAAAAAATTTGATGAAGATATTAAATAATGTATACTCGAGTATATATTTTTTCTCAAAAAATAAGTAATAATTGTTGTTTTAAAAAAAAAAAAAAAAGAGTAAATCTCCCTGTGCGCGCACGGGGAGTTCAATACTCCCGTGCGCGCACGGGAGAGTCCATCTCCCGTGCGTGCACGGAGTTCAAACTCCGTGCACGCACGGGAGAGGACAACTCCCGTGCGTGCACGGGAGTTTCGAACTCCCGTGCGCGCACGGGAGTTTCGAACTCCCGTGCGCGCACGGGAAGTTCGAACTCCCCGTGCGTGAACGGGGAGTTGTACTCTCCCCGTGCGCGCACGGGGAGTTTCAATACTCCCGTGCGCGCACGAACTCCCCGTGCGAGCACGGGAGAGTCCCTATCACGTCAAACTTCTTTTTTCCATCCGCGAACGAACTGAGTTGTTTTTTTTTTTAAACAAACAATTGTGGGAAAAAATATTCCGATGCTAATCGTTAACGCAAAGGGAATGTTTGAAGCTCTTTTTAGCTACATGTATACTACATACTAAAATAATCATGTATGAACTTTGGCTATGTTAAAAACAACCATATTAAACTTGGCTATTTTAAAAAGAAACTATATATAAACTATATATCAACGTTACATGAGCCTTAGGACAAAATGGCTTGTACAAAAACTAAACATATACCAGATTACAACATTTATTCATTGGGTCAGAAGGCGCAAAAGATACTGCCCAATTTCTTATATGCATAGGCAATTTGTTTTCTTTGCATAAAACTGATTAAACTGATTGCCTATCGTTACAAAAAACTGCCATTCATGTTGCGAGACGATATTGACCTGATCATTTTCTTTTCTTCTTATTTATCTCGGTGATGGATTCTTGAGATCTTTTTGTTCTAACTGGAGACATATTTTTATCCTTTGAAGACTGCTTGAATTGGTCACTATGTTCCGCATCCTCGTCACGAAGCCGATCATCCCCTGTGGTTGAAATATTGCCATCACTGATTGATGTGACAATTTCAAATCGATATTCAGGTGGGGAATGGCGTTTTTCCGACACTTTAAGATAAAACAATACTTCCATTTCGCTTTCCAACTTCAAGATGTTGTTCAATTCTGAAACTGGTATCTGCAAATGAAATATATATTATATCGTATAAAAAATAAGTTTAATTTTGTTGTGAAAATAATATTTGAAAATTTGAGGCACGAAAGTTTTACTTCGGGAGAATAATTCATTAATACATCAGCGTTTGTTTCCAGCAATTTTTCTGCGGCATGTCCTATGATGCTTGCGTCCAATGATCCTGTCTTGTCCTCAAGAGAAATCAAAGCATTCGCTCTGCGAGAAAAAAAGACTGTAGTTAGGAAGATATATTTATTCAAATTATTATTAAAATTAAAACATTTAAATATAAATAGATTACCTTGGGACAGCTTTTGCCCGTTCACATTTGCAAAATCTACATTTGTGTATTTCTGCGAAATTTGCATTGGATGTTTTTTTACAATTACTACAGGACATGTACCAAAATGTCAGTTTTTTTGTGTTGATTTTCCACGTTGCACTGACCCAGTAAAATTTTTCCTGTAAAAGTGTGTATAATTAAATCAAAAAATCCTATGAATAAAAAAAAAAATATATATAAAAAATGCGTATATAGATATATAAATATTACTTCTAGATATATCCCCAACAAATCAGCTATTTTCGTAAATTTATTTGGAGGCGTAAATTTAGGCGGGTCAAACGGTTTATTTGTTATGATTTTATCTAGTTGTTCTGCATTCCTTTCCACCCTGCGAAAACAAGTACATGTTCAGTTTAGTAAAATTTACAGAAATATATATTTATGGTGAAGAAAGTTAGATATAATACAATACCAATTTTTATATTCAGCAACAACAAGTAAATCTGCGTCAATGAAGAAAGTGCTGCTGACTTTAGTAGAAAGAGTGATGCCTGATTGATGAATTTGAATATTTAGATCGTAATTTTTATTTAACAGTGAATAAAAAAAACTAAAATATGGATGATAAGACTTACCGTTAAAGGAAGAAACTTTAAGATTTGTGGCCCATATTATAGGTTTATTTGCAATATTTTGGAGTATTTTATTACCTTCTTCATCCACGAAGGTATCCCATAAGGTTAGTACGACAGTACGGAATTTATTGTCAATTAAGACAATATCTTGTAAAAGTTTACGTACCAAACCTCGTTTGAATGAGACGTTTTTGACGTATATCTATGGTCGCACCAATCACACCTATAAAAGGAACGAAGTTATTTACGTATTTTTAATATATAATGTATATGTGCATGTGGAAGAAGACAATATTAAATTGGAAACTTACTTATGCTCGTATTTTTGTCTAGGTGTTCCTGTAACTCATTAAATGAAGTGAGCTCATAGGTTGAGAACAAAAAATTTAAATGGATCTCATCCACTTCTTCAATTTTTGTTCTTCCAGATATAGTCCAAATTTTTTCTCCTGGCGAACTTCGGAATTCACTCTTGATATCTTTGACGGCTGCATTTGAGACAATATATGTCTTTCCCAATTTGAGCTGATCATCTAATGCAGTAATATTTGCGTCGTACATTGTAGCTATAACTTTATTTCCCTGTTTAGTTGTGAAGAAAGATATAAATATATATAATAATAATAAAAAAAATTTATGCACTGAATAGTATCATTATACTTGTAAATCCATGAAAGTAAGATTCTGATAACGACTATTTGAATTTCGGGCTGTTTTAGGAGGTTGCTTCCCTGAAACTATAATTTTGGCTGACCAATTGCTCTCTGAAGCAGAGATTTGTGGAATGAATTTATAAGACTGAGCCATCACTGAAATGTGGGGAAAAAAAGTTAGCAAAAAAAAAAACAAAAAAGGAAGGCAGGCAGGAAAAAAAGTTAGCAAAAAAAGAAAACAAAAAAGGAAGGCAGGAAGAACAAGTTTTCCTGTAAAGTAATTATACCGGAAGTAGTAAATCACGTAGAGGTTGGGTCAATGTTAAGATTTTAAGTACTGTATTTTTTCCTAAGGTAAACCTGTTGAGGTAGACTATATTTATAGCAACAGAATAGTAAAATATCTATTCCATTTAGAAAATATCTACTGTGGGAATTGGAATTAATGATGAACAATTGGGAATTGGAATTAATGATGAACAATTGGTGATTTGGTACAATATCTATTGGGGAAATGGAATTCGAGTAATTTCTGGAAAATATCTATTTTGGCAATGAAATTTGGATAATTTGTATCAAGGATTGTAAAATTGCATCCAGGTGTTGTAAAATATCTGTTTCTGCTGTGGAAAAATCCAGATACAAGTCGATAGTCAATTTAGTTACAATTAAATAATCTGGCTGAATTAAACTATAATCAGTTGGAAACTATTTTGATGTTTGTTAACGTTGCAACAATTTCGTTGGTTTATGAAACTATCGATTCTTGAAAAGAAGGATATCTAAGGAATGTGTATTATGCCAAAAACTCTAGCATTGCAGGAGGCGAAGCCATTTTGAAGGCAGTCACAATAAGGAAAAATGTCTCGTACCATCTCACATATAAAAGCAGAAGGTTTGTTTTGTGTCGTGCAAATCTTTTATAGAATCAAGATGAAAGCCTATAATAAAAAAATCCATAGAATAAATTAAACAAATTTGTTCCACTGATGAAAAAGGCAATTGAGGAGGAATAATCTTTAAAATTACATAATGCGCAAAAAAAATGTGAACAAATAAATATTTAATTGCATAAAAAAAATATGGAAGGAAGGACAAAAAGTGAACTCGAAACTAATTTTGTGGTTCTCAACGTCGTAAATATTTCGACAGTTTATCAAACTATCAGTTCTTCAAAGCAAAGATATTCAAGGGATGTTTGTTATGCTTCACAACATTTTTTTTTTTTTTTGAATAGCTATATTTCATTTGCTTTATCTTGCCAAAAGCGCTATCATTGTAGAAGATGAATTCTAGTAAATTCAATCCGAGAAAGATGAATAGTAATGACAATTTGATAAAGCTTGCAAGCTGCAATGAAGAAATAAACCATCATTATATTGAATGGAAAGAGTATTAAAAAGGCGGAATCTAATATCACAAAGCAATGAACATAGGTACTATTAACATAGATCCAAAACACGATGAACATAGGTACAATAAGATGAAAGCAAGTAGAAAAAGTCGCAAAGACGAAATAGCTGTTGAATATTATGTTTAAAGATATATCAAAGGTAAACATTAAAAAAAATTGTAAAATAATTATAACTAATGTTTATTAATAATAATAAGATGAAAAAAATAGGGATATTGCAGAGAATTTTATATTTGAGTGTTTAAGTGTTCTTTTATTGTTCGGTGAACAAAATTTGTTTTTTTCTGTAATAGTAGGCATGCGCAAAAACATATTACCTAATTCGAACATATTCATTTTTATTGGTAGGGTCATGAGCAAAAAAATAGACAAAGTATAATTTACTCTGTATATGGAAACACAAATAACAAACAACAAATATTTTCTGAAATAAATCAAGACAGTAAAGTTCAAATAAAACCCATTTCATTTATTATTTTACCATAAGAAATGGAGTACGTACAGTGAGGTCTTGAGCGACATTTTTGAACTCTTCCTTGGCTTTTTTTTATACCAAAAGCTTCCAGCTTTTATGCTTTTTACTTTCACCAGTGCCTTCTCCAGTGTATTTTTTCCCTCTTGCTCGCTCGCACCCAAGATGAAGAAGCTGTGTGCTTTTGGCATTTAATGGCATCCATGGTGCAGGCTGCTTGCTTGGCCTCGGTCCTCAGGGTTGGAGAGTCATCCCTGACTTTGCACACGGTCCACCGAACCACTACAACAGATTCGCACTTTCCACTTCGCAGGCGCTGCGCAGCTGCTCCGCCTGCCACCAACACTGTACCCGACGGGAACTGAACATCCCGGTGGATCCAGCACGGGCGGCCGCGGGTGCTCGCCAGGTGCTGGATCCGCCCCTGGGCTGAGAAAAAAAAAGATAAATCATATTAGATTATTAAATAATTAAAAAGATTATCAGCCTAAGTAAAAATATACATGGAAATCTAATCTAAATTTCTTAAAACAGAGCAAAAACCTTTATGAAGCAGTTGATAGTTGATTCAATTCGATAACGAACAAGTTGAACGATAAAAAATATTCATAAAGAATGTAGGTTTACGAATGTACAAATGAAAGGATTTCTTTGTATACAATATTTTTAGTACATGTGGTATGCAAAGTATCACTGTTGAATGGTTTAAGTAAGACTTTGATAGATGTACTTGTTTTTGCTCTAGATAAGGCTACATAAAGCTGACCATGGCAAAAAATTGATTCTGGAAGATATAAACCAACAAAGTCAAGTGTTTGACCCTGTGCTTTGTTAATTGTCATTGCAAAACATGGCCTAATTGGGAATTGAGTTCTTTTAAATGGAATTGAATTTTGATCGCTCTTAAGAGGTATAAAGGGAATCATTGGCAAAAAAACATGCTTCCCACAATATTCACCAATAGCAATTTCAGCAAGAATTATGTTTTTCTCAAATTTGCGACAAATAAGACGTGTTCCATTGCATAACCCTTCAGATGGATTAATATTGCGTAATAACATTACAGGACAGTTTACTTTAAGCTTCAATTCATGTGGTGGAATACCATTTGAGGACAAACTATTTAGAAAATCTTCTTGCAAGGGTTGTTCTGATTTGTCAATTGATTCATCAAAACTATAGTAAGTATAAAAGTCACCAGGAATAGTTTCAAGCAATATGTTGTTAATATGATCAACACATTCGTTTGTAGCTGTAAGAATAACTCGATTTGACATCAGATGTAAATTATCAGCATATGATTTTATATTTGGGAAAACATGATGTATTAGAATTTTTAAGGATGTAATTTCATCTTCAAATGGTAAAATTATATTATCTGGGAGTTTAATACATTTACAAGAATGTTCCTGCTCTGTTCCATTTCCAATTCTAAGTAAGTAATCGCAAAATTCGGGATCAAATTGTGCCCTCATATTCTCAACTAATGGCAAATGTAAAAAAAAAGGCCACAGATGGGAAAATACCAATGAAGCTCTCATTATGTCTTCTTTTTTTCCTTTTTGTACAACTGGTAGAACCTGACGAAAATCCCCTCCAAAGACTATAACTTTACCGCCAAAAGGCAAATTAGAATCTGTAATATCTCTAAGCATTTTATCTACGGCTTCAATGGCACAACGATTTACCATGGTTGCTTCATCCCAAATTATTAATCTAGACATTTTAAATAAAGTTCCTAAAGGAGATTGCTTACTAACAGAACAACAAATTTCACCAGTTGTGTCTAAAGGAATTTTAAATCTTGAATGAGCTGTTCTACCTCCGTGTAAGAGAGATGCGAGATACTCAGGAAGACGCAGCTTGCTAAAGCAATTAAATTTTTAGAACGCACGCTCGCAAGAAGCGCTTTATATAAAAAAGTTTTACCTGTTCCACCTGGACCATCGACAAAAAAAGCACCACTTGATTCCAAGTTTATTCTTTTCATAATTGTATCATAAGCAAATTGTTGTTTATCATTTAAAGTTATTGTATTAACATTGTCATTTTGAACAATCAAATTACTTGTCTCTTCTGCAATCATTCTTTTTAACCGTTCACTTTCGTCTATATTTACATTGAATGATACAATTTCAAAGTCGTTAATATTTTTGCCCAACGGTTCTAAAATAGAGTTTAGATCATGTAGCCCCCGTACTTCGGCAGCGTCAATGGATATATTTTCATGCACGTAATCATCAATCATGTAAGTTTTGAATTTATCCCACAATAATTTTGGATTAGTAGGATTGCAAAGCAGAAGGATTGTGGCAAACAAACGTCTTAAAGAAAATGGCATTTCATAAAGAATAGCTTCAGATAAACATTGTTCACAATGATTATCTCCACTTAATAGACCATATAGAAATGCAGCTTCTCTATAAGTTGTAGTAGTTACCCCATTTGAAGTTCGTAAGGATTGAAATGATGTTGGCCCGCGAATATGATTAAGAAGAATGCGAAGAAAATAACGTTCGCCTTCAGAAGGATTTGCTGTGACAATTCGGCCTACAACAATTTGTTTCTTTCTTAAAGTCCAAATCTTTGTATGTGTATTCCAAACAAAATGTGTAGGGAAATCTCGATATAATAATGTTCGAGCAAATTCATTAATTTCATTGATTCGAAAAATTCGATTAACATTGTTCGTCTCATATTTTCATTGTTAACAATGGTAGCTAAATCATCGTTCCCATTGTACGTTATTTGGTGTTGGTCTTCGAGATGCAACTGCAAAGAATAGACAGTAGGACAAATTTCGGCCAAATTGAAAGAAAAAATTCGCCACATAGCTTCAGGTGGAGATATCCATCTGCGCATTGATAAGCAGAGATTTCGTCAATTTCTTTTTCTTGTTCATTTGGGTTAATTAAAAAATTAATACGATCATGTCCTTTGTATACATATTTGTATAAATATTTTACAGCTTTGATAGAAGAACATACTTCAACATTTATATGACAGTCATATTTTGCACTTAAATAAGGATTATATGGTACAACCCATTGGTTGTCTAACATCCGACCTCTAACTTTAATATAAATACCAAGATCACGACGCCTATACAATGGGTAAGAATTATGACCAAATATAGTAGTGCTACAATAATCTCGAGGATATTTATTTTTACAACCTTTATTTAGCTCCATACATACATTGGCTGGATTTAGATTTCCACAAGGACCATGCATATTATGTTTAACAATAACAGAATGCAAATGCGGGAATGTGTTTTTGTCAGGAATTTCACACGACACAATTTTATCAACATTTTCAGAACATGAAAATTTATGGTTACGTTTAAAAATTAATAATAGATGTGCATGTGGAAGGCCTCTTTTTTGAAATTCAACAACGAGATATATGAGCAATAACGGGACCCAAAATATTTTTTTGTATAAATCATCTTTTAGTTCTTCCAATTTTGCTCTAAATATGCGAACGATTAAATCCGGTCGATTTTGGACTTCGTCATTATGCCTTAGCTCTTGCTTAATCTCGGGCCAATTGGGGTTACATGTTATAGTTAAAAATATATCTGGTTTTCCATAACGTTGTACAATGGCCATTGCATCCATATATCGTCGCAACATATCTCGAGGCCCACATGTAAATGATTGAGGTAAAACAAATTTTCTTCCAATTTTGTACCCTCTTGTTTCTCCGTTTTGAACACTGTCTACAATACCTTGATAAAGTTCAGCACGTATCTGTTTTTGATTATTACGAAAATAGTCTAATCTAGTGGTTTCAATTTTAACATACATATCCACAACATATTGTTGAAACAATCTACCACTATGAAGCAATATAGACTTACCTGAACATCTGATTTGTAACTTGTATGAATAGTATTCTCGACAAGAAACCTGGGATCGATGCTTAGCTCCATTGAGTACTATATGATGAGAAGCCAAATTTAGTATTGATTTATAATATTTATATACGCATAATTAGGGAATATATAAAAACAGATATATATATATAGATATTATAAACCTTGATCTTCTTTTTCGATAATTTCAGATGCAGACGCAATTGTGGTAGCAAAAGTTGCTAAAGTCGGCAAATTTCTACTTTGATTTGTGCATCGATCAATACCTTCATGCCAACCGGGTTCTCCATACGGAAAAAGTAAAGGGTATTGCAAAGGATCATAACAACCATAATAATAATGAACCTTATGAGAATCACCAGAATGTCCATATATAGTAATGTCACGAACGTTAGCATTGACATTTTTATCATCCTCGAGCCATACAGCAACTACTTGAGACGTTGTGGGTGTATTGAAGACTCTTTGATCAAGGCCTGGTTGACATCTTATATGTATTTGGTAGTTTTGTAAGTTTGTTATATCACTCAAAGATCTAAAAAATCGACAATATGGATTTATTTGGAGAATTTCAATTAAGCTCGTCAAGGTAGATTCAACAAAACCATCTAAAATTTTCATACGATTTGAAAGTTCATTATCTGTATCATAAAAATATAATTGCATATAACAAGGTCTATTATTTTTAGGTATAAGTTCGTTTACATAATGATATACTTGACCTTGAACTCTAAATGTATATATACCTTTATATGATTTGAACAATTCTTTGTCATACTTTACACCAAATGAAGTAAATGCAAAATGGTTATTATATCCCCTTACCAATTTTTTAAATTCTAAACATGTTAGTTCTGTAGCGGTAAACAAGTTAAATAATATAGGTGGTGAATCAGAAATAAAAAGTTTAATTTTTCCATCAGAGCAACAAAATCCTTTACTTTCTCTATAAAATTTTTTGGCGCCACAATGTTTACAATAAGTACATATTGGTAATACATACGGAGTAATTGGGATATCCAACAAGGGCAAATCTCCTTGTAATTCAACATTGGAAACGTTGGTAGTAAAATCATTCGAAGTAGAAGATTCATAATTATTTATTGTAGATTTCGACGACGCACCTAAATAATTATTTATAGGTAAAATAGGATTAGCTATTCTTTTTCGATGATCCACGGATCCGCTTTGAAGTCATTGTCGACGATCTTTATGTCTTTGATTTTCTTGTTGTCGAATGAAAGTATTATATGATTCAGCTGTAGTTTTAGGATGACGAATAGTAGGCTTTCCAGACATGGTTAAAGTATCTGTAAAAATAATAAAAAAAAGTTCAAGAATAAAAAAAAGTTCAAGTTATATCAGTAAAAAGTATAAAATGAAACGAAGTAAAATAGCAAAACAGGTAATAGATGTCCCATGTTTCTTTTTCATATAAAATATATATAACAGCAACACAAAGACAACAGGGTAACAAGAATAAGAACATAGTGATAGGCAACCTTACAACATTAAAAAGAATTTGAGCGAGAGGAAAAGAAACCGTGAATTCTTATGTCTCTTCACTATCTATAAAGGAGCATTAATAATTAAATTGGTTGGAATAGGAAAACATAAGAAGAAAAGATTTGGAAAAAATGCTGCAGGAATTATGGAAGGGACATTTAACTAATATTTTAATTTTTTTATATATAATAATACTAATTGCCTATTCTAAATATTATGGGGACTAATATTTTTCACGCAAACATTTTAAAAGTAACGTAAATCAAGTTACTATTATCCACACACCAAATGCTCATTATTTTTGTGTTATGTCTAATCATTCTATTTCCTTCATTTCTTTTTACTACTTACAAACGTGCTATTACATAATCCCATATATCACGTAACTATAATCACTAATTTTCATTAAGAAAAATGAACATTGATTGCAGTAATATCCCAATTAACATAGGTAAGAGAGTAATTTTACTTACTTCGATGCACGGGCATTTACACCGGAGTTTTTTTCCCGAGAAGGTAGAGCGGAGATCTTCTTCTTGGCGCGACGGACCTCAAGATGGTTAGTCTACAACTAAATCAACTACAGACCAGTAATCGAGAAATTTTTTTTTTTTTGTTAAATCTTTTCTTTCAGAGAAATTTTTTTTTTTTGTTAAATCTTTTTCTTTTCTTTTCTTTGACAAAGAGGAAACTATGTAGAAAATGTATTTGCATGCATGTATGTATAGGGCAGAAAATGTAAGTCGGCAACTTTATTTTTTTTTGGATTTTGTGTATTTTTTATTGACTAAAATAATATGTTAGTCAGGGCAGAAAATGTAAGTCGGCAACTTTATTTTTTTTTGGATTTTGTGTGTTTTTTATTGACTAATAATATAATAATATGTTAGTCGGTCATAAAATACGGCGGGAAAGTAAGTCGGCTACAAATGAAAAGTCGGTTAATAAGGCAACTTTATTTTTTTTTGGATTTTGTGTGTTTTTTATTGACTAATAATATGTTAGTCGGTAATAAAATATCAACAGAAAATACGGCGGGAAATGTAAGTCGGCTACAAACGAAAGTAAGTAGGTTATATAATTAATAGAGTAGTGAAAAAAAACACAGTGAACAATTATTGCTATCAAATTTAAAAATCTATCAATTGTCAAAACCAGATAATGAATAGCAAACAACCAGTTCAAGTGTGAAACAGAGGGTGCAAAAATGAACAGTGATTTGCCATCCTCTCTTTTAATGTAGTAGTGATTACAAAACTTTTAGTGGCTCCATTTTCTTATCATATAACTCGTGCGGAACTGAACGTCGAACAATTCCAAAATTGTCAATTATTTCAAATTTCACAAAGTTGTGACAGTAAAAACAGAATTCAAATATTTTATGCCGTAAAATCTGAGAAACTCGAGATTCGACCCAACTACACCTAGAGGGGGGTGATTAGATGTAAATGCGGAATTATCAATCTAATTAACTAGCAACATGTCACAAGTTAATTATGTCTAGATGATTAGTCGAACAATCCAATTTAGCCTATCTTTGAATACCACAGTTATATCACAACAATAAATAAAGCAGTAAATAACAACAGAATTGTTTACGAAAAAACCCAATGTAGGAAAAACTTCGAGCGCTTTGCCAGTCAAAGATCCACTATAAACTGATAATACACTTATAGACCACCAGGAAAGTTGACAACACAAGCTTTCTGATCTCCTGTCTGAAGTAAGAAGCAGCCCTCCTGGAATGTGTACACGAACACCAAACCCGACTCTTCTTTGTAAAGCAGTTCTGTTGGAATAAGCACACGAACTCTAATCCTGACTCTCTACGCAGTTTATTTCCTGTAGATCTTCTCAAAAAACTTCTCGTTCTTCAGATTCTCCCTTGATCTTTAAAGCAGCACAGTTGACGACACAATCTTACAGCAAATCCAAGCGAAGAATACAATCCAGTGTTTGATTTAAGTCTTTGATGTTTTCACAATAATTGACACATGAACAATGGAAGGATTGAACTTTGAATATGATGAAGCATGAATTCTCTCAAGAATGTAATGTGTTCAACCTCTTGTTCGTAGGAAGTACGGTGGTTCAATATATAGGTTGGATGAAATAAGTTGTATAGGCCAAGTAAAAGTCTCGAAAATAGAAAATTAGGTCTGACCGAATAATACGTCTCTCTCGAGAGAAGGCTGCTTCGCTCGAGCGAAGGCGAAGAGTCGTCGCTCGAGCAACAGTAGGGCAAAGGTCAAGCGAAGCAGTCTCTGTTTCAGTCGCTCGAGTATCACTCCGACGAACAGTTAACGAAAAATCGGAGTGAATCCTTCTTGTTCCAAACATGAAACCCAAACCCTAAGCTAACCTACCAACTATGAAACATTATAATTTAGTCCCTAAACTTATATAATTGTTCAAGTTGGTCAATTTGTTCACAGAATTGTCAGTACAAAATATAAATCTAACAAATTCATTTATTAAATGCATTAGTTGTAACTCTATCAAGAGCTTAGTGAATATGAAAAATTCATGTACGTTCATCTCAAATTCGAACTATAAAAAAATTATTTTAGAGAAATTAGGTATTCTTATAAAAAGGAAACATGTAAATGTTCTTCTATTTTAATTTGTTGATGGTATGGAAAATTTTTGAACATTGCCAAATAGTATTGTTTCAAACATATTTGATTATCTTTTGGATTCCTATGTAGTGCTTGTTTGTCTCCCATTTTGGGAGAAGAATAGAATTTTGAATAGTATTTTTTGGAGAATGTGTGGTTGAAAAGTAAAGTAATTTTCTTGGTTTGTGTGTAGAATATTTTATTGAATGAATATATGGTGTATATTGTTTACTGTAGCAAACAATGTTTGATAAAATGGATGACAAACAGAGTGTAATTTCATCCTGTATTATATTTTCTCAAAACAGATTGTTTTCCGTCTGTTCACATATTTCATCTCAACATTGATAAATTAAAAATTTAATGAACTGCTTAACTCTATGAAAATAGACAATTACACAGAAAGCAGGTGCATCGCTTCATGCTAATTGTAATAGCAAAGGTGACAAGTTTTTGGCTTTCATTTTCATTACCTTAAAATAAATGTTGATTAATATTGTAAAAATCGGACGAGAATGAATCAAGCATTTTTAATGTAGATGGAAAAATCAAGATAAATGTCTAGTGCACTAGTCTTCGTGTACAAAATAATAATAATAATAATAATAATAATAATAATAATAATAATAATAATAATAATAATAATATTATTATTATTATTATTATTATTATTATTATTGTAATCTCAAGCTGTGTATCCTCGGTGATTATGTAATTATTTCGAGATGTCCAGTCTTACACGGGCTTTTATATATGTTGGATCATCAAATATTTCAAATTCCACAAAGTCTGTGACAATAAAAATTGTATTCAAATATTTTATACTATAAAATTATTTATTTAATGCATTAGTTGTAACACTATCAAGAACTTTGTGAAGACGAGAATTTAAGTTTATCTCAGATTCTAAGTATTATAAATTTTATTTTATATAAATTAGTGTTGGAATATTCTAACAATATTTGGGGCCACAAGTAACAAATTAAAATGTGTAGTGCTATTATTTAAAGTATAGTCATTAAAGTGATCCACAAAAGACAAATTTTGACTAATGGGTATTAAAGTTTCATGGAATTAAAGTGTAGAGACCGGATGTTTGTTTTATATTGTTGAGGGGCCGATTTAAAACAAATGAAAGATAATGAATAGTCATTATCTTATGAATATATAGGTTATGGTCCCCAATTGTTAGTGGTGCTTCTAGATTCTCTATATTCCCCATCAATGGAGATCAAAAGGTTGTAGAAGAGACCATGAATCAATTGGAAGATCTAACCCCATCATGCAAAGAATCAGAATTTATGGTCTAAGGTATGTTTCCGCTTTTCTTTTGATGTTCTCATTGATTTCAACATGGATGGTTAATTCGGTAATGTTTGATTATTGATGTTTTGGATCGATAATCACTTATAAGTTTTCTATCAAGTGGTATCAGAGCCGATCCATTGTTGAATCATTGAGAAATTGAATTTTGAAATTCTGAATTCTATGGATTTTTGATTTTATATTATGAATCTAGAATTTGGAAATCATTATATGGAATCAGCATGTAATAATTTGGGTTATTTGATCTTTCACATGGATCCTGAATTTGGATTGTTATTACATAAATTTGGCATATTATGTTATGGATCTAGAGTTTTGGTATCTTAATTCATGAAATTGGCATGTTATTTTTATGGATCTAAGCATGATATTATGGATTCAAGCATATTATGTTATAGATCTAATATTTGGATTAATATTACATGTTTTTTGAGCATGTTATAATATGATTTTTGGAGATAATTATATAGATCTATGATTTCCTTCAAAATTCGGATTTTGGATCTGTTGTTTTTTGGAATTAAGGTTTCAGTTTAAAAAAAAAAAAAAAAAATTTGTGGCAGCCGCCGTGCCGGTGGCGACGGGGCTGCCGGTGCAGCATCTTCACGTCGACAACGACCACGCTGGCAGAGGCTCAGACAGCGTGTAAACCAGCCGTGATTGGCCACGCTGTCAGTCACAGAATGGCTACGGCCGGTGAGGGGGCTGCCGTCCCATACAATTTCCACTTTAGGGAGATGGAGAGGCATTTTTTTTCCCCATTAAAGCATTCCATTAATGCCATTAAGGTTTTTTCAGTTTTTTGGAAGTTTTGGGGGCGGGACCTCTTGTGTAAATTTGATATGTTAAGGTCCTTGTCTGCAATTTAAGGATTAGGGTTAAAATTTATGTTTTAGCCCCTAAGGTTTTAAGCTAGTTCAAGTTGGGCCTTAAGGTTATGGGTTTTAATTACTCAACCCCCTAAAGTTTAAAGTTCATCATATTTGGCCTTATAAAGTTCTGGGTTTAATAATTCAACTCCTGAAGTTCTGAAATTAATTAATTTGGGCCATTTAAGTTCTGAATTTTGTAATTAAGTCCCTGAATTTTCATAATTGGTTTAAGTTGGCCTCTAAAGTTTCCAATAATTGTTTTTTGACTTCTAAACTTTCCAATAATTTATTATTGACCCATAAAGTTTTGAACTATTAAGTTTTGGGTCCCTAAAATTTTCAATAATTAATTATTGGTCCCTAAAGTTTTGAATTAATTAATTTTGACCCCTAAAGTATTGAATTATTAACCCTTAGGCCCTTAAAGTTTCAAGATAAATACAATTAAGTATTCCGCTTTTCAAATTTTGGTATAAAAGACTCGTTTGAGTATATAATATTCCAAAGTGAATTGATTGAAGCAATATGTTGCCAAAGCAACCTCTCTTGTGGAAATTAATTAACTTGGAATATTAGAAGGAATTGGTGTGTATGCTTGTTCATGCGGATATTAGCCGGCCCAAAGGAAGGTTAATATTTGGCCGAATTGTATGCACATTTGTGGTGGTAAATGTGTGACAATTATAAGGTTTCCATGTGCATAATAAATCAATCCAAAGATGGGTTTATTATTTGACAGGAGTTATTGTCAATGTTTGATCACTACACCAAGAGTACCACTTACAGTTAATATTACTGTCCAAAGACTTGATATTAATGATGTTCTAGGTATCTTGAGATGGGACGTACCATTATTTGAATAACTTAATTGTTTATACGGATTCCAATGTAAACATGTTAATTGGGAATAAGTTCTCTATTCAGTTAATCCATCCACTTCTGCTATATCTGTCAACATCAACTCCATTCCAATGCTAATTAGAACAAACTTCAAGTATTGGAAAGAGAACATATTAATTGTTCTTGGCTGCAAAGATCTAGATCATGCGCTCCGGATTGAGCAACCCGCTTTTCTTACGGAAGAAAGTTCATCTAATGGAAAAGGGAACTTTGAGAAGTGGGATCGCTCAAATCGCATGAGTCTAATGATCATTAAGCGCGGCATCCCGGAAGCCTTTGGAGGCACAGTATCTGAAGAGGTAACTAATGCCAGTGATTTCTTGTCGAAATGAGAAACGTTTTGCGAAAAACGATAAGACTGAAACAAGCACGCTTTTGCAAAGCTTGATTTCAATAAAGTATAAAGGTAAAGCAAATATAAGGGAGTACATCATGAAGATGTCTCACATTGCTTCTAAGCTTAAGGCACTGAAGCTCGAGCTGTCTGATGACTTGCTCTTGCATTTGGTATTGATTACTCTTCTTGCACAATTCTGGCGATTAAGGCGATTACAAGCATAATCGTCATAAGGGGAAAGTGGACTCTTAATGAGTTCATTTCCATATTATGTGCAATAAGAAGAAATGCTAAAGCAAAAATAAAACTGGCATTACTCACTTGGCAAGTACTTCTAAGGATAATAAAGAATAACAAAGCTGCATTTGGTTCGATTTAAAATAAACAGCACAAGGCTGAAAATGATAAATTAAGTTGTAACTTTTGTGAAAATTTGGGATATATAAAGAGAGACTGTACTAAAAAATCACGCTTGGCGTGTAAAGAAAAGTGCACTTCTCATTTTGGTTTGTTTTCAGGTAAATTTAATGTCAATAACTAGACACACACTTGGTGACTATATTTCGGTACTACTATTCAAATAAGTGTGTATATGCGGGGTTGTCTGATCTGCCAAAACCAATTGATGCTGAAAGATTCATCTATGTGGGGTGATGGCAAATCAGTTAAGGTAGAGGCTATATGGACTTTAGGTTATCATTAAAAGGCTGGTTATTATTTGAATTTGAAAGAGACATTTGCGGTACCGTCTTTTGGACAGAATTTGGTTTCTATTTCTACATTGGACAAATTTGGTTACTCTGTTCAATTTGAAATAGTCAGGATGATCTCTTTCTTACCTCAAATATTGTGGGCACCCGTTCTTTATTTGGTAATAATAACCTATATCAGCTTAATACAGTTGTCTCTTATAAAGAAATCTTGTATATGAATCCGCATGGTATTGAACATAAATTAATCAATGAAAATTCTACTTTGTTTTGGCACAAGCAATAAGGTCACTTCTCTCAAAAGAGAATGAAAAATCTTGTGTTAGAAGGAAATCAAAACAAACATAAGGAGATTAAGTGTCATATGACTTCGGACGTCTTAGAACTAATTCATACGGTTATCTGTGGACCATTTCCTTCGGTTTCTTGGAATGGTTAACAGTCATTTATTCATACGGTTATCTGTGGACCATTTCCTTCGGTTTCTTGGAATGGTCAACAGTCATTTATTAAGTTCATAGACGAATTTTCTCAATATGGCCACATATATCTCATTTATGAGGAATCCCAAACATTGGACATGTTCAAGGCATACAAGACTGAGATTGAAAATCAACACAGTAAAAGAATTCATTAAGTCAGATCTTACCTTAGTGGTGAATACTATGAAAGATATGACGAATCAGGAGAACAACGTCCAAGGCCTTTTGCTAAAATTTTTAGAGGAATGTGGAATCATTCCACGTTACATCAGGATCTTTCTAGTAAAGATCAGTGAAGACTGCAGCTTAAATTTTCAACACAGTTCCAAATGAAGCAAATTTTTTTTAAGGGGTTACAATATTTTTAAAAGATCCTACTATCAAGTCAATTTTCAAACGGGAAATGTTCGGTTCCTTGAGGATGTAGAGTTTGTGGGGGGAGATAAGGTTATAAGGTTTGTCTTGAATGAATTATATGTATATAATTCTTCTGTTGCAATTGACAATGATCAGGTTCAAGGACAAATTCTTGCTCCAGATCTTGTTCGAGAAGCAATTTCGGATCAAGACAACATTATCAAATCCCCAATAAACAATCAAGAGATTGTTCCAGGAATTCAAACTCAACAACCTCAAGTACAAAGTCATTAAGGAAATCCACTATAAAAGGGAGAAAGACTTTATAGTCTTTTCCAAGAAAATAAGGATGGTATGGATTAGTGAAAGAAGACCTGATAAATCAACTTTCATCAAATCATGCAAAGGAATTACTCTCAAAAGTGGATTGATGCCATGAATAAGGGGTATTAGTCTATGCAAGACAATAAAGTTTGGGATCTTGTCCCATTACCAGAAGGTGCGAACCCATTGGTTGCAAATGGATATTTAAAACCAAAAGGGATTCGAATGGTAATGTGGAGAGATATAAGGCTCGTCTTGTAGCTAAAGGTTTTACTCCAAAAGGAAGGTATTGACTACAAAGAGACTTTCTCTCCAGTTTCAACGAAAGACTCTTTTAGGACAATTATGGCACTTGTTGCACATTTTGATCTTGAGCTACTACAGATGGATGTTAAGGCGACGTTTTTCAATGGTGACATTGATGAAACGATCCATTTGATACAACCAGAAAACTTTGTGTCAGGAGACCCAAAGAATATGGTTTGCAAATTAAAGAAATCCATTTATGGGCTCAAACAAGTTTCCCGTCAATGGTACCACAAGTTTCATCAAGTAATTATCTCATTTGGTTTCGAGATGAATGTTGTTGGTGATTGTGTGTATCGCAAGTTCAGTGGGAGTAAACAAATATTTCTGATTTTATATGTTGATGACATACTGCTTCCCACCAATGATATATGCATGTTGCACGAAACTAAGAGATTTTCATCAAGGAGTTTTGAGATGAAAGATCTTGTTGACGTCTCTTTTGTATTAAGGATTTGGATACATCGGGATTACTTTCGAGGTATTCATGGATTGTCACAAAAGAGCTATATCGATAAAGTGTTTAGAAGGTTTGGCATGCAGGACTGTAAATCAAGTGACACCCCTATTGCTAAGGGAGACAAGTTTAGTCTCGATTAAAGTTTCAAGGATAAATTTAAAGAAAAAAATGAAATACGTAAAATTCTCTATGTTTCAACAATTGAGAATTTAATGTATACTCATATTTATACAGATCCGGATAAAGCATTCTTTGTTGAAATGCTAGACAGATATTTAAACAAATTTCGGGATGGAAATTTGGAAAGCAGCCATAAGGTTATTCAGTATCTTTAGAGAACTAAAGATTACATGATCACATTCAGAAAAATCAGACCAATTGGAGATCATTGGATATTCTGATTCTGATCATGGAATATGACTGCAAAATATTGTCACTGGGCTGCATATTTTGAATGGAATTGAAAGACCATTTAAGTTAAGTTATTATGTGACAATAACAGTCTTGTATTCCAACGGGAACACGACGATGTCAAAGTCTAAAGACATTAAGTTCCTAGTTGTTAAGGAAAGAAATCAGAGTTGTCAGATTACAATAAAGCATATAAAGACAAACTCCATAATCATGGATCCATTTACTAAATGGCTACCACCCAAAGGTCTTTCATGAGCATAATGCTCACACGGGTGTTGCATCTTTTGATGATATGCCAGTTTAGTGGGAGTTTGTATTTGGATGTTGTCTATTTTAGACACATATTTTTGTCCATGGATATTCGATTTATTTCAGAAATAAAGTATTCCATTCAGTTTCACTCTGATTGAAGTTTATGGTTGATCTCACTTAAGAAATAAGGTGGACCAGTTGGAAATAGACATGTTTGGATCACATAACATGTAATTTCCGTGCTACACTCCATGATTGATCTATGTCATTTGGTTGTATGGGTATGCGTGACCATTGATGGGTTTAGTCATGCTAAATGTGACGAAAACCGCTTTGATCATATATCAATATGACTGATGGACGAGGTTGTTTGGAAATACCCATAATAACGATAGCAAAATTTCGAGCTCATAAGGTTATGCACATTTGAAATGTTACATGTATGGCCCAGTGGGAGATTGTTGGAATATTCTAACAATATTTGGGGCCACAAGTAACAAATTAAAATGTGTAGTGCTATTATTTAAAGTATAGTCATTAAAGTGATCCACAAAAGACAAATTTTGACTAATGGGTATTAAAGTTTCATGGAATTAAAGTGTAGAGACCGGATGTTTGTTTTATATTGTTGAGGGGCCGATTTAAAACAAATGAAAGATAATGAATAGTCATTATCTTATGAATATATAGGTTATGGTCCCCAATTGTTAGTGGTGCTTCTAGATTCTCTATATTCCCCATCAATGGAGATCAAAAGGTTGTAGAAGAGACCATGAATCAATTGGAAGATCTAACCCCATCATGCAAAGAATCAGAATTTATGGTCTAAGGTATGTTTCCGCTTTTCTTTTGATGTTCTCATTGATTTCAACATGGATGGTTAATTCGGTAATGTTTGATTATTGATGTTTTGGATCGATAATCACTTATAAGTTTTCTATCAATTAGATATTCTTCTTATAAAAACGATCTCAAAATATGTTAACAATCTTCTTCTATTTTAATTTGTTGATGGCATCGAAAAATTTTCGAATATTATCAAATAATACTGTTTCAATCCTATATATTTGATTTTTTTTTGGATCCCTACCTAATTATTTAATCCTTTATTATATTTTCTCAAAACAAATTTCTTCCATCTTTTAACATATTTTATCTTATTTGACAAATAAAAAATACATGAACAGTATAACTCTATTAGATACATAATTACAAAGAAAGCACCTGTAGTTGCAATAAACAAGGGTGATAAGTTTCTGGCTTCGATTTTCATTACATTTTACCGATATTGTAAGTATCGGCTCAGAATCACGGATTTTAATTTAGGCAGAAAAATCAAAATAAATGTCTTATGCGTAAGTGTTAATAGCGTAAAAAAAATCGTAATTTTCAGCTGTGTACCATCTATAATTATGTAATTATATTTAGCGGTCCACTCATAGACAAGTTTTTATGTCGAATTATTTAATTTTAATCCTATATGATATTTTCAACAAATGAATAGGAGATAAAACTTTATTTCATTTATTACAAAACTTTTAGTCGGGCCATTTTTCTTTTGTTATAACTCGTACGGAATTGAAATCCGAACAATTTTGAAATAATTAGCAAATATTTTGAATCTCTCAAAGTTGTTAGATTTTTGATATAATTGGTAAGCCTGTAAACAAAATGGATTAAATTTAATATGTTGTATAAGTCAATGAGTAAGTTGCAAATAGTAAAAATTGAGTTATATTAGGTCCAGGGTTCGAGAATGAAAAAGAAGGAAAACAACGCCGCAATTTCGCTAGACTTGTCGCTGGACTTCACTTGAGTGACACACCATTGCTCGCTTGTCGACTAACTTTTGCTCGAACGACAGAGTTTTTCGAAAAATTTTAATTTACGTTTTTAAAAATTTTTGTCCTGCCCATTTAACCCCAAAACCTAAACTATAAATACCAAATACATCCGAACGATTTGAGAAGGTCAATCATTGAAGAAAACTCATATTGCTTATCATTCTCTTGTTCCAATTCATCTATAAGCTTTCAACCTTCAAAGTGTGATTTGTTATTGGCATTGAAAACATCAAAACCACTTAATCCAAATACTAAATTGCTACTTCCTACATATCTGTCAGAGTGCTGAAGATCAAGGGAATGTGACTGGAGTTCCAGTTGTTGGAGAACGCGTAATTCTTCGTTGATCCACATGAGATAGATGAATTCATAAAATCGAGAGTTGCTGTAGGAGCGCGCAATCTAGGAGGGTTTTGAAAACTGCAGTTGGGAGTTGGTGCAGAAGCACTCAATCCATGAGAGCTGTGGAAATTATAGTCAAGAGGTCGGTACTAGTAGTAGTAGTTTCTGGAGGACTGTAAGTTCAAAATTCATTTATAGTGGATTTCTGGCTGACAAAGTGCCCAGAGTTTTCACCCAATTGGGGTTTCTCCGTGATCATTCATTGTATTTGTTTATTTCTTTCATACAACTACGATATTTCATTATAGGAAAAATTTGATTGTTTGATTAACCATCTAGAGATAAATAATAGTGACTTGTTGTTAATTAATTATTAAGTTTTAATTTCGCATAACCACCTATTCACTCCCTCTAGGTGTAGTTTGGATCGAACCTCGTTATTTCAATTGGTATCAGAGCCTAATTTCGATTCCTAGCCCTTAAATAATTCTAGATGAGTCAATCCTTGTCCAAGTCTCCGTGCTATCAACATGATTTATAAAAATATGGTGGTGTTATATTGTTTACATCAGATATATGGGAAGGGCATATAGCTACAACTGCTCACTATATAAACCCACTTTGGGTAATGCATAAAAGAATAATTGTTTTTAAAATAATTCAATTCCCTCTCCAAGCTAATAACATATTTAATGTTATTATGAAAATTATAAAAGGATATTGTTGTGAATCTAAAATTCATAGTTCTATGTTTGATAATGTAAGTGCTAAGAAACCTGTTATTGATAAACTGTGTCGAATTCTTAATCCAGATTTCGTTAATGTTCATTGTGTATGCCACATATTTATTTAATTGTGTAAGATGGTATGAAACATATTAGCGAACAAATGAGTAGAATTAGGGATGCATTAGTAGATATTACTTTATCACCAAGTAGAAAGTAAGCACTCGAAGAATATTGTGCTCAATTTGGTATAGAATCCAAAAAATATTAATTGACGTAGGGCATAAATGGAACTCGACTTATTACTCAAATCTTGTGAAGGCTATGAAATTCTAATTATTGAATTTTATAATTCAAGACATACAAGAAATGAGTCAGACTCTGTTTAGACAAATAGTGATTGGGAATTAGCTTTTAATGTTAAAAGATTTTTGACAAGTTTCTATAATTCTACAAATATATTATATATGCGATTTTTGATTTTAACAGTTTGAATTGCCATCCCTAAAGTCAAGTTGTATTAAGCATTGGGTCCCACATCCAAACACACGCTATACCAATTTTTGGCCCCTCTTGCCAAATCGTCAAATTAGGTCGATTGTGCTATTTTCGACATCATTATTTATTCGATTGTGCTACGTGTGTGTATATATATGCCCCCATTTGGCACCCATTTTTTTCTCATTCTCATTCTTTTTCTCTCTCTTCATTTCAACCACACATTCTATCAATAAAATAATATTACACATAAACCTAAAAATTCTCATTACTTTTTAACAACACAATTTTTCATCAATCACTATTCAAAAATACATTTTTCTAATAAAATGGGTGTCAAACACCCCCTGTACATCACAATTTACAGATTTATTTATCAACAGATAGTATGATGAGATTTTGACTCAAGAGATTCGATTGCATCAAAATATCACCAACCAAATTAAAAAAAAAAAAGTTTGTGCACTTTCTTTTATCTATTAACGCACATTACATAAGCATAACGGTTTAAGTGGTAAAGAAATATTGATAATTTTAATTCAATTTATTGTCACCTCATCAAGTTGTAAAGGAATCTATCAATGATGATATACAACAAGTATTTTCCTTATTTATTTGGATCCAAGGTTTGTTTTAACTAAGTCCAGTTTGCTGATTTACCGTATTTTGGCTCTACATTTATGTTCATGGCGATCTTTCCCATTTTGTACGCTATTCTAGCTGGCGAGTAAGCAAAGGACGTTAAAAAATGCAAGATGTGCACTCTAAGTGTACATTATTCTTGACATTTAATGTGTTGTTAAAAATTGATTTGAAAGAAAATTGTTTAATTTTTTAAACTGTCCAATGTTGTGTTGTCTCATGGCAAAGTGTAAAGAATAATGTTACATGTAGCATGGTTGAAGGACATTACCAGTATTTGGAACAAAATTTATGGTTCATACCAAGTGCGTTGACAAAAAATAAAAAGAAAAAAATTATGAGCAGAAAAGGCCCTACCAAGCGAGATGAAACTCATTGAGAGTAGGTTTGTTGGATTTTTTTCATTGCATTTGCGTTTTAAAAGAGAGAATGATTTTCTTTTTGTTAAGTAGTGCTTTGCACTATTTCTTTAATGTTTTCAGCATGATGCGTTGTTAGGAGATAATGTTAAGTTTCAAGCTTTTACGAGTCTAAACGAGATCAAAGCAAAATGTTGAAGTAAAAAAAAAAAAAAAAAGAGTAAAGTGTGAGTAGATGATAATGTCAAACTTCAAACATATGTAGTCTTTCTAAGAGAATAATGTTATCTAATATCAGTGTTGAATATCGATCTAGGAGTCAATATATCATAGATCCTATTAAATATGCTTTAATTTCTTATATTTAATTGAACTTGTAATTTAATGTGACTAGTGTTGACCAGTGATGTTAAATAGTATTACTCATTTTATAACAATGTCTTCTCTTTCATGTTACAAAATATAATTTCTTTCTGTTTCCACAAATACCACTTGTTTAGTTACAAGTAATTAGCGAATTAACACAAACAAAGATTTATTACATTGTCTTTTCGTAAAACAACAGTTAAACTTTTTCATCTTTATGCACAAAGTGATCTCATCTCAAATATAATTCAGCTAAAATTGACTTTCTTGTTTTAATAAATCAATCTAACATTTTGAGTAAAAAAATCTAAATTTCTCTTATATTCTTTTTTTATAAAACTATTTACATCATCTATTAATTGTGTATAACAAATTATATGCCCCTGTTTGAAGCCTATTAAAAGGAGTTGAAATTAGGTTTGGAATGATGATTTTTTGGAGAATGTGTGGTTAAAAAATTGGATTTATGTGCAAAATATTTTATTGTGAAAATGTTATGATTAAAAAAGAATTTTTAGACAAATATAATTTTGTAATAAACAAATATATCAGGTGTTTTCAATTGATATTACTAGTAAAAATTATAGCAAAAATTCATGCTCGTATTGTTACAACAGAACTAGGGAGGGGCTCCACTCCAGCGTCCAGGAAACACCACATAAGTCCTCAACTGGAAAGCATGTGGCTGGATTCGTCCTTAACATTTCTTTAAGCGAAGGCAATGACATGTTTTCCTATATCCTTGCCTATGATGTCGTCCATGTGGTCTTCACGTGGCACCGCCCTTCAGACAAACAAATTCCCTTGGAGAAGCAGGCTTCGAATTTACCCATATTCATAATGAAGTTTTCAATTAACTTATAAGCCCCTAGAATCCCAGCTTGATCTCCGAGAATATTTTGGGTTGTGCAAGAAAACAAACTCTAAAGTAAATGATATTCTTTTCCTATAAAACACAGATACACAACAAGGGACTGCACGCACAATGTCTTGTTCTGCAAATATTCTTCTCCTGTAAAACAATAATATATATTTTTAAATATTACCAAAACACTGATCAAATCTCTGCTTGCTTGCTTGCTGGTCTCTTCCACACCCAATTCTCTATATACAACTTGTAACGACAATTGACTTGACCGTCGAAATGCCAACATTTGTCGGGCCTTTTTTCTCCTTTGACCAAATGATCTTGAATCATCTTAGTGTGCAGGAAACATACAGGTCAGTAGGAGCAGGGTTGGAGATCTATTGACAGTAGAGTTCTAGAGATTTTTGAGGTCAACGGACTGATCGTCGATAGGAATCTTTGTTCCAAACAACACGATTATATAAATTTGATAGCCTAGAGCTTACTAAAGTGGCCAATAGTCGAAGGTAGAGAGAGTGTTGAAAGCCTATGGTTGATGAAGATACTAAAATTGAGGGAAGATAAGCTAGATGAGGGCCATCATTGAATAATTGTGGAATCAAGTAATAGCTTCGGGACGTAAATATAGTAGGAATCAAGGAAGTCCATCGAGGTTCGGCTTGTTGGGAATTTACTTAACATGCACAGTGGAAATAAAACAATTTTCAATTCCCAAACGAGGATCTGCAATGTGTTTAGATAGAAACTGTGATTAGAATGATACCTTTGATGAATTCCACAAACTCTTTTACTTTTTCTTGAACTCCAATGATCACGATCTGCAATCCAAGCTGTCCAATTGTCCAGCCTCCAATGGTGATCCACACAGAGAACAAGAATGGTGGTTAGGGTTTCTTTTCTTGTGCTAGCAACAATAATAAAATTTCATACTGTTTTCAAACCCTAGTAGCCTATTAATATAAGTCCAAATGGGCTCGGCCCATTTGTTAAACTTAACCCGGTCCAATATTTAATTAATCAAATTAATTAAATCTGGTCCATGAATTAATTAATCGAATTAATTAATTCGGGTCTATTAATAAACAACCCAATTAATTAATTATCCAACACTTATCAATTAATTAATTGGTAAATCTCATTCTTCTGATTCTCTTTTGTGTATGACCCATTAGGTTCCATATCACGATGTCGAATGACGTGAATTATTATTTTGATCTAATCAAAATCGATAAATTAAAATACCCCTTTTAATTTATCACTAATTCACTTTCGTTGTCCCAGATCGACATCTAGTAATGTATCAGGGCAATATATGTGACATGAAATATCACGTAGCATGACAAAACCAAACTTGTTCGTTTACCGTGAAACTATAATCCTTTCGTCAATATGATCTGATCAATTATGAGATATGGATATGTGTCAATCTCAATTATCGATCATATCTTTTATCCTACTGTTAAGTCAATGTACGTCGAAAACTCTTTTCCGACTTATGAGTTCACCTTGGCCAAGGATTTCATTATCAACTTAACTGGATAAAATGTAGATCATAATCTCTTACTATCTAAGAGTGACGAATCCTCTATTGGTGATTCACAACCTTCATATGATTCTTGACATACCCGAACGATGTTGTATTAGCGACCCTTAGCAGAGCAACATCCAACACCACCAAAGTATGACAGTCCTCATATAAGGTACCATGATGGCCTCAAGTCAAAGGACCGATTCCACTACCGAACGTTAGAGATTAACCACTAACACTTAGATAGTTATCCATGTGGAATCTCTCAAACAGGTCTCCAATGTTTTGTTCTATAACAAAACATCCACGTGTTCATTCAAGTGTCATCACACTTTAACTTGTGAGATCAGCTACTTATTTCACAAGTAAGAATGCCACACGCGATAGTCTATCCGTAATAACGATATCCGTATCTCGTTATTACTTCGACCACGGATGATTTAAGATTCGATCATTTGTAATTTGTATCTCACAATCACAACTCCTTGTGATTAACAAATCACCAAGATTTGAATCTACGGATTCTATTATTTAATTTATTAGAATATTAATTCAATTAAATAATAGATATTGTCATACATGCATCAATTATATATATTTAAAGTATTTATGTCCAAAGTTGATTGGACTTAGGGCATAACACTTACAATGTAAATAGTCATCGATCTCAGGACGTTTCATCCCATCTAATTCGGAAGAGCCCTCACACCAGCCATGCTAGGCGATCGTATGACCAGTCTTGTTAGGGCCAAGAAAAGAGACTTGATGGCTTCTTCACCATCTTCGATGGGTTGGCTTACGTCGATGATCTACAAAGTACTACCTCGTAACCTCAACAGTCACTATTGTTAGCAAAATGAACAACATCAAGAGAATGAGGAGCCTAGTCTACGAGGTTGAAAGTCTGGTGATAAGAAATACATCAAGAGCTGAATGAGCCCAATTGGTGGATATAACTTAGGAGGAGATCCGTAGAGACAAGACCATTGAGAACCGTAAGACAATGAAAGGGCACAAGGAAATCTATGATAGGTATCAGTTCGATAAAAGGCGTCGTTCCTCACACCCACATGATGTTAGTACATGAGTTTCAATCAAATCAAAACAGCCTGATGTGAATTAAAGGAGAGACCAAGTCAGGAGAAGACCAAGTCCTAGGCATTACTTTGAGTATTGTTATTGTTTAGTCTTTAGCTTTGATTTTAACAAACGTTGAATGCTTGTATGGCTATATATAGCCATGTTGTGATGAATAAAAAGGGAAGTTGCATTATTTGATATATTCCTCATTTGGAGAAAGTCCATTTAACAGAAAGATTCTGTGAAATTGTCCTCTTGATTGCCAACGTGAAGCTAGTCAGGAGATTGTTCATTTCTTTAACTAATTTGCTGTTACCTAGTCATCATTTTTGGTATCAGAGCCTAAATGTCCCAAAGTTTCTTTGCGAGGGATTTTTCATCACTCCATGACCATAACTCGAAGTGGCAATTCCTACACTATGACTACAAACACATCTAACTCAATCGAAGAAACAATCAATTTCCAGCAGCAGGTTGCACAGATTACTAGAGCAGCTCACACGCCGACTAGACATGATGGAAGAATGACGGGCTCGTGAAGAGTCAAGAGTTCATGATAGGGGGCGTGTCCTACTCCGTGGAGAAGTTTCAGGAGGAAGTGAAGGCGAAGATGAGGTGGGAAACACAGGCGACAAAGGCGTTGGATATCACAGTGTTCTGCACGAACATAACAGAGAACATTTTCATCGGCCCCATAACGAACCTGTTGCAGGATATCACAAACAACCCCTTGATAAGTTGACTAAAAGAATAAAGGTCGATATTGCTAATTTCCATGGTAAGCTTAAACCTTATTCCTTTCAAGATTGGATGACAGCATTGGAAGATTACATCGACTGGTTTTCTGTATCAGATGAGAGGAAGGTCAGATACGCTAAGATGAAATTAAAGGGGTCTGCTCGAGCATAGTGGGGAAGTGTTGAGGAGAAACTTCAGCGGACGAGACAACCTCTAATTGCTGATTGGGAGGAAATGAAATTGAAGGAGAAATACTTGCCTTTAGATTATGAGCAGTGATAAGGGCGTTTTTATACGTTTATTTCGATTCACAAGCATGAATAATTGTTGATAAATGTTTGGAATAAAGCTTAATTTGTGTAATTTGTGTTTGTAGGACAATAATGAAGATTGTGGTGGAAACTTGAGGAAAAATGGAGAAAATGGGCTAAAAATGAGGAAAACGAAAGTTCAGGGACCAAAATGTAAATAATCAAAAGATGACCTGAGGCCAACTCAAGAGCGGACACGATTTTAATCATAAATTGAGAAATGCATGGGATGATTTGAGGAAAAGAATGAATAAAAGAGGTCAAAACAAGAGAAACATGAAGATGGAGGACCAAAATGAAAATTTTGAAAGTTAATTGTACCATGCAGCTGCATGGTGTAATTAACCATCCAGCTGCAAGCATGGTTTCAGGAAAAAAAAAGTGGAAAAATATTTGTTCCATGCGGCTGCATGGAAATTAACCATGCGGCCGCAAGGAAGGTTTCTGGAGCGAATATTCTGGTTTCCTTATTTCGTTCCAACTCTTATGGAAACCAATCTTTTGACAACTATATAAACTCTTAAGTCATCCTCAAACCCTAGGTAGACCTAGGAGGAGATTTTTGAAGGTTTTCAAAGAGAAAAAGAGGCACAAATAAGAAGAATAACATCACGACGCAAAGAGTCAATTCAAGATTATTCGGGGTGATGTCGTTCTTTATCTATTTTTCTGATTTTCTTCTTTCCTTCATACTAGGCTAGACTTATAGGTGCTAGGTGAATGATGAACCTTGTGATGTGATAATTTAATTCCTAGTTTTACTTTGTTGACATTCAACGCGTTTTGAATTATTGAATGATTTATATACATCGTTTTTTCTCTACAATTATATGCGCAATAGTTGTATGAGTGTGGTGGCCTATTTCTAGCATTCGAAAGAAGAGAATAGACTCGACAAGGAATAAATCATCATAGGGTCTGATAGGAGATAGAAATATACCGCTATACTCTATGTGAATCTCTAAGTGTTTACAAAACGTCATGCATTCTTGTATATTGCATTTGTCATAGAAATATAGTTAAATTGTATGCGAGAATATGTTCAATTCTACTCGAGAGAGATTATTGAATATGTTAGAAACATTAATTCTTCATCAATTCAAACATGTTGTCAATTTTGTAGAATTAAAATTGAAATGGGTCATTGCATGGGGATTCGCGAACCTAGTGCGTTTCATTTCTATGAGTTGCCTCAATTTGCATTCAATCGTATAATTTGCATTTAGTTCAACAAATTCATCCACTATTACTTTCATTTAATTTAGCTACAATTTAGTTACAAAACTCAATCATATTTCACGTTTCGGTTAAGGTCAGAATAGGTAAAATCGAACTAGTAAATCTCTGTGGGAACGATACTTGGACTCTAAAATCCATTTTATTACTTGAATGATCCGTACACTTGCGGTAGTTTTTATTCGAAACATATTTTCGATGAACAAGCAGGTTACTTATGAAGAGCTCATTCTATTGAAGCAAGGTCTAATGTCAGTTAACCAGAACACTGATAAGTTCTATGAGCTTATAGTGAGGAGTCAGGTGGTGGAGAGTGACCATCAAGCCATTGCAAGGTATCGGTCTGGGTTGCGATCCGATATTCAAAGAGAACTAATGAAGCAAAGATTGATGAGCATTGAGGAAACGTATCAGGTGTCATTAAGGATTAAGGCACAAGCTGGATAAGTTATTTTTCAAATGTCAAGCACCAAAGAGACACGAATTCCAAAACCTGCACTTGTTCATGCATACGGATCCAGCGTGCAAGGAAGTAGAGATGGAAAGGGGAAGAAAAATATGGAAAGAGTAGGACCTCAATGCTACAAATGCAAAGGGTATGGGTATTACGCTGTGATTTGCCCCTCAAAGGAGCAAGGAGGGAAACCAACTCTGATTTGCAGCCAAGCATTACCAGACTTCGAATTGGAAGTGTTATTGCTTGACGAAAAAGCTTGACGAAAAAGATACTGGAGAAAAGGATGAGGAGGATCATTTGGAAGCTTCTGAACTACCTAGCTGTGTAATTCGAAGAGTTTTGACTGGTCAGAAGTTGGAAGATTCAGAGGAGTGGCCGAGAACAAACATATTTCACACTTGAATGGAATGTAAAGGAAATGGCCTTAATGTAATCATAGATAATGGGAGTGGAATGAACGTGATCTCAGAAGAAGCAGTTGATGACCTTGGACTAATCAAGCAGAAACAATGTTGGAATCTAAGCAAGTTGCATCACAATCACATTCAACAGCTTCTCTCCAGCTCATCAGCTTTACCTTCCAGTCTCTTCTTCTTTATTCCAAATTCTTCTAGTTTCTTCTTTAGTTTATTATGTTGTTAGTTTGTTAGATGGTTTGTTAGAATTTAGTCTATAAATAGAGTATTGTATTCACATTTACAATTGAGCTTGATGAATAATAAAATCTCCTTCTTCTCAAGTTCCTTTAATATATTCTATATTGAATCTATCTTTTATTTTTTCAACATGGTATCAGAGCAAAGAAATGCTCCTTCCGTCTGCAATGAAGAAAGCTGAAGACTGGAGTGAAGAAATCTGAAGATCTGTTCCAGCTGCTACTGATTTTGTTATTTCCGAGCCTCTTCCTTCTCAGAATGGATTCACAAATCTGGTGGCTTTACTGAAAGTCTCTGCTGAAGTAGTATTTCCATTTTTTTCTGTACTCATCAATGTTGATGATGTTTTCCTTCAGTAAATGCCCAGTTTCAGAGCCATGGATGCTCACTAATTCCGGTGAAGTATTTTGTTGTTTTCTATCAGAATCTGATCTGCTTCTTCTCTATCTGGAATGCTTTTCTGCTGGACATTCAATAGTCGAACCCAGGCTTCTCCTACGTCTTTTCTATTCCCTTTACAAATCAAGATGTTCCATCTTGAAAGGGGAGTATTGGAATATATGCAAGTTGCATCACCATCAAACATCAGCTTCACCTTCCAGTCTCTTCTTCTCTATTCCAGACTCTTCTAGTTTCTTCTTTAGTTTGTTAAATTGTTAGTTTGTTAAATGGTTTGTTAGAATTTAGTCTATAAATAAAGCATTGTATTCACCTTTACAATTGAGCTTGATGAATAATAAAATCTTCTTCTTCTCAGGTTTCTTCAATATATTCTATATTGAATCTATCTTTTATTTTCTCAACAACGAACTTACAAACTCAACTGGGTGAATGATAGTGCCACGGTCCTAGTAAAGCATATGTGCATGGTTCCATTCTCTTTAGGAAGAAATTACACTAATCAAGCTCTTTGTGATATTATTCCTACGTCAGTTTGCCATTTATTATTAGGAAGGCCATGGATTTTTGATCGAAGAACTGTATATGATGGGTTTGAACATACATATACTTTTGATTTTGGAGGAAAACAAAATGTGCTCAAGCTACTTCGAATTTTAGAGTTTTCCAAGAACAAGAAGGGTGATCTAAATGTTCTGTCTATGAAACGATTTGAAATAGCAAGGAAGGAGCAAAGAATAATAATTATTTTGCTGGGAAGAGAGGTAAAACTTGATGGTGAGGAGGTGTCGGGTATAGTACAACCATTGCTGGAGGAATTTATAGATTTGATGCCAAAAGAGCTGCCACAACAACTTTCGCCTATGAGAGAGATCCAACATGCCATTGACTTGATACCAAGTTCATCCTTCACTACAACAAAAATAGTCATTTGCAACATTAAAAAGGCAACAAACGTTGCCAAAACGGTCTTTTGGCAACATTTTAGTAAGTGTATGTTGCATTGGTTAATATAAATGAGTTTTGGCAACGTTTTTTAGAAAAATGCTGCGGTAGACATCTTTAGCAATGTTTATTGAGTGTTGCGGAAGGTTTTACCTTTAGCAACGTTTAATAAACGTTGCAAAAGTTTTAACTTTCGCAACGTTTATCAAACATTACCAAAAATCACCTTCAGCTAACGTTTATCAAACGTTGCGAAAAGTCTTACCTTTAGCAATGTTTGGTACCTTTAGCAATGTTTGTCAAATGTTGCTAAAGGTAAGACTTTTCGCAACATTTGATAAATGTTGCTAAAGGTGATTTTTGGCAACATTTGATAAATGTTACGAAATGTGACTTTTAGCAACATTTATCAAACGTTGCTAAAGGTGAGACTTTTCGCAGCGTTTGATAAACGTTGCGAAATGTGACCTTTAGCAACGTTTATCAAAAATTGCGAAAAGTCTCATCTTTAGCCACGTTTGTCAAACATTGCAAATAAATAGTATTCTAGCCCGAATGACATTCCAAATTAAATTATATATCTCATTTATGCCTCCCTCATTCCTCTCTCCACGGTTTCTTTCCTTCCAGTTCCACCTCTGAATCCGTTTTCCGCTACCGTTCGGCCCCCAAAATCGCTGGACATTGGTCCCAATGGATTGCCCTTAACATCTTCTACAATTTCCACCCAACATCTCCCAAAATCGTCTAGTAATACGGCTAAAATCAACCTAGAAAACCAGCAACCTGAAAATGTGAAAACTGTCGAAATCGTCTCCTTTTACATCTTCAATCTCCCACTCTAAAAACACGAAGTACGATTCAATTCGTATCAAAAATTTCAACTGGTGAGTCTCTAATATTTGAAGCCCCAAATCCATAATTTGTTTGAAGTAAGTGACTATTTAATTGCGGTACTGTTCTTGTTGAAATTGATACCTGCAACTCTACGTTTGTTATCATTGATTGTAGTATCACACAAGATGCCATTGTAGTTTCTACAAAGATTGTTACCCTTCCAGGTATCAATAATGTGCAAGGGGTCATACGTTATTATTTTTTTGAACCTTTGGATTACTTTAATGGCCAGTTTGAGTTCTAGAGGGAGAGGACTAGGTGGTTGTGGTGGAGGTTTTGGAGGTGGAGGTGGTGGTGGAGGTTTTAGAGGGTATTCAAGTAGGGAAGGAGGGCATTTAGGCAGGGGAGGGGGAAGTATAGTTTCAGGGGGTGATTCGGGAGGTTCAGGACACTCCTTCAATGCAACTTGCCCTATTTCTCCACGTATGAACTTGTGAAAGACTAGAATAAGCCTCAGCAATAATCGGTCATCTTTTTTGCCATATGTTGTCATCCTTTTTGCTAATGCCCAGAGTTGAGGGTTGGCATTGTTCTTATGTTGAGTGAAAAATTGGATTTCAAAGAAGCAGAGTGTAGATTATTTAGCCTCTGTTTGGATGAATTAATAAATGGTTTAATTTATAACTAGAAAGAAATGAATAATTGATAAGTGGATAGTAGTTGTGGTGGTCTTTAGAATGTGTATTTGATAAATAAATTTGACTATTATGTATGATTTATAAATTAGCCAAACAGAAGCTTAGTATCTCTGAACTTTGATGAATTTTGTCTTCAAATGAAGCACTTATTGCAGATTTGTTTCATATGCTCAAGAGATATGGCATTTTCCCTAGCTGGGAAAAGATGGTTGTCGATGCTAAAGATTTCATTAGTTTGTCAACCGATGTGGTTCTGTTTAAGTTGGGATGGCACGTAGCAGCCTCACATAATTTACTTTGTTAGAAATAAGCCCAAGGACAAGAATAACATGCTAGATTTCATACTATGGTAGTCATTCTCACAAATTGAATATGACATTGTGTTTATTATTAAACAAGTATATGCAAGAAACTGGGGGAGGTTTTAACAACAGAAAAGCGTATGCCCCCCAGTTTTAGGTGGTGGTATTAGGTGCACCATGGATTGTGCCAACAGATTTAGACCAATTGGGGGATAAAGCTGCAGATAAGTCCAAACTCCCTTTTTTATTACTATATTGAAAATTATTTAGAATAGAATATAAAATCACTTTTGTATTTATATACCATTTGTACATATTATATTGAAAATTATCCTATTTAGCAATATAAAATCTCTTAATTTGTATTTAGCAAAAAGGATGAACTTGTGAAAGACTAGAATAAATTATAGTTTACTTTGGCTACCCTGCTTGATATATTTGGCTAACTCTGCTTCTTTTTACAGGCCTTTAACTTGATAAAGCCTATAGCATCTGTGAAGTTGTCCATTACATTGAGTTTGTCTTCAGATTTGCCAGAGAATGTCATTGGTGATGAAAAACGGCTAATGCAAGTTCTTTTAAGTACAGTGAAAATGCTATGAAGTTGATGGAGAACAAGGTGATCAAGGTGCTGACCAAGTTGATGCTCCCAAATATTCTCAGGATCCTTTGCACAAAGGAATTGGCGGTCCAATATTAGGGCAAAGACAAAGAGGATGAAAGAAGCTTTGCAACGTTTGATCATGGAAGTGCAATATAAAGAGGCGGTGCTAGAAGATTCTAGAACTAAATTTGAAGATTCCAAAGCTTCACCAATGATGGTCAATTATCTTTTTGTGCATGGAATAAATCTGGAAGAGCAAGAAGAGTGCAAGGATTAATTAGGAATTTTAACTTAGTCTTTTAATTAATTATGGGCTGTTCATGTTTTGATCATTTAGGATTTTAACTTTAGTCTTTTAATTATCTTTGGGCCCTTTTATGTTTCATCCATTAGGCTCAATCCATCTTTTAAGGCCCATTTCGTTTTTTTGTCTTCTTCAATTAAGCTAGGGATTTGTCTTTAAAAGAGGCCAGCCATGTTATTTGTAATAGACATTTTTTGAAGCTATGGAAAGAAGTTCTTGCTTGCCTTCTTCTTGTGTTCTTGGTAGAATGCTTGAAATTTGACTTATCAAATGAGCGATCACCTTTGTGGTGTCTCAAGGTTGGGGTTTTAAGGAATTTGTTGCCTTAAGGTTCTAATCTGATCATCTTTATTCACGTTCATACCAGGTCTGATTTTCTCCATTTTACGTTGTATTTGTCATTTGGTATCAGAGCTTTTGGATTGCTGAAAAATAGGTTGTTCATTTCCATATTCCTTGTTGTGTTCTTGCTGGTGAAAAAAAAAGGAAAAAAAAAAAAGAGAAAGCGTTGCTAGTTGTTGAGTACTATAAGTTTCTCATTCTTGTTCTTAGTTCAAGTTTTATAGTCCTTATTGATTTAAGTTCAGATTGGGGTTTATTTGCTTGAGTTTCTTGTTCTTGCTGAATTGGTTCCCTCTTATTTTGGTCTTGGTTTTGCTCTATTTATGACAACAAAAAAAAAAAAATTCTGACTTTTGTTGAGATGGTCACCATCTAAACTGGTTGCTTCTTGAGTATTGTTGAATTCTTGATTCTACTAAAGAACACAAAAGGGGCTGGTTGGGCTTTAAGAGGTAAAAGGAAAGAGAGTTCATCAAGAAGAAAAAGCCAAATTGTGTGAAACACGAGTGATAACGATCTGATTTGAGTGCAAACACGGAGGGAGTATGTGAGGAACAACATCTTTTATTTTGTTTGATTTTTCAGGTTGAATAAATGAGTAACGAAGGAGAACCACAAGAGGTCGACTTGAAATTCTTCATCAAGGCTGTTACTGACCAATTTAAATTATTGAATGCGAGATTGGATGATTTGGAGTCTTCTTCCGGCTTTAAAACATATAGAAGACATAAGTTAGATGAAGAAGACGAAGTTGATTCCGAAGTGGAGAGAACAAGTTATAAACGGGACAAGAAGGTTGGCACCAAATGAGGTAACAATATAGGTAGTTTAAAGATGACAATTCCGACTTTTCAAGGAAAGAATGATCCAGAGCTATACTTGGAGTGGGAAAGAAAAGTTGAGCATGTATTTGATGGTCATGATTACTCCGAGGAGAAAAAAGTAAAGCTAGCAGCCGTGGAGTTTTCAGATTATGCAAGTATATGGTGGGATCAATTGGTGATCAATAGGCGCAGGAATGGTGAGAGGCCTATTTGGTCATGGGAAGATATGAAGTTGGTGATGCGTAAGAGATTTATACCCAGCCATTACTATAGAGATTTGTATAGGAAGTTGCAAGGGCTTGTTTAAGGCTCCATGTGTGTAGATAATTACTATAAGGAGATGAAAATCGCCATGATTAGAGCAAACATAGAGGAAGATAGAGAAGCAACAATGGCTAGATTCATTGCCGATTTGAACAAGGAGATTGTTGATGTGGTTGAGTTACAACATTACGTAGAGATGGAGGAGCTACTACACAAAGTTGTTCAAGTGGAGAAACAAATCAAGTCCAAGAAGTTCAGATCTGGTTCGACTTCTAGTTCTCCATGGAAATCAAATTGAAAAGACAACAAGGCTGGCCTTAGAACAAAAAAAGAAGCAAAGTCCAAGAATTCAGTTGTTACTCCTAAAGGAAAACCAGAAACTAAAACTAAAACTCTTACTAAGTCACGTGATATCAAGTGTTTCAGGTGCCAAGGATTCAGACATATTGTTTCTAAATGCCCAACTAAAAAGGTTATGGTTGTACGGGCAAATAGAGAAGTTGAAAGTACTAGCTCAAGTGACATTGAGATGCCACCATTGGAGGATTATTCTGATGTTGAATTAGAAGAACCTGTACAAGGTGATTTGCTTGTTACAAGGAGAGCCTTGAGTATACAGCCTAAGGACGGAGATGAGGAGCAACTTGACCATATATTTCACACAAGATGCCACGTGAAGGATAAGGTATGTACGTTGATTATTGATATTGGGAGTTGTACTAATGTTGCTAGCACCTTGTTGGTAGAAAAATTGAATTTGAAGTGGCACTTGCATCCTAAACCGTACAAGTTGCAATGGCTAAATGATTGTGGAGAAGTGAATGTAAACAAGCAAGTTCGGGTACCTTTTTCGATTGGCAAGTATGAGGATGAGGTTCTTTGTCATGTAGCACCGATGTATGCTGGTCATATATTACTTGGGCAACTGTGGCAATTTGATAGGTTTGCATGATGGGTACAAAAACCGATATTCTTTTGTAATGAACAATCGAAAAGTTATATTAGCCCATCTCAAACCATTGCATGCTTATGAGGATCAAATTAGAATAACAAAAGAGTACAAAATGAGAAAGAAACAAAAGTGTGAGCATGAGGAACATAAAAAGAGAGCAAGTGAGGTCGAGAGAAAAAAAGGAGAGAAAAGTGAGCAAAAAGGAGAGAGAAGTGAGCAACATGGGGAGAAAAATAAAAGAATGAGTGTCATTCTGAAAAACATGAGGTTGAGAGTGTAATGATGGCAAGGCAACAAGTACTTGTACTTATGTACAAAGATGTTTATTTTTCTACTAACGACCCTAACTCGTCTTTGCATAGTGTTGTTATGTCTTTATTGTAGGACTTTGAGGACTTATTTCCAGAGGAGATTCCTCATGGGTTACCTCCTTTAAGAGGAATTGAGTATCAAATAGACTTCATACCTAGTTCGGCCATACCGAATCGACCTGCTTATAGAGCTAATCCCGATCAAACAAAGGAGATATAAAGGCAAGTGGATGAACTATTGCAAAAAGGATTTGTAAGGGAGAGTCTCAGCCCATGTTCTGAAGAGAAGGGGAATGATGGAGAACAAGGTGATCGAGGTGCTGACCAAGTTGATGCTGCCAAATATTCGCAAGATCCTTTGCAAGGAATTGGCAGTCCAATCACTAGGGCAAAGGCAAAGAGGATGAAAGAAGCTTTGTAAGGTTTGATCATGGATGTGCAATATAAGGAGGCGGTGCTAGAAGAATCTAGAACTAAAATCGAAGATTCCAAAGCTTCACCAATGATGGTCAATTATCTTTTTGTGCAAGGGATAAATCTGGAAGAGCAAGAAGAGTGCAATGATTAATTAGGAATTTTAACATAATCTTTTAATTAATTATGGGCTGTTCATGTTTTCATCATTTAGGATTTAAATTTAGTCTTTTAATTATCTCTGGGCTCTTTTGTGTTTAATCCATTAGGCCCAATCCATCTTTTAAGGCCCATTTCATTTTTTTGTCTTCTTCTATTAAGCTAGGGATTTGTCTTTAAAATATGGCAGTCATGTTATTTGTAATGGACGTTTTTTGAAGCTATGGAAAGAAGCTCTTGCTTGCCTTCTTCTTGTGTTCTTGGTAGAATGCTTGAAATTTGACTTATCAAATGAGTGATCACCTTTGTGGCATTTCAAGGTTTGGGGTTTTAAGGAATTTGTTGTCTTAAGGTTCTAATATGATCATCTTTATTCATGTTCATACCAGGTCTTATTTTCTCTATTTTACGTTGTATTTGTGGGTTTACGAAGGGGGTCTTTCTCAGAAGTTCTTAGGGTAACATTTTCATAACTGCTTTTGTTTGTCTAAAATTTTATTTCATTTTGAAATTCCTTTTTATTTAGGTGGTGATGTATTACATTTAAATGTTCAAGTGTATGGATTCAAAAATTTGTAATGAAATTATCAGTTTTTATGCAATTTTAAAATTTGTTCGAAATAAGTATTTTCAATTTTGCTGGTCAATTTACGTAAATTGCAAAAAAAAAAATGTAATATGACCTACAGCAATATTTTTTAAACATTACGAAAGAGGTCTATGGCAACGTTTAAAAAAAAAGTTGTCGTAGACCTCTTTCTCAACGTTTAAAAAATGTTGCCAAAGAACCCTTTCGCACCGTTTTCTAAACATTGCAAAAAGGTCTTGGCAATGTTTGAAAAAAATGTTGCTGTATCTTTCTATTCTACGGAAACACTTCGATTTGCAACACACGTCCAAACGTTGCAAAAGGTCTACGGCAACGTTTTTCGAACGTTGCCGTAGGCTATTTTTGTTGTAGTGCTTGCCTAATATTGCCCCTTATAGAATGAGTCCAGCTGAAAATGAAGAGCTTAAAAGGTAAGTACAGGGCTTGCTTGACCGACGATTCATTAAAGAAAGCATTAGTCCATGTGCTGTCCCTGCGATATTAACACCAAAAAAAGATGGAAGTTGGCGGATGTGTGTTGATAGTAGAGCAATAAATAAAATTACCATCAAGTATAGGTTTCATATTCCTAGACTTGATGATATGTTGGATTTGCTTAGTAGTGCTTCGACTTTTCAAAGATAGATTTGAGGAGTGGTTCTCATCATATACGGATCAGACTTGGGGACGAACGGAAAACTGCATTTATGAACAAGGACGGTCTATATGAATGGTTGGTAATGCTTTTTAGATTGACCAACACACCAATTACCTTTATGATGGTTATGACCCATATCTTGAGGCATTATATAGGTAAATTTGTGGTTGTTTACTTCGATGACATTCTTATTTACAACAAGGATTCACATAACCATTTGGAACGTCTCAAGCTGGTTTTGGAACTACTTCAGGCTGAGAAGTTCTATACAAATAAGAAGAAGTGTTCATTAATGATAGAAAAGGTGAACATTTTAGGCTTTTTTATCTCAAACAAAGGTGTGGATTGGCCTACACCAAAGAGCGTTCAAGAAATTTGAAGCTTCCATGGATTGGCAACTTTCAAAAGAAGATTCATTCGTAATTTCAGTACTATTATGGTACCCTTAACTACATGTCTCAAATCCAACCAATTTTGTTGGATTGCGACAGTCGGGGTAGCATTCCAAGAAATTAAGAACAAAATGACCCAAGCACCAGTTTTGAGACTACCTGATTTCAATGTTGTCTTTGAAGTGGCATGTGATGAATCTCATGTGGAAATATGAGGATTACTTAGCTAAGAAGGAAGTCCCATTGCCTTCTCTAGCGAGAAGATGAGTGAAGTAAAGAAGAGGTATTCTACTTATGATCTCAAATTTTATGCTTTTGTTCAAACATTAAAGCATTGGAGGCCTTATCTTATTCATAGAGAATTTATTTTGTATACTAATCATGATTCTCTAAAGTACCTCCATTCTCAAAAGAAACTGAGTGCTAGGCATGCAAGGTGGTTTGATGTATTACAATAATATACATTTTGTTGGAATGTGATGCCATTTGTGACATTTACTTTCTAACACTTGGGGCAATGATGAAATGGGCTAGGCCCAAAGCTGCTGGAATTTTGAATTAAAACCATTGCCAAATAACTCAAAGGAGATTAGCCTAAAACCCAGCCCAACTTAAATGCCACGTGTGCTGCTCTGGTCTGTGGATCTTCAGCCTAATATAGGGTGATGAGGTTGGCTATATAAGGAGATGGATGGACATTTTCTTCGTGATTATTCATTCTGTTTCTTTAGCAAAGTGTGAGGGATGCTTTTTGGTTCTCTGTCTCGTGTTTTCTCTGTCGTCTCTTTTGACTATTTATGGTCTTGATTAAAACCTCTGGTTTAATCACAAATCTTGGTGATTTGAGTCTTGGTGATTGTTCGTTTGAGATGTTAGGGGATTTAGATGGGCTGTAATGTTTTTGTACCATTGAGTAGCTTCTTTATGCATTTTTGTTAGGTTTTGTGGTTCTTGTGGCTAGATCCTTTTGTACAGATGGGTTATAATACCCCGAATTTCACATTACATTTGGTCAATATGATTCATGCATTTCATGCTTGATAATGTCAATTGCATTAAATTTCATGATTGCTTTCTTTTAACTGATGTAGTTGATAATCGAGGTGCTAAGACTTTTATATGGTGTTAGTTTTCGGCTACTCGACCTAAGCAATGAGTTTTACATTGAGTTATGGTAGAAAAATTAGGTTAAGTTAGGTATTGGAGATTGGTTTGCTAAGCAATAAGAATTTTACAAAATCCGGAATTAGTATCGATAAAGTTTTAAGCTTTCCATTGCTTGATCGAGATCATCATAAACCCTAGATGGGTAATTGACCTATTAGGACATGAAGCATGAAGGAACATGATCACTACCACCATAATATGGGTTTTATACGATGTTATAAATGTTGAGGTGCAAATTGTTGAAATCGACCGATAATCAGGTGTCAATCGGGTAAGTGATTAAATGAACGGTTAAGGGATTAAAGCTATGAAAGATTTTGGGATCTTAGGGCAGGTAGGATGGATTGTAAATACATTAAAATAAACTAAGGACACTTGATTTGTACCTACAAGGATAGAGGTGAAATCAGATTTCTACTGCAAGGGACACCTCATGTTTAGTCACCTCCTACTTGTTGATTTGTCTTTGTAATGGTAGATACCTTCTCCCTTAAATATTAGCAACATCTACCACTTCTTTAAGACTTCAAATATGTTATATATTATCTTTAAATCTCATACAAACCGTCCAAGGATTGGTACAAGGTCAGAATGTAACTGGAAGAAGACACATCCTACTTAGCATGTGGTGAGTTGTCAAGTTAACCTCAAATTCCTTCAACCTTAAGGCTACTAGCACGTCTTCGAAAGCCTTGTCACCTTATATTGGATAGACATATGTCTTATTAATCACATAAGGATCCAAATAAGGGAAATGAAGTGTCAAGTATGGTTGCAAGAAAACACCTCATGCTTGGACACCTCATGGTTGGGAGACTTGTCATTGTACCAGCCAATTCCTTCAACATTAAGGCTTCCTCCACATCTTCCAGCCCCTTAATACATCATATAGGATATATATATATATACCTTATAAGTCACATATGAATCCAAATATGATGAGGGAAAAGTCAAATGTTACTGCAGGAAGCCACCTCTTGCTTAACACATGTCAACCTGGCTGCATGAGGTAGTTTCTTAGTATCTAAGCAAGATTCACGACCCAAACCCTTTAGGACTCTATAAATACCCCAAATTAAGGTATTTTATCCCATCAAGTTATCCCCAAATGAACCGAAGTGAAAAAGAAAGCAAGAGAGCCAAAGAGAGTTAGAAAAATAAGGCTGGAATTTCTGGACAGCTGAAGTTGTTCACTGTTTTGAGGTATATCTTTATTGTTTTTGAGACTTTTATAACCTTTTAAATCTCTGTACTTGATTGAGATCATGTTGGGGTTGTTTTCATGTTTTATGATGGCAAAGATAGGGGCAATTAATTAGAAGAATCTAAGAAAACATAACCTGGGCAGAATGGGGGATTGATAGATTTGAAGGGTTTAACCTTTTATTTTAAGTAATCCCTTAGGTATAACTTATATTTTTTGATATAAATATTTTTATGCATGACTTAGAAGTATAGAAATGATCTTTAATACGTTGGAATCCAATTTTTGAAAGTCTTGTTCAAGTGAAACTCAAAACAGTCATGAGGAGAAAGATGTTTGATTTGGTATTTGAAAAAGGAATGATTTCAAAGTTGTAAATCCATCATTTGTGACTAATCTATGGAATGATTACCTTTACCTACATGTTATATAAATGTGGTAAAAATTAGGGAAGTTTTGGATAATGTTAAGGGGGTGAAAAAGGATTGGAAAAATACTTAGACAGCAATGGAAAGCTAAAAACAGATTCTGGCCATTTGTGTATTTAGCTTAGATTCAACCTTTACATGTCCTTTAATTGTATTTTAGGTATGAAAAATACATTTTAAGGATTTCTAGGTGGTTAAACAACGATTGAATGACGTTAACGTTCATAATTGGACCTGAGAAATAGTGTATTTTGGGACTAGTTTGCAATGCAATCGATAACTTGAATTGTTAATGTCATCTAAAGTATTTTGGCATGAATGGACGTAGCACGGGATTGTGCCTGCATTATGATTATCAAATTTAGGATTGTGTTTAATGTTAAATGGTAATACAGGTGATTTGCTGACTTTAAGTGGGAAAAAGAATTGATTTACACCTTGTAAAAGCTCACATACACAAGAACAAAAAGGTAAGTGAAAAATCCATTTGCAACTACGATGCAAGAATATAGTATGGTAGTGTTGAAATATTTACATAACTTTGATAAGGAGCTTATTGTGTATCATCTAATGGTTATGATCATTGAATATATTACTCACGGGCATTTTCATGTGCATGCACGACATACACCCATTGTTGAAAATCTAGCATGCACAACCTGATTGTAAAATTGAGGTTTTCTTGTAAAATGTTTTATTGACCACTACTAGGGCACCGAGGTATGTGAGGCATGCTTATGTGATATGTTTTGGCACCACGGGTAATACTTCCTGGTTAATTACAAAGGTGGATAGGAGATAGGCCTTTGATAATCACGGGAGGGCGAACCATTCGAATGTGCCTTTGTGATACTCTGATTATTTGCGCTGCTGGGTAGGATACTTCTTGGGTGATCATAGGGGCAGTTAGAGGATGGGCCTCTAGTGATCATAAGAGGATGGTCCACTCACCGGTTTAGATGTCATATTGGCCATTTGACTATTGATTATTGATATTGATATCGTACAGAGCTCTATCCGGTGCATAGTAGGTGTGTCAAGGGCCCAATGAAAGATTTCAAATGAGATTATTTTGAGTCGACTTTGATGACTATCTAACTATGATACGTCTTTAGCATATTGTTGAAAGTAAATGGCATGGTGTCATATATTATTATCACTCATACTCATGACCTGCATGATTCTTGCTTACTAAGCATTGGCTTATGTAGTTCTTGCATTGTAGGTGAGCATGGAACTTCTTAGGAGATATGGCTGGCTGTGGAGCTCTTACGGGATTCCGAACTTTTATGTACATGGATGACGACCTGTAGGGTTATTTTGTGGACTCCAGTTGTATTATATTTTGGGATCCTGTATGACTTTTGAAGTAGTATGTAAATACTTTTATAATCGCAGGATAAATATGTTGGGTTATGATTTTATAATCTTTAGTTTTGGATATACTTTCAGAGATGCCTTCATTAAAAAAAAAGATGATTTGGGTGAATTTGGATGTCTAGGTCAAGTTACTGACGGTATTTCCATACTAAGTTAGTATACTGTAGGACTGGGGTGTGACACGGGTACAATGTCTTTATGCAAATTCCGAGTCCCTTAAGAGAATCTATTACTTGATGTTATTGGATTTTTTGGACTCTTGGTGAATCGGTTTTTGACTGCTTCCGTTGGGTATTGAGGCTCTGTGCTTTACAAGTGGTATCAGAGCTTTTGTAAGGCTGGGAGAAAGCTTCGATCTATTGCTTGTCACCGAGAAATTAATTCTTCAGTTGACATTCGAGTAGTAATTTGAAATTGTAGGAACCCTAATTTTTTCCCCTTTCTATTTTGGCTACTAAATTCTTTCTCTGTTTGTGTTCCTTGTGAGGGAACTCGATTCTTATTGAATTGTGTATGGAGCTTGGGCTTTGAGCTTGCTGAGGGCTGGTCTTTTAAACTACTTGTGACTGGCTCTTGGTGAACCGTGTTTGATGAAATGATTCCTATCCTTTTTACTTATTTCCTTGTTATTAGATCTTGATCATTGTTTGTTTCCCCCTGTTTTCCCTATTATCATTTGATCCTTGGTGTTAGAATTGAGCCTTGACCTAGGGTTACGAACCTCACGGATCCTGGTGAATTCTAATACCTGAAATTGTTAGAATTCTGGTTATTAAGTTGCTTAATATTCAGTATCATAATTTTTTGTGAGTTGTTGGCTGTTTAAACTTATTGTTGATTTACTGTGATCTTTAAACTGCTTACTATCACCGTTGAATTTGTGTTCACTGAGTTAGTCTACTTTCAGTTTGATATCTTCACTTCTGATTTGATTTGCACTGTGGTTTGTGTGACTTTAAATTGGTTGCTCGAAATATCTGTTTCCTGTTTTTCTTATGGAACTGTAACCTCAAAAATGTTTTATGTTCGTTAAAAACTTCAAATGACAATGGCAACATTTGAACTTGGAGTTTTTAATGGAAAATGAAATTTCTCCATTTGGCAGCAAAAAATGAAAAGGGTCTTAGTTCAACAGAAAGTCTCTAAGGCTATAATTGGTGAATTTCCTGCTACTATGACTGAAGATCAAAAACTTGAATTTGATGAACTTGCTTATACTTCTATAATTCTTCATTTGTCTGATCAAGTGTTAAGGAAAATTGGTAAACTTGATAATGATAAGGCTTTGTGGGAAAAGTTAAAAGGGCAATATGTCTAAGAGTCTGCCTAATAAACTCTTCCTTTTAGAGAGGTTCTTTAGCTTTAAGATAGATATGTCTAAGGACTTAGATGATAATCTTGATACTTTTAATAAATAAGTTCAAGATCTCACTAATGCTGAGGATAAAGTTTCTGAAGAATATATAGATGTTATCCTCTTGATTGCTATACCTGATGTGTATAAGGATGTTAAGTTTGCTATTAAGTATGGTAGAGATACCTTAACTACCGAGATAGTGATCAACTCTTTAAGAAGTAAAGAATTAGAGGTTAAGGTTGATAGAACTGAGAAGGATTTTGAGAGTTTGTCTGTGAGAGGTAGACCTATGGCTAGGCAAGTCAATGGTCAGAGTCATCAAGGGAGTAATCATAACAATTTTAAGAAGAAAGGGAATGGGAGATCTAGATCTAAGTCTAGGATTGGAATTAGGAAGTGTTATGGGTGTGGAAAGACATGACATTTTATAAAGGACTGTTATAAGAAGAAGAATGAACAGAGAGAGATGAGAGTGGATAAGGAAAATGTAGTTGAACCCCTATATGAGAGAACTGTTGATGTGTACATGGTGACAAAACCCACTTCTGATTTGAATACTGTCAATTATGTAAATGACAGTGGTCAAGATAATGAATGGATTCTGGATTCAGGGTGTACTTTCCATATGATCTCTAGAAGACCTTGGTTAGAGAACTTTAAGGATATTGATGGTGGAGATGTGGTTATGGGTAACAATGTAGCCTGTAGCATTAAAGGAATTAGTAGTATGATTTTGAAGTTTGACAATAGATATGCCTTTACTTTAGAAAGAGTAATGTATATTCCTGATTTGAATAGGAACTTGATTTCTATAGGTAATCTAGAAGGCCAGATTGATAATGGTTCTTTGAAAGTAATTAAAGGTTTTTTATTTATTTTCAAAGGTACCAAGAGGAATGGTATATATGTCACTAGAGCCAGTGTAGTTCAGAGTCACATTGCTGAGTCCTCTAGTGCTGAGATTGATGCTACCCTAAAGTAGCATAATAGCCTAGTTCATGTGAGTGAAAATGGCTTGCATATTTTGAATAAAAGAGGGGCATTTGGTAAGGATGTGATTTCTAAGGTTCCTTTCTGTGAGTATTGTACCTTAGGAAAACAACATAGGCTTCATTTTAATACTGGTCAACATAAGACTGCATCTATTCTTGAGTATATTCATTTGACATGTGGCGCCCATCATCTACTACCACTCAAGGTGGTAACAAATATTTTTTTATCACTGATTGATGATTTTTCAAGAAAAGTTCGGATTTACCTTTTGAAACAAAAATCAGATACTTTTAAAAAGTTTAAGAACTGAAAGACTTTAATTGAAAATCAAATGGATAAAAAAATCAAAGTTTTAAAAACAAACAATTGTCTAGAATTTTGTAATTCTGAATTTGATCAACTTTGTAGAAATGATAGGATCCTCAGGCATAAAATTGATCCTTATACTCCTCAACAAAATGGATTTCCTGAAAGAATAAATATGACTATATTGGATAAGGTTAGATGCATGATGATTAGTTCGGGAGTTCCTAAAGTTCTTTGGGCTAAGGCTGTGATGACAGTTGTGTATATTGTAAATAGAACTCCTTCTAATGTTTTAGATGGTAAGACACTTGAAAAGGTATGGTCATAGAGATTGTCTTATTATACTATTTTAAGGACTTTTGGGTGTGCTGCATATTCTCACCAAAGTCTAGGCAAGTTGGAACCTAGATCTCAGAAATGTGTTTTCATGGGGTATCCTGAATTTGTGAAAGGATACAGACTTTAGGCTAGAGATGATAAGGGTTTTAAGATGATAACTAGTAGGAATGTGACCTTTAATGAAGCTGATATGCCTTGTTTGAGTAAGAAAGTCTCTAGTGATATTCTTGAGAGTAGTAAGGATGAGGAGACTAGGATGCAAATGAGATTCACTTTCCTGGACTTGTTGAGGATGAACAAGTTGAGAATGAGGTTGGTGAGGAGACTGAAGATGTTGTTAGCTCTTATGAACCCATTGAAGGTAGTGAACATGACTTAGTAGGTGATGTAGTTGATCCTCTAAGTGATTACCAACTTACTCGTGACAGAGCTGGGAGGGAGATTAGGGAACCTGTTAGAATGGGTGATTATCATTCCTTTGCTGTTTTTCCATATCAAGATTTAGCCTTTAAAGAGCCTAAATCTTATGAGGAGGCTTTAGGTTGTCAACAATCTAATGAGTGGCTAGGTGCTATGAAATAAGAGATGAAGTCCCTTGTGAAGAATAATACTTGAAAATCAGTCTCTAAACCTAAGGATAAGTCTCTGGTAGACTGTAAGTGGGTTTATAGTATTAAGGATGGTAGTTCTTCTAAAGGGTCTCTTAGGTTTAAAACTAGACTTGTTGCAAAGGGGTTTACAAAAATAATGAAATTTTCTCTCATGTTGTGAAATACACTACTATAAGAGTCATGCTTTCTTTGGTTGCACAATATGATTTAGAACTTGAACAAATAGATGTTAAAACTGCATTGTTGCATGGTGACTTAGATGACACGATTTATATGAAATCATGTTTGTTTGTTAAATAGATCTTTGTGTGGCTTGAAACAATCACCTAGGCAATGGTATATTAGATTTGACAATAATCTGTCTTCTATTGGCTTTGTGAAAAGTGCCTTTGATCATTGTCTTTATTTTAAAAGAAATGAAGTGATTGTTTGTCTACTTTTGTATGTTGATGATATGCTGTTGATTGGACATAAAATGAGTGATATAAATGACATTAAAAAGGCTTTAAGTGCTGAATGTGAAATGAAAGACTTAGGACATGCTATGAGAATCCTAGGGATTGATATTTAAAAAAATAGATCACAACAATCTCTTCTTTTAACTCAATCTGATTATGTGAAAAAGGTGTTATCTAAGTTTGCTATGCATGATTCTAAGCCTATTACTTTGCCTCTTACTTGTCATTTTAAATTGAGTAAAGAACAATATCCACATGATGAATCTGATATTAAATACATGCAAAAGGTGCCTTATGCTATTTTTGTTGGATCTGTTATGTATACTGTAGTGTGTACTAGACCGGATGTTGCACATGCTATTAGCATTTTGAGTAGATTTATGGTAAACCCGGGTCCTGAACATTAGACCGCATTAAAATGGCTTTTAAGATACTTAAAAGGTTCTGCAGACTTAGGATTGCATTTTAAATTTTGTAAAGAGGGAGTTGTGTTAAAAGGATATGTAGATTCTGATTATACTAGTAATAAGGATAATAGAAAATCAACAACTGCATGTGTTTACTTTGTGTGGTACTTGCATTAGTTGAAAGTCTCAATTGCAGTCTATTGTTGCCTTATCTACTACAGAAGCTAAATATGTAACTGCTACTGAAGCTATAAAACAGTTTTTGTGGCTTAAAGGCTTGTTAAGTGAACTAAATGAATTGCATGATCCTGTTGTGGTTTATTATGATAGTCAAAGTGCTATTCATTTGTGTAAAAATCCTGTTTTTCATGATAGGACTAAACATATAGATATTAGGATGTGTAATGACCCGACCTCGCGTCGGAGCCGTTATCTTACGTACCGTCCGCTCTGGGGTGGGCTTCCGCCCACTTATCCCCTCACGACTTTCTGACGCGTCCCCCAAGATTTGAACCCAAGACCTCCATTATATGTGAGACTTAAGTTGAATCCTGATACCAATTGGGCAAGTTGCTCAATTGGGCAAGTTCAATTGGGCAAGTTGCTCAATTGGTATCATGATTCAACTTAAGTCTCCCATACGATGGAGGTCTTGGAGTCGAATCTTGGGGGACGCGTCAAAAAGCCGTGAGGGGATAAGTGGGCGGAAGCCCACCCTAGAGCGGACGGTACGTAAGATAACGGCTTCGGCGCGAGGTCGGGTCGTTACAAAAAAACGCGCGTTTTTTTTATAACGACCCGACCTCTCACCGGAGCTGTTATCTTACGTACTGTCCGCTCTAGGGTGGACTTCTGCCCACTTATCCCCTCACGACTTTCTGATCCCCAAGATTCGAACCCAAGACCTCCATCATATAGGAGACTTAAATTGAATCCTGGTACCAATTGGATTTTTTTGTAAGGACCCGACCTCGCGCCGGAATCGTTACGCGTCAGAAAGCCGTGAGGGGTAAGATGGGCATAGGCTCTCCTGAAACGGACAGTACGTAAGATAAAGATTCCAGCGCGAGGTCGGGTCGTTACAGGATGCATTTCATGAGAGATATAGTTTATAAAGAATCCATTTTACTTGAAAAAATACCTACACAATTTAATCCCGCGGATATGGGAATAAAGGTACTTCTTCTTACCAAGTTTAAATCTTGCTTACAAATTCTAAGGATTGATTCCGTGTGAATTTTGTGTTTCTACAAGTGATGGCCTTCTTGGTGTTGGTACTATTAAACACTAATATGTTTGGATGTTTTATAGCATCAAGGGGGAGATTTGTTGGAATGTGATGCCATTTGTGATATTTACTTTCTAACACTTAGGGCGATGATGAAATGGGCTAGGCCCAAAGCTGCTGGAATTTTGAATTAAAACCATTGCCCAATAACTCAAAGGAAATTAGCCTAAAACCCAGCCCAACTTAAATGCCAAGTGTGCTGTTCTGGTCCGTGGATCTTCAACCTAATCTACGGTGATGATGTTGCCTATATAAGGAGATGGATGGCCATTTTCTTCGTGATTATTCATTCTGTTTCTTTAGCTAAGTGTGAGGGAAGCTTCTGGGTTCTTTGTCTCGTGTTCTCTCTGTTGTCTCTTTAGATTCTTGGTGGTCTTGATTAAAACCTCAGGTTTAATCACAAATCATAGTGATTTGAGTCTTGGTGATTGTTCAATTGAGATGTTAGGGGATTTAGATGGGCTATAATGTTTTTGTACCATTGAGTAGCTGCTTTGTGCATTTTTGTTAGGTTTTGTGGTTCTTGTGGCTAGATCCTTTTGTACAGATGAGTATAATGTCTTTGTGTAAATTTTGAGCCCCTTGAGAGAGCTTATTACTTGGTGTTATTGGTTTTCTGGATTCTTGGTGAATCGGTTTTTGACTGCTTCCGTTGGTTATTGAGGCTCTATGCTTTACACCTTTGTTATTCGACAAAAAAGTGGTGTAGAGAACAGGGTGAACCAGTATACCACAAATGCTGATTTTGGAACTGTGAGGCAGAAATGTATGGATGAAATTGTACAAGATGGGGACTCTGCACTTCAGGGTGGATATTTGTTTAAGGGGGCACGACTCTGCATACCTACATGATCCCTTCGCGAGTTTATCATAGCTGAACTACATGGAGGTGGACTTTCAGGTCACTTTGGTCAAGAGAAGACTTATGTCTTAGTTAATGACAAGTTCTACTAGCCAAACCTGAGGTGGGATGTGAAAAGAATTGCCAGTAGATGTCATATTTGTCAATTGAACAAGGGTGGTAAAAGCAATACAGGCCTCTATACTCCTCTGCCAACACCCAATCAGCCGTGGGAACATCTAAGTTTGGACTTTGTTTTATGTCTCCCAAAGACACCAAGAAACCATGACTCTGTCATGGTAGTGATGGAAAGATTTTTCAAAATGGTTCACTTTGTACCCTGCAACAGAACTTTTGATGCCTCCAGAGTTGCTGAACTATTCCTAAAAGAGATTGTAGAATTGCACGGGCTACCAAAGAGTATAGGGACGTTAAGTTCATAAGTTATTTTTGGAAGACATTGTGGGTAAAGACGGGGACGGAACTGAAGTTTTCTAGTGCCTTCCACCCCAAAACTGATGGGCAAACAGAAGTTACAAACCGAAGTTTGGGAAATCTCTTAAGACGTTTTATTCAAGAGCATGTGACTACTTGAGATCTGATTCTCCCATTAGCAGAGTTCACATTCAATAATTTAGTTAACTGCACTACTGGATATAACCCATTCGAGATAGCAACTGTAAGGAAGCCTCTAGCACCAATTGACCTCCATGAATTACCCAGACAACCATGGCATGGTGAAGGGGCTATTGATTTTGTAGAGCACATGAAGGATGTTTATGCAGAAGTAAAAAGAAAGATCTCACTACAGAATGACTTGTATCAGTCAAAAGCAAATCTCAAGAGGCGTGACAAGAAATTTAAGGAGGGAGATGCAATTTTTATCCAAATAAGACCTGAACGATTACCACCAGGAACGTACAACAAGCTTCATGCAAGGAAGGCTGGTCCTTTCGGGGTTCTCAAGAAATTGGGACCTAATGCTTATGTTATTGTTTTACCCTCTAATTATGGATTTAGTCATGTGTTTAATGTAGAAATCTAACAGAGCCCCGTGAAGAACCAGTTACTGTAGCAGTATCAACAGATACACCATTGCATCTGTCCTAAAACATTAAGCCAAGGGACGAGATTGATGCCATCTAGGATCATCAATTCGTAACCACTCGCAGAGGAGGATATTACAAGTATTTGGTTCGATGGAGCAATATGCCAATATCTGAAAGTGTGTGGTTACAAGCTGAGGAGTTGCAATGTCTACAACCCAAACTTTTGCAGCAGTACCAGCACCAAAACTGGCCGGAGTCAAGTCTTTCAAGAGGGGAAGAAGTTGATGTGAATTAAAAGATAGACCAAGTCACGAGAAGACCAAGTCCTACGAGCATTACTTTGAGTTTTGTTATTTTATTGTATAGTCTTTAGCTGATAGTTTTCTGTTTCCTAGTCTTCAGTTGCTGGTTATTATTCCTAATTTATTTCCTAGTCTCTAGCTTTGATTTAACAAACGTTGAATGCTTGTATGGCTATATATATCCATGTGATGAATAAAAAGGAAAGTTGCATTATTTGATATATTCCTCATTTGGTGAGAGTCCATTTAACAAAGAGATTCTGTGAAATTGTCCTCTTGATTGCCAACGTGAAGCTGGTCAGGAGATTGTTCCTTTAACTAATTTGCTCTTACCTTGTCATCATAGCCTGTTGGGGATGTCTCCCAAAAAGCCATGTCAATAAAGTTGTACAAATAGCTCACAGAAGAATGGAGACAAAAGAAACCCAAGGAACGAAAATCTCACAGGCGATTAATATAGACGTCTATATTCGCGGAATTAACATGATCATAGGAGGGTTATACAAAGATGGATAAACGGAGAACTCTCAATGAAAATAGATGAGAGAGGCTAAGGAATTGGTCATTGAATTTTAGCAAGTCCACGGACACTGTCCAAGAGCAAGAACACATTGTGTTCTCTAAGGAAGACTAGCACAACGTGTATTATTTATATTGCGATGCCCTTGTGGTACACATGTAATCACCTGCAACGGCCTAGGAAGTATATTAGTGAATGACAAAAGTATTGTTAACGTCTTTTTTAGGAGCACCTTTTATCATATGAACATAGATCACGAGCTCTCTGAAATATCAAATCCCTATATGGCTTCACCGATGATAGCCTCGTTCCACGAGGTCATATCATTGTTGGTGTAGATATAGGTGAGGAGCCTTGGACAATCCATAAATACATGGAATTCTTAGTAGTCAACGCCTGTTCGACATACCATGGTTTCTTCAAAAGGCTAGTCCTTAAGGACTTACCGTTGCATAACTTTGAGTACCAAAATAGGCAAGTTAAATCGACTGACCAAAAAGACAATCAGTTTGTCGATACAAAAACAATTTGTTCATCTATGTGTCTAACATTATACAAATTAAAAACATGAACGTTAGATGGACAATTAATATGAAGAACAATGCTAGACTTACAGAAAAAAATTTGCCAGAACATTGCCAGATACACACATACATGGGGCCCGCATTTTTTTTTTTGCAATATTTTACTCACATGGGGACCCACCCCATGTGAGTATCTGGTAGCTTTCTGGTAAAAAGGGTTATGTACATATGCATTTTTCCTAATATGAAATAGGAAGAAAATTGAATTAGATTAGTTTATGGTTTGGGTTTAGGTTTAAATGGATAATAGAATTTAAATTTTGTTTGGGCCAAAAAATTAGAGTTGGGCCATTTACTTATTATTTTTGGAATGAGGCTTACTAATCTTATTTTTGAGGAAATTACGTGAATCCCGGTCTTTAGTTTGAGGTTTTAAAAAAATAGGTTTTCATTTTATTTTTTCATTTTTCAGGTTTTCATCATTTTAATAAATTAATAAATTTATCATTTTAATAAATTAAAACTTTAAATCAATTCAAACCCTAGATCTATCCATTTCTCTCCACCTCCACCCGCACACCTCTCTCCACCCGCCAGCCTCCTCCATTTCTCTCCTCCCACCACCTCACTTGAGCGCGACCTCCTTCCCCACGGCGTCACCTCCTCCCTCCCCTCCACCCTTTGCCGTTTCTCCCCCCCTCCCTAACTGCTTGCCAAATCGCGGCGGCGGCGTGCGGCTGGACGCTCTTTGCGATTTGCGAGCATCTTCTTGCTGCCGCTGCACGCTGCCTGCATCTCGTGCGCCTCTTTTCGCCAGACGCAGCATCGCGACTCTTGTGTTTCTTCTTGGGATCTGCATTTTTTTTCTTCCTACTACCAGATCTTGGGTTTTTGAGTTATGGTGATATTTGGTTTTTATTCATTCTCAAATCTTGTTAGTGATTTGCACATTGTGATTTTTTTGAAAATGAAAATGGAGAGGTGGTGATTATTTTTACGTTTTGGTGGTATTGGAACTGTTGTGGCGATGGTTGTGTGTTGTTGTGACGGGTCGAAGGCGGTGGAGGTGGCGATCATGAGTCTCTGTGACCTAGGTAAGTGTCTGTAACCTAGGAATTGTGTCTGTGACTCGTTGAAATAAAGTTGCGACAAGTAAAAGTTTTGATTTTTTTTCAATCTGTGACCTGAGTGGGTGTCCGTGACCTAGAAATTGGGACTGTGACTCGCTGAAATAGAGCTGTGACCCGTAAAAGTTTTGAATTATTTTAATCTGTGACCTATAAAAAATTACTTGTGACCTTAAAATTCTTGATTTGTAACCTACGAAGTTAACTGTGACCTATAATTTTTTTATCAGTTTTGATCTGTGACCTCGAAATATTCTGTGACCCACCTCCATATATCTGTGACCTTAACAATTGTTGAAATCGGAGGAGTCGCCGAAATTCAGTGCGGCCGGAGAACGGTCGCCGGAATAGTCGCCGGAGCAATGGGGGTGGTGGAGATGGAGTTTGGTGGGGTAGGGTTAATTATATTATATTATAGTTAAATATTTAATTTAATATAATAATTGTGAAATATAATTAATTAATTTAAAAAAAAACCTGATTTTTGCAATTTTAAACATTGGGACCTGATTTTTGATTTCCTAAAAGTAAATCCCTGAATCATGAATTTTTCCCTTATTTTTTTTAATAGGACGCGGGCTCACTTGTTAAGCTTACATGGGCTCAACTACAAAAACAGAAAAGAATCTACTTACTAACTGGATACGGGCTTGGACGAGCATGTGCTGTAAGTTATTGGGTCAATATTTATTAATGGAAAAAAAATTTCAAAATTTTGCGCGGGGGGGAGGGGGGGGGCGGGGGCGAAACTGAAAAATCATTAAAAATTAACTAGAAATGGTGGACTGACGGACAATGTTGGGGGGGGCGGCGGTGCCCCCCCAGCGTAGGATAATGATGGCGAAGAGGAGATGGTCCTCAATAATACATCGACCACCCTTCTGCCGAAGAATTGGTAACTTCTTTTGTCAACCTAGATAAGACAAAGATGTTAATTATTGGGACTACTTAACAGAAGAAAAGAAGGTGAAGATGAATGACTTCTTGCTATCTAATCTCGACTTCTTTGCCTGGATGTATTACGACATGATATGCATCAAATAGATCATAGCATGTCACGTGCTAAAGGTCAATCCTAAGTCTCATCCAAAGATTCACAACATGCGACTACCCAACGCAAAAAGATGTAAGTTGCTAAAGGAAGACACATTAGTAACCAACGATTTCATGTAAGAAGCACCCAGCCATGTTAAGAAAATTAATAAAAATGGAGAATCTGAATGGTTTCTCAAATTTGAGCCAAACATGCTCAAAAGATAGCTTTCCATTAACAAACCAACTGGATGATGCCACACTTAAATGCAAATTGCTTAGTTCATAGGTGCTTACTTTGAATATAATCAAATTCTGATGTATAGCCCACACAAAGAGCATACCTTATTCTTCACGTACAATGAACTGTATTTCTACAATGTGATACTTGACAAGTGTGTTTTACATGCTTATTCGTACTTTAAATTTCATATATATTTCCCCGTTTGGATGATAACGACGAGCACTATTGTTCGCCATGCTAGGGAGACATGCTTTTCATCTTATTTGTCCTCCCAATTAAAAATGAGAATGCTGCTGAAATTGATCTTAGTTGTAGAGAAACCAAGTATTAACATCCATATGCAATAATAGTGCAATGCAAGGAAGGAACTTACCTATCAAACCGTATATTTTTAGATATTTGTAGTCAAAGAGAATGATATTTGCCTTACGAACCTTCTTCTAAACTTGATAAATCCTATGGAGTATTTCCTTGCAAGCTTCGAGGTAAGGCCTTGAAGAGGTCCTTCATTTATCGTAATATGCAAAGAGAAAACAAAGATGTGATTAATCATATTAAAGAACTCTAAGTGTTAGGAATATTGAGCCTAATTCCACCTAATAAAACCGGCTTATTGGGGAGGATTGCCCTCACCTTATTAAGTGGATCATTTATATTTTCCCAAGCAATGTGGGATTCTAATACGCCCCCTCACACACAGCGTGGACCATGCCAAACAACTGTGACCAAATCAATATTGGCTGGCACCCAACATTGCATAATTGGGCCTAGCTCTGATACCATGTTAGGAATATTGAGTCTAACTTCACCTAATAAAACCGGCTTATTAGGGGAGGATTGCCCTCACCTTATTAAGTGGATCATTTATATTTTCTCAAACAATGTGGGATTCTAATACTAAGGTTAATTATAAACACGAGGGATCGCCCAGCTTTTCATAGTGCTGGAGGACCTTAACATCCGGCTTTTCATCGTGTTGAAGCTCAGACTCGTCCTCTAAAAAGTAAAAGCTATCTATCCACTCCCAAACTTTGTTGGAAGATTTAATGAAGGTCTTCTACCCTCACCCAAGGGCGATGGGATATGTTGTATCACCATTCAACAGCGTAATTTTCTTGGGTAATATACACGGACCTGAACAACTCGACTGGTATCTCCCCTCATACTTTGCAATATAAAGCATGTGAAGGGGCAAAGTTGAGTTACCTCAAAATTGAGCTGAAAAAGGAGCAAAGGGATAGACAAAGAAGACCGCTTCATTGTTTGCTAACATATTGCAACAAAACCCTTGGTGACTGGTGAGAAATGTTGTCTAGAATCCAAAACCACCTTTCAAGCTCCATGTGACTTTGCACCATGCAATATTTTATTGCTCTATGTACATTCTTATGAAGACATTTTCTATAATAAAGATGGCCAGATTTATGTGCTAGTCAGGGAAATGTTGGGTTTCACTCACCGAAACGTTTTGGTAGTCGCAATAGTGGGAACCTGAAGCCTGGAGCATCTGTTGGAAAAAAAATGAGATACCGTCTGACTTTGGCATGAGTTTTGAGTGGGACCCGTTTGGCTATTTTGGAAGATAAAGATTGATTTGTGTTTTCCTTCGTTAGTACATCGAAATCATATATTTATTTGCTAAAATTGATGCTCGAATGAATGAGAAATTGAAGCTCAAAATGTGCCACTAAAAAGGAGTTTGTCCCATATAGAAAGTGGATGAAAACTAAAACTACTCTATAAAGGATTACACTTCAGAATTGTGTAATCATGTGTAGCATAGAGGCTCTCTCCACGTGCGTATGCAAGGGGTGCAAATCATGAACCGAAATAGGCTTCGTACCTTGAACTTGTGTACAAGCGCGATCTGCGTACACGAATGTCGGACCGAAAGGAGCAAAATTGGCCCCTTATAATTGCCATGATGTGAATGGTAAGATCCAAGTCTTTATATATCTCGGTTTTTTCAAATTTCAACACACGAATTTTATCTAAAAATTCATCTGTATATAGTTTGAGTTTGTCTTCGTTTTCAGTTTTTGTTTCAATCTTTGTGGTGATATTGTTCGGGCACTAACTCAGTTCGTCGGAGTAAAATCTGTGGTGCTCAAATTCTACTATTCTGTCGTTGTATCCTGTGAAGCAGACGCTTAAATTATACCTCAAGTACGTAGGCCTCGGATTAAAAGTTTATTACTGTTTCTTCATTATTTTTTTTGCTTTTTATTTCTTATTGTAATTAACAAATCATTGGATTTTTTATATATATAATATAATATGTTATAATACGAAAAATGGTATATGTATATACGGTGTTTAAGCCTACTACATATACGGTATTCAAACTGTAAATCCGGTATCAAGCTGTAAATCTGGTATCCATTGTGTATATACGGTATCTAAGCTGTAAATTCGGTATTTAGTGTGTAAATTTGGTATCCAGTGTGTAAAACCGGTATCCAAGTACTTGAAACACTTTTCTAACGAACTTAAAATAGATTCTTTTATTATAGATAAGTTGTTTCATTTGGTTTATTGAAAATTAATATTGGTTTATTGGAAACTAATATTTGTTTCATTTTCAGAAATGGCAACCAATTCAACCAACACGAATGTAACCCAAGTTGTGGCTAATGAAAATCAGGTCATGGGCTCTGCTATGGCTCAAGGGCCAAGTTCTGTTGTGGCTCAAACTGTGGTTAGATTTCCAAGTCATATTGTGAGTCAAACAACTGGCCATACCGTTACTGTTCCGATTAATCATGGTGAAAAATCAGAGAAATTCAATGGCTTGAATTTCAAGAGGTGGTAGCAGAAAATGTTGTTTTATCTAACCACCTTGAATCTTGCGAGATTCTTGACTGAAAGTGCTCCAAAACTCCAAAAGGGTGAGGGAGATGTTCAAGTTGTTAGTGCAAACATTCGAATTTTTTGTGCCGAAACTACATTATGAACAGTTTAGCAGATTCGCTATACAATGTGTATAGTACTATGAAAACTACTAAAGAGCTATGTGGGTCATTGGACCGAAAATATAAGACTAAGTATGCCGGGGCCAAGAAGTTCATTGTTGGCCAGTTCTTGGATTATAAGATGGTGGACTTCAAAATAGTGATTAGTCAGTGCAAGAACTTCAAGTGATTTTTCACGAAATTCATGCCAAAGAGATGATTTTGAGTGAAACTTTCTAAGTAGCTGCAATTATTAAAAAATTACCTTCCACGTGGAAAAATTTCAAGAATTATCTGAAGCACAAACGAAAGGAAATGAACGTCGAAGAACTGATTATTAAACTTCGAATTGAAGAAGACAACAAAAGTTCCAAGAAGAAATGGTTCAATCCTGATATTGCTAAAGCTAAGACCTACAAAAATAAGCTTGGGTCATCCGGTGGCAAAAGGACCAAGCTAGGGCCTAAAGGTGGAATTTCTAAAAAGAAATTTCAAGGAAAATGTTTCAATTGTGACAAAGTGGCCACAAATTTTCAGAATGCAGATTGCCAAAGAAGAAGGAAGAAGCAAATATAATTGACCACATTGCACATGATATGTCAGAAATGAATCTCGCAGTCGTCATTTCTGAGGTGAATATGGTAGGTTCAAGCCCAAAAGAGTGGTGGATTGACACCGGAGCTACGAGGCATGTTTGTTTTGATAAAGAGCTATTTACGACTTTCGAGGTAATTGAGAATGGAGAGAAGTTGTTTATGAAAAATTCAGCAACTTCTAAAATCAAGGGTCAAGGAAAGGTGGTTCTAAAGATAACTTCGGGGAAAAGAGTTGACTCTTAACAATGTGCTATATGTGCCAAAAATCTGCAAGAACCTTGTGTTCGGGTCTCTTTTAAATAAGCATGGTTTCCGTATTGTATTTGAGTCAGACAAAGTCATTTTATCAAAAAGTGGAATGTTTGTCGGAAAGGCTATGTTTCCAATGGTATGTTTAAACTGAATGTAATGGTTGTTAAACCAATAATGAATAAAGTAAACTCTTCTGCTTACTTGCTTGAGTCTTCCAATATGTGGTATGGTAGAGTAGGACATGTTAACTATGATACTTTACGTAGACTAGTTATTTGAATTCCGCATTTCATATTGATTCCAAACATAAGTGCGAAACTTGTGTTGAGCCAAAATTGACAAGGACGTCATTTAAATCAATTGAACGGAATACAGAACCACTTGATTTAATTCACAGTGACATATGTGATTTAAAATTTGTACAAACAAGAGGTGGCAACAAGTACTTCATTACTTTTGTCGATGATAGCACAAAATACTGTTATGTATATTTGCTAAAAAGTAAGGATGAAGCGATATAGAAATTTATTCTCTATAAGAATGAAGTTGAAAATAAACTTAACAAGAAAATCAAGGTGTTGAGAAGTGATCGAGGTGGTGAGTATGAAGCACCGTTTGCTGAATTCTGTGCACAACACGGAATCATACATGAAATCACCGCACCTTATTTACCGCAACAAAATGATGTTGCTGAAAGGAAAAATTGCACCTTAAAATAAATAATAAATGCAATGCTAATAAGTTCTGGATTACCTCAGAACATGTGGGAAGAAGCTGTGTTGTCAGTAAATTACCTTTTAAATAAGGTGCCCCGAACGAAATTGGAAAAGACCCCTTATAAGTTATGAAAAGGAAAAAAGTCTTCCTATAACTACTTACGAGTGTGGGGGTGTCTTGCTAAAGTGGTTGTCCCAACACCAAAGATAGTAAAGATATGTCCGAAAACTATAGGTCGTATCTTCATTGGATATGCACATAATAGTAGTGCTTATCGGTTTCTTGTGTATGAATCTAAAATCTCAGATATACACAAAAATACGATAATGAAATCAAGAAATGTTTTGTTCTTTGAACATGTATTTCCACACAAGTCCAAAGAAGAGGCAGCTCTTCTAAACGGACATATGAGACTATGACTAAAAATAGTCAGGACCAAGAACAAGAAGATGATGTTGAGGTTCAACCAAGACGTAGTAAAAGGGAAAGGACAGAAAAATCTTATGGTCCAAATTTTCTGACCTATATGCTAGAAAGTGAACCTCAAACCTATCAAGAAACTGTGAACTCCTTATAAGGACCTCAATGGAAAAAGGCCATTAAAAGTGAAATAGATTCCATTTTGCAAAATCATACATGAAAGCTAGTGGATCTTCCTCCAGGAAGTAAATCACTAGGCTACAGATGGATTTTCAAACAGAAAATGAAAGCAGATGGAACTATCGAAAAGTACAAGGCCAGATTAGTAATAAATGGTTCTTGATTACTTTGATACATATTCTCGAGTAACGAGAATAACATCTATTAGGATGATACTTGCGATTGCTGCTCTACGAAATCTTGAAGTACATCAAATGGATGTTAAGACTACATTTTTATATAGAGATTTAGAGGAAGAAATCTATATGGAACAATCTGAGGGGTTTTCATCTCCAGGGCAGGAAAAGAAGGTCTATAACTTGGTGAAGTCATTATATAGCTTGAAACAAGCACCAAACAATCGCATGAAAAATTTGATAATGTCATGATGGAATATAGATTTAAAATTAACGAGTGTGACAAATGTGTCTACGTTAAAGACACTGAAAATGGTTATGTCATTTTATGTCTTTACATAGACGACATTCTTATTGTTGGTACCAACGATAAGATGATTAAATCTACTAAAAATATGTTAAATTCAAGGTTAGAACACCGATAGGTACAAGTCAACATCTATCCAAGAATAAAAGTGAAAGTGTTTCTCAAGTGGAATACTCAAGAATTATTGAAAGTCTGATGTACTTGATGAGTTGTACGAGACCAGACATAGCCTACTTAGTAAATTGAGTAGATATACGAGTAATCCAGGAAATGATCACTGGAAAGGAATTTTGGACTTGTAATTTTGGACTGCACTATAGAAGATATCTACGATCATTGAAGGATATAGTGATGGTAATTGGATATCTGATATAAAAGACTCAAAGTCCACGAGTGGATTTGTGTTCACATTGGAAGGTGCAGCCATATCCTGGAAATCCTCTAAGCAAACTGTTACAGCCAGATCTACAATGGAATCTGAGTTTATAGCTCTCGATAAATGTGGTGAAGGGGCTGAGTGGTTACGCAACTTCTTAGAGGATATTCCAAGATGGTCAAAACATGTGCCAGCAATTTGCGTATATTGTGACAGTCAATCAGCAATTGGAAGGGTACAGAGTAACAGGTATAATGGCAAGTCTAGACACATACGCCGTAGACACAATACCATAAGGCAACTACTCTCAACTTGAGTTATCACTATTGACTATGTAAAGTCAAAGGATAATATTGTGGATTCGCTAACCAAAGGGTTAAATCGAGAGTTAGTTGAAAAATCATCGAAAGGAATGGGACTTAAGCCCTTGAACGAATAAGTTAATACAAAAGAAACTCAACCTAGTTGACTGGATATCCCAAGATCTAGGTTCAAATGGACCACCTAATTGTAATGACTTAATTAAATCACTGTGGGAGATGTTACCTCATGTCCATTCCTATGATACAACAGTGATGCCCGTAAGGATAAAGGATAAGCAATAGGATTTTAATGATTCTTATGCGTTGAAATTCAAGCCAAGTAATGCAAGTTACTTGCAATAAAAAAGCACCTATGTGAGGAAGAAGTAGGAAGTATATCATCGTTTATACAAACGACAGAACAATTCAAAGACATCGCGTCTACTGATCAGCTAGTAAAGTAAATATGCTTTCACAAGGGAATATTTAAAGGGTAATACCTACATATCTTATGCAGGTTTCAACCGTTGAGCTTTATCACCAAGTCTTTTATGTCAAATTCATGTGTCGCTCCCAATTTTCATTCATATGGGGGATTGTTGGAAAAAAAAAAGAGATATTGACTGATTTGGCATGAGTTTTGAGTGAGACCCGTTTGGCTATTTTGAAAGATAAAGATTGATTTGTGTTCTCCTCCGCGAGTATATTGAAATCGTATAATTATTTACCAAAATTATGCTCGGGTGAATGAGAAATTGAAGCTCAAAGTGTGCCACTTAAAAGGAGTTTATGTCCCACATAGGAAGTGGATAAAAACTAAAACCACTTTATAAAGGATTACACTTTAGAATGGTGTAATCATGTGTAGCATAGAGACTCTCTCCAAGTGCGCTCGCTGAGGAGTGCAAATCATGGACCAAAATAGGCTTCGGACCTTGAACTTGTGTGCGGACGCAACCTACGTACACTAATATCGGACTGAAATGAGCAAAATTAGCCCCTTCGGAGTGTCCACGTTTTGCTACATTTTTATTTTTCAACTGACTTTTCATTTTCTGAAGTTGTTGGAACTACTGAAACTCCTGTGATAATTGTCATGATGTAAATGGCAAGTTACAAGATCCAAGTCCTTATATATCTCGATTTTTTCCAGTTTTCAACACACGAATTTTGTCTTAAAATTTGTCTGCATATAGTTCGAGTTTGTCTTTGTTTTCAATTTATGTTTCAGTCTTTGTGGTGATATTGTTCGGGCACTAACTCAGTTCATCGAAATAAAATCTGTGGTGCTCAGATTATACTGTTCTTCCTTGTATCTTAGGAAGCAGACACTTAAATTATACCTCAAGCACATATGGTGAGGGAGCGAATCTATTTTAAGGAAACTGTGTGTAACACAGGCCTTGAGTTAAAAGTTTATTACTGTTTCTTCATTATTTTTTTGCTTTTTATTTCTTACTGTAATTAACAAATCATTGGATTTGTTATATATATAATTTAATCTGTTATAATACGAAAAAGGGTATGCGTAAATACGGTGTTTAAGCCAATTGCATATACGGTATTCAAACTGCAAATCCGGTATCAAGCTGTAAATCTAGTATCCATTATGCATATACGGTATCTAAGCTGTAAATCTGATATCCATTCGCATATACGGTATCTAAGCTGTAAATTCGGTATTTAGTGTGTAAATTCAGTATCCAGTATGTAAAATCGGTATCTAGGTATTTGAAATACTTTTCCAATAGCATCAACGCTAAAGGAAGAGATAAAGATATTTGAACAAAAAAATTCAAGAAATTACCAAATCATGAGAAGTCTGGAACTTTGCTATTGTAAACGCCACTAGAAAACACAGCTTGGGAGAGAGGATTTTGCAAAAGTAAAATGTTGAAAATATTTCCTTTTAGAATAATTCCTTAAGTACAGGAAATGTTGTCAGATGATGTGTGTTTACGCACGAATTTTATACCAAAATAACTTAATTATATGCCCAATTTTTATGGTTATAGAGCGTTTTTAATGTGTGTGCTAGTGTTGTTTTGAAGGTGTGGTGATTAGGTAAAAATGGAGGTATTGAAGCAAATCAAGGAGAAATTGATGAAAAATTGGCACCCATGCGCTTGAGGGAACGCCCAAGCGCCACAAAATGAAAAGGAAAAAAATTCAACAACAAGGGCGCTGCCCTCCCACAACAGCAGAAAAGTCCCGTAAGGTAGCGCCTGGCAGCGCCCAGGTGCTGTCCATTCTGCAGAAGAATCATGGGCGCTGCCTGGTAAAATTCGGGTTGCCTCCTAGCACCTAGGCACTACACCGTTAAAAAATCTAGGTTTTACTGTAGGTCGCGAGAAGCCCAGAAAAAGACTCCAATTTGGCCAAGGACAGGAGAGAAGTATAAATAGACATGAAGATGCACGAATTGGGGGTTCGACACATTGCAAAATTAAGAGAAAACCACAAGATTGAAGAGGCAATTCAAGAGAAGATATTCATCACGGATTCAAGTTCAATTCAAAGATTGGAAGCGGAAGAAGATCTTGGTGCAAGAGCTGATTCTATTTGATATTTTTAGTCATTTAAATTCGGTGATGTATTTGAATATGTTTAATTATTTTACCTTTTCATCACGTTTAGCTAAATTCCACATTAGGGCAAACAATGTAATCTCTTGAGACCCTTAGTTCTTCAATTCAAGATTTCTATAATTTATTCTTCCATGTGTTGATTTTATCATGATTTTAATGTTTTAAATTATCTGGCCAATAATTTGATGATCAATTAAGTTTTTTACGAATCGAGAGGTAAGTTTGAGGCTTAGAACGTATAATAAAATTCAGTAACGAAGTATAATGTGTAGAGATACATATACTAAGTATTGCAGTTGTTATAAGAATTCCTAGAACTAAAATTCGTTTAACTAAGGATAATTCACATAGAGATATGGAATTGAATTAGTTGAATAGGCTCAATGATAACTCAAGAGGGGCAAATTGAATATCATAGGAGAATTCAACCGAATGCTACCTCAAGCTAGAATCTTGAAGTAGGAATGGAGGTGATCATTAGATGAAATTGCTTTGCCCTAATATTTCTTACATATGTGAATCCTTGATCAATCATTGTTTGACATTTTATCATAACTTCCATTAGCTTTATGTAATTACTTCATTAAAGAAAAACATTAGTCACAACTATATCAATTCTTTCTTTGTTCGCTTTTATCGAATAGGAGTTAGAAAAAGTAGATTAAAACTAGAGTATAGTCCTCGTGGGAATGATAATCTGGACTCAAAGGTTCACCATATTACTTGTTATAATGTCGTACACCTGGAATACAAAAAATGCAATAAGTTTTTGGCGCCATTGCCGGGGACTATTTTACTTTTAGTCTTAGTTTATTATATTTTTAACTTTTATTTTATTAGTTTATTTTCTTCTCTTTACAGAAAAACAAAGGGTGTCCCCTGCATGTTCCGTGCTCAATGCGACAATTTTGAACCGTTTGACTCGGAGATAGAATGAATCTTCAGACGAAGACGCAAAGAACACAAACAAAAACAGCAACATCAAATGGTAGATGATCAAAACATTCTGATTCCTATTTAGCCAATTGGACATGCGGCAGCCGTAAGAGTAGCTGCACCATCGGATCAGCAACAAGATCGAAGGGAAATAAATGAAGGAAATTTGTCCGTCTTAATGTTCTTGACACCCATAGCTGCACCTGCGCTCTCGAGTATTATGTACCTAGATTTTTTACTGAATAAGTTTCAAATAAGGGTAGAATGGATTAATTTGATGAGCAACACTCTTCAATTCTATGGGTTGCCTCATGAAAATCCAAATATACACATCTCGAGATTTCTTCAAAATTATCAGAATTTCCATGCTCCGGGGTTTAATGAAGATGCTATTAAATTGCGTTTATTCCCATATACACTTAGAGATGCCGCATTGGAGTGGTTAGACGCCGAACCTCATGCAAGCATTACTATAGGAAAGACCTTACCAGGAAATTCTGCAACAGATTCTTCCCACCAACGAAAGTAGCTGAAATCAGATCGGACATGCAAACTTTCCAACAGAAAAATGGAGAGGGCTATCACGGGCATGTATCAGATTCAAAGAGCTGATGTGAAAGTGTCCAAATTATGAAATCACAATAGGTGATCAAGAGTAGTACTTCTATACCGAACTCTCACCACTGTCAAAATCTCAAGTAGACTCCTCTGCTGGTGGATTGATAATAGGAAAATCAGTACAACAAGCCATTGATTTATTTGAATTAATTGCCACTACGCATTCAACATTTTCATCCGAAAGAGTGGTACCACCAAGAGCATCCAAGATGTATGAATTAGATAGCGCAGCATCTACGAACCAAGTAGAGCTATTGGTGAAATCACAAACGAAAGGAGCATATACAATGATGGGTGGTCCATCATGTGAAAACTATGAAGCTAATCATTCAACAAAAAACTGTATATTTATGGGCTATCCCGAGGAACAAGTGAACTTCATTCAGAATGGCTCCCGAAATTTTAACCCAACTTCAGATGGTCCGATAATCAGCCCACGAATGCTCCAAATACTGTCCAGCAAGAGAAAAAAACCAAGTCTAGGGGAGATGTTCAACCAATATATGTAAAAAACAGACAAGACGTTCCAGCAAATTGATACAAACTTTCAGAATCAACGAGCTTCAATCAAGAAGTTGGAAACACAAATCGGTCAGATAGCTCAACAGTTGGCAGAACACCCACAAGGACATTACTGGACAACACAATGATAAACCCAAAGGAGAAAGTGCAAGCCATAATGACTAGATGTGGAGTACAACTACCCAAAACACATGTGAAAAGGCCAGACAGACGAGAGAAAAAGGCAGAAGTCGAAGGGGTGCTGGAGAAAGAGAAATCCGCAATACATGAAAATAAAAATGAAGAAAAAGAAGAACCAACTATAGTCAGAGCACCAAGTCCTAGCAAAGCCTATGTGCCACCGATTCCTTTTCCTCAATGATTGCAGAAGAGGAAGTTAGACAAGCAATTGTCAAAGTTTGTTGAGATTTTCAAGAAAATATATATCAACATCCCGTTTGCTAATGCAATTACACAGATGCCGAGTTATGCAAAGTTTTTGAAAGAGATCCTAGCCAACAAGAGAAAGTTGGAAGAGTATGAGACTGTTTGCTTGAACGAAGAATGCAATGCGATCCTCCTGAAGAAGCTACCTCCTAAATTAAAGGATCCAAGGAGTTTTACTGTACCGTGCACAATTGGTTCTAATTATTTTGAGCATTCTTTACGTGACTTAGGTGCTAGCGTTAATTTGATGCCATTATCTATGTACATGTCTCTTAGATTGGAGGAAGCTAAACCTACTAACAATTTCCTTGCAACTTGTTGATCGCTCTATTAAAAGGCTAAAGGGGATTGTTGAAGATGTGCTTGTCAAGGTTAATAAATTCATCTTCATGGCTGACTTCATTATACTTGACAAGGAAGAGGATTTACACATTCCTTTTATCTTGGGAAGACCATTCTTGGCTACAGGGCGAGCTTTGATTGATGTTTATGATGGAAAAATGATTCTTCGAATGGACAATGAACAAGTCATTTTCAACATGTTCAAAGTAATGAAACACCCGTTGACCTCAGATACTTGTTGCCAGGTGGATGTTCTTGATGAGCTAGTGATAAATATATTTCATACAACACATCTAGAAAACAAACGTGATGTAGACAGCGCACAGTTTGAGGGATTAAAATTAGAAAGAACAGAATACATGATGAGTTTGGTTGAACAACCACTTGTACAGAGAAATTGGCAATACGAGTCTCTTGGTTCCAATCCTACACGAGAGCGTCAACTTTTGAGTTAAAAAACCTTCACATCTCTGTTATGCATATTTGGAAAACTCTTCAACTTTGCCAGTGATCATTGCTGATGACATCACAAAGGATGAGGAAAATAGATTATTGGGATACTTCGGGCGCATAAGACTGCAATTGGATGGACTATCGCTGATATTCGAGGAATCAGTCCCACTCTTTATATGCACAAAATCTTAATGGAGGATGAGTCTAAACCACCGATGGAGGGGCAACGTAGATTGAATCCAACTTTGAAGGAAGTAACAAGAAAAGAAGTGTTGAAATTGCTCGATGCATGAATTATCTACCCCATTTCAGATAGTTCTTGGGTCAGTCCAGTACATGTGGTGCCTAAAGAGGGTGGAATTACGGTGGAGAAGAACGAGAACAATGAACTAATACCCACATGGTTAGTAATGGGATGGAGAGTGTGCATAGATTACAGGAAACTGAAAACGCCACCAGAAAAGATCACTTCCCATTGCCATTTATCGATCAAATTTTGGAGAGGTTAGGAGGACATTCTCATTACTATTTTCTGGACAGATACTTGGGATATAATCAAATAGTAATTGCTCCAGAAGACCAAGAAAAAGTAACCTTCACTTGTCCTTACATTACTTTTGCATTTAGAAAAATGCCCTTTGGTCTCTGCAACACACCTGCAACTTTTCAGTGATGCATGATGGCAATACTCTCCGACACGATTGAGAAGTACATAGATGTATTTATGGACGACTTTTCGGTGTTTGGAGACCCGTTTGATGACTACTTAGAGCATTTGTCACTTGTGTTACAAAGGTTTGAAGAGAAAAACCTGGTGCTCAACTGGGAAAAGTGTCACTTTATGGTAAAAGAAGGGAAAGTGTTGGGTCATCGGATTTCATCACAAGGCATCAAAGTCAACAAAGCAAAGATACAAGTGATTGAAAAACTACAGGCTCTTACCTCGATCAAAGGGATTCGAAGTTTTTTAGGTCATGTAGGGTTCTACAGATGATTCATCCAAGACTTTTCGAAGATTACAAAACCCCTATGCAATTTATTAGAGAATAATGTACCATTCATCTTTTCTGATGAGTGTTTAAATGCTTTTAACACTCTGAAGGAAATGTTAACTTCTGCACCGGCTATAGTGGCACCAGAGTGGAAATGCTCTTTGAACTCATGTGTGATGCTAGTGATTTTGCAGTGGGAGCTGTGTTGGATCAACGAAAGGGAAAGTCTTAAATGTCATCTACTATGCCAGCAAAACATTAACAGATGCTCAGATCAACTACGCAACAACTGAAAAAGAAATGCTAGCAGTGGTGTTTTCCTTCGACAAGTTTCGTTCATATTTAATAGGTTCAAAGGTGATAGCATACACAGACCATTCAGCCTTGAAATACCTATACGAGAAAAAAGATGCTAAACCAAGATTAATTCGGTGGGTTTCTGTTTCTACAAGAGTTTGACATTGAAATTCGTGATAAGAAGGGGACAGAAACTAGGTAGTAGATCACTTATCGAGACTGGAACAAGCAAATGAGTTTGATGAGTTAGATATCAATGAAATCTTCTTGATAAACAACTTATGTAGTTGGAAAAAGCTCCTTGGTATGCAGATATTGTTAATTATTTAGCAAGTGGGCATGTGGATCCAGAATTTACCTATCAACAGAAACTTCTCCATGAGGCAAAATTCTATTACTGGGATGATCCATATTTATACAAAAGAGGGCCTGATCAGATTATCAGAAGATGTGTGACAGAGGATGAGATGAAACCAATACTATCCAGGGCTTATGCTTCTGTGTATGGAGGTCAATTTGGTCTAACTAAAACTGCAGTAAAGGTACTTCAAAGCAGGTTCTATTGGCCTATGTTGTTTAAGGACTATCACAGTTTCTGCAGATCTTGTGATAAGTTTCAGCGTACAGTTAACATTTCTGCCCATCACATGATGCCACTAAACAATATTTTGGAGGTGGAATTATTCGATATCTGGGGTATTGATTTTATGGGACCTTTTCCATCGTCCTATAATAATTGATACATACTAGTGGGGGTTGATTATGTCTCCAAATGGGTGGAATCAAAGGCGTTACCCACCAATAATACACGGGTAGTGGTGGATTTCATAAGGAAACACATCTTTAATGGCTATGGATCTCCAAGAGCCATCATCAGTGATGGAGGAACTCACTTCCGGAATTGGTTATTCCAAGGGGTTCTAGCTAAGTATGGAGTACAACATCAAAGAGCCACCCTATCACCCTCAGACTAGTGGGTAGGTCGAAACCTCCAACGGGCAGTTGAAAAGAATTCTGGAGCTCACAGTGAATGCATCACGAAAAGATTGGTCCAAAAAACTGGACGATGCTTTATGGGCCTATCAAACCGCTTATAAGACACCTATTGGAATGTCTCCATACCGAATAGTTTTTGGGAAAGCTTGCCACCTACCAGTGGAATTTGAGCACAAAGCACACTGGGCATTGAAGCAGCTGAATATGGACCTTGAAAAGGCTGGAGAAACGAGAATACTACAACTGCATGAATTGGAAGAGTTCAGAAGAAAAGCTTACGAAAACACAACCATCTACAAAGAACAGACTAAGCAGTGGCATGATAAAAAACATTCAACAACGTATTTTCAACGTAGGGGACCAAGTACTCTTGTAAAACTCTAGATTTAAGCTGTTCCCAGGAAAACTGAAATCCAGATGGTCCTGGCCTTTCACAGTATCCCAAGTTTTTCCTTACGGGACAGTTGAATTATACCACCCGACAAAAATTTCAAGGTTAATGGACAACGTATCAAACACTATGTTGAGGACTTTCCCACTACTAAAGAAAGCCTTGACCTAGCTGTTTTAGAATAATCACGACATAAAGTCCAGCTAATGACTGTAAAGAAGCGCTTCTTGTGAAGTAACCCAAGCTCTATCATTTTTCACTACTTAGTCTTTAATTTTTAAGTTAGTTCATTCGTTATTTATCGTGATTGTCTTATTCGTAATACTCTCATTGAATTGTAGGACATACTCAAGTTTGGGGGTGCAAAACAAAAAGTGAAGGCGCTGCGGAAAAAAAAATTGCCTTTTTTTACAGTTACACGCTCCGATTTTTTTTTTAAAACACCCTCCCTTATTTTCCCATCTTCTCTTCTCTTCTCTTCTCCTCTCCTTCCCCACCCAATTTCCCCCTCCATATTTTCTTAAAACTTGTTCCTCTTCCACACAAACTCCCCTCACTATACATAAACACACAAATTGGACTTTGATTGGGTGCTAGTTGGTCTTTCTTTTTCTCTTCATACCAAGCTAAAGACACCAAGGTAAATTTTTTTTTATGTTTTCTTGTTCGAGTTATTCTCGGTGGTAGAGAGTTAATCAATTTGAATGCATATTGTGTGGTTTGTGTTGTGGGTTTGGTGAATTACGACTCCAATTTTTGAATCATAGTGGAACATTTTTGTGCTCCCTCAGTGTTTGATAATATGGCTCAATGAAATTTTCATGGCGCTTTATGCTAATCCCTTCTATATCTTTTATGGTACTTCTATCTCACTTCACACACATCCATAGTCATGTCATTAGAGTTATTTTGTTATGGAATTTTCACATGTTGTGTTGTATATTGGAATGCATCCTTTGTGCTCATTGGTTGGTCATGATTGTGCACTTGTGTGCTCATTCTTCTCAACCCTATGTTAGCATCCTCATGAGCCTCTTCTTTACGTTTGATGTTATGTTCTATCTTATATGTTCTCTCCCTTATGCTAATGGTTCCCATATTCTATATATTCTCAGGTTTAATGCCTCCCAAAAAGTAGTCGAAAGCTACTTCCACATAGTCCAGTTCCTTTGATAGGAGCAAGTTCATAAGATCCAAGGCCTCCAAATGTTATAACAATATGGTGGTACATAAGAGCTGTATACCGGAGAGGGGATTCGAAAATTATATGCGGGTACAAATTGAACAATGCCATTGGGAAACTTTTGCCAGGCAACGACACCTATCCCTAATACCAGTAGTGCGTGAGTTCTATGCTAATGCGAAGGAGCACAGGGATTTTCGGGCATTTGTACGGGGCAAACGGATACTGTTTGATCGAACATCCATCAATCGGTTTTACAATCTGCCTGACAATGAGGGGGATGACTATTCTCAGTTGTAGAACGTGAGCATTGATCCGAATGAAGATATTAGAATTTTGGCAAAACCTGGGACTTCATGGAAGCAATCGGGGGACGGTGTGATTAATTTTCCCACTTCGGGTATGACAGTAGAATGCAAGGCGTGGTATGATTTCATCTCGGCCAAACTGTTGCCAGTGGTAATTTGAGCGAGGTCATTAAGGAACGGGCAACATTGAACTACGCAATTCAACGTGGGTTGTCTATTGACGTTGGTCGGGTTATCCACAACAACATTTTGCATACCTTGCGCAGCTCCACTACTGGTGGCTTAGGGCATCCCTCTATGTTATAGGAATTGTGCTTGAACAATGGGGTTGTCACTCACCCATCTGAAGAAGTCATTCACCCGAAACCAGTAATTACCTGGGATCGTACTTCGAAATTCATGAGCCGGTCAGGGTCCCCTAGTGCACCACCACCCGAATCTGTCGGGCAGTCATCAAGATCCCGTCGACTGCAGCCTTCACGCTACTCTACACTAAACTTTGCTACATAGTTGAACATAATGTAACTGCAATTAAATTCAATGCAGAACTCAATGAACGCGCAGTTCCATTATCAGAATGAGTTCAATTCGGTCATAGCTTCCATTTACTATGACCATACTTTCTCGCAACCGCTTCTTTTGCCAGATCACACTATACACCCGGGAAATCCTCGAGATGACACCAACAAAGACAATTAGTGTCTTCTCAGGTCAGTATTCATCCAGTTCTTTCTTTTCAACATGGGGACAATGTTCATTTTAAGTTTGGAAGAATTTAGTTGGCCTATGTTATGTGTGATGGGTATGTGTATTATGTGTTTTGTGTGATTGTGATGGTGTTTGTGATTAGCATGTTGTGTGTGTTGATTAAAAAAAATTCTTTATTAATTTACATTTTTGTGTTCTTGTATAAGTCGGATAGTCTTGTGTCTTTGATGAATATAATTGAGAGTATGTATTAGTTTGTGAATGGTGATAAATTATGTGCTCGAGTTTTAATTATCGCTTATCCATTGTAAACGTGAAAATCATTATGCACCAAAATGAGGTATAGCGTCGTACTAGAACATGAAGTTCATTGATTTAGCTTATGTTTCACGTCGGCACCTTTTTGACTCGAGTGATTAAGTTTGTGGGGTATCTTGAAACCTGGTACCCTTTAGTATTCAAAATTCGGGGAGTTACCGACTAAAAGGTCACTACATGAGTCAAGAAGAGAAAAATGGGTGAGGTCAATAATGGGCTGTATTCAACAAAAAAACATGTGCAAAAGTGCAAGAAAGAATTCATTGTGGGGATCTAGATAACTATTGGGTTTGAATCACCTAGTATAAGCTAGCTTGTTAAGCACTCACTATTTGGAGAATCATCTCATGAATAGATTGTTGACATGGCCGGTTAAACGAAACCAAATTTGAGAGATGTAAGGTAGTGATCAGTGAAATTAAACTTAGAATTACATCGTGGAGATAGCGTAAAAGAAAACAAGTTTGGGGGTATATGAGTCTCACGAGTGATTTAAGGAAAGAATTGTCCAGTAATGGTGGGGAAGTGAACCAACTTGTGAATGTTCGACGTTACACTTGATTTTTTTCACGCACACACACCCGTTTGCATTGGATAAGTGGAAGTTAGCTCTTGCATTGTAATTTTGAGTCATTCATAGATATGATACTATGTTCTTAATACTAAGATAAAGTACAAGCTATCTGACTAAGTTTGTGTGTGTCGTTTCTAGTTAATTATCTTTGTATATGTGTTTGCTCGAGGACTAGCAAAATGTTAAGTTTGAGAGTATTTGATGAGTGTGTTTACGCACGAATTTTATACCAAATTAATTTACTTATATGCCTAATTTTTATGGTTATAGAGTGTTTTTAATGTGTGTGCTAGTGTTGTTTTAAAGGTGTGGTGATTAAGTAAAAATGGAGATATTGAAGCAAGTCAATGAGAAATTGACGAAAAATTGGCGCCCAGGCACCTGAAGGAGAGCCCAAGCGCCACAAAACGAAAAGGAAAAAAATTCAACAGCAAGGCAGCGCCCTCCCACAACAGTAGAAAAGTCCCGTAAGGCGCTGCCCATTCTCCAGAAGAATCGCAAGGCGGCGCCCAGGTGCTTCCTAGGCGGCGCCCAGGCACTGCCTGGTAAAAGTCGCCTAGCGCCTGCGCTGCACCGTTAAAAAATCTAGGTTTTGATGTGGGCCGTGAGAAGCCCAGAAAAAGAGAAGAGAAGTATAAATAGATATGAAGAGGCACGAATTGGAAGGTTCGACACATTGCAAAATTGAGAGAAAAATACAAGATTGAACAGGCAATTCACGAGAAGATATTCATCACGAATTCGAGTTCAATTCAAAGTTGGAAGCGGAAGAAGATCTTGGTGCAAGAGCTGATTCTATTCCATATTTTTAGTCATTTAAATCCTGCGATGTATTCGAATATATTTAATTGTTGTACCCTTTTCATCATGTTTAGCTAAATTCCACATTATGGCAAACAATGTAATCTCTTGAGACCCTTAGTTCTTCAATTCAAGATTTCTATAATTTATTCTCTCATGTGTTGATTTTATTATGATTTTAATGTTTTAAATTATCTGGTCAATAATTTGATGATCAGTTGAGTTTCTTACGAATCGAGAGGTGAGTTTGAGGCTTAGAACGTATAATAAAATCCGGTAACAAAATATAATGTGTAGAGATACCTATACTAAGTATTACGGTTGTTATAGGATTCCTAGAACTAAAATTCGTTTAACTAAGGATAATTAGCATAGAGATATGGAATTGAATCAGTTGAATAGACTCAATGATAACTTGAGAGGGGCAAATTGAATACCATAGGAGAATTCGACCTAACACTACATCAGGCTAGAATCTTGAATTAGGAATTAAGGTGATCATTAGATGAAATTGCTTTGCCCTAATATTTCTTACATACGTAAATCTTTGATCAATCATTGTTTGACATTTTATCATAACTTCCATTAGCTTTAAGTATTTACTTCATTAAAGAAAATCATTAGTCACAACTATATCAATTCTTTCTTTGTTCGTTTTTATCGAATATGAGTTAGAAAAAGTAGATTAGACTAGATTATAGTCCTTGTGGGAACGATAATCTGGACTCAAAGGTCCACTATATTACTTGTTACGATATCGTACACTTGCGATAGAAAAAACGCAACACCAGATTTTGTACAAATTTTTAATTGGAAAAATCCAGTTATCTGTGTTTTCCCTCCTCCATATTTGAATCCAGTCCATTCATTTCAAATTTCTGTGTATATTCTGTAAAATTTCCCTGTACTCATAGCATCGTTCTTCCTTTTATAGGCGAAGCCCATGCATCTAAGCCATTGGATCTTAAGAGTGCATCTCAACTATAGAAAGGGCGAGGCAACCCCAACCCTTAAATTCAAAAGGACATTATTTACAACATCAAAACGAGTGACATCAACACACGTGCCTTCACACCATTCATAGGTTTGACATATGGGATATGATTACAACTTCTCGTATTTTAAAATAATAAATGCTGATACTCATATGTGCCTTAGACTGTACACCTTTTCCCTCGCCATTAAGGAACTACCTCGTACCACCTATCTTTTCATATAAGCACATCCTCATCTCAAAGTCTTTCATCCAATATCAATAAATAGACATGGACTTGGGGGACTATTGTTATAGTTCACGAGTGCTCCACAATATGCCCTTACAAAAACTGAGACATCAACATGAGATGACAATGAAATGATCAATGGCCTCTCCTGAAGTCAAATCTTCAGCAAGCTTCATGCACTTGAGCACCCCAAAAAAAAAAAAAGTAAAAATTTGAAGGCTTATCCACACAGTCTAGTCCTTCGCTTGAGCATAAATGATAGATTTGAACCTATGAGACTATCGTTACACTCCTGAACTAGCAAAGGGCTCTCTGTAAGCGCCAGCATGGCAACAAATGCCACATAAGCCCTTTATTGTAAAGCATGTGGTTGGATTTGTGTTCGCCATTTTCTTAAGTGAAGGACATGAAGCTTTTAATTTGCTTCCAACCTCACCTATGGCGTATCCATGTGGTCATCTTGCAACATCACTCTTCAAATGAACTAGTGATTATCGAAGGCCTTTGGCGAGGCAAGCATTGCTATCACTCTTATTTATCAAGTCTCTAGAATCCCGTGCTTGATCTCCTTGGATCAAGGAGAATCTTTTCGGATCAATTCCGCAAGAAAAAGGGATTGTGCAAGGAAACAAACTCAAATGAGGCAACCTACCGTAACTAAACAAGGACTCATGCGGACGAACGAGAGATGACTCAAGGATTAGGGTTGTATGTTCAATGGCTTGCCTCAGAGGTATTCTTTTCCTATAACTATAGATACACGGATAAATATACGTTTTTAATTCCCCCATATACAATTTGTACCAGTAGTTAACTTGACTGTCGAAGTGTCAATGATCGTCAGTCCTTTTCTCCCTCGACTTGATGATCTTGGCACTAACAATTCATCCTAGTGCCGCACGAAACGTACATATTAACAAGGGCTGGTTGTAGATTTTTTAGGTCAACACGCATAAAAAAAATTAAGTGTGAAAATAGCTTAAAAATAAGAAAAAAAATAAATGCAATTTATACTCATATTAATAAATAACAATTCCAAACATTAAGCAAAAAAGTTAAAGGGAAATAAATAAATAAAATACAAACTTTAATTTATATTTTTTGAAACAAAATCAATAACTCTAGGTTCATTTTAAAGCATTGTCAAGATTAAACTGTCACGGGTGACGACTGTATTGACAGGTCTCGACCTCGTGCGAGCATATCTCAGAATTTTCGCACTAAATCTCGCCAAACTACGCACATAGATTAAGCACAATTATTTAATTAATAAATCAAGCTCCAAGCACTATAAAGCTATGTACATCTAATGCAATCTCACCACATGCCATTCCGAAAGCATTACAGCTATCATCCACATTTAGCACATTAGACAAATCGAATTATTAAACCACTCACTACGTGCAACCCAAACCCCAAATATCCCATTTTAATAAATTCTATTCTACTCGAGTATCTATCTTCCCTACTCCAAAGTGTCTTCATCTAATATTTACAAATTCCTTCTTCTAAGCCTATTCTTGGTTCGTGTGACATGGCGTATCAAAAAAGAAAGAAAAATTAAAAATTATTTTATCTAGTCTCGTCATTGTAGTTCGATAACAAGGATTTGATGCTCAAAAGTAAATTAAATTACATGGTAAACCATTCAATCAAGACAAACCAGACCAACAATTGTGTTGTCAACCATGCTGGACAAATAAGCCAAATGGCCTTACCATGCCGATAAATGAAATTGAAAGAGTTGATAGGGTGGTCTTTCCTGTCCGTCTACAGGATGGAACGTACTGAGAACTCAGTCTGTAGGCCATCCTAGAAGTTCTCCACGTACAGAAAATGTGTGATTGGAAATATACAAATTTTTTATTTACGTGTAATATTATTTTAAAGAATGTGTAATTAAAAAGAAGAAAGAAAAATGTATTTTGAGAAAAATGAAAATCAAACATCCTTTTAGCTAGATACTAAGACTAATAAAGCTCCAAGTACAAGAAAATTTTAACAGAATTGATATCAACGCTAATGTGGTCGAACATGATTGATCTGTTTTTTTTTCCTCATCTTCTAATGGCATCACGCCAAGTGTTGTCTATCAAAATTTTCTGTCAAAAAAATATAAACTTATAGCATTATTGTTCTAAGACCATATCCAATTACGGTGTAAAATATATCTAAATTGTGATTTAAATTTTCAAAGTATATAAAAAAAAAAAAAAGGCACATTACAGTTTCCATCATGAAATATATTTTAATGGTTACTAAATTTCGTCAAGTATTACTAATTCATAACTAAACTAAAAAATATATCACAATGGCCACTAAACTATGTACTGTGTTACTCATCCATCATTCAAATGGAAAAATCTGTTTGGTTCAACAAACAGTATCGATTTGAGTGATGGATGGATAACACCCTATATAGTTTAGTGACTTTTAAGTTACATTTTTAAGTTCGGGTAACAATTTCCTTTTCCTCAAATCGGTATTTGTGAAAGAAGAAACTAATAGGGTGTTTGACACCCATTTTTTTGAGAATATAATTTTTGAAATAGTGATTGATGGGAGAATGTGTGGTGGAAAAGTTTTAGATTTGTGTATAATATTATTTTATTGGGAGAATGTGTGGTTGAAATGAAGAAAGAGAAAAAATGAGGATGAGAATGGATGCCAAACATGGACTAAAGAAAGTGACGGGAAAAAAATGAAAAATCAAACCAGTCTCAATTACACTGGCACTAATTCAAACATTTTAGAAATCTTCCCATTTAAACAAAATTTGAATTATGATCCATCAAAATGTAAATGAAAATGCAAAAAAGATTGTGAAAATACCCAATTTTGCTCTTTCATCCCAATACAACATAACACAAATAGGTCATATTGTGAACTGATAAAGTTCCATAATTACAGCCTTGCAAAAATAATCAGGATGAAGAGTCTCAACTACAAAGAAAAAAGTTATAGAAGCCATACACCTACTAAAAAAACAAGGACCTTCTACACATCAAGATTTACAAAATGTCACATGATGTTTTATCACTGATTAATTTAAAACACAGACAACCTTTTTATCCAATCACTCAACTTCGGCACTTCTTCTAGACCCTCCATGCTGTACAAATAGCATAATTGAAAAAAACAGAGCGTGCCCTGTTACCACCCATTTCACCCTTCTCCCCCTATACACACAGACACAGGTCCCCCATTCTGAGTTAGTAAACCTCTAAAGCAAGCTAACCGCTAAGCGCCAAATGTGTGCCAACTATGGAAATCCATAGTCACCCACAAATTTTTTTACCTCTCAAACGAAATTAAACAAAAAATAAAAAATCGAATCTCTCAGTAAAAAACATTAGGTGAGTAAATCCTGAGGAGGGCATAATTCTTTCCGGAGCTTGTGGGAGAAAAGCCTGCAAGCATCCATGCTGAGATCAATGGCAGCCGACAACGCCACGAAAGCAGCTGCATCCTCCGTGCAGTTTACATGCTGCACGCTTATCTCCACCGTGGGTTTACTACTGCATTTTCCAGTGGCTCCTTCGCCTTCGACACTTGCAGACATCACGAATCCTCTGTACATACAGTAGGGCCAGAGTCCGTACCCATAATCTCCACTGCCCTGAGGACTGCATACCGGATATGTTGCGCTGCTTGGCGTCGACCTCCCATTTGACAGAGCAGTCCCATTGAAATTACTGTTGTTACGGTTATTCAAGTCGATTACAAATTTTCCACCCTTGCTGCATCTGAGGGTGGACTCTGCCAAGATAATCCCAGCACCGGCTGGAGCAGAGTCGGGGATCAATTCAAACCTATAGCCGACTCCATCTGTTGAGCCACGTTCACGCCAAGCTTCCAGCCTGCCCCATGGTTTCCAAGTACCGTCGCCTGGACGAAGAATGAGCCACGAACCAGGATTAGACCGGCTCACTCTGTCTGAACCAGGAGAGGCAACAAATGGGGTAACCATGGATGCGGTTGCAACTGGTGAACCGGAGAGGTCGTGGACTGTGATGGACCATCCTTTTCTTTCTTTTCCAGGCCTCTCTCTCTCACTCCCAAATGAACTTAACCAACCTCTCGCACCACCTTGCTCAGACGGTAATGATCTGTATAACAACAATTTTCATAATTAATAAACCACACATAATAAATACCCAATTCTTCATTCACAATCAAGATTCCCTTGCAAAGAAATTATTATTTCAATAGCGAACCTAACCTTAATGTAATCAATATAAAGTAGATTTGGTAATAAAGTATATAATCTTGCTTTAACTTTAAGTGAGAGACCAAAACAGTTTCCATATATGAATACAAGAAGCTACTTTTTTCAGCTTTCAGTTTTCAATCCAAAGGGCAAAATATCACGGATTCATTATAACGCTAATTAGACCTATTTCCAGTAAAATTCCAGCAAGAACATAATCAAAATTTGACCAGCGAATTGGATTAACAACATATAATCAAATAATTCAAGAAAAAACAGAGAAAAATATGTACCTGCATCTTTGATTGCGCTCTCCAGTGGAACGAAAACTGAATTTGCAGGTAAAAACAGGCTGGCGAATACTTCCTTGAATTTGAAAAACTTGCGGGCTGCATTCCGGTTCCCTATCGAACTGGAACACGAACCTCGGATCTGGCTCCGACTTCACATTCAAATGAAACTGAGCACTTGAAGAACTTTTCTTTTTTCCAACATTAATCCACCCGTTGTGGAAGAGTACGGTCCGAGACTCCGTTTCAGTAAGATCTAACGGCAATGAGATTTTGCCCAGAAGTCGACCAGAGTTCACACCACAGGTTGTGCCCCCTCGGCCGGTGTAGATCGAGATTTTGAGTTCAGGCTTCTTGGAGGTAGCAAACAGGGACGACTTCCCCGTGAGCCGGTCATGATCAGACTTGTTAAGGTGGAAACTGGCGGCGAGTGTTTGTTGATTTCCATCAGGGAACTGGGTGTTCTCCGAAATGTACGGCACCACCGCCGTTTGTAACGAGAAACTCTTAAGCTTAATTTTGCAAAGGCACGGTGAGGACGAAGGGTGCACCGCCGACTTCGACGCCACCGGAAACTTCAACGCCAAATTCCCTACAGTTAACCGTACAAATGGACACGGATCCATTACCTTTCTCCCCCAAAATGAAATATATAAACAGAAACCTTAAAAACCCAGTTGAGAAAACAATGTATTTAACTTAACAGGAACAAAACTTTCTTTCAGAGGATTTTGCTCGGTCTAATCAAGGAAGGCGTAGGGTAGTGAGACTGCAGTTAAAATGCGCTGGCGGGGTAAAGAAGAAGAAATGCAGAGGAGGACGAGGACGAAGAGCCCATAGGGATGCGAGCGAACAGCGTGCGCAGTACTCCCCCTACCACTTCTTCTTGGCCCCACTTACAACACTCCCACTGCAAATTTTTTTGAATGCTGAGGTAAAAAAGAACTCTTTATCTTATTATTATCTGGATTCTGGTGAATGGGACCCTATTGTTTTAAGGTTTTGTTCAATGAAGATTGAACCATTGGTCATCAACTTATTCATTTTGTACTAAACTTGGTCTTCAACTTATAATGTTGTTTCCAACTTTTAAATTTTGTAATATTTTGAAACCTATTAACTTGTGAGTAACCCTAACCATCAATTTAATTGACAGATAAGTGCCATTAACTCATCAGTCTAATATACATTTTGGGTGATTTGTGTTTTCAATTTAATTGGCAATAAAGTGTCATTAACGCATCAGTCAAATGTCATTTAATTGTCACCTAAATTTACATTTATAATAATATCAATGTTGACCTTAATATTAAAAACTGGATTTATGTAAACAATGACGATGAAATTGTAAGTTTTTTTTTAATTAAAATAACAAGTAAAAGAGGAAGTAAACAAAAAAATAAGTGCGGACTTAGAGAAACTAACGAGGTGTGATCTGAGAGCAGCACAAACCAATTTAGAGTTAGGTAGTGACTCACAATCACAAGAGGCTCGAATTGGCGAAAGGGGTGTAGGGAGCATAGTAGGGAATGAGGTGAAAATAGATACAATTTTTAGATTTTCTACTTTTTATCTTCTATGTTACCTCTATTTGGTCCTCATTTCTTAAAATTCATTTTAAATCATATATTTCATGGACCCACAACTTTTATCAAATTTTTATCACACGTTTTACTAACTTTAATTAAAATTTACTAAAAATTTAATTTCTATTCAAACCAAACAGGGGATTATTAATACTTGTTTAACTATGGTGTACTTGCAAAACAATGCTACCATTCGTTTCAGATAAATAGAAACAAAACTATGCGACAAAAGTAGCAAATAAGTTGAAGATCAAATTACAATATATAATCTATAAAATGGGGACAGAATTTTGGGTGAATAGGGTGGACTGGGCTCTACATTAGTACATAACTCAAGTATTTGTAGGTTGGAATACAGCTGGATACAGCCTGTAATTGAAACCGTGCCCAACTTGATTCGAGAAATCCTTCAAAGTCCTGACATATTGCAAATGTAACGTGGGGACCATCATTTTACCCATATACTTCCCTCTAAATTACCAAACAGAAGATTCGACTAGGAGGATAGCCCTGAGTCATCTATTCGGCCACGTAGCGTGTCTAGACGCATTGATATATAGCGTTTGACAACCAGAAACAAGTGTTCAATAATCTTATTTATTTATTTATTTTATCATGATTTGAGTGGATAATAATTAGGGATGTCAATCCGGCTCCACTTGTGGCTCGTATCCTCCGAGCCAAGCCTCATTTTCGGGCAACAATTCGAGCCTACGCCTGTGGCTCAATGAGCCACATCGGGTCAACTCGTGATGTGCCAAAAATGTCTCGTGCCTATGATTATACGGGCAACTACTATTAACTATCTTTTGTAGAAGCCTGCTTGCGTGCAAGCAGGAAAGCTTCTAGCTTGTGTGCGCTTAGCTGCGTGGACTTGCCCATGGACGGACTCGGGGGGGGGGGGGGGGGGGGGGCCGAGGGGGGCACGTGCCCCTCAACTTTTGAATTTTTTTTATATATATAAAATCATGTTTGGTATCGATTAAAATATAAATTTTAATTTAAATCAAATTTAACAATTAATTTTAATAACATATTTCATGAAATCCATAACTATTTAATTTTTATCAAGATTTCCTAAAAATTTGATTTTAATCTCCATCAAATAGGGGGCAAAATCACAATAAATTTTAATTTTTCTCTTGTTCTCTTATCTTTTAACAAAATCTTAACTCTCCATCAAATAAGGGCGAAATATTGCATTCATAATACTATTTCCAAATGTTCACGGTATAGTTTTATACGTCACTAATGGCGTACGAAACGATCAATCGTAACAAAAGCTACAACTTGTCAAAGTAAACCGTTCAAAATTAGTATTTCAAAAATTTCGATAATATGCTAATTTTAAAAAAAATTCGACGATTGTACTCTAATCGAATCTATAAATTGTTTATGTCATCTCAAAACTTATTTCGAAAACTACATTATAGGCATATCAAATAACCAAAACAGATATCGAAAATAGTTAAAAATGCGTTAAACGTGAATTTTAAAGAAAGATGTTTAACTCGCATTTTCTTTAAAAAAATTCAATTATTTCATTAACATTTATTATTTTTGCAATAAAAATTTCTCAATGTAATTTTCATAATTTTATTAGAAAAATTTTATATGAAATATGATATAATTTTTTTTTTTTTGAAATTTTACATTTGAAAAAGTCATATCCCATGTAAATTTTCGGATGCAAAATTACATGGGGTATGATTTTTTTGGACGTAAAATTTTGATTGTAAAATTTCTCCCAATTTCTTTGTAAATTCAATTGTGCCCCCTAACTTTTAAGTCCTATGTCCGCCCCTGGAGCTGCCTGCATGTAGAAGCGAACAAGGCAGCCTGGATGTAGCTGTTGGCAGCTATACACTACATTGCACAAAAGTTTAATAAATATGGGACTATGCCAATTTTTGTTGATATAATCTTTTTTATTGAGTTAAAATTTCCCAAATATTGAGAGGAGTTGCTTTTTATTTATTTTAGCCTGAGTGATGGACCCTTGAATTAATTTAATTGGCACAAAATCTATTATAAAGGGGATTTCAAATTCATGAATGTGAAATTATCACGTGTAAATATAGAATTTTCATTATGTGAAATATATTACTATTATGCTAAAAAAAAAAAAGAAGAGGTTGAGCAGTTCTAGTTCGCAAAATACCATTTCAAGAAATACTACAAAGAGTTATGATGATAAATGGAACTTTTTGAATACAAATAAAAGTACTCTCTCATTTAGTTGTAATTCATCAATATCTAGAGTGATAGATGTTTGTGGTACAAATATTAAAATTCCCTTTAAGCTAACTAGGTATACGTGTGCGGACGTTCATAGTGTGTTACGATCAAAAGTATTAGATGAATTTGTTCTTGTATCATGGTGAAGGTATAACGAAAGGCAATATCTAATTGTATCAAAAACTGTAAGTGATTTACTAATATCTCCTGTGTCCACGATAGCATCATATGCTGCATTTAGTTTAAGCAATAGGGTTTTGTCAGACGAACGATCAAAAATAAAGAGATGACATATTGGATGCTCTAATATGCTTGAAGGACTGGAAATGTACGAAATTACGTTTTCAAGAACATTGACAGTATAATCGTCGAGGAGTTGCAGCAGATCCAAAAATAAGATATTGTAAGTTTTTAAATTAATTTGTTGACTTAATTACGTAATTCTTATATTCATTTATTTGAAAAAAAAAAGGTTAATTTGTTATTACCGTTGGATGAAAGACAAGTGATCTCATCTAGACGGTCTAGACATCTTCTCCTAGGTGTCACTTCTACAGTACTAGATTTAGAGGACATTTAGCCCTTGTTTTAGCCCCATTTTGGGGGAAAATGTGTTTTGACGTAGTATTTTTTGAGAATATATAGTTTAAAAAAATAAGAAAAAGAATGTGTATTTATATATATAATTATTTTATTGAAAAATGTGTAATTGAAAATGAGTTTGAAAAAATGAGCTTTTGATAAAATGGGGCTCAAACAATGGCTTAATGATTTTAAAAAGTGTTCATCATTTAGTCTAGGTCTGATATTTAAAAAGTAAACTAACAAATTGTTTGAGAGACGTCTATTGCAAGAAATCACATCAATCAATCGCAAAAGATCTTTTACGAAAGATCTCTTGAAAGGCTCAAAGCGAAAAGATGTCTTATTCATGCTTAAAGGCTAGTCACTTTGAGATTGTACTACAGCAAGTCGTGGATACCTCGCGTCAATCGTAGAGGGTCAGCGTCTACATATTGCCAACATCTCTTAAACTATCAGTGTTCGATGACCTGGCTAGGCCAAGTCGAATGGTGATGTGAAGTACGGACCTAAATTGATTTGTCAGCTGACTATCACGCGACTAGTGTTTGAAGCCACGTCGAATGAGACGCTACAATTTATATATAAAAGTATTTTTTACTATACTCGAAAATTGTTGTCAGTTAATTTTGGACGTTCGACTACTGGCATGTATAAATATTGCCAAAGCCGACTACATGGTGAAAAATTGGAAGTCTTGACACCTTAAACATTTGAATTTTCTAATTTGTCCCGTAATTACTTTAGTTTTTCTTCATGTGATTTTAATCCTCCACCACGCTAAAAAACTGATCTTTTTTTTTTTTAAAAAAAAAGGTTGGGATTAATCAATTTTAGTAGTTAATAATTGTAATCTTCAATCCATAGAAATATAATTACAGAAAATTATACACAGTAGAAGAAATTGTTAATAATGTGCATGCATTTGAAAAGAAATTGTTAATAAGTGGTGGGACACTACAAATCTCATCTTTGTTAAGCCACGGTTCATTATTTGAAAATTCTTATTTTCTACATATTTATTTTTAACCACACATTCACGCAATAAAATATTCTGTACGTAAACCCAATTTTTTTTTTTTTTTTTCTATTTTGTAACTACACATTCTTTAAAAAATTAATATTCAAAATTCCATTTTACCAAAATAATGGTTGTCAAACATGGGCATAATGCATCGAAATTTTGTATAGATAGATAGCCTTATTTCATAAGCATGTGAAGGTGAAAAAAGCTCCCTTATTTTAAGACATCAAATAAAACCCCTTCCCATCCAACTGATCCAAGCAACCCTTAGCGACTTAGCCCAAACAATATTAATATTGTGATTTAATCATTTTCCTTTTCTTTGCATTAAATATTAAAACCTAATTAGCATTATCGATATTCAGTATGTTAATAAGCTCGCTCGCTCACTCTATATTAATAGAGTTATGCTGCACGAATAGGGCTACATAGACCCTGTTCGTGAATGTGGCCCCGTTCGTTTAGATTTATTCATATCAATAACTTCTACAAATATTTAATTATCAGATCTTGATGTTGATAATTATCACCAGACTACCACAAAGTTTAGAAATTTGAATTTGAGTTAAGCATTTTTTTTAATTAGTCTTTTGGCAGATATTTAAAATTCTGACATTTTTTTTTTAATTTTAAACTATTAGACAGCATTTATTATGGGCTAAATTTAACAATTACGTGCCTTAACGAGATTTATCACGCTGAAATATGATTTAGATGGTTTAATTGTTAATATTGGTAAACCATTACATTTTTGCCACAAACTTTGGAGTACGATGGAGAACCACCTAGATTGGAAAAATATCAATTACTCGAAACATGTAACGTCACTGTTAAATTGATATGTGTATTAAATAGGTGTAACCCATCTTTTAATTGGGATCCAGACATGAATAAAAATACATGATAGGGAGTACTAGGTTTCATATTCAACTAGTATATTGATGTTGTTAGATTTTCGATCTAGATTAATTCTTTTAAAGCACTTCGCAATGACGTAAGGGGGGTTGGATTGTGTGTATGTTCGTGCGAAACCTGCAAGCGTATGGAATCGTTGACAAGTGATAGATTTGGTGAGTTAAGAGTTATAGTCCCACATATAATAAATTTCGATTTAAGTTTATTAGTTTTGTAAGGAATTTGAATTATGTGAGCAAAAGAAATATGATTTTTGCAATTGATCTAAATTATCTAAGAAAGCAATAAAAAGTGTTTTTGTATCAAATTATGGATGATTGTATTGGAATTTAAATCTGTATATTGTTATGTATTCAATTCTCAATCATGTAGTTTAATCATATCCATACATTCTTGACAACTGATAAAACCGACATATTTAACTTTATTTTTCAAGATAAATTAACTATATTCTAATCACGACCTGAATCTATTCCTAATCTGAATTCGGATGAATAAAATGCATTAAATTTTAGATTAACTATATGATTGCACATTTGGTAAATATTATTTTTGACTTCTATTGCACATATGTTAATTTTGTCATGTTCTAAGTTATTGTAAGTCTCCTAACACTACATCAAACAATCAATTATCTAATTATGATCAAGCAATTGAATAATGCAATGAGTATGCAATTAAATAATGAATGAGTACACAAAATTATTAGTCTTGAATTAAAACAAATAAATAATAGGGTTCATCTTCATCCAATACAAAAACGGATCTAGCCTAACATGCTTTTAAATAAATTACAAGAAGAATAATAGAAAATCTTTACCCGTATCATGAAATAATGTAGGAAATCTTGATCTTCAATTCCAAGGTTGAATTTTTCAATATTTTGACATAATTGGCTTCAATTCTTTGTTAGGGTTTGATCTTCTCTCTCAAAAGTGATGAATTAGCCTCTTGTTCTTATGAATTTGATGATATTATTGTATATGAATAAGTAAGAGAGGGTCCCCCCAAATGTGTAGCCCTTCTCTCGTATTTATAAGAGTAAAAAAATATATCAGAATCCCATTCAATTTGGGTTCCGAAAGAGTTTGAATCACGAAAGGAAATTGCTGATTCATCTGTGAAAATAGCCTACTCGCCGAAAATGGCCCACAAGCTCACGAGGTTCACTTCATTTCGTCTCTGCACAACCTTCTATATTTTGGTTATAACTTTCTCTCCCAATATCCAATAGAGATGATTCAAAATACATTAAAAAGATAACTCAAAGAGCTACAATTATCTAGAATGGTTGAAAATTTGGAGCTTAACTTTTTTGGCTGAAATTTTGATTTGTGAAAATACTTTAACTTTATTTTACTCATTTGACCTCCAATTACATTCAATTGATCATATGTGATCTTCAATCATCATTTTATTTTCAGAATCAACTATTGAATGTTTGCACTTTGTTCCCCAAACTTTGAATTTCTTTTGTTTCCGCCCACTTTGATCCATGAATCTTTTAATTTAGGAGAGAGCTTATATTGTATGATTGCATTGAACTTTTCTGTTAAATCGACTATTTCGTGTACTAGAAAATTTCTCTTCTTTGTCAATATCTCTTTCAAAAACTGTAGAATAATGTCAATAAAAGGAATGTTGATGTGAAATTGCCTGATGGCATCCAAGGACTTTTTAAATTTCTTTTTCAACTTATTGTTCTACAACCTTTAAGAGAATGAGACTGGAGGTGTGTATTTATTAATTGGAACGGTTGCTCGAACATGTTGACTGTCTAAATGTTCTTGTTGTGCACCCTTTGCTAATTTTTTAGGTTGAACCAATTATTATTCGCCCGTGGTAGGTACATTATTTTCCTTGGTCCCTTTTTCTTCACAGAGATTTTTGGCAGCTGAACTCCACTTCTTGTTGTGATGGCTTGAACATGTTCATCTTTAGGTTGTCTTTGAAGTCTTTGAGGGAATGTGATAGGCATAAGCTCGAATAAGGTAGTAGGCTTGATTGATGGTGCCTCGATAATAGCATAATTCAATGCTTCAACTGCTAATACTTGTTCGTTTAGGTTATTTTCCATATCGTTTAGTAAGATACCTTGTGTTTTGTTAGCTAATGCAACTTCTATCTTCCCACCTGAGTTTTTAAATTTTTAATTGCAGCTTGCTAGTTTTGAAGAATAGTCTCTTGGTTCTGGAAATTAGTCTCACTTTGGTAGTGAACTGGGCCACTAATTCTTCCAATGATGACTTCTTCTCTTGTTCCAACGATGATTTCCTCTCTTCTTGTTGTTGTTGAAATCCTAGTAGATTGCTCTAAATCTGTCATCCATACTCTAATAATTAGCCCATGAGAAGTTAGGATGCTTACTCCAACCTAAATTATGGATGTTGAAGTAAGGATTGTTCTGTTGCCTCTGTAAGTTCTGTGCATAACTGACATCCTAAGTCTGATAAGCATGCGTAGGTGATAATGGACAACTTGCAGTTGTATGATTTACCCCCACAGCCTCGTAACTGGTGTTGGTTGGTGCACTGCGCTCACATTTTGAGTGAGGTTGTCTAATTTCTTTGTTTGTACTTCCATTTGGGCTACCAATGATATAACTGCGCCAATGTTGTGAATACCTATTGTTTTCCTTGGCAATTCCCTGTCTTTTGGCCACATAATCTATTTTTTGTTATTTTCTCAAAGATATCTAAGGCATTGTCTAATGTAATATCCATGATTAGTTTCCTGTTGAAGCTTGAATCATGTTATGGTATTCAGGATTTAGGCCTGAATAGAAGATGTAGACCTTAGCATTTTTATAAATGTCTAAATTGGGGCAATTTTTGAAGTAATCCTTAAGCCCCTGTTTGACACCCATTTTTTATCTCATTCTCATTCTCATTTTTCTACAGTACTCATTTCTAACCACACATTCTTCAAATAAAATAATATTACACATAAACCAAAAAATTCTTCTTACTTTTTAACCACACATTCTTTACATCAATCACTATTCAAAAACTCATTCTTCAAAATAATGGGTGTCAAACGGGGCCTAAATCATCCCCATGCTCTGGATAGCTCTCGATATCCTTTTCCTTGAATGTGGGGTGCTTCAATTCTGATCAGATGGACACGATAAGGCAGGAAGAATTTCAAAGTGAATTTCTGTACCATGTCATTCCACGAAATGATACTCCAAGGAAGTACTGAGTGTAGCAATTTTCGTGCGCATTCCTTTAGCCCGTGTTTGGGCTCCAGTATTCCTCATTATAATAATAGGAATTGTAATTTTTTTGTGAATGTGTGGTTTAAAAAGAATGAATTTTTTTTAGGTTTATGTATGATATTATTTTGTTGAAAAATGTGTGATTAATAAGAAATGAGAGAAATAAATTTTAATTTAATGGGGTCAAACGTGGGCTTAAAGTATGAGGAAATAGACTCAATAGAAAAGCAACATGCCTTCGTAATGATCACCTGGCAAAGCATAAAGAATGTTTGAATATGTTTACGAGGATGTTTAGTTGATTTTCCAGACAACTCGATATCATGATGATTCTGAAATAGGTTGAAGATAGATAAATGATAGCATGTTGTACAGGAGTAGGTATGGGATTTATATAATCCCTAAGAGCTTATCCATTGTTGGCAATTGCTCTTGCGGATCTTGTTGTTTTGGTGGAACTGATGGTAACTGAATTTGATTTTTATTTTCTACCATTTATCTTGTTTCTCTCTGTTCTTTTCTTCGTTGTCTGAATGTTTTTTCAACCTTGGTGTCCAATGGTAGGAGCTCAATTTTTTCAAAACCTTTTATACACTGCCAAAATCAAACAAGAGAGATTAGGTGTGTAAATAATAGCCTAAGACAAAAAAAGAAAATTTTGAATACTATATAAACTAATAAACTTAAATTAAATACTTTATTCTTCGACAATAATGCTAAAAATGTGTTCGTACGAAACTCGCAAACGTGCATGACTGTTGACATTTAATAGATTTAGTGAATTAATAGTTATCGTCTCACATAGAATCATTTCAATTTAAGTTTATTAGTTTTGTATGGAATTCGAATTATGTGAACAAAAGAAATTTGATTTTTGTAATTGATCTAAATTATCTAAGAAGGCAATAAAAAGTGTTTTTGTTGTTGACCTATGGTTGACATCTCGTTTTGATTATCACAAACAAATTATTTTTATCTCTAACTAATTGATTTCAAGTGTCTATAGTGATTATTGCATAGAGTCAATAACATGAAGTTCGAGGTCAAGTAAATTTGCGCACGAAAATCAACACGGAAACAAATTCGCAAATCGAGGATATGAATTGAAACCCGCGAAAAGTAGCCTAAAAAAGAATCGAGACAAAAGTCGATGAACTATCAAGCAATGGACACAAGATGTTCAAAACATAGTACTTAAACATTTCACACTCATGTAAAGGTAAAATGCTTCAATATTTGGTAAATAATTACTAAGAGCTCAAAGTGATTTTTTATGAATAAGAAAAATTATTATCAAAATCAAATGATTGCATAAAGTCTTTATCAAGTCACTTACTTTAAAAATAATACATGAGAAAGTACTTCAAGAAATAGCATCAAACGAAAAATCAAGTAAGAAAACGTCCGGGAGCAAAATGCCACCCGGACGTCTGGATGACCCCAACGGTCACTTTTTTGACCATTCTAACATCTTCAAACGGCTAGTATTTTAGACCACCCAGACGTTCGGATGCCTTGTCCGGATGGACAGAGTTTGGCCGGTTTGAGTGCTATAAATACATCACTCACTTTTCATTTGTAACTACCTTTCTTTGAGTATTAAAGGGAAGCTTTTATTGATCCCAACAGCCTTACTCTCTATCCTTAAGAAGATCATAAAGCATCAAACTCTTGAAAAACTTTGGAGCGATTAAACTTTGTACAAATCCTTATTAAAATTTTTTCTTTTAATCTAAACACTTTGAGCTATACTATTTGCCATCTATTGAAGTATTTGTTTGTTTTCTCTTCTTGTACTCATCCTTTGGATCTATCATTAGATAAAAAGAGAAGATTTTCACTTGTAAAACTCATTTGAATCGAGGGTCATATTGATGTCCCGTAAATAGGGGTGGGCGTGGGTTGGGTTGGGTCGGTTTTTACCCCAACCCAAACCCAACCCAATATTGTCGGTTTGCTCGAAACTCAACCCAACCCAACCCATGTAAATGTTGAAACCTAACCCAATTATGTATCGGTCGGGTTGGGTTGGGTTGGTCGGTTTGTATCGATCATTTTTATTAATAGTCGAGGTGGGGATAAAAATCAATACTCTAGCGAACTGGTATAAATTTCTCCCTATATAATAGAAGAAAGTATAAAAGAGTGAAGGAGAGGAAGATAGAGAAACATGGGACAGAGATAAGCAGAGAAATTTGAGAGGAGGCATAACTCAAAACTGATCGAAATTTTGATTTAACATTCAAACTGAAACCCTATAGGGTAAAGAACTTAAATTAAAGGAAGAACAGAAGCCAAACATTCGAAGACTAGCTAGTTTTACCTCATCATTTTCATTCTGATGTTCCAGCCTCTCATCCTTCTCCATTGGCTGAAGCTCCTCAAACTTTGTAATTGTCACTAGGGCCCGAATGGTTGGGACAATTGGGCGGCAATCTGTGGAGTACATATTTATCAGTGACTTCCAGACATAATTGATTCGTTCAAGCAAGACTCTCAACAAGTGACTTCCAGATATAATATCTCTTTAAGTAGCTAATAACTTTTAATCCAATCTAACATTTCCTTGTGTTACCCTCCACCTTGAGCTTATGAAGTTATTAGACAATCTTTGAACTAACATGAATCTCAACAAGTTACAAAGAAGTATGTGCAACACTAAATTATTTTATTATTTAATTAAGATTTTACTCACAACCAGCTGAAGCCAAAATTAATAAATATTTCTGTGAACCAACGCACTGGCATAACCCTCCTGATTGAGAATATAGCACCCTTTAAAAATGAAAATTTTGAATTCTAAGAAGTAACCTTTGTCTCTGAACATCCTAAATCATTAGCCATTATCGATCCCTACATAAAACAGAGCTTTTAAGTCAAATATCTCCTTTATCTTATCTACAAAAAAAGTGAGACCGAACAAATTCAACCCCAAAAGAAGAATAGAAGGAAAATGGAACAAAGGGAAAATCTTGATTCAAGCTACTGTAATGATTTACATCTATTACATGTCCAACCAAATAAGTGTTAAGAGGCAAGATGGGTATTCAAAGCTCCAAGAGCTCTCTTCAATGAAGAAATTGCAGCCTCCTCAGCCTTTGAAAACAATAAAGAAATTGAGCAAGTTATAATCAATATGATTTCAGGTGGTTAAGAATGGCAAACATGTACAAGTGTTGGGTCAGGTGGTTAAGAATAGCAAACGTGTAATAATGCAAAGATAACTAAATAAACAAATAATGCATCAAACGTAGATTGCCAGCGTAGTCTCACCATAGCGTGCAATAACATTACTTTCAAATATTGGGTATCAAGAACAAGAACCTACAGCAAGAAAATTAGAAGATCAGGAAAAGAAGTGAAATGTTCAATTTTAATACATGATATTATCATATACCTTTCCTATAGGATTCATCTTGAGAAACTCAGGAGTCTAATTTGATATACCCATCTCAAAACTCTTCGACAGTTCAATTTTAACACCATTATATTCTGCTGCAATGAGAGTCTTAAAGGCATTTTTGTGTGCACTAATTGCGTGCAAAATCTGAATAGAAGAGAGCAGACAAGAAACTGAGAAAGAAGAGGAATTTTTGTGTTGTGCAACGGGAGTGGAGACTGGAGAGTTGAGGAGAAAAAGACGACTGAAAAATTCTAGGGCGAAGGCCAGACGATTTTGGGGCTTCTTTCCCTTTTATATTTTAGTCGTTTTTTTTTTTTCAATTTTTTATGTCTATCGGGTTGGGTCGGGTCGGGTACTCACGGGTTGTCTTGCCCAACCCGCAACCCGACCCAACCCGACCCGATAACGTAAATTTATACCCGAAACCCGCCTAAAAAATCAAAAAAACCGACCCAACACGGTCGGGTTGGGTTGGGTCGGTCGGTTTTCGTGGGTTGGTTTGGGTTTTGCCCATCCCTACCCGTAAAGCTCAATAGTTTGGGTCGTGTTGAGGTCCCGTAAAACTCAACATTGTAAAAGGATCGGTGCTCCTTATTTGTAAGTCACCGGAAACGTTGTAAAGGGTTGAATTGCTCCATAAGTCAATCAACATAATGAAAAAGGTCTTGCTCGTGCTGAAGAGCTTGGTAACGGGGGACGTAGATCATTGCATTGGATCGAACCTCCATAACATATATCGTTTGCTCTCTCTATCCCTTTTACTTAACGCTTATACCTTGTGCAAATTTACAATTGCTTCATTTACATGCTTACTTGTGTTTAGATTATTCATTATCATTAAAATCTTGAGTAGTTAACGAAAAAGTTTTAAAAATCAATTCACCCCCTCTCTTGCTTAGTCAATCTTGGGCTCTCATTTGTATCAAATTATGGATGATTGTATTGGAATTCGAATCAGCCTATTGCTATCTATTTTAATTCTCAATTATGTAGTTTAATCATATTCATGCATTTTTGAGAATCGATAAAACTAATGTATTTAACTTCATTTCCCAAGATAAATTAACTCTATTATAATCACGACCCGAATCTATTCCTAATCCGAATTTGAATGAATATAATGTATTAATTTTTAGATTATTTATATGATTGCACACATGATAAGTAGTATTCTTAACAATTCATCTAGAAATATAATTTCTCCAATTCAAATGTTTGCTACACTAAAAATAAGTCTCATTATGAGGTTGAAAATTCGAATCATAACTTTTTCGGCTGAAAGTTGGTTTGTGAGAATACCTTAACTATATTTCACTCATTCAACCTTCATTGTATCCAATTGATTGTATGTGTTCTTTAATCATAGTTCTATGGTTCAAATCAACTCTTGAATATTTACAGTTTGGTTCCTGGACTTTCAATTTCTTTTGTTTTAGCCCTTTTTATTCCTTTCTTCCAATTTACCCTATTTTTCTTGAGTTTTACCCAAAAAAACAAAATTAATAATAAATTAAGCCATAAGTAATCAAGATTAATGATAATTATCACATTTAACGCCCAGATAATTGTCTAAAATACACTTATCAATGTCCATATGGTACAATTTTATTATAATCAAATCATAATTTTATGACAAATATATTATGGGTTTTCACTATTATTGCATTTATTTATTTACTGAATATACGAATAAAAGGTGTAGTATTTCCTTGTGATACCATGGATAAAATTGTTCACAATCATCAAAGTTGTAGCATTGACTATATATTTAACCATTTGTGTGTGAGATTTGTCATTATCGTATAAATGATTTAATATTCATACTAGTACACAAGTGCACGTGTCAAATCTAATTCTATAAAACGCTCATCCAAAAAATTAAATTCCACTCGAGCATCAAGTATTTCTCTAAATCTCTTGACAAGGTTATATATATAATTTTGTGAATTTAATGATTTTTTGATTTACCAATGGGTGAGATCAATTTAATTGATTAAATATCCCGATGTGTTGGGAGTTTGAGAACGAGTAAAGTAAAAAACACATATCACGTTGGGAACTATCATCGAAAATGAGTCAAGTCACTACTTAATTACCTTTTTTTTGAGCGGTTATAAATCTAAGCTCAATACTTAGTGATGGCTAAACTTCAATATTTGTGAATTGGTTCATTGGACCATTGAACAAAATATAACTTAAGTTAGTGAAAATAATTAGAGAGGTAACACAATCATTTATGCTCAATATCGATAATCGGATATCGAATAGAAATGAACTATATATATATATATATATATATATATATATATAACATCATGCGGATATTCAGTTTGGTATATGTAATTTGCTTTCTTCAGCGGAATTGAGTTTTTTTTTTAGCATCAGAGATCTCCACTGATTTCATGCTTCGATGTGGCATCCTCAAGTAGGTTCGAGTATGTTCTATTCCTTATATATCCACAATAGATTAGAGAAAAATGTTGTAGATATATTTTAATTTCTGTGATTTTATATATTCTTATATTGTAGTCTTTTGCACATGCTAATTATTAGATTGTGTAGTCTAGGATCGTCTAGACATAATTTAATTATTAGAGCTTAAAAAATATGTCCAAATAAGTCAATGTGGTAGCTATATAAAATTCTGGATTCAATTACAATTGATGTGAAAGTTTTGAACTTAATTGTAATTGTAACTAGAATTCAGGGACTATACTTGAAATTAAATCATTTCTAGCCTAGTTAGACTTGAGATTGTTTTGAATCAATTTAGCCCTTGTTTGGTAGAAATTAAAATTTAGATTTTAATTTAAGTCAAAGTTAACAATTCATTTTAACCAGACATTTTATGTGACACACAATTTTTCAACCGCACATTTCATCATTTTTTATTAAAATCTATCAAAAATGTCTACCCCATAGAGGCTTAATCTTATAAATAGATAAAAAGTGATGCCCCAAATGCTACTAAAAATCTTAGGCACTGCTTTTGATTAAAAGAAAAGAGATTTTTTTATGGGATATCTTCAAGAATGTCTAATTTTATGAGTGTCAATTGAAAAATGTCATTTTCTTATAATTCTTGCAAAAATAGCCAAATTTGATATCAAATTGTCTCTTTTACCCTTAATAAAATGATTATTCTATTTGTATTTTTTTCCCAATTTGACACATATTTCAAAAAGAGCAGTGGCTTCCATGAGAAGCCACCATACTTGTAGCTATTATGAGTTCATTTGCTTACATTTTTAATTAGATATTAACCAATTATTGTAGGAAAATTGAAGAAATAAATAAGTATATAATTCCAACTTTGAAGGCTTCATTTGATTTCAAGTCAACAACTTTAATCTCCTCCAAATTTGAAGTTGATTCGGCTCTCATTATTTGTTAGTAGAATGTATTTTTCTTTGAAATCATATTTTTATTGATAAGTTTAGGGTTTAGTAGTTGTTCTATATTTGATTTCATTGAATTTGATTATCCAAACAAGTGGTAGACATTTATTGTAACGCCATTCTTCAATCACTTAGGTAGATAATAATTTCATGTACTTCTGTATTGAGAATGTCATTAATGGTGGAATTAATTCTTTTCAAAGATGGTGGTTGAAGTTGAAGAAAATGATAAATGCATATGTTGAAGTGAATCCTATAATGTCATTCTCGACATTTTATAAACGTCGAGAATGTTAGTTTAAATGTAATTCTAGAATTTTAAAATGTCGAGAATAATATTAAACACTAAACAAATTTAGAGAACATTTTGGGTACATCGTTTCACGTATTGCACGCGGCTAGCATCTTCATTTTCGGTATTTGTTATTAGCTGATAAGTTTTTTGTTTATGGCATGCAAATATGGGAGATGTTATGAGATTCATTGTCTCGTACGGTGGTACATTCGTCAACATGGACGACATGTGAAAGTGGTTAGGGGACCGAACAATATCAATTGTTATTCGACGTGATATTAGCTATGAATAGAGGTGTAAAGACGGACGGGCCGGCCAGACATTTGAAAATAGGCCCGAATCGACCCGGGACCACGGGCCGACTCGTGACCCGAGTGGGCGATTCACATGTCAAGGAGGTGTGACATGCGAGTTTCGCGGATTGCAATTTTACAGGCCGCGGTTAATCCACTGGCCCGTGAAAAAAAAATTTTAATTTGAAATATATAATTTTTGAACAAATATATAAAAGTAAACAATTGAAATGGGGATATACAAATATTAAAATATATAATTTTTGAACAACTATTATAGTTAAGACTTAAGTAGGTACCAACCTAATTGAGATGTACTTAAACTATAAATTATAATAAAACTAGGCTGTCAGTCTAGTTGGGATGTACTTATACTATAAATATTTGATAATAGTAATTAGAAATGCATTTAATTGTTATTTGTTTAAATTTAATTTAATTTTGCAAAGTTATAAATAATTCATGTAACATTAAATTTGAATTCTATGTAAATATTTCTTGGTATAAATATGAATTTATCATTTTATTCAATTCTTAGTTTACATTTAACAAAAAAAATATTTTTTGCTATAAATATGAAAAATTCTATATTTTTATAATTTTATTTATACAATAATAAGGGGCAAAATCGAAACAAACCGCGACCCGTGACTCGCATGGGCTGGACCCGGATGGGTCAGCGGCCGGGCTTGGGTTGTAATCCAAAATTTGTGGGCCGACCCGAAACCGGCCCGGAACCCATAGCGGGTGGACTTTTTTTCACGCGGGCCGTTACCGGGCTCATATGTTGGCAGGCCGACCCGGCCCGGATCACCCGGATTGACACCTCTAGCTATGAAGAGCTTATACACATATTATTCGAGAAATTGAATATTGACATAATGAAGTTTCGAATTCAATTGAAATTTAAAGTTCCAAACATGAATATATCCCCTACTGATGTAGCCGACGATGAGGATTTGCAATGGTACATTTCTGTTCACACACAAGCAGCCTTGTGTGTAATTATAGATCAATATGATGCTGGAGAGCATGAAGTACGTGTCGGAGTAGATCGTTTCTCACCCATAGAAGATGCATTTTGTAGACGTGACGAAGTGGGTGTGAGCGAACTACAAGAGTCACAAATGATTCATAATATGGATGTAAGTTTGGCCGAAAGGAATTCGTATATTGGAAATGAAATTTAGTTGATGGATGAAGCCGACATTGAGGAGAATCAGCTACACATAAGGCTTCGACAAATGTTCACGAAAATATGTTTCGAATTTTAAATCACCGCAAGTGTACGGTTCGTTGACAAGTAATAAAGTGGAAATTGTAAAATTTCGAGTATCGTTCCTACGAGGAATGATCTAACCTAATTTCTATTATTGTAACCTTAACCGAAACTATAAAACTCAAATTGGTAGTTTTTGTGATTTTAATATGAAATTGTAAATAACATGCAAATTAAACTAGAATTGCGATGTAATTGTAAAGCAATGATTGAATGCAAAGTTTGAGAAAATTAATATATGGAAAGGCGCACTAGGATCCCGAATCACCAAGCAAAGTTCACTCTTAAACCCTATCTCACAATTTGACAACACGATGAGTTGTTTGAAGAATCAATGTTTCTAACCTATCCAACAATCTCTTTCGAGTAGAATTGGACATATCCTAGTATACCATTTGACTATATTTCTATGACAAATGCAATATATAAGGATGCATGTAGTTTTGTAAATACTTAGAGATTCACGTAATGCATATCGGTATATTTCTATCCTCTATGAACAAAACGACGATTTACACCTTGTTGAATTTATTTCCCTTCTTTCGAATGCATGAAATAAATCACCTAAACTCACACAATTATCGTCGACTATAATCACGGAGACAATAAGCGTATATAAATCATTCAAAACCATCAAAGTGTTTAATTATCAAATTGCAAAATAGAATTAAAGAGTTCACAATGCGAAGTTCATCGTTCACCTAGTACATGAAAAGTCTAGCCTAGCATAATGAAATTAAAGCAATAATAAAAATGATAGAATGAAAACATCACCAAAAATTGGAGTTTTAGATCTTGAATCTTGAATCTTGATGTAAAAACCCTTGTTCTAGCCTTCGATCTTGCTCAAAAATGTCGTTTTTCTCTCTAGGAAGGCGTAACCCTAATTCTGGACGTCCCTCGTATTATATAGGAGTCCTAGATATTCTTTCCAAAGGAATTCGAACCAGATAAGGAAACCCAGAATTTCTCCCGATTTTCCTTCTATGCGACCGCATAGAAGGATTCTATGCGGTCGCATAGAACAATCATGTGGCCCTCTGAAATTCTCTGGATGCTTGCATGCGACCGCAAGCTTTTAACACTATGCGACCGCATAGTGTTAACCTTTTCCAAAATGTGGCATTTTAGTCCTCCGACTTTGTTCTCTCCGTTTCATGCCTCTTTTTCCCGGTTTCTTCTTTCCAACGCATTATCAATTACTCAATTGAATCTTCTCATCTTTGTGTCTTCAATTCTTTCTATTAGTCATCTTTTGAGTATTTGCAATTAAGTCCTTGAACTTTGATTTTTCTTCATTTTGGTCCTTTTCCTCTATTTTTCTTCCATTTTCACCGCATTTGCCAATCATGACCTGCAAACACAATTTATAACAAATTAAGCTATGTTTCACGCATAAAACGACGAATATCCAAGTTTAAGAACTGATATAAACATGCAAAATACACCCATATCAACTCCCCCAAACTTAAATCATTGTTTGTCCTCAAACTACATAACTTATTTCCAGTGAAACATGGTTCAACAATTTGCCATATCTCAGGATCAGAGCTTAGTATAGAACACATGAACAGTTACAACCGTGCAAAATCATATCAACCTCCACATGTTACATGAAAAACTCGATGTGTGTGTGTAAACTCATACCCACATATTAGCATCATGATTGACTCATATCCGAACCCAGTGGTCAATTTTCGCTTTCATCGCTCGAAAGGAACACTCTTCCCCCAAACTTATTCTTTTCACTCAAGTATCCCTGGGGTAGTTCCTAGGTTGAACTCATCTATCGTTATTCCTCTCCTTCTCTTAGTTCAGATGTATCACACTGTCACAAGTTCACACTTTAAAGAGTAGAGGTTCTCCCATATTTTATTCCTTCAACCTTTGAGGCTAAACTCAGTTATTTGGTCCGTATCAGAGATATAGTTTCATCAACTGGATGCTTGGGCTGATCAATGATTCCTCTGCGCATGAGTACATGTGTTATTTGAAATTTTTTTTTTTTGGCGTGACGCCTTTCATTTGCTTTCTATATAACCCCTGTAACGAGCTTTAGGCCGATGACTCCCAAATCAGATGACCATAGGGCACCAGGTTTTAAACCCTTTCAGGCTTAATCACTCGAGTTATATAGGCTCGAACAGGTGTCTTTATTGATTCAATTATCAGTGCAATGCCCCTATTCTTTTTAGTCATCCAGTCTCCAAAACTAATCCCTAACTTGGAACTTTTCACCTTGTGTTCGTCTCATTGGTCTCCAGAAAATCCACACAACTTAGCAAGCACGGAACCCCTACTCATCTTAGTGCTCTCTTGTAAAAGTTTAATGACATCTAAACCATTCTAACATTTGGTACGGTGTAGCACATAAGAGGTTTGCTGGGTTTAAGCATTATGTTCACCTATTTCTAAATCATGAGTCTTATCATCAACTGATTCCATAAGCATGAGTATCGTGTGCAGAGTAAATCAAGTTTCTCATGAACATATGTTGACTAATTCAACGAAGCACAATTTTCACCAGTCATGGTTCATACATTGTCCCATGTTGTCATCACAGCAGGCAGAATTGTCGAACCCACACAAGCACACAGAACTGCGTAAAATGGGAAATTTTTTTTTTTTAATTCACACAATCAAACAAAATGCAGAAAACCATAGACAACAACGAAAATGCAGGAAATAATAGACTCCACCCCCAGACTTAAAAGACACAGTGTCCTCAATGTGGGAAGAAGATGAACAAACACACAATCAAATGAAAATAAATGCAGAAATCCAGATATGAATGCACACAAAGAAAGAAAGTGGAGTTCAGAGTGCTCCCCTAATCAGTGCGGTGATGGAGGTGGAAAAAATTGTGCAGAAGTGTCGCCAGCGGCAGGAGGAGGTAGGCGGTCAAGTATCTGTCTCATGAGCTCTGACTGGCTGGTCAGCTCAGTGCGCAACTCCCTAACATGAGTCTCGATAGCACCCAAACGATCCCAGGATTCATTAGTGCGCAACTGAATACCATCAACGCGGCCCACATAGTGGTTCAGCCGCCCATTCATAACCTCAACCTCGCGTCTGGTAGCCAAAGCTTCCCGACCGGGCCTCAATGAGGGTCCTGGCCGTGATCACATCATCTCGAATGGTCCCCAAAGTGGTACTCACTGCACCCACAGACTGTGCAAGCCCCTCGATGTCCCTGCCGGATGCAGTCATCATTGCAAACATCTGCCGAAGCAGCTGCGTGTCGATCTCCAATGGTGCCTGGGGTGGCGGTGCCTCCTGTATGTCGGCATCCTGATCATGGGCAGCCGGCTGCTGTCTATGGAGAGCTCGTTCCTGGGCTGCTCTATGTTTTGCCCGAGCACGATCTTGGGATTCCAAGGTGGTCAACTTAATGAAAGGGCTGGCTCGCTCGGGAAGCTCCCCTGACGGGATTGTGACACCGGCCTGTTGACAAATACCACTGATGAGGCTCGGGAAAATGAGGGATCGATGGCGATCAGCAGAGATCCCGTGAGAGTGAATCTGATCGTAGATGAATGAAGCTAAGTCAATTTTGTGCCCCCGCACTAAATGATAGAGCAGACCCGCTGTGGGATCCGTGAAAGTAGTACGATGAGTGGTGGGCTCCACATTGTGGCAAAGAAATAGCCACAGAATGCCAATTGATGGAGTAAGCTCAATTTGCTTCCAGATGGGGTCAGGTAATGGCCATGCATTCGCACGGCCCAGAAGAACCTCAGCAACAGTTTCCCAATGGAAATCACCAGGAATAGGAGTGATGTCTGCCCAAGTGAGTCCATAGAAGTCCTGGATGACCTCCGGGGTGAACATGATCCAACGATCTCTTACCCAAGTCTGATGCAGATGCTCTGCACCGGGAGTGTCGATGTCCAAATTGAAATTAGCATAAAATTCCCGGACCAAGCCCTCATAGACGGGGTGTGGCCGATCAACAACGTTTTCCCAACCACAATGCTGAACCAAGGTAGTCAACTCAAACCCGGGGAAATCGGTCAGCTTAACAGGCCGTTCAGGCAGCAGAGCCCAATGGCTGACAATATCAGAATATCTCGTGCGAATCTCTGGCGTGAGGAATCGACGAATCCCCCCGTCAGGTACCCTAGTGCGAGCGGTGCCCGAAGTACTTGCTACTTTTCCTTGCCTTTGGAAGTACGTTTTGGTGGCATCCTGGAACACAAAATCAGGAAATGAGTAAGGCAAAAGTGGAGAATGAAAAACATAAGAGGTAAACATAGATGGTAGCACGTGCATGGTGCATAAAAATGGATCGAACAGGTGCAAATGAAATAGGTTGAAATGTGATCGACAGGGCAACTTCGTCCCGTGACACCGGCATGAAAACTCGAAGTTTGTCCGAGCAACATCCGGGCATAAGAAAGTAGGTAACCCCCACTAGAACATATCCAAAATCGGTGCTAAACGGAGGTCAAATGGCTGGGGAAACTGGGGGACGAAAAGGGTGACGTGAGGTGCCGTGATGGTGCCGGAGTGTGGTGATGTGACCTTGGATGAATCCACATGCATATGTAACTGAGTTCAAATGTAAAATGCATGCAGGAAAGTATATGAACTATGTTCAAATAGGAAATGAGGTGAGGTTTCACAAGATTTCACAAGAATGGTCACGTGGGTATTTCATCGAACATGTAGTGTGCACTAATATGTGATAGAGATGCCTTAGTCCATGGTAAGAGTAAAAATCCCAAATTTAGCAACACAAACCAATCAAAAGCCATCAATCTACCTAATTCCCCAACTCCTTAACAAAAATGAAATCCAAGAAAACATGAAGAAGAACAATATAGGGTATGAGGAGGAAAACTTACCTTGGAGTGCAATGTGAAACACGGTTGGGGAAGTGAAGGAATGGGTGAAGTGTGTGTGTCGTGTGTGTGTGTCGTGCGGGGTGGGAGTGAGGGGAAAGGGAATGGTGAGGTCGTGGGTGAATAGGGGGGGAGGGGAAATGAAGAAAGTGAAAGGGCGAGGGAATTTTAAAAGCTGCCCTTTCGCAGCTTGGAGACCCTATGCGACCGCATAAGAGGACTCTATGCGGTCGCATAGAGTCTTGGTTCAGGGCCAGTTCAGGCCCTGAACGCATTCATGCGACTGCATGAATGGGTGGTCTATGCGGTCGCATAGACCACCAGAAAGCATTAAATGCAGGATTTTTTTTTTTTTTGATGAATCCCCCATATCACACAACACCCCCAAAACCAGTATCAACCATGAAATCACATGTTGGACCGACAGACTCAGAAAATGGTCTTTTAGCATAGATATGCGTGAGTTTGATCCCCAATCACCCAAAAATGATTCTAACACCACAATTGATATATAATGCATTCAAAACTAGTGTGGGCTATGCATGGAAGCTCTGTGAACTAACGACATGATCGATGACCTAAAACTACTAAAATGCATAAGAAATTTGAAATTTGCTTAAATGACTGCAGAAAGCGAAATAAGTAAAAGAGTAGAAATGATGGGTTGCCTCCCATCCAGTGCTAGTTTATAGTCGATAGCTCGACTGTATTGTATGGAGATCATTCTGGTTCCTGAAGATGAACGGTGGATTTGTCTTTCGAGAATTCCCCGCTCCAAAAGTGCTTTAAGCGCTACCCATTGACCTTGAATGTCCCTTTGCTCTCATGTGTGATTTCAACAGCTCCATGTGGGAACACCTGGGTGACAGTGTACGGGCCGGGCCACCTTGACCTCAATTTTCCCAGAAAAAGCTTTAAGCGAGAATTGAATAACAGAACCTGTTGTCCCACAATGAACTCTCTTCTCTGAATATGTAGGTCATGAAATTTCTTGGTACGCTCCTTGTATATTTTTGCATTCTCATAAGCTTCCTGGCGAAATTCATCCATTTCATTCAACTGAAGTAACCGCTGTTCACCAGCTGCTTGCAAATCCATATTCAACCTGCGAAGTGCCCAATAAGCCCGATGTTCCAACTCAACTGGCAAGTGACATGCTTTTCCAAACACAAGACGGTATGGTGACATGCCAATATGTGTTTTGAAAGCTGTTCTGTACGCCCATAATGCATCGTCCAATTTCTTGGACCGGTCTTTCCTTGATGAATTCACCGTGACCTCAAGTATTCTTTTCAACTCTCTGTTAGATATTTCAACTTGCCCACTGGTCTGAGGATGATATGGGGTTGCTATGCGATGTTTAACTCCATACTTACTTAACAACTGCTCAAACTGGCGATTACAAAAGTGTTTCTCCCCGTCACTGATGATAGCTCTCGGTGTGCCATAACGAGTGAAAATGTGCTTCTTTAGAAATCCAATCACCACTTTTGCATCGTTAGTAGGTAATGCTACTGCTTCCACCCATTTGGAGACATAGTCAACCGCAACAAGTATATACTGATTTGAGAATGACGGTGGAAATGGTCCCATGAAGTCAATCCCCCAAACGTCAAATAGCTCTACTTCTAAGATACTTGTTAAGGGCATTTCAATCTTTCTCAAGATATTCCCTGTGCGTTGACACCGATCACATCTCTTCACGAATACAAAGGCGTCCCTAAACAATGTAGGCCAATAAAACCCTGACTGTAAGACCTTAGCTGCCGTCTTGGAGGCCCCAAAATGTCCTGCATATGCTGATGAATGGCAATGCTCCAGAATCTGATGTACTTCTTCTTCAGGCACGCATCTTCGAATAATCTGATCTGCACCACGCCTATAGAGAATGTGATCTTCCCAAAAGTAGTATTTCAAGTCTGCATGGAACTTCTTCCTCTGGTGATTAGAATATTCTGGTGGAGGAATGGATTTTGCCAAGTAGTTGACAATATCAGCATACCAAGGTGCAGTCTCCATACTGAGAATTTGTTCATCAGGAAAAACCTCATTTATCTCCACCGACTCATCTGGTTGGCCAAGCTCCAGTCGAGATAGATGATCTGCTACAACGTTCTCACTACCCTTTTTGTCCCTGATCTCAATGTCAAACTCCTGCAACAATAACACCCAACGAATTAATCTTGGTTTGGCATCCTTCTTTGTCATTAGGTACTTCAATGCCGCATGATCAGTGTAAACCACTACTCTTGACCCAACCAAGTAAGGGCGAAACTTATCAAATGCATACACAACTGCCAATAATTCCTTCTCTGTGGTTGCATAATTCAGCTGTGCATCATTTAAAGTTTTGCTGGCGTAGTAAATCACATGAAAAATTTTGTTTCTTCGCTGCCCCAAAACTACTCCCACGGCATAATCACTGGCATCACACATCAATTCAAACGGTAGCTCCCAATCCGGTGCAACTACTACTGGAGCTGAGATGAGCTTTTCTTTGAGCGTGAGAAAAGCAGTTAGACACCCATCATCGAAGTCAAAGGGGTTATCCTTCATCAGTAAGTTGCACAGTGGCTTAGTTATCTTCGAGAAGTCCTTGATGAATCTTCTGTAAAAATCGGCATGACCTAGAAAACTGCGAACACCCTTTACAGAAGTAGGTGGTGGTAATTTCTCAATGACTTGAATTTTTGCCCTATCCACTTCTATTCCTTTTGCTGAAACTCGATGTCCCAAAACTATGCCTTCCTGCACCATGAAGTGACATTTCTCCCAATTCAAGACCAGATTCGTTTCCCTACATCTTTCCAAAACCAAGTTCAGATGTTTCAAACACTCATCAAATGAAGATCCAAACACAGAAAAATCATCCATGAAGATCTCTATGAATCTCTCAACCATATCGGAAAATATAGCCATCATGCATCGCTGAAACGTGGCTGGAGCATTACATAAACCAAAAGGCATCCTACGGTAAGCAAAAGTACCATAAGGACATGTGAATGTGGTCTTCTCCTGGTCCTCTGGTGCTACTGGAATCTGATTGTAACCGGAGTACCCATCCAAAAAGCAGTAATGTGAATGACCTGCCAACCTCTCCAACATTTGATCAATGAAGGGGAGAGGAAAATGATCCTTCCTAGTAGCTGTATTGAGTTTGCGATAGTCAATACAAACCCTCCAACTCAGAATCGTTTCCGTAGGAATAAGCTCATTCTTCTCATTAGGTACAACTGTGATTCCCCCCTTCTTCGGCACTACTTGAACTGGACTGATCCACGCACTATCAGATATGGGATATATGATTCCCGCATCCAAAGTTTCAATACTTCAAATTCTCGAACCACTTCATTCATATTTGGATTCAACCTCCGCTGACTCTCCACACTGGGACGAAAATTCTCCTCCATGAGGATCTTATGCATACACAACGAAGGGCTGATCCCTTTAATATCTGCAATGGTCCATCCTATGGCTGTTTTGTGTTCTCTGAGTACCCGAAGTAGTTTTTCTTCCTCCACCTCACTGATTGAGTTTGATATAATCACTGGAAGAGTGCAAGAATCTCCAAGATAAGCATATCTAAGGTGTGGTGGTAGCTGCTTTAGTTCCAACTTAGGCGGCTGCTGAATCGAAGGTATATGCTTCTTGCTTCCTGTTCCAAGTTCTTCAAAGTTTGTGAAATGTCGCTTTCGAAAATACGGTGGGTTGGTCTCCATAAACCGTGCACAAGTTTCAATCTCAAGTGAATCAGAATTGATTGATTGAGAATGAGCAATACACGCTTCATATGCATCCGAATGATGTTGAAGTAGAAAAGTATCATTCACCACCTTGTCGATGACATCGATTTTAAAACAAACTATCCGCTCTCGAAGGGAATTTCATGGCTTTGAAAACATTGAAGGATATCCGCTCTTCGCCAGCCTCTCAAAATCAACTGCCCCCTCTGAACATCGATCAATGCTCTTCCAGTAGCCAAAAATGGTCTGCCCAGAATTAGTGGAACGTCTTTGTCCTCCTCCATGTCCAAAATGAGAAAATCAGCAGGAAATATGAATTTTTCCACTTTGATGAGCACGTCCTCAATGATTCCTCTTGGGTGTGTCAGTGATCTGTCAGCCAGTTGTAATGTAATCGTGGTTGCTTTAGCTTCACCTAATCCAAGTTTCCTGAAAACAGATAAAGGCATTAAATTAATACTGGCACCAAGATCACATAATGCTTTATCAAAGTAAATTTCACCAATAGTAAAACTCTCTGAATCTTTCAGTTTTGGTGGAAGCTTGTTCTGAATTCTGGCACTGACTTCTTCAGTCAACATTACGGTCTCGTGATCTTCCAACTTGCGTTTGTTTGATAGAATATCCTTTAAGACCTTAGCGTAGCTCGGTATTTGGAAGAGTGCGTCAGCCAATGGGATATTTATATGAAGCTTTCTGAACACTTCAAGGAATTTTTTGTACTGCTGCTCCATTCGTGGCTTCCTCAACCGTTGTGGGAATGGGATGGGTGGTTCATAAGGATTCACTGAATTATCTGGAACTTGCTGTGGTATCGCTGGTCTCTCTTTCACTGGTGTCTTTTTGGTGCTGTCAGTCTCCTCATCAGTCTCTTTCCCAGGTGGGTCTACAGTCTCTTGGTCTACTCCTGGTATTTTCACATGTATCTCAGGTAGCTGAACTCCACTTCTTGTAGTAATGGCTTGGACATGCTCTCTAGGATTCACTTCTGTATTGCTCGGTAAAGCACCAGGTACTCTTCCTGTCATAGAAAGAGCTAGTTGTCCCATTTGAGTCTCTAGATTCTTAATAACTGGACCCTGATTCTGGAAGTTTGTTTCAGTCTTTCTCATGAATTGATTTGTGGTTTCCATGTATTTATCTGTCTTTTCCATGAGTTTCGCGAACATATCTTCCAACTGAGGTTTCCTCTCCTGCTGAAACTGCCCCTGAGCCCGAGCGTGATTCTGATTACCACCCCAAGAGAAATTTGGGTGATTTCTCCATCCTGGATTGTATGTCTCGGAATGAGGGTTGTTCTGCTGACGTTGACCCCATTGAGCAAAATCCACCTGTTCTATCCTGTGAGCAATTATGGGACATTCAGCTATACCATGCTCTGCCCCACATTCATCACAAATTGGCTTCTTCACTTGGGCTGAATTCACGGTCTGTGTTATCCCCTCTATCTTGTGAAATATGGAGTCAATTTTTGCAGATAATGCTGAATAGGTGTCCACCTCATACACCCCAACTGCTTTCTTTGTACCCACTCTATCTGAATGCCCTCTCTCTGACTGCCACATGGTTGATGTATTAGCCATCCTCTCGAACAACTCCCAAGTTCCCTCAGGTGACCTGGTGGTCAAGGAGCCATTTGATGAAGAGTCCATCATACCCTTAAAAGTTGGTGTTAGCCCCCAGTAGAAGTATCTAACCTGTTCTTTCGTATCATAACCATGTTGATGACATTTTCTTAGCATGCCTTTGAACCTACTCCATGCCTCATCAAGTGATTCATTATCATGTTTGCTAAAAATGGATATTTCATGCCTCAATCTTGCCACTTTAGCTGGTGAGAAGTACTTGGTGCAGAATTTCTGAGCCAAGTCGTTCCACGTAGTTATGCTACCCACCGGAAGCGAATCGAGCCACTCAAGTGCTTTATCCCGAAGAGTTAGCAGAAAAGTCCTGAGTATGATTGCTTCTTCTGATACTCCTGGGAATTTGAAGTTTTGACACAAATCTAAGAAGCGAGAAATATGAGTATATGGATTCTCGTGTTCCAGTCCGTAGAAATGATTTCCATTCTGAAAGAGTTATATGACATTTGTCTTCAGATGAAAATTCGGCTGTCCGAATGGCGGGTAAACAATGCTAGATTGGCTTTGAGCTACGTACGGAGCAAGAAAATCCCCAAGTATATTGTCCCCATCATGCCGAAGCTTCAAAGATTGGTCGGCGCCGCTCGACCTACCCTGTGTTCCGTATGTTGATCAGCCATTGCAATTTGTTCTTGATTGACCTGATGTGCTGCTCTTGCTTCTCTCTGTCTGCGATGAAAGGTTCGTTCAATTTCCAAGTCAACTTGAAATAATTCACAGCTGATGGATCTTCGCATGCAATATCTGAAAAATGAAAAAATAGTAGCAGCACTTAGCTCAGCCTAAGTAATTGAACGGAAAGTAGAATAAAATGAAAACTAAAGAAAAACAAGTTCGAATTAGTGTTAAAATAACAGAAATCAAATTAATACTCAGTCCCCGGCAACGGCGCCAAAAACTTGTTCACGAAAATATGTTTCAAATTTTAAATCACCGCAAGTGTACGGTTCGTTGACAAGTAATAAAGTGGAAATTGTAAAATTTCGAGTATCGTTCCCACGAGGAATGATCTAACCTAATTTCTATTATTGTAACCTTAACCGAAACTATAAAACTCAAATTGGTAGTTTTTGTGATTTTAATATGAAATTGTAAATAACATGCAAATTAAACTAGAATTGCGATGTAATTGTAAAACAATGATTGAATGCAAAGTTTGAGAAAATTAATATATGGAAAGGCGCACTAGGATCCCGAATCACCGAGCAAAGTTCATTCTTAAACCCTATCTCACAATTTGTCAACACGATGAGTCGTTTGAAGAATCAATGTTTCTAACCTATCCAACAATCTCTTTCGAGTAGAATTGGACCTATCCTAGTATACTATTTGACTATATTTCTATGACAAATGCAATATATAAGGATGCATGTAGTTTTGTAAACACTTAGAGATTCACGTAATGCATATCGGTATATTTCTATCCTCTATGAACAAAACGACGATTTACACCTTGTTGAATTTATTTCCCTTCTTTCGAATGCATGAAATAAATCACCTAAACTCACACAATTATCGTCGACTATAATCACGGAGACAATAAGCGTATATAAATCATTCAAAACCATCAAAGTGTTTAATTATCAAATTGCAAAATAGAATTAAAGAGTTCACAATGCGAAGTTCATCGTTCACCTAGTACATGAAAAGTCTAGCCTAGCATAATGAAATTAAAGCAATAATAAAAATGATAGAATGAAAACATCACCAAAAATTGGAGTTTTAGATCTTGAATCTTGAATCTTGATGTAAAAACCCTTGTTCTAGCCTTCGATCTTGCTCAAAAATGTCGTTTTTCTCTCTAGGAAGGCGTAACCCTAATTCTGGACGTCCCTCGTATTATATAGGAGTCCTAGATATTCTTTCCAAAGGAGTTCGAACCAGATAAGGAAACCCAGAATTTCTCCCGATTTTCCTTCTATGCGACCGCATAGAAGGATTCTATGCGGTCGCATAGAACAATCATGTGGCCCTCTGAAATTCTCTGGATGCTTGCATGCGACCGCAAGCTTTTAACACTATGCGACCGCATAGTGTTAACCTTTTCCAAAATGTGGCATTTTAGTCCTCCGACTTTGTTCTCTCCGTTTCATGCCTCTTTTTCCCGGTTTCTTCTTTCCAACGCATTATCAATTACTCAATTGAATCTTCTCATCTTTGTGTCTTCAATTCTTTCTATTAGTCATCTTTTGAGTATTTGCAATTAAGTCCTTGAACTTTGATTTTTCTTCATTTTGGTCATTTTCCTCTATTTTTCTTCCATTTTCACCGCATTTGCCAATCATGACCTGCAAACACAATTTATAACAAATTAAGCTATGTTTCACGCATAAAACGACGAATATCCAAGTTTAAGAACTGATATAAACATGCAAAATACACCCTTATCAACAAAGAAGTTTCATTTCAAGGTTAAAAAGTCGAATCCTAGATCTCTTACTGTGTGTTGCGTCAATAACACGTGTCATTGGCTTGTAAGAGCTTCGAAGATAAAAACTTCAGACATATTTAAGATTCAAAAGTACATACCTGAGCACACATGTCCTTTAGATGTTCGGCGGAATTCACAAATTCATGCAGCGAGTGTACTAAATGGGCATCACATAATGCAACGATTGAATGATGCAAACCAACCATACGTTCCTACTGGTATTATCGACGATATGGAACGTGAGTTTGGTGTACGGATTAGCTACGATAAAACGTAGAGGGGTAAGGAGAAGGGCCTTCAAATTCTTCATGGTTTACCTGAAGAAAGTTTTCAGGAATTGCCGTCATACTGTCACATGCTAACTACTAGAAATCGAGGAACCGTTGCACACATTGATCTCAATATCAACAACAGGTTCTTGTACTTCTTCTTAGCATTCAAGCCAAGTATACGTCATTTTCGAGAGTACATGAGGCCGGTAATTTGTGTTGATGGAAGTCATTTGAAGGGCAAGTATAAGGGAACACTACTAGTAGCTGTAGCGCAAGATGTCAACATGCAAATATAGCCTATTGCTTGGGGGTTGTTGATGGGAAAACAAATGCATCGTGGTATTGGTTCTTCACGAAGTTGAAAGATATCATTGATGACTCAAATCAGCTAGTATTTGTATCGAACAGGCATAGAGCATTACGCGGGCCATTACGAGGCTATTCCCACTTTCTCACCACAGTGTTTGCATATGGCATATCGAGAAAATCTTATTGTTAGGTACAGTAGTAGCAATGTCATTTTTTTGTTCAAGCATGCAGCGCTAGCATACCGTCTTTCGATATTCAAGCAGTTCATGATACAAATTAGAACTATTCGACCAGTCGTGGCTTCTTATTTGGAACGTGCTGGTTTCTCCACTTGGTCATGGGCAAATTTCGTTGTTAATTGGTACAACGTCATGACTAATAACAGTGCGGAGTCACTAAACGAAGTCCTCAGGCGACAACAAAGTTTTCCTATAACCTCGTTGGTCGAAAAATATTATGTCATTAATGCAACAATGGTTCTTCGAGAGGAGAAACCCATCTACCAATTGTTATAGTGCCTTGACACCAAAAATGGAGAAGGAATTGAGAAAATCGTTCTCCGTCGATGCGACCTTACAAGTACAAAATTTGGATGAATTTGTTTTCGAGGTTGGTGTAGGTGCAGAACCGTATATTGTCGACCTTATAGGTAACACATGCTCATGCTGAGAGTTTTAAATGCAGCAAATTCCGTGTGCACATGCTTCCCGAGCTGCTTGCGCAATCGGGAAATCACTGTATGACCTGTGTTCCCCGTACTACATCACAGAGTTTTAGCGACCTGCGTACATAGAAGTGCTTTACCTCGTCAAAATGGAGTTAGATTGGGTTGTTCCTCATGCCATTCATTCCATCGAAGTGTTACCCCTAAATATACGTCGAGCACTAGGTCGCCCTCCTATACAACGTAAACGGTCAAGAACTGAAATGTCGACTAGCACACGAAAATGTGGCCGATGTGGGGGGTCTGGACACAACAGGCAAACATGTAGGAACCCGACACTTTTGAGTAACACGTGCACTTGAATGACGTGTTTTTGATCTTGAAAGGACTTGCTAACATGGATTATGATTATTTTGAAATTTTTTTTGTTACATTGCATGATTTCTATCTTATTTGTTTCCAAATTTTATTTTCTTAATGTATTAATCGGTTGGGTTTCTTTAATTACTTCATGGCTAGAATTTTCATCATCACTAAAATATTGAATTTGGTAATGGGTAAGAAAGAAGCCATGAATGACTCATTTTCATAAGTCACTAGACATATAAAATGGTAATCACAACAAAAAATGCCATAACTGTTTGCATGTTGTAGGTGAACATATACAAAATGAAGATCACCACAAAAAACTACCCATTACCCATATGGATTTTTATGTTACTAGATATATTTAAACATTTCGCGTGCGACGATTGCATCTTCTACATGTCATCCACAATGGACAAAGAGGACATCTTATTGTCATCCTCATCGTCTGAGCTTAGTATGACCACATCTTCATTTCTTGCGGGAATCACTCCGACATTATTATCAAACAATACGTGGTGTGCTTCCGGTGGGACTTCTACTAGGACGAACTCACGATCGACAATACGATCACCTACTCCAACTTCGACTGGCTCAATTTCTTCATTTAGATCCGAAAATGGAATGGGATGAAGGCTTACCCTACGACGATGATTCCTCGATTGACGAACATATGGAACAAAAATATTGACATCTTCCGAGTCGATAACGATCGGGTTGTCCGTGGATGACCCGGACTAGGTGAAGTTAACAGATTCGGTAGATGAAGACATAACTTGTGGTAAAAACTTATTAATGCTAGTACTTTCCTATTCAAGCCAAGACCAATATTATATAGTGGGCAAATACGTATTGTTCAATGCATGAGATATTAATCACACCAACTTCTACGTATTTCCATTTACATTTGATTGACATTTCTTTCATATCAGTGTACACTATGTACTTGTGGTATGTGGGGTTTCTTGGGTGGATGAACCCATAATCAATGCAAAGAAGAATTAGTTACTGCTTGTTATTTCATATTTAAGCAAATGCTAATGTTTTATAGTTAATGAGTACGTGTTCTTCAATTCATCAAGAATGAATCACAACAACTCCCATCAATTTCTATTTGCATTTAATTGACACATCATTCTCATCATTGGGTGTATACTATGTAGTTGTGGTATGAGGAGTTTCTTTGGTTGTTGAAGACACAATGGATTCAAGGAAGTTGTTAATAGTAGTAATTTCATAATAAAGCCCCGTTAATTATTGTATGGTTAAATGGAACATGTTTTCCAATTCCGACATTTCATGCATTTTGCGACACTTGAAATGTTGTTATTATCATTTGTATTCAAAACAGGAAATTTCTCAACATGTCATACAATTTTCTTGACATTTCATCCGTTGTTCTAAACATTAAATACTTGTCAATCTCGACACTTGATATTTCAACTGTCAGGAACGACAGTTCGTAAATGTACATCTAATGTGAGACCTGAACAGTATGCATGCAAGTGAATGACAATATGCCCAATGTTTTCCATTTCAATTACACATCAACACTAATAACTATACTATCAACCAAAGTATCTACCTAATGATGGTAAACAAAATGATAAGCAAAAAACAATACCATGCTATGCCAACATTGTAAAGTAACTACTCGTTCCTCTTACTCTTTCGACGTCCAGATCGTATAAACGGAGTCCGCGTATTAGCACTAGGCACCTTTACCCTAATGCATCGAGGTCGGGATGGCTGTGGAACATTGACGTGAAGTAGATCCACGGTTGGGGCAACCATATCTGAGGACCTCCCAAACGAGCTATCGACGTTACAAGCATCCATGTTGCTTGCCTCGACATGCTGTTTGTCATATACAGTATTCGGCAAAGATAAATCATTGTAATAATCACGTACAAGCATAGCTTCATCGCCCACATTCCCACAACAAAATCCACCGTACTCATCACTCACCTTCTCTCCTCCCATCTCTGTCACAACATCCTCGAACCTACGTTTCATCATATTTATCTGATCGGTAACATGGTCCTTCATAGAACACACATGATCTCCCATATCCTTCTCAATACCATTCAACCTTACGTTCATTTCGTTTATCAGTTTCCCCAACTTTAGCTCAAGCATATCCTTCTGTTCAACGAACAGAGCTCGAATCTCATCCAAAGAAATATGACTCATTGCTGGCCGATTTCCCATGTTAGAAGATGACGGCAAGTCGTGGACTGGATCATGATGCCATCTTTCTCCACTTTCATCATCATTGAAATCATACTGTCGAAGTCCACTTGTGGTTGCTCTCTTGGATTTCTTTCCTCGATTGTTCTCATTACTTGGTAACACATCATCTTCTGGTGGACAATCTTGTATTACAGTAGATTGAAGAACCAAATTGTCCAGAACGGGGTCTGCAACATCTTCGAACGAAACTAACTCAAAAAAGTATGGTTGCAGTTTTTCTTCAGCAGTAATGCGCAATGTCGCCCACAAGTGTAACTAAGAAGGGAGGAAAAGACCTCAAAATCAATTATAATATAGGCCGAAAGTACTAGTTGAGTTATTTAGGTGAATTGCTCACATGTGTCTTGTCGAAGAAATCTAAATATGTTCTTGATTGAGGCTGTCTTGTGCCAAACCATCGCAACATCCTAGGAATATCGTTACCAATCTTACTCGAAAATCGAGCTCCCAACTATGGGATTGCCTCGTACACCCACAACTGCAACACATGTATAACATTTGTTACATACATGGAAAGACAAAAAATGTGCAACGCATAACACATAAATAAAATGCGGACACATGTATACTTGCACAGCAAGAGGGAATCCGTACAACGTGTAAGACATCCGGTCACAATCGTTGACTTTTTTCAGGTCTGCCTTTCTTCCCCATCTACGAATTAGTGATTTGATAAGAGGCTTAAAATATACTGTCCCCCATGGATAGGCATTGAAGAAATCCAAATAGTCCACAACGGGAAGAGTATCGGGATGTATCCCCATATTCTGATCTCTACAATTGAATACCTCTTCAATAATTAGTGCCAACCCAAGCTTGTAACCATTATTATGGTTGGGGCAATTGAGGAAAACCGTCTCTAGGCCAGTACAAGTAATTCGGTCTCTATTGGTAAATAGTTTGTCCCGTAATCGACATTTCTCAATGATTTTTTCGGAAGCCGGCCCTTTAGGTAAGTCGCCGCACTTCAAGCCAGTAATTAATGCGAACTTCGAAAAACCAAATCTTGCAAGCCGTTGGTTTACCTTGAACCAAGCTTCAAAGTGTTTTGGACAAATAACAGATCTATTTACCATTTCATGAATTAATTGGGCAGATAGTTTAAGATTGGGCAGCTTCGCAACATGGCCTATACAGTTTTCCTCAAACGTATTCTTTTGTTGTTCGTCAAACTTGTTGAGGACAATTGTTATGTATTTCGCATGGCTTACTTGCAAAATTTGGCCAGGAACGCTCTCTTCCTCCGGTATTTTATAGCGGTGTGAGGGAGGCATCTCTAAATAAGTGAAACAAACAAGACAAAGAATATAAGAACGTACAAAGGAATAGTGAGAGAAGACAAATAACTAAAGACAAAATGTGATCTTAATTCAACACGAATGAGACGAATATCTTCTAAGAGTGAACAAATAAACACCAAATACTTCTTTGTACAAATGAGAAGACATGTGAAGAGCCAAGAAAGAAATCAGCAGGCTATCTCATTGGGAAAATCATGTTTGTTTGATATAAAGCAATAGTTATTTTGCACTATCTCAAGTGCTTGTTGTGCTTTACAAAGAATTTTAGCAGGAAACTAAACAAATTATAATCATAATTTCGTACTTCTATGCTCAAGTCTCTAACTAATCATAATTTCAATAAGGAGAATTTCCTCCACCAAAAATAAAAACAAAAATAATACTTCTTGAATTTACAAATACTATTTGCTTGCAATGTCAGCACTAATTAATATCTAGAAATAGTTTTTCAAAAATTACAAGAAGAAATTGACACTCATTAATTAATCGTTCAAATACAGATGAAAAAAATGCAAAATCCACATGTAATACATCAGAACAACCCATTTTCCTCAGTTGTAGCCTCCATTTACAAAAAGGGAAAACTAACAAAATGCATGAAAAAGTGGACATTTTTTGAAATTTCCACATCTTCGTTATCTTTGAGACAAAATTAACACATTTATACTTTTCCATGTTAAATGTTTGTGTACAACCTTTACATCAACTTACCTTTTTTTTTAGATACACTCGGACAATGTAAATATACTCTTCGAATAATGCTATTTGTAAATTCAAATTGTACATTATTGTTGACATTGTGTGATATGTAAAGAATCTAACTATTGATTTGAATAATTATTATTCAAATAAATGGTAGATTGTATGTCACATAACATGATTTGAACAAAAATGTCAACTAAAGTGTTAAAGTGTAGCATGATGGATACTCTTCTCACTTGATAAGGGAGGTCCTGATCAGTTTAAGCTGGAGGCCGTACATTGAGGGACTTGTGAGAAGGAAGAGTAGTTCATGGACTCGTGATAAAAATTGGGGTTGGAGTTTGAATGTTCAAAAATTGACACTTTTATTCGATTTTACATTAGTAGTGAAGTTGTTCTTGAATCCGTGTTGGAGTGATAAAAATTTGTTGGTTCGGATGCTTAGTAAGATAGGTTGGACACAAGAAGTTGCACTAATTTTTAGCAAGGTCTTTGAAAAAAATCCTGACTAAACAACAAACACTCGTCCAAATTCCTAAAACAAGATCTTTTAAGCAAAATTAAAATTCAAATAATTTTCACTTTGCATGTGGTCTGTGACCGATATCTAAATCAAATATTAAACACTATAATAAATAAATTTATAATTGGAATTTTTTCAATATTGACCAATTCACGTAACCAGACATCACTCAACTAGCAAGAAACAAAGTATTAGAGCATTCTATCATGTTTGTCACATGGGTCCAAACATTAGAAGACTTTAGAGATGAGATACTTAGATACAAAGATATTGTACTGACAAGTGTCATATGCATGGCCTTATAAACTACATTTCAAATCCAACATAGAATCCAGTCCTTGCCTTTTTACCTCTCGTTTCACTTCTTCCTCTCGTTCACTCACTCCATTCCACAACGTTCTCTACTTTCAAGCTATTTTTTTCTCTGTTTCTTTGCTGCCACAGTTTAATGGCGGTGGCAAATTTACACTCTAAAATTAATCTTCAGTATTCTTCACAACTCTCCTATGTGTCAAACTGGCTTTCTTATAGCCGCCGTTTCAGTCTTAGGCCACTCCTTGAGCCCCATAATTCAAGAATATGCTGCTCTATAACCTCTATTTCAGTAAAAGAAAATCATGAAACAGCACAATGAACATCAAGATATAAAAATTTCAAGTATCCAATCAAAGTATATTCATCATCGTTGAATAATGGATAGACCACTTCAACATCTTTTGATAACAAACAATGAATTGAAAGAGAAGAAAATGGAACAAAAATCACATATTAAAGATTTTTACCTACCGTACTCTGCATCGTCCGTCACCATTGTCTATAGCTCCAATCTCCAGGCTAAAATCGATCCTGTGGTAGCAACAATGACATGGGCTACTGATGGATGACGATCGGCGTCAGCGATTCGGTTGAAGGAGGTCGGAGTTGAGAGGGATTAGGGCTTGAGAGATAGACCAGGGCTTTGGTTTCTCTTTTTGACGAGTTCAGTAAGAATTTTGTTTCTTGTTGATGGGCCGGGTCGAATCGTTATGACGGTGGAATTTGAAATTTCATTAAGGGCATTTTGGTCTCTATTTAAGTAAAATAGACATGTAAAAAATTTTGAACATTTTTGCAAATGACCATGAAAAAGTGGACATTTTTTGAAATTTCCACTATTTTTATTCGTTTCTTAACATGTCGAATCTGGAATTAATTCTTGATTTTATTGAAAGGTTTCCACACGTGTAGTCTATAATTTGACGAAACCGTATCAGCTATGAACATTGGGAGCACCAAATTCGTGAATTAAATGATGCAAGTTATTGAATCAGATCCAATCAAGAAACCAGCTACTGATTTAGGTATAATTCTAAATATATGTTTTTTTTTATTATAACATGCACATGAACATCTAGTTAAGATCCCGATTTATCGAATTTGTTTTTATTTATTTTCTAGTTAATTCATGTTTCAGTTTGCATTAATTGGTACAAAAGCGATCATCGTCCACGTAGCTATTATACTTTGTGATTTGTTGAATGCATATCTAGTCGAGTGATATTTAGGATTAATTATTTATATGATGTATGATTAGAATTATTTCAAACTAGAATGCTACTGTTTGTGACCCTGGTAGTTGATTTTAACTTATTATTTCGAGTATGTGATAAGATAGATTGATTATGGCTGCACTATCTTTATTTAATTTTTTAGTTTCGTTACAAAATTGGATCCCTAAATTGGGAATTTTCTTTATAATTATTTTATTCTTGAATTTTGGAACTTTTTGTATATTAATGGAAGAATTGAAGATCAGACTCGACGAAGAACGATCATAAAAATGAAATTCTACCTGACGAACTTATGCGGCTGCAACATAGATCCAACCAAATATGTATGGGTCAACTCTGAATCGATCGAGTCCAAGTTTGGTAATGAATTCCAGTGGCTTTGTGGCATTTTTATCTTTCAAGAGAGTTTGAAGGATGAAAAAAGGTGACGTCGATAGTGACTCACTAGATATCTAAATAGTTGTTGTTTCTGTTGGGTTTTTGTGACACAAATTCGATTAGGGCACACGTATATAGAGCAACGAGCATTTCGTTCGCTGGTGCTCGAGTAACACATACGCACCACACCAGGCGCTCGCCTGTGCGAGACTAGCGCTTGAGCTTCGAGCAATTCGAATTTTTCCATATTTCTTTCTTTTACGCGATTTCTTGATCTAGTTTCCATCTTTAGGGCTATGTTTAGGGTTTGACATGCACCTTTATAAATAGTACTCTTTTTATAAGTTTTGTATTACTGCAAATTAGAGTCATTGTGTAGGAACACAATTATTGTACTTTCTCTCCATTATAGTTGTTGAATAAAATCTTCAATTCTTATATCAAATTAAATTCTTGTTTTTGTGATCAATACTTCATATCATATTGTATAACCTCATCCCATTTCTAACAAGTGGTATTTAGAACTTTGATTTTTTTATCTGTATAAGGTTTTTTGTTCTTGATGGCAACCAAGAAGTATGACATTCAATTTTGGATTACAACATTAGATTCTCATTGTGGCATGTGAAGATGGAAACAATATTTGCTCAAATGGATTTGGATGATGCATTATTAGGATTTAACAAGATACTCATGACTTGAATTGCGGAGGAGAAATAACAAAAGGATTGGAAGGCACTTTCACAAATTTATCTTCATCTTTCGAATAACATTGTTCAAGATATTTTGAAAGAGAAGTTTGCTACTGCTTTTTGGTTGAAGTTGGAGCAATTGTGCCTGACCAAAAATATAACCTGCAAATTGCGCTTGAAGTAGTGTTCGTATTCTCATCGAATAACAAAATACGAATCTTTGAAAGATCACTTAGTTGTCTTTAAAGAAATCGTCACCGATTTGGAGATCTTCGAGCTAAAGTAGGATGAAGAAGATTTGACCTTAATTTTTTTGTGTTCATTGCACGCTTCGTTTACTTCGTTTAGATACACAACTTCATATAGTTGTAATACTCTCACCATTGAAGATGTATACGATGCTTTATTTTCAGAGGAGAAGATGAAACACCTAGTTGGATATGAAGCTGGAGATGAAGAAAGCCTTGTTGTTCATAGTGGTCATGGAAGCGGCATGTTGAAATCTAATTTCAGTAATCAAGTTTGTTTTTATTGTAAGAAGAAATTGTACATCAAGAGGGATTGTGACAAGTTGCAAAACAAATGAAATTTGACTACAAATTAGAAAGGAATGCAATCAAATACTTTAGGTGAAGCCGATGTTGCAGAGGACTACTTAAGTGATGGAGATGTCTTGGCTATTTCTGATCGCGACTTCAATCCCAACGAGGATTAGATTTTGGATTCAGCTTGTACTTTTCATATGCGTTCCAATTGGGATTTGTTGGCAACATATGAAACAATTTTGAAAGGTGTCATGTTTATGGGAAACAATGTACCTTGTTGGGTATCTGGTACGGTAGAGTCAAATTTAAACTGTTGGATAGGATATTTAGAACACTTGATCATGTTTAACATGTTCTAGATTTAAAAAAAAATCTCATCTCATTGGCTTCTCTTGATTCAAAAGGGTACGAATTCATTAGTGGAGGTGGAGCTTTAAAGATTTGCAAAAGTGTTCATATTGTATTGGAGGGATGGAAAAAGTCCCAATTATACATCTTACAAGGTTGCGCAAAATTGTTGAAGGTTAACCAGCAAATGTTTAGTACCGTAGTGATTATTTAGTTTGGTACAGTACTGTTGAGATTTGGTTTGGGGTCTATGTTGACGAATACAATTTTGTCGAATTTAGAGGATATGGATAATGCCGCTTTTCCACCACCACATACAGTGCCTTCGTATTTAATTTCTAGGGACACTCCCTTGGAGAAGGGTATAGAGAAGCTGATTTTGTTGCTCATGCTTTAAGTGTATTTGAAGGTGTTCAGTCTAGCAAAGGGCGTTCTGCAAAAGCATTTAGTGTTGAATCTACTTTAGGTCGTGTTTCAGTCCTATGTGGTAAATTTTAAATCATTTGTAATTTTTGGAAACCCAATGTAATTCTACGAAGCAATGCTTAGATTCATGTATCCTAGTTAGATATCGTGGAAGATGGGGAGTTTTTTGGTTAGTTGGAGAAGTTTTGTTCTTGTTGGAGACTTCGTTTATTCGTTGCAGTCGAATGTTTTCTCTAGCTGGAGAAATTTTGAAGTCTTGTTCGTTGTATCAAAATTTGTGTCAAGGTGGAGATTCTTGGGTTTCGTAACCCAAATCCAATTTGGGCACACGTGATTTGGAGTATTGAGCTTGAAGACAGCAAAATAGGGTCCAATAAGAAAAATAGGTTTCGAAGGCACCAGAATAACGCTCGCCTACCACTCGAGCAGTAGGACGAGATTTGGAAACAAGTGTTTCGCTCACCTGTGCTCGCCTAGCGCGAAACTCGCACTCTAGTGCCGCGTAGTCCGACTTTTTTCATATTTCTTTATTTTACACGATTTCTTGACATATTTTCCATCTTTAAGGCTATTTCTAGGGTTTGGCACGCACCTCTATAAATAGTGAACTCTTCTTTACAAGTTTTGTATTAGTGAAAGTTCGAATCATTGTGTATGAACACAATTATTGTACTTTCTCTATATTATAGTTGTTGAATAAAATCTCCAATTCATCCACCAAATTAAATTCTTTTTTTTTTTTTTTTGTGTGTTCATCTTGTTGTTTTGATCAATACTTAATATCGTGTCGTATAACCTCATCCCATTTTCAACTGTTTGATTGCTATGTTTGCTGCTGTTTGGATACATATATTGCTGATGGTTAGATCCTTTGATGTTTGAGATGTAAACGTAAGTTAAGTATTGGTCTTAGGCCTAATTACTTTTTAATTTAATTCTTGAGTCTTTTTTTTTTTTTCTATCACAAATAATTGTTAATTTATTGCTTTTAAATTTTTACCTTTATTTTTGAGGAATTATACAAACGAGTTTTCAATTGCATATTATGGGTTTAAAACTATTAGATTACATAAAATTTGAAATTATAAACATTAAATTATGCCATTAAAAAGGGGTATATAGCATGTTAAATAGAGTAATGTTATTTAGAGTGGAGACTATCTATAGTCGTCCTACATGACGTAAATGTGATAGTTTGTTATTTGATACATTAATATGGTAGTTTTATAGTACCTCATGCATCAAATAATGAACTGTCATATGTACGCCATATAGGATAATTACCGGTAGTTTGCACTATGAATAACATTATTGTGTTGTACTATTATGGATGCCTTCTATGCCAGAATGGTTAACGTAATTAATGTATATATTTTAAGTTAGAAAAAATGTGTACAATGGAAGTAGAAAAAATCAATGGTTTTTTATTTTCTTTTACTTTTGACTAACAAAAGTTATAAAAAGACTACTTCTAAAATATTATGAAATATTTATTGTGGTGAACTAATGTGTTGTGAAAGTTCTGTAAATAAATAAATAAATTATAAGATTGTCTTTTGCAATTTTTTTTTTTTTTTGTGTCTACGATGAATTGTATTTAATTGGTACTTTTTGTCCATATTTTCATGTTCATATAGTGCACAATCAAGTTTATATACTTTAGCATTTTTATAACTTTATGTTAATATCTTAATTAAAACACTTAGGTAGTGAGCAACCAAGGGATTGCTCCACTTGCAATACATCAAAATCTTCAATAGCGTAGATGAGGGGGCTCATAATTGAGATGTTAACTCTAGTTTTTGGGAGAAACTATGTAGTGGAAGAGCCAACAAAGGAACAAGATGACACAATATGTACAAAGTACCTATATTTATTTGGCATGTTTTAATTTTGAGGACAGAATTTATTTTTTGGGGTAGGAATTTGTAACTGTTGAACCAAGGAATACATTTCACAAGAGTTACCCCCATCGGCGAGACGCAAAGTGACACGCGAAGGGAATGAAGCAGTAGGCTCACCTAAAAAGTCACGAACCATTTTTTGCATCCGGTTCGCTATAGACTATCAATAATGGGCACGTGGACAAATAAATAAAACATGATTCTTAACCAAATTAATTAGAAGATAGTCAATGAGGTGCCGACATATGTCATTCTATCAAAATGACCAAATTAGCTCGAAGCATGGGGTGGGGGGGGGGGGGGGGAAACTATAAATACCCCTTCATTTGAAGAAGAAGGTATGGAATTCAAATATCACACTCTCAAATAACTATTTTACTTCTTGCTAATATTTGAGAATCCAAATTAGTGAGTTTAGAAAGTGAAAATTGTAGCTAGATAAGTAGGATTTGTTGATTCGATTTGTATCAACAAATTAGCTCCGTCTGTGGAAAACTTGAGCAAGGTAGACCAAAAATTTCGATACTCTAGATGGTAAATATTTGCAACCAAAATAAATGAAAAAAGCACGAAAGAACCAACCACCGACTATAGTGCCGAATAACAAGAATTCAGAAAGTAACTATGTTCTGGCTAATACACGAATAAATTCGGTAGTTGAAAACATCCAAAAAATGGTTGAAGATCTAAAAGCATTCATGGTAGAACGTGTTGCTTTGTTTACGAAGATACATAACCAGGAATAATGCTGGGTGTACAGACTTCCCTTCACAGAAGCCTTACAGAAAGTTAAAAAAAGTCACGTGAAACATGAAAATTCACGTGACCCATGAAAATCGAACAAAAGAGAGGGAAACGTGGACTCCGTTCTCCATTTTCCTCCTTCTTCCCGCTTGTTGGGAAAAATCGCCTCGAACGCAGGAATTGAGATTAATGACAAATTGAAATAATAAAGATCACAAAAAAAAGGACAAGATTAAAGTAAAGAAGAAAGAAGAAAATTGCAGAGGAAACGATGTTTATTAATAACAATGGAGAGAAAATACAAGAATTCAGCAATATATGCTTCTCTTGTCGCTAAAACTGAATGAAGAGTCCACAATTTATAGGGAAGATGTCCAAACCCAATATGAAAATAAAATAAAAAAAAATCACGTGAAATAAAGAAAAAAATATTTTATCAATATTTTTCTAATAAAACACGTGAAATAATGGAAATAATATTTTTCCAAATACGTGCAAAGAAGAAAAAATATATTTCCAAAGATTCCAACCTAATTTGGGTTTTTCACATATGGTAATCCTAATTTGGTTTCACCAATTCTAACAATCTCCACCTTGACCCAAATTCCGGTGCAATGAACAAAACTTCAAAATTTCTCCACCTGAGAAATGACTCCGCCTGCATCGAAATGAACAGTCTCCTCAAACAGTAACCAAAACTCTCCATCACACAAAAAATATCTTCATATGCCCGGCATCCACAAGCGACACCTGAATCCTAAACTCGGGTTCCCAAAATTCCAACAAGGAATTGATTATTGACCAAACAGGGTCGAAGCACTCCCTTTAGCACATTCCACTCCAGATACATGATCAGAAGGCCCATTACTAGAACCGTCACCCTCAATGATCCCAAATGCATTGCAGGCATCTCCAACACTGTACCTACGCTCCATGAGTCCAACACTAGTATCTGAACACAGTGAATCTGCTGTAATTGGTGGCAAAGCGAAATCACCAACGTTTCCCTGAGCAATGTTCTGAACTAACCCATAGTCTGTCACAAGAGGTACTGTACCAAATTGAATTTCCACCATGGTATTGAACTTGTCCAAATGTCTCTTAAGTGGTTCTGTGCTCCCCTGTAAGATGTACAAATGAGACTTCATCCGTGCCTCCAGTACAACCTGAGCACCCTTTCGGACCTTCAATGCTCCAACTCCACCCGAGAATTTATACCCCTTTGCATCTAGGGTACTTAGCGAGATGAGATTCATTTTCAAGTCTGGAACATGACGAACCTGATCAAGTGTTCTGATTGTCCCATCTTGCAACCTCAATCTGACCCGACAGATCCTAGCAACCCGGCAAGACTGGTTGTTTCCCACGACAACTCTACCTTGCTTCACCACCTTATATGTTTAAAACAAGTCCCGATTGGGACACATATGGTTCGAACATGCCGAATCAAGAATCCACTCCTCGTCAAGCTTGGACTCCACGTCAGATACCATGGTCACCATCACATCACTGCCATTAGATAAATACTCGATAAGGTTAGCATCATCCGAATCAGAAGATAGCCCCCTATTATTTGCAACTAAATTACCTTTAGCCTGCAACTTGTCGTAATCCCTCTTGACATGCCCTTTTTTCTTGCAGTAGAAGTAATACACATTGCTGAAGTTCCATTTCGTTCTACCCCTCGGTCGATCACCATGAGAAACCAGAGCGTCCCCATCCCTTGATGTAGAAGCTCCAACCAAATGCTTTATCTTCTCCTTTGAGAATAAAGCATTGTAAGCATCTTCAATTGTCAACGTGTTACGACTGTACAAGATTGTGTTCCGCAAAGACGAATAAGAAGCGGGTAGAGAACATAACAGGATCAAGGTCAGATCCTCCTCATTATATTTTACCTCCAACGTTTCCAGATCTGCAACAATTTCCTTGAACACAGCCAAGTGGTCTTCCAGTGATCCTCCTTCTGCCATGTGATGGGAATATAGCCTTTGATTTAGATGCAGTTTGCTCGTGAGACTTTTGGTCATGCATAACTGCTCCAGTTTCAACCACAAAACAGACGCCGTTTTCTTCTTCAAGACATCCTGGAAAATATTATTAGAGAGATGAAGATGAATCTGCGATAAATGCCTACTGTCTTTCCGTTGTTTCTCCTCCGTTGTCCAGTTTGCTAGTATTTTATCAAAACCCAACAGAGCATCGTCTAAATCCATATGCGCCAACACAGCTCTCATCTTTATTTGCCATAGCGAAAACCTTGTATTGGGATCCAACAACGGAATATCATATTTCAATGAAGCCATCTCTGAAAAATCTAAATCAAATCACAAAAAACCCACAACCTTGGCTCTGATACCACTTGTTGGGAAAAATCGCCTCGAACATAGGAATTGAGAGTAATGATAAATTGAAATAACAAAAATCACAAAAAAAGGACAAGATTAAAGTAAAGAAGAAAGAAGAAAATTGCAGAGGAAATGATGTTTATTAATAACAATAGAGAGAAAATACAAGAATTCAGCAATATATGCTTCTCTCGTCGCTAAAATTGAATGAAGAGTCTACAATGTATGGGGAAGATGTCCAAACCCAAGATGGAAACAAAATAAAAACAAATCACGTGAAATAAAGGAAAAAAATATTTCTCAATATTTTTCCAATAAAACAAGTGAAATAATGGAAATAATATTTTTCCAAATACGTGCAAAGAAGGAAAAATACATTCCCAAAGATTCCAACCTAATTTGGGTTTTTCACATATAGTAACCCTAATTTGGGTCACCAATTCCAACACCCCCTAGTTCAGAGTTGCAGAACCTAAAAAAGCCATTTTTGCCCCAACATAGAGCGTATTCCTTGAAGCCCAAAACGTCCTCGATATCGGGAACCTAAAAGCGCCATTTTTGCCCCCAACATAGACGTGATGAAGGAGAAAAGCAACGATGCTCATTTGAAGGAGAACATTTAGTATGCAAGCATTTCCCCATACTAAAGATTTTTGCAATGGATTTGAAATTGGTTTGAATGAGATTGTTACATATTTCAATTTGGCACTGCTAATGAATTAAACACATCGAGAAGATGAAGACAGCTGACCTTGATTAACTATGAATTAGCTGAATTCTAATTTTGGAACAATTTTGCCAATACTGCATTTCAGTTTTCAAAACATCAATCCATAATCTTCAATTCATTGACATAACACCATCAAAACATCAATCCAAAACACCACCAACAGAATTCATTGACAACACACCATCAACATAATTTAAAATTTTTCATTTCATTGGCAGAATTCATTTTCATTTGTTTTACAACACCAATCCAAAATCTTTCATTTCCTCAAGAGTAAAAGAAAAAAGTAAAACAATGCCTCTATGCTAGCTTCATCCTTTTGTTTTGAGTAAAAATTGCGTCTTTAATACAGATTTTTTCAAGAAATAAGATATCTGTTGTTATCTTAGCTCTTGCAAAGCCAATATCAATTTGCGATTCTGTTCCAAAAAAAAATAAAAAAATCAATACAATTGGATGCTTAAACAGGGGATGCAAAGTAGCTTCGGGCAGAGACGGATTTCAACCCACGCCACTGGTCGTCGCCGGAATGGAGGTCCTCAATTCATAGGGTTTTCAGAGAGTAACGAATGGAATTTTGAAAGTTGAAACGGGTCTCTGCATTTTCTCTCTATTTTTTCTTATGCGCCTTCTCCTGCCAGCTTATCTGTGAACCTTCTGTGAAACGTCTTCTGTAAGTGTAGCACGACTCCAAAAAATGTGTTGTATGATGGACCACTCAATCGGATATGAAAGAATAATCCTCTTATTCTTGTGTCGAATCATTACCGCTTCACCGAAGGAGGCCAAGTCCTTCATGGACGGGCACTCTGTTAGTGAAGATAAGAAAAGATCCCCAGGCCAATCAAGGATATATGAATTTTGACATTGTCAATGGTAAATTAGTATACGATGAAATCCTTGGACAACCTCCCCTGAGGCAGGCGAACATAATCATTTCTCTCTATCATTTGCATGTGAGATATTCCACCAATAAATGTAAAATGTCTTTGAAGTATAATCAAGGAATCTTGTTCAAAAGCTGTAAAAGCAACCAAAAAGAGACTTGAGATCCCCTAGAAATATCGTTGCTATAGTTCAAATAAATAACCCCAGGGATAAACTAGAAATTGATGACTCTATCGACCCATATAATTGCATGCACATCAAAAGCGACAACGATCGAAGAGCTAGAAAATTTTTCCATTAGCTCAAAAGATTCGAGAAAAGCTCTCAAAATCGGCAAAGAGTTGAGCGAATCTGTGAAAGGTTTCCTAAAAAAGTTCATAGCTACGAACCTAGATGTGTTCACTTGGAAAGATGTAGACATGATAAGGATCGATCCCAAAGTTACTTGTTAAGCATTGAAGCTCTATCCTAAGATCCAGCCTAAAATACAAAGGAGTTTGCCAATGAGCGCCAATAATACGAGGCACTAAAAAGTGAGGTAGACCAGCTATTGGAAAGTGGCTTTATTCGCGAAGCTCACTACTCAGTTGGGTATGTAATCCGGTCCTAGTATCAAAGAGCAACGAAAAATGGCAAACCTTCCAAAACTTTACTGACTTGAAAAAAACTTGTCCAAAAGAAAACTTCCCACTCCCCAAAATTGATCAGCTCGTGGATGCTACTGCAGGACACAACCTGTTAAATTTAATAGCTGCATACTTGAGGTATAACTAAATCCCTATGTATGAGCATGACGAGGAACATACTGCATTCATAACAGATTAAGTACTATACTACTACAAAGTAATGTCATTCGGCTAAAAATGCGAGGACAACATATTGAAGATTAGTGAACAAAATGTTTGCAAACCAAATTGAAAAAACAATGGAAGTATATATTGATGATATGCTTGTAAAAAGCTTTCAGGCTCAAGACCTCTTAAAACACTTGGAAGAGGCATTCAATGTATTGTGAAAATATAGGATGAAATTCAATCCACTAAATTACGTATTTGGAGTAAAATTCGAAAACTTACTCGGTTACATGGTCAATCAGCGAGGCATTGAAACAAACCCTGATAAAATCCAGGCCCTCATAAAAATATAGTCCCCATCTAAACCAAAAGAGGTGCAAAGCCTAATAGGAATAGTCGTCGCCCTAAGTAGGTTTGTATCTCGAGCAATGGACAAATGTTCCATTTTCTTCCAAGTGTTGAAAGGAGGAATAAAGTTTGAATACAGCAGCGATCACGAACATGAATTCCAAGCCCTAAAGAATAACCTAGAGAAAGCACCCCTATTACCTAAACTCGAAAATAGGGGAAAAGCTACTGCTATATTTAGTATTATCCAAGGTGGAGGTCAGCTCGGTATTAGTAAAAGAGGAAGGGCAATAGCAATTGCCAATCTACTATGTGAGTGAAGCTTTGCAAGGAATGAGGCTCAGTACCTAGGTATTGTTAGGGTCGAATTGCGCAACTTTCAGAAATAAACAACTAAAATTTGGGCACATTAACTTCATGGATGACTAAGGACATAGAAAGTAACATTTCTAAGAACTTTAGGTAAGTAAACCCCCTCTTATCTTCACGCATACGTTACATTGTTAAATGTAAAAAAAAAAAAAAAAAATCCTTAAATTATTTTGTGAACATGATATTTGATTTATTACGTTTTATGTCATTAATGTTTCTAATGACAAATTCATGCGCGTCAATGCATCCATTAGCATGCATGAAATTTCAATAAATAAAAAAATTTTAAATATCAATGTGAAAATGAATATTTTAAAAAGATTGTATCCCAAATATTTTTAAGAGGTTTATATCTATGTCATGAAAAGTGTGAATGAAAAACATAGCGTTGATACCGACGCATCCGATCAATGCTGAATGTTTAATGCTATTAATCACTTTGCGTACTACCAACAGATTGAATCGGGTTCCAAATGATAATTGTCCAACTACATTCTGATTGGTTAGGTGATATAATAAAGTGAGTTCACAATGTTAATGTTAAAGTTTTTGAAAAACTGAAAGAAAAGGGATACATATTGAGAAAAACTATTTATTTTAAAGTAATGCATATGCATATCATAAATATACATCATGTGAATAGGGTTGCTTAATGAGTATTAGCTCATTTTACGTTATCCCTCCTCATTTTTTAGATAATGAAGGCAAGATTATTCGAGACTACTACTTGTGATGCAACGCCTTAGTTCTATCACATCTAACTATTGAGTTGGTTTTGAAAGTAAATTTAATATTAATTTAATTGTTTTATATTTTATTAAGTACATAATATTTTAATAAATGAAGTTATTGATATTTATAATGTTAAAGAAAGATATAATTCATTTTCCACATTTATTATTTTAAGAGAAAATTAAATGATAATACTTCCAAGTCTAGGTTCTAGATTTAGAGGTGTTACACAAATTGACATTGTTCATGAACCTCGTATAAAAGTTCTAGTTTATGATTTTGGTGACCAAATAAAATGATACTTTACTAGACGTGTGAGTCTTTGTTGATTAGTAGACATAGTGAGCTTTCCTTTAGAGGGTCAATAGGATTACAAGGATCAAATAGTTATTGATAGAACATATGCTAAATTATCATTCACTGCTTAATTTTTATACACAATATTTTTGTTCAAAATGTCTTGCATTCTATTTATGTCATTTTGGAAAAAAAAATATTATTGGGGAAAATTATGTGAATTGCAAACGTAATTTGATGTCTGTGCTCGTTGCTAAAAAACTAATTTTTGTACTTGATGAATGTCAAGAGGAGCATACTTAGATTACGAGCAAGTCCAAGAGCCTTCAAATGATAAGTGAGTGACCGCAGAAAAGATGCTTACTGATACATTTTTGGCATCTATGACAAATATGTTACAAAAGAAGCATAAAAGTCTGCATACCTCTTATTACATAATGAAGAGCCTTCAAAACATATTTGGAAGTAAGAGGGTTACTTTGAATGCATCTTTACCTCTCAGAACATCCACAAGAAACTCAGATTACTAGTGAAGGATAATATGTTGAATATGATTCTACACTTGGCGTAGAATCTAAGTAAAACTATTGGTTTAAAGACTCCGATTGTTTGGTGTTGAACTCTTTATCTGATATATTCTCACAATTCACTATGGATTATATCACTTCCACAAGATGAAATGCTATTAATTGAGCTAATGAATGGGTTGTAAAATGTAGAGTGTTGGACTTTGATACCCAATAAATTTCAGACGATGTTAAATGATTTGAATTAAATTTCCTAGGCCTCAATCGATGAGTGAAATTATTATCAACACATCAATCGAATGGCTTGATCCAAAAACAACGTAGGCCATTAGAAGCAACCAAATGAATTAAGCTGCTCATTGCACAAAATCACTTCTTCGAAAACTCTTATAACTCTTAGGGTGTGTTTGATAGGAAGCCAATTCCATGGAAAATTGAATTTGTTTTCTATTTTCCCACTTTTCCTTTGTTTGATAGGGTTTTTTCTAGGCAAATGTTTTTTCCACTTTTCCTCACACTCACATTTTCTTGCTTTTCCTTGAAATCATTTTCCAACCAAAGTGGTTTTCCAGGTTTTTTTTTTTTTTTTTTTTTGTGTGGCAATTAGAAAAAATTCTAGATACAATGGTAAAAAAATTTATCGCTTTTATTGACAATTTCCATGCAAAACAAATGATATTCGGTATAGTAAAAAAAAATTGTATTTTTTTTTTAATTTTTTGGCAATTGGAATAAATTCTAGACCCAATGGTAGAAAAAAATTATCATTTTAATGAACAATTTTCATGAAAAATAAAGTCAAACCGACACCAAACTTTCAACATTTTTCAGGTGGAAAATTATACCAATCAAACACAATTAATTACAATTCCCAATAAAATAATTTCTAGACAATTCAATTCTCTGAAATTCATTTTCTTTCCACCAATTTTCCGACTTTGCAATCAAACGGACCCTTAGCATATTTACCCTTTCTTAGCCCAACTTGGTGTAACCTATATCTACATATAGTGGAATATTTCCTTTGCTGAACCTGTGTGGTGTATTTACTTGAGAGGAACATTGGCTACCGCTTCAGTTATTCTCTTCTCTTTGTGCCTTGAGTGTAACCGTGTTCCTCCATTGTTTACTCATCCTTTGTGGCTGCAAATAACCACCAAATATCTTGTTCTTTGTAGGTGAGAGAATACCATTGTTGTGAGTTGAGCCTTTTGATTGATTGGTAGCGTAAAACTGAGCCCGAATTTCATCAAATCAAAGTTATTGGAGCATACTTCCGCAACAATTGGTAGCACAGGTCTTAGGTATGATAAATTCAACCAGAATAGATCTAAAAAAGGGCAAAAATCGACGAAAAGCTTGGAACCCATCTGATCGAACATGCAATTGAGTTTTTCGACCAATCCAGAGGTTGGTTGGACAAACCAAGACCATAGTGGTGCTCAATTGTCAAGGCACTTATACTGGTACGATGCGGTACTTGTGGAGAGCGGAATCACGTAGAGATTTGCGAGAGCCAAGTGTGTGGGCACGTCTGGTAGCTTCTAACATTTTGGTATTGTTAGTATTTTGTTTCATGTTATACAATAAATCTAAGCGATTTTACCCTTGGACATTCGGTTTTGATCCGATTGATCGTGTTGTCGCACTTGCTGAAACTTTATTACTAGTGGTGGCCCCAAAGTAGCAAATTTATATTTATCTTTATTTACAAACCAGTCAATTTGGTTCGCTCGATAAATTGGCTTCTCTCTTTAAATTCCAGTCCTAGTAGGCCATTGTGTGGGTTGGCCATTAGAATTGGGAATTATTTGCCGTATTTGAAGTGTTGAATTTAATTGGTAAAAGTTGTTCATTGATTGAGTGATGTAATGACCTATTAAGTCACTATATGAGACCAGCATTGCGTAAGAAATTATTTTGTTGACATGTCTCTATGTTGCATTGATTATTCCATTGGAATACATGAACTTGACCTCTTTAACCATTTCCTTATCTAAGTTCACGAATCTCACGAAATCCTAGTAATTTAGAACGACGTATATTATGACCTTATGGTTACTTAAGTGTTCTAATTGTGCATTTTTGGTTGCTCTGTGTTAAAAATAACCACACATTTTAATTTGAAAATTTTCAATGAAAAATGGAGATTTTTCTATCTGGCAACAGAAAATGAGAGAGATTTTGGTTCAACAAAAGATCTCAAAAGCCACAGTGACAATTTTTCCGTTGATTTGTCAAAACAACAAAAAGAAGAATCTGTGAAACTGAAAATCAAGATAAGAGGAGTGGTGAAATACAAATTATGATGGGTATAACACACTTTAAGTAAAACAATCATATGAGAAATCAAGACAACTGTGACTCAAGTGATGGTGGTAGTAAAAAGAAAGGCAAAAGTTGGGACAAGTCTAAATCCAGTACGAGTGGTAGTTAGTGTTATAGTTGTGGTCAGACTTGACATTTTACAAATGACTGTCCTAAGAAGAAATGTAAGTGGAAACATAAGGTGGGAGGTGAGGCGAATGTTATTATTGGGTCTACTTAAGAACCGAGTGAGATTTATTGATAGTAAACATGATTACTACATTTGCATCTGTCTGAAATCATATTTGGATTAATGATTGCTTGATTTGGTACATTGTTCTATGTTACATTTCAATATGTTTAATTTGTGAATCTGAATGAATTTGAGAGTGATCTTATTATTGTGTGTACTGTATTTGCATGCATAGTATTTGAAATGCATTAGTAGTAGGTATATCAACTGGCAATGTGGAGTATAGATACTTGAGGGTGGATTGGTGATGTGTACGGGGATGTGGAGAATAACATTTAGATCACGAGAGGTGATGTGATTAAATGTTTGAATTCTCTATCTGTGAGAATTCTGATCGGGTTCACTTTTATTAAGAGAAGACCCACAATCCACTTAGGTATGAGTGACCAATCTAGTGAGACGGTTGGCGATGAGATGAGATACATGTTCTCGAGTAGGATAATTTTGGAGAGATCTTTTATGGGGTTATTTATGCATTGGTTGTATATATTGATCATTTTTTCTTGATTAACTTGGTGTTAACATGATGTTCTTTGCTTGTTGAACATGTTTGAAAAAATTTATGTGTTATCATATGTTATATCTTCATTGCATGTTTTAATGTGATTATCTGTTTCTACTTGGATTTTTCTTGACTTTAGCCATTGCGAGTACATGAAGTAGGCATGATATGTATTTTGGGTCCGAGACACGAGATCAGGTTTGTGATTCCAATTTTATTTGGTTACCTTGATTAGACTTTGTGTTGTTTTCTTGCAAGTTGATTGACTATCAAAGTGAAGATTTGTTGGGTTTTGATACCCAATAAATCCCGAACAATGAAGTAAACGTTTCATTAAAAAATGTATAGGTCTTGACCTATGAGTAAAATTATTATCAACACATCAATCGAATGGCTTAACCTGAAAACAATGTGGGTCATTAGAAGCAACCAAATGAACTGAGTTGCTCATGGCCCAAAATCATTTCTTTGAAAGCTTAAAAGTTCTAGCCCATTTACCCTTTCTTAGCCCAACTTGGTGTAACCTATATCTATACATAGCGGTCTCCTTCCTTTGCTGAACGTGTGTAGTGTATTTGTGTTGGAAAAACTGGAAAAGTGGGCTGACTTTGGCACCAATTTTGAGCGGGAGCCGGTTGGCTATTTTGAAAGATGAAAGTTGATTTGTGTTCTCCTCCGTGAGTACATCGAGATCATATACTTACTTGTCAAAAATGATGCTCGGGTGAATGAGAAATTGAAGCTCAAAGTATGCCATGTGAAAGGAGTTTGTTGGTGGGAAAACTAAAAAGTTAAGATTTCCCACATAGGAAGTGGAGGAAATTTAAAACCACTTTATAAAGGATTGCACTTTAGAATGGTGTAATCATGTGTAGCATAGATGCTCTCTCCACGTGCGCGCGCAGGGGGGGTGCAAATCTTGGACCGAAATTGGCTTTGGACCTTGAACTTGTGTGCGAACGCGACATGCGTACACGAATGTCGGACTGAAATGAGCAAAATTGGCCCCTTAGGAGTGTCCACGTTTTACTACATTTTTTAATTTTTTTTCCAAATAGACTTTTGATTTTTCAAAACTGTTGAAACTCCAAAACTCCTGTTGTAATTGCTATGAAATGAATGAGCAGGTTACAAGATCCTAAGCCTATATATATCTCGATTTTTCCAGTCTTCAGTACACGAAAATTCATCTGCATATTCATCTGGTCACAGTTGGAGTCTGCTTTCGTTTTTACTTTCTGTTCCTGTTTAGTTTAGTGATATTGTTCGGGCACTGGTTCAGTTCGCCGGAGTACAATCTGTGGTGCTCAGATTATACTGTTACGCCGTTGTATCCTGGGAAACGGACGCTCTATTAAACCTCAAGCACAGACGGTGAGGGAGCGAATCTGTTTTAAGGAAACTGTGTGGAACACAGATCTCGGGTTAAAAGTTTCCTATCATTTAACTTCTGCAATTATTTGTTTGTCACTCGTTTATGCAAATTTGCTTTTGTAGTTCTGCTTAAATCAACTGTTACACTTTACTGCAATTTAACATATATTGTCGAATGTATATTTGAATCCATTGTATTCAAAGTTATTGAAACAATATTGAAACAATTTTCCTACAATTTGCTCGAGAGATTCTCTTTTGTGCCTTAGTGTAGCCGTGTTCGTCCATTATTTAATCCTCTTTTGTATCTGTAGATAACCACCAAATATCTTTCATTTGTAGGTGAGAGTAAAAAGCAACCATAATTGAATACCATAGTTGTGGGTTGAGCCTTTTGATTGATTGGTATTCAATATTGGTAGCGTGAAACTGAGCTCGAGTTTCATCAAATCAAAGTTCTTAGAGCATACTTCCGCGACATGGACAGTGGTCTTAATTCTAAGAATGGCAATGCTTATGCAGCAATTGATAGCTCCTCTTGTGCTAAGTTGATAGGAAGATTTGGAAAGAAGAGAAAGAAAGATAGCATGAAGAGAAAGGTAGACGGGTTGTTGTCTAATCCCTTAGATCGAGAAAACGTTCAAGGTAACGAGGAGGTATAAAATCACCTGACGATGTTATCAACACTGATTCCCAGTTCAAGATCCGCCGCCTCTTAGACATAGTCAATGTGTCATAAAAAACCTTCTAGGTACTTGTTGGTTAGAGAATCCGAGCAGGCATTTTCGTAGAAGAAGTAGATGATTCAACTTTATATAAGGAGGCTATGGATGATATAGATCTAGATTTATGACAAGAAGCTATGAATCCTGAGATGGAATCTATGCATTTCAATCAAGTCTAGAAACAAGTAGATGCACCAAAAGGGATCAAACCCATCGGGTTAAAGTGGATCTACAAAAGAAATAGCGAAATAGATGGAAGGGCAGAAACCTTCAAAGCAAGGTTGGTAGCTAAGCATTTTAACCAAGGAGAAGATATCGATTACGAAGAAATTTTCTTGTCGTAATTTCATCTATTCGACCATTCTCAACCAGAATTCTGATTTATTCTCAAAGAGCCGAAGAAATAGATTCATCAGCCTGTGACTATGCTTAAATCAATTCGTATTCTCTTATCCATTTATAGTTAATTATGACTAAGATGTAAGACAAATGAAACCTAATTATCAAATCTTTGATGGGGACATTGTGTGTATATATCACACCACTTATCCTATACCATCGTATACACCATTTTGGGGCAGGATGGTTTAGGGGAGGTGGAGGAAAAGTCATTTAAGTAGAGAAATTGGAAATGTAAGTAGTCTTTAACGAAGGTGGGTAAGTTTTACTATTTAAATATTTATTCTGTGTCTTTTACCATCACTAACTAATATTTTTGTCTTTTCCTATGATGTTTAAAATCTTTTATAATGAAGTTCTAACACAGAAATATAGAACGCTCAATAATTCGCAAATTGGAAACGTGTCCCATTATGAGTGATGGAGGAAAACACTTTTGCAACAGGTAGTTTGAAGCTCTTTTGTTCAAGTACATGGTAAAACATCGAGTTATTACTGCTTATCATCCTTAAACTAGTAGCTAAGTTAAAGTCTCCAACTGTGAGTTAAAGAAGATCCTTGAAATCACATGAGTACTTCACGAACTAATGGTCCAAAAAGTTGGACGATGCACTATGGGTATATCGCACTGCATTCTGAACTCTTATAGGCATGCCACTATATCAGCTTGTGTTTTAGAAGGCTTGTCATTTACCGATTGAGTTGGAACAACAAAAGCTTATTGAATTTTGACATTCAACTTGTAGGAGAGAATTCGTTGTTACAACTGAACGAGATGGATTAATTTTGCTTGGATGCATACGAGTAAACGAGTAACGGTTGAAACCATATTAGGATGTGATTTTGCAAATGAGAAGTCAATCGTCCATCTTAATGATCCTGAGTGATTATTTCACACAGTATAGCTAAAAATTTAAGCACTTCATGGGAAGCAACTCATTTTCTCTATCCCTTACTCTTTTACTATTTTATTGCAATGTACGGAGTTTCATAGATTTACATTTAGGGCATGTTTGATACGTTTCTTTTTCTAGAGAAAATGGAAAATTTTTGTCAATCCAACTTTTTGTCCTGTTTGATAACCTTTTTTTTTTTTACCTGGAATTACTTTTCTTGGTTTTGCCCACGTGACTGGCTTTTCCTTGATTTTAAGGAATTCCAATTCCTTTGGTTTTGGTGGGAAACAGTTTTCCATCTTTTTTTTTTTTTCAATGGAAATAAATTTTACCCCCAATTATAAAAGAAATTATCCCTTTAATTGATCATTTTCATGAAAAACAAAGTCAAATGAACACAATTTTTTTTTTAATTTTTATTTTTTGGCAATCTAAACAAATTCTATCCCCAATTGTAAGAAATTTTATCCCTTTAATTGACAATTTTCATAAAAAACAAAGTCAAACGGACCAGGTGAAAAATTATACCAATCAAACACACTTAATTAACAATTCCCTGAAAAATAAGTTCTAGACCATTACTATTCCTGGAATTCGTTTTCTTTCCACCCATTTTCCACCCTTACTATCAAACGGACCCTTGGGTATTAGGCACATTTTCTTTTTGTATAACTGGGTTATCATGTCTAGATTTGGTCGAGAAAAAGAAAAGGTAGGTCAAAAACAGTATAGGAAGCATGCAGAATGCTTTACGAGCCATTGATGGTCGACTCGTTATTGGAGAAAATTTTCCTGCATAACGGATGAAAGTACCTGCTGGTAGTCCTAGTGACAGAGGGGCAAAAAGTCTTGCGATACCAGATTATTCAACTCCTTGTTAGGATTTTAAATCCGTGCTCGTACCTCATTTCACACACCCACAATCTCAATTACAACATTGCATACGTAACTCATCGAACATCAATTGTGGATCATAATCTAATGGCCAAACTCATCACTTCAACATCACATTCCAACTATAACATGAAAAAAAGGCATGACTGAAATTTCAAAATTTTCATACCTTGGAACATTCACTTTCTGAAATTTTGGTTCGATCGGTGAGGAGTTGGGATTAGGTAGTTTTGGAACACACTTCACTTTTACAGCATGTTTTCACGCCCACGAGGTGTTCCATGAATGCCCCAGCTAGGCTTACGTGAAATTTCAGCCCATTTTCGTATGATTCACGTCATCCCCTACATTACATCCGATATACTCTCATTTACATTTACATTGCATATTCACAATGTTGTGATCACGTGAAGCATGTCACACATGATAACCTACGCTCACTGTTTTCAGCCCATATTTCCATCCTCCTCAATTCATGCACAGTGGTCCATTTAATGTTTGACACACATCATCTAAATTAAAAGTACCTTAGCATTCAAAAGATGCCAGATGGATGTGGATATTTTTACAAGGATTAAAATAGCAGAAACGAGATGACATTACTGTAGGGGACGACGTGGCTGCAAAGATCATGGAGAAGCTAACTGAGGATTGCAGACTTAGGTGACAAGGGGATTGTTAAGATAAAGCAGCAGGAAGGGCCATAAATACAAATTTGCATACTTGTACCATCATCACAAATTACATGTATCAACAGAATCAAAGTGATGATTCGGTCTACCAATTAAAATCCCATCCCATCCCATAATAATATAAGCATCAAGCACGCGACTCGCACTCTCGCAATGTGTATGCCATATTCTATCTAGAAAAAAATATACCTTCACCTCAAAAATCACTTGGCTTTGTCCATAGCTAATTGAACAGACACTAGAGACAAATGGACTACACGAGCATGAATCTCATTTCAATGGATAAGGAAGTCAAGAGTCTCAATAGAATTTCAATATCTCAACATTTAGAACGTAACAGAGGATAAAGATACATCTTCGCTACTGAAAAAAAGAATAATGTTAGGTTTTGTTAGGTTTTTAATGTAATTGACAAGTTTGTGAACAAAAAAAACTAAAATTAATGTGATGTAAAAGTCAAGGAGTAGGTTGCAATTTGTATAAGTTGAGTTATATATGTTCTAGGGTTCGAATATGAAACGAGGAGAAAAGCGACGTCGTAATTTCGTTAAACCGTCGCCCTGACTTTGCTCGAGCGGCAGAAACAAAAACATCGTCGCTCACCTGTCGCCTTTCCCTCGCTCGAGCAAAAACCTGTCGCTCACTTGTCGCTAAGCTTTCGCTCAAGCGACGGTATTATCCGGAAAGTTTTAATTCGCATTTTTAAGCCTTTTTATCTGACTCATTCAACCTTAAACCTACAGTATAAATACCAGCACGCCTTTGAATGATTTTTTCGAATGTTGAACATTGAGAGACCACATACTACATCATATCTACTTCATCAATTTCATCCATAGCTTTCAACCTTCGTAATTTGCTTTGTTCTTGGATGTGAAAATATCAAACCCACTTAATCCAAATACCAAACTGCTTACTTCCTAAACATCTGTCAGAATTCTGAAGATCAAGGGAAGTTGACTGGAGTTCCAGTTGTTGTTGGAGAATGCAGAGTTCTTCGTTGATTCACAAAAGATAAACGAATTTATAAAATCGAGAGTTGGTGCAGGAGCACACAATCCACGAGGGCTTTAAAAATTGCAGCCGGGAGTTTGTGCAGTCACAAGATCCAGGAAGGCAGTGGGATTTGCAGTCAAAAGGTCAGAAAGTACTAGTGATAGTCGTGTCTGACGGACTATAAGTTTAAATTCATTTATAGAAGATTTTTTACTGATAAAGTGTCCGGAGTTTTTACCATCAGTGATAATTCTCTGTGTTATTTATTGTTTTCATATAACTGCGACAGTTCATCATAGGGAAATTGGATTGATTGATTAACCATCTAGAGATAATTAAAAGTTATTTGTTACTATTTAATTATTAGTTTTTTAATTCCGCAAAATCACTTATTCACCCCCTTCTAGGTGTAATTTGGGTTGAACCTCGTAATTTCAAATAATAACGGAGAAAAAAAAATCTAGGTTGAAGACCTAAGTTTATCTGACATAGATTGAATTAGTGTCATTTGAGTTGTGACAATACATGTGCCTGTATGCAACAAACATCTACACAGAACATGTTCCAAGCTTTTCATCGCAAAGATACTACTAGAAAACCTCATATTCTCAACCACGAATATCGTTGATAGCAGACTGCAATACATCATCTCCAACAATAGATCTTAATTTTGTCATGAAAATATCCTTCCCCATTTCCCCCTCCTGCAATACCATTGTAGTAAAATCATTCTTAAACCTCATTCATTATTCTCACATATCTTGTAACATAGGTAAAAAAATGCAAGAGGATCTAAATGCAATAAATGATTACCTTATAAGCACCGCACAACGTTTGCAATTCTTGAATTTTAGGGATAGGTAGAGAACTTTTCAGATTTGAAAATAACTTCGCAATCAAGGAATTTGAAACATGAGGAACCCAATTCACATTCAACATTCCATTCACTCGATCTGAGAGAAAGAACGTAATATTCATATCAAAAGTTGCTCCCATTACTTTGCGAAGTTTATAAATGCAAAGAGACCAAGGTTTTACCTGACAGATTTCTAGGTATATAACTGACAACGCACTCGGGAAGAATGTGGGTATTCATGTTGGCAAACCAGACTACGTACAACTTGGGATTCTTCAAATCATCCACACCAGAATCATACTCCGCACTCGAAGGATACGACTGCTGAGACCCTGCTTCAACCTTCTCGCATTTTCCCAATATCAAGCGACAAAGAATTATATGCTTCTCACCATTCTCATCTATCTCCGACAACATTGCACTGGATCAAGTTTACACAACCAACCAAAAATGTAAGAAAACCAACAAACAAATGGAATATACCCCGTAAAGAAAGAAGCAACCAAAGCACACTACTATAATATGCAGTTAAACATTTGATACAGACCAGCCCACGAACAAATACAACAGAAATCCCAAACGAGCAACAAATGCAAGGCAATAATATATAACCATATTGCAGAAACAACATACCTATAATGAGGTGATTGTATAGGAGACAAGTGTAACCCATTGCCATGACCTTGAGGACCAGGAGCTTTGCCAGGCATACCAAAACCATGTTTCAAAATACTCTCCACACCCTTGGCCGAGGTTCCATACCATGCAAAAACCGTTTTACTATCCCCTCTGGCAATTTTTGTGATGTCCATCTGCTTCAGAAACATTGCATGGCGTGCCTTATCCAATGGACCAGTCCTCACGCATTGATGAATCGAAGTAATTTTAGCACCGTGATTCAACATCCCCAACCCCGATAAGAACAAATTCTTCACTATTAAGTGTCCCTTTTCCTCTCCTCTCAGTATTCTCACGTTAGGCCACCTCGCTGACTGAAATTCATTGCCAACTATTTGCCGCCTTTTCGCATCATTAAAATTGGATGAATTCCCTTCAGTTTTTTCCTTTTCTATACTTTCCAAACACTCTCTCTTTCTCTTATTCAAAATTTCGAATTTATTCAAATCCAAACAATTCGAATCCTCTAAATTCCCAAAATCTTCGCTCACTCTTATTTCAATTTCTACTTTAACATTATTCTCATCGCAATTCTTGAGAGTATTATCATTATTTCGATTGCCATCAATAAAAACCATGGGGAAAAAGCACTTACCATTAACATCAATCCAAGCAATTGACCGTTGATTCCCAGTATCCAATTCAAGCTCGAGCATCCTGTAGAAGTCAAAAAGACATTTATACCCATTAATTCCCCCCTCTATCACCGGTCTGCCCCCCAAAAAACCCAGTTTCAACAGCTCCACCACTTCTTCCGAGTAATCGACCCAGGATCCGTTGTCATAGTACAAAAACCGGGCCGGTTCGGAGCTCCTCTTGAAATTCGGGTAGTTCTGAATCAACATCCGCGTGTGGTCACAAAACGACGCTTTCGAAGAGGATGATGATTTTGGACGAATAATTTTGCTTGAATTTTTTTCTTCAGGTTTCGACATCGTCAAAGCAGAAGAATTGGAGATAGAATTCATGGCTGAAATGTACAATTCGAGAAGCTCTACGTATGACTCCGCTAGAACTTCTGAAAATATCATTTCTTTGCCGCCTGTGTATATAGAGGAGGACTAGGGTAATGGAAAGACATTTTTACCCCTCATCGTACGTCGGTTGGGGCCTGGGGGATAGAACAGTCAGTTGAAATGGAGGGTGTTCTAGGAATTCAAAAATGAGTGGTGGCTTTATGGTTAAGGAATCTCCCCTTAAAGTCAGTCACGGCCGGGTTTAATTTATTCTAATTACTTCGGCCCAAAGAAACAGAAGCATAGAGTCCTAAAGGAGAATATTCAGGAGTATTAATTTTTTTAGAAAAAGTCTTACCTTTCGACTTTTTGTCTTTATTCTTTATTCTATTCTAAATGAATAGCTTATGTTTAGTCTCAATTTTTCAAAAATTCATTCCTTCAAAATTTACCTTCAATCACACATTCTTTCAAAATAAATTTTCACTTAAATCAAACAAATTTCTTTATTTTTTAACTTTTTTTTTTTCCAAAAATCATTATTCCAAAGCACATTCTCGTATATAATGGGGTTCAAACGGGGATATAAACTCATGAGCAAGATACAAAATCGTCGACCTTTCATTCTAATTGCATAGTCAACCTCAAATGACATAAATATCCTAAATTTATTATATTGTAACTTGTCCCTTATATGGAATGTTGACAATAGAAATCAAATCAACAAATTTCTCTCACCTAATTAGAATTTTCATCTCTTAAACTCAATAGTTTTGATAATCAAACTGGAGCAAGAAGAGAAATGGCTATTTCGGAAGGAAATATTTGAATTTGCATGATTTTCTTCTCTTACACGAAAGTATTTATAGATTTCACTCATGGCTTTACGACAATTCGATCATTCTTGGAGAAATGACATGTGGCGGCCTTTTTTTGGTTAGCTCATAGCGATTCAATTATAGTGTCACGTTTTACTCACTTGTCCATGTGCACTTAAATCCGTCTTATAAACAAAGTTCTATCTGCACCACCTCTCACGAAACCCTGTTCCAGAAGGTATGCAGTAAGCCGATCATACCAAACTCTAGGAACTTATTTCAGCCCATACAGAGCTTTATTCAATCTATATACATAGTGAGGATATTTCGGATCACGAACCCTTTAGGTTGTTCCACGTAAGCTTCTTCCTGAAGAACACCATTCAGAAAGGCACTCTTGACATCCATTTGATACAATTTGAACCTCAAGGAACATGCAACTGCAAGAAGAATTCAAATGGATTCAAGTCTAGCTACCAGGGCAAAAGTTTCATCAAAATCAACACATTCAACCGAGTGTATCCCTGAGCAACCAACCTAGCCTTATTTCTTGTAATGGTACCTTGATCATCCGTCTTATTCTTGAATATCCACTTCGTACCTATAACATTGCAATTATCAGGTCTAGGCACTGAGTCCCAAACACTGTTTCTAACAAATTGATTTTAACTCATCATGCATGACATTGACCCAACATTCATCCCTAAGGGCTTCCTCAACCTCCTTCAATTCAATCTGAGACACATAGCTCGCATATGACAGATTGTTCAGAATCCTCTTGCGAAATCTCATTCCTTCTTCTATATATCCAATCACGTTATCCTTAGGGTGATTCAATTTGATTCTGGACGAAGCTTCTTTGGGTGGTTTAGCTTCATTATCCGGAGTAGAATCCTTAGTTGGAACAACCAACTCATTTGATGTTTGTGAGGGATCAACATTCAACTGTTCGAGCTCAACACACTCTCCGTCAATCTCCCCCTCACTACAATCATTATCAACCACCACAACACGTGTACAATTATTGTACACCCGATAAGCCTGACTATTCTTGGAATATCCCAAGAATATACATTCATCAGTCTTGGCATCAAACTTTCCCAAGTTCTCTCTGTTTCTCAAAATGTAGCACTTGCTACCAAACACATGAAAGTACTTGACAGTAGGTTGTTTACCCTTCCAGATCTCATAGAGTGTCATGTCAGTTTTTTTCATAAAGTGCTTTCATCCCTTATTTGCTTGAGAAGCATAATGCTCATTTTTCTTCTCAATTTGTAACATTACCTTTTTACAGAGTGATTTCACCAAATTAGTCTTCTTCTTTCCATTTATGCTACTCCTTTCATTCACAGGGAAAAGAATTAAATCCAAATGTGTTAATTGATTAAAACCATATACAATTTCAAAATGTGAGTAAAAAGTAGTAGAATGTGTGGTCATATTATATGTAAAATACTATAAATAGAAAGCAATCCTCCCAACTCTTTATATTCTTATTAACTATAGTGTGTAACAATTGTATCATAATCCTATTAACTACCTCAGTTTCTTCATTTGTTTGTGGGTGACAAGTAGTAGAAAACAATAGCTTGGTTCCTAACTTATTCCACAAAATCTTCCAAAAGTGACTAAAAAATTTAACATCTCTGTCTGATACAATACTTCCGGGAATCCCATGTAAGCATACTACTTCTTTAAAGAATAAGTCTGCAATATTGGTGACATCATTAGTTTTATGACAAGGAATAAAATGCGTCATCTTACTAAATCTATCTACCACCACAAACATAGAAGTGGTTTTAAAAGTGGTTTTTCATTTGTCTCCTTTCCTCGTACTAATTTGAAGATAACTATTTTTAAGATCAATTTTACTAAATATGCATGATCCATGTAGTTCATCTAACATATCATCTAATCTAGGAATATGATGACGATATTTTACCATTATATTGTTGATGGCCCTGCAATCGACACACATCCTTTAGGTTCTATCTTTCTTGGGCACATGGACTCATACTATCCCTCATATATCATTTTCTCATCAATTCTTCCACTTACCTTTGAAGTTCCTTAGTCTCCTCAGGATTACTTTGATAAACTAGTCTGTTTGGAATGATAGCATCAGGTACGAAATCAGTTTGATGTTCAATACCTTGAATGGGTGGTAGCCCACTAGGCATGTCCTCCAGAAACACGTCTTTGAATTCATGCAATAAAAAAGTAGCCAAATTAGGGAAGGGTGTATTAGATTCCCTCAAGATTGATGAATGACACCTTATAAACCAACTAGTAAGACACACGTGCAATGCACATGCTATAGTATAGTTGGCTATATGATAGCATAAATATAAAAAAATATTATTTGTCTTAAATATTAGTTACATTAAACTTAAAACACTTGAAATGATGATAGGTGACAAAAATAATATTAAGAGATTTGATTCAAAGCTTATTTTCTAGACTTTGCGTTTGAAGGTCTCTCTGTTCTTTTTAAAAAAAGACGGAGCATAGATGATTAGATGTTGATGCCCTACTAAAGAGATAATAAAGTTCAACATAGCCCTCATTTTTCTACCTATTGAGGTAAGACATTATGTCTCCTTCATCTCATACTCATAGAATCTTCAATTTAATGTATGAGCTGCACTAGTATTTAATTTCTTTACCAAGACTCTAAGAAAGACGTATGTAGTCAAAACTAATTAATTAATGATAATACAGTGCAGAATTTAGGATAAATCAAGGGCCTCTATCAGTATTAAAACGACAACACAACAAAAACTTCCATCATAGACGCAAAAAGAATGACAAACGATCACCTAACTTCATAAATTTCATCGAATATCTTTTCAGCATGTGTAAAGTCTTGGTTGTGTGGGGAAGTGGAATATACGTTTTATAATTCATGTAAAATTATTTTTGATATTTGAAATTTATCGATCATATATTTATCATAGTCGCATTTCAAGATTTCAAAAGAAAATTGAGAAGCATGATTTTATGTTTAATAATTCATGCAAGATAATTTTTGTTATTTAATCTTTATCAATCATATATTGATCATGGTCGCCCTTTAAACTCTTGAATAAATTTTAAATAGTTGAAAATGAACATTTGTAGTGTAAAATATAGAACCAAACGTAAAAACTAAAGAAAAATGAAATTGAGAGAAATTGGTGTCAGTATAGTGGTTGATGGTGGGGTAGAAAATAAAAATTAACGATTATGATTTTACGTTTAATAATTTAAGATATTTTTTATATTTAAACTTAATCGACAATATATTTATTATTATCACATTTTAAGTTTTTTTAAAAAATTTGATATCGATCCAAATGGATATTCATATCGTGAAATATCGAATCAAACGAAAAATTGAAGGAAAATAAAGTTCGAAAAAAGGAAATTGGAATGAAGTTGAGATTGAGATTGAGATTGAGATTGAAAAGAAACATAAACAATCACGACTTTACGTTTCACAATTAATGTAAAATGATTTTGATATTTAAAATTTATCGATCGTATATTTATCATGACCGTACTTCAACATTTCCAACAAATTTTAAATCGCTTAAAACGAATATTTGTAACTTAAAATATTGAATCAAACGTTAAAAAAAAAGGCTTAGCCGAGCCGAGCCATAAAATTCGAAAAAATAACATTGGAATGAGATTGAGATTGAAAAGAAACATAAACAATCACGACTTTACATTTCACAATTAATGTAAAATTATTTTGATATTTAAAATTTATCAATCATATGTTTATCATGGTCGCACTTCAACATGTAGAGAAGAAAAATTAACGATTATGATTTTACGTTTAATAATTTAATGTAATTTTTATATTTAAACTTAATTGACAATATATTTATTATTATCACGTTTTAAGTTTTTTTAAAAAATTTTGAAATCGATCCAAATGGATATTCATATCGTGAAATATCGAATAAAATGAAAAATTGTAGAAAAATAAAGTTTGAAAAAAGGACATTGGAATGAGGTTGGGATTGAAAAAAAACATAAACAATCACGACTTTACGTTTCACAATTAGTGTAAAAGTATTTGGATATTTAAAATTTATCGATCGTTTATTTATCATGGCCGCACTTCAACATTTCCAACAAATTCTAAATCGTTTAAAACGAATATTTGTAACCACCAAACTCTCTCTTTTATTCTGAGTCGAGCCATAAAGCCATTTGTAACTTTAAAAAAAATCGGCTTAGCCGAGCTGAGCCATAAAACCATTTGGCTCGGCTTGTCTTATGAATAGTAACCACCAAACTCTCTCTTTTATTTATGTAGGATAAGTCGAGCCATAAAGCTATTTGTAACTTAAAAAAAATATTGAATCAAACGTTAAAAAAATAAAAAAAGGCTTAGCCGAACCACGAAACTCTCTCTTTTATTTATGTAAGACAAGATCGTATGTTGGTTCTCAATTGCTGCCCTCTTCAACTCACTTCCCTTTGCAAAGAAATTCACCATCGACTTTTCTCTCTTTTCATAAGACTCTTTTTCTTTCCTCTTTTGTGACCCAACTCTTTTTTCTCACTTTTAGCAACATCACTATTTTCTATCTTGCTCTCTTGTTGTGAAAGATCAATCTCACTCTTTTTTGCTCTCAATTTTTTTCTTTCTCACTTTTCAATTTGATTTGGTCTTCATACACTTGTTGTGGTGTCAACGGTACAAGAGTAACAGATTCCCCATTTTTAGTAAAGCTATACCTGTTTTTGTACTCATCATCAAGCACCTTCCTATTATATTGTCATGACCTCCCCAACAAAATATGTCCGGCATGTATAGGAACTACATCACACATTACTTCATCATGATACCTTCCAATTGAGAAACTCACCAACACTAGCCTGTTCACCTTAACCTTTCCACTTTCATTCAACCATTGCAATTGTAAAGTCTAGGATGTTTTAGCACATTTAATCCCACCCTTTTCAACTAGTGTAGTGCTAGCCACATCGATACAACTAATCCCATCAATAATCATACTACATACTTTATTGTTGACGTGTCATCTCGTATGAAATGTGTTCTCCTTTTGTTGTTCCAAGTCATCCACTTTGATTTGAATATTAAGAGCTTGTCGTGTAACCAACGGATCCCCCCACTGCATATTCCACCTTCTCACCATCACTAGTATCTTCCAATTTCGGTATGTCATCATATTTACCATCACTATCACTCACCACTTCTCCATTGTCACGCAAAATCATCGCCCTTTTGTTTTGATATTGAGAAGCAATGTGTCCCGATTCCAACCACCTAAAGCACTTGATATCCCGATTCTGAGGGGGTTGGAATTCTGCCTTAGGTGTAGCTTTGTTAGCAATTTCCTCTCTTTCCTTTGATAGATCAGTTTTACCCTTTGAAACAGCCCCATCACCTTTATTGTTATAACCCGAAGGACCCGATGGATATCTAGCTGCCCCCTTCATTTTCAATTACCTTTGCACATTCATAGCTACCTGTAGCATGTCTTCCAATTCCACATAATATTGCAACTCTTCCACATTAGCTATCTCCCATTCAAACCATTCAAAAATCGGGCTATAGTGGCCTTCCTATTCTCCTCAACATTCGTTCTAATCATAGAAATTTCAATCTCCTTGTGATAATCATCCACACTTCGAAAACCTTGGTAGAGAGTTGATCAAGCTTCCTATAATAATGATTAGGTACGAACCTTTTCCGCATGATAGCATTCAATTCCTTCCATGTATTAATAGACTTCTCACGATTTCTCCTCCTAGATATTACTAATTGATCCTATTAAATGATAGCATAATCGGTAAATTCAAGTATCGAAATTTTTACCTTCATTCCTTTTAATGACAGAATTTTGATTTTGATATTGTCCATACTTCTATCAACACAATCTCCAACATGCTCTCTACCTCTACTTTCATGCCTAACTCCTCTATCTCTCTTTCTTCCCAATTCAACATCCACCGATACATCCTCATTAATTTCATTATATACTTCAAATTAACCAGTAAAATTCGTTCTATGATCTCCCCTTCCTTGCCTCTTTGCGTCAGAAATTTCTCTAAGTTGTTCCCTACGTAAATTAGCAAGCAATGTGTCTTTCCTATCCAATTTGTTTCTCACATCCTCAAATAACCTTGCATTAGAAATTTCTCTAGATTGTTCTCTACGTAAATTAGCAAGCAATGTGTCTTGCTTTGATACCATCTAATGCGAACCCACGTAGCAATTCAAACTACAAAACCCACACGAGATTGATTCAACCCAAGAAAGCCAAAAATCAACGTTTGAAAGCTCAACCCAATAAATTATTGAATTAAAGAACCAAAAGAAAACCTCTTTTGAGTCTCGGTGTACAGTCATAAGGTCACATGCCTAGGGTCGCATAGTTACTCTTTTCAGCTTTCTCGTCCACTACTGGACCAAATTGATCCATCACGTTTTTTCTTCCAAACCCAGCGTGAAATTTATTCCTTTGCTTGTTGTGAACGATATTTTCGTCCACCAAAACTTGGGCAAGTAGTCACATTGCTTCTTTGGCCACTTGCGACCTAGTCATAGGCCTTTCCTCAACAATCAATGGATCCTTGCCCGGACTTGTCCTCATATCTTGGATCACATCAACCGTTCTTCTAAAATCGTTTGAAAATTATGCTATTTTTTCTTTAAAAAAATTTATGATTATTTTCAAACAAGTTATTTTTTCCTGATAACCAAATATCACAAATAATTTTCAAAGAAGACTAGAGGGGTTTAAGCCTGACCTTAACAAGTCTAGCCTCTTTCAAAAATATTCAGTTTCTAGGTCGGCCGGAGAGTTCACAAATGGTCCCACTTAAAACCCAGCCTCCTAGACAGAACTTCTCTGTATTGTAATTTTCAGTTTTCAAGGTTTTATAAATTTTGTGGAGAATCTTATTTTCACAATCATATTTCTTTAAAATCCAGCACTTCCTTCATCATTTGAGTCGAATCCTTTTTAAGATGTTAAGAAGAATACAAAAAAGAAATTAGAAATACTCCTAGAATCGTATAAATAGAATAATGGAAGAAAACATTAAAATAAATAGAGTAACAATAAAATTAGAGCAAATGGTTGTTGAGGTAGTAGCAGTATTGAAATGAATCGAGCCTTGTATTGCACATAGTTTCTTTAAAACAGATTCGTCTCCTACTGTGGTGCAAGAGGACTAATGGCACCTAGTTCTCAGGATACAACGATTGAAAGTAGCTGACTATCACTTCGTCACTACTTTAGATGAATTAAGAATGCTCAAAATTCTATCACCAAATTAGAATAAAGAACTAAACTATCTAAGTTACTAGTTTGAAAAAATTATCATCCAAACTAAATTGTCACTTGTTACATAAATAGGAAAAAGAAGCCAATACAACAGGTTAAGTCCTTGTTTGGCTAATATTTATAAATTACTTATAATCAATCAAATTATTTTTTATCCACAAATTTAGTGGATTTCATAAATACTATCAGTCATTCATTTTTTTGTATTTATAATTAAAATAATTAATAAACAACTTTAGGAAACTGAGCGATCATTATTATGTACTTTAGTTATTCATAATAATCAATGACAAAGTGAAATGTACCCCCGAATAATATTTATCCTGTAAAATTTGTTTAACACTTCCTCTAAGAATTACATAAATTAAGATCAAACTCTTTGTTCTTGAACTTCTTTTATATTAAGGCTGTGTCTGGGAGAGATTTTCAGCAGATTTCAAGCAAAAAATTGACCGTTGGAGTCAATAGTTGGGTCCCACCTGTGTGCCATTTTCTAAAATGCGCGCAAATGTGCCGCCTAGGAGCGACGCGCGAAGAAAACGAGTCGAATTCTGGGTATGCGCGGAAAAATGCGTTTTTGTTCTAAAATGCGCCACCTAGGCACCTAATCCCGCCTAGGCGAGCCTAATGCCGCCTAATTTTTTTTATTTTTTTATTTTTGGTAAAAAAATCTATTTATTTTTTATATAAAAATATATTTAATGCCTTAAAAATACGAAACGCATTATGGCGCTTATTCTTCTCATTGACACGCCTAAACTTGTGATTCTTGAATCTCGGCCTCGACGCATCGCAACGCATTACACATTTTAGAACATTGCCTGTGTGTAACAAACTCAACAATGGTTGCTTAGTTTGCTTTCTAACGGTTCAAAAATGAATTTTTTTGTTGAAAAAGCTTTGCCAGACAAGTTCTAAATATAAATAATCTAAGCAAATTTGATATTATATATATATATATATATAACACTTTCAATCCCAATTCAACAAATAAACAAATTTTTTGAAAAAAAAAGAAATTAAATTAAAATATGAACCATTTTAAGAAAACATAAATTAAACGAGTCCGGTGACAACTATCCGAACCGCCTGGCTCCATATATATATATATATATATAAGTTTTTTGAAAACACTTTTGATGATACCGTTCCTCGAAACTTAAAATCGACCACACTTCCCGAGGAGTACATGGTTCAGCCCTGCTAAAATCTCACCATCTCCTTGGGCTATGTTCCTCGTGCTCGGGGAAGTCTGATCGGGCGACCCTTCTTGAGTTCACTACATACACCTCAGATCCTGCGACCCCTAACTCGCTGGACGCTCACTCCGTGTTAAGACATCCCTGAAAGCAAAGTCCTTATGGGAATGTTTTACCTAATTGTAAGTGGAATCTAACTCTAGAGTCACAAGTCCATCCAAACACGTGGGTAGAGCGAAACCTACTACATTACAACTTCCAACTACACTAGGACTCCTAGGTGTCTCAGCATCGCAGTCCTACTAGGAGTTCACCACCCACCTCTATAAATATGTCATTCTCATTCATTATCAAGGTACACTTTTACACATAATATTACACGATATTTTATTTTCATACTCTCTCTGACTTAAGCATCGGAGGGGCGACGAGGACACACCTCGACGCCTTCGTTTCAGGTATAGGAAGACCTCATTCATGCTCATTCTCAGTCGTCAAGCTCGGAAGTCGACATGTACGATTTTTGGTAGCATCATTGGCGTCGTCTATGGGAAACGCTACCAAAAGCCATGGTCAACACACGTTCAGGTCTTCGTCCAACAAGTCCATTCGTACCAAACCCGCCACCGACGGAAGAGTCCCAAGAACATCAAGGGGAATCATCTACAGCGCCGGTTGGCCAACCACAGGTGGTTGATGCGGCTGCCTTCGAAGAACTTCGACAGCAAGTAACGATTCTGACCCACTTGCTAAGCCAAATGAGTGCTCATCCGACTCAGGAATAGCCGCCGACACCAACAGTAGGAGAATGAAGAGGGTTCATGGCAGATTCTGGATCTCGAGATACTCGTGAGGCTCATGACGACGGTGGGTTTGAAGCCGCGGGTGTACCGCCAGTAGCCTCGGCCCCGAGGATGGTCGCCATGGACTCGGACGAACTAGAAAAGATCATACAGGATGGAATCACCGCTGGTCTTCAAAAGAGCACCCGAGGTATGACGGGGGTTCACTCCTAACACTCCTTTCACGCGGAAGTGCTCTCTTATCCGCTCCTAGACAGGTTCAAACTTCCCCGAATGAAGGAGTATGATGGAACAACCGACCCTACCAACCATTGAGAATGCAATCTCCACCTGATGCTCGAGACAGGAGCAAGTATTGCGACTACCATCGGGACCATGGGCATACAACAGAGAGCTGCAAAGCCCTCCGCGAGAGATCGAGGTTTTGATAAAAAGAGGGTACTTGAATTCATATGTCGGTCATGATAAGTGCCCAAGGAATGACAATAATAATGGGAAGGGTCCCGAGAGAAGAAGGAATGACAAGCCCACTGCAGGAACAATCAACGTTATTGTTGGAGGTGTAGCATTGGGAGGAGACTCAAATAGTGGGCGTAAACAGTATGCTAGATGGTATAGCCCGAGCTTGAGCATGATGCCTGATGATACGAAAGAAATCAAGTTCGGGTTACAGGACATGGAAGGTCTGTCTCATCCTAATGATGATGCCTTGATCATATCAGCAATCATAGCCAATTTTGAAGTGAAGAGGATACTAGTTGACAATGGGAGCGCAGCTAATGTGCTCTCCCATGAGGCATATTCTAAGATGGGGATCTCAGTCGAATAGCTCAAAGCCGTTAAAACCCCACTTCAGGGGTTCAGAGGCGGTACAATCATACCGGAGGAGATCGTTAATCTTCCACTTACGTTGGGATAGGATCAGAAGCAGGTAACGGAGATCACATCATTCCGGTAGGTCGTACCTCAATGGCCTACAATGCCATCTTGGGCAGGCCATTACTCAACAAGATTAGGGCAATTGTCTCAACTTTCCACCTTACTATGAAGTTACCTACCAGCAACGGTGTTGGAGTAGTGCGCGGCGACCAATCAGCTGCTAGGCAGTGCTATGTAACAAGTGTTCGGGGAATAAGTTCCAATGTCATGCACATCTCGTCATCCGGACCCGAGCCCGACCAATATGGTCGTCTTGCTCCAGTTGAAGAAGTGGTAGAGGTCGAGCTCGAGCCCGGTAGGAAGGTGACGATTGGTTGGGATCTTGACACCAACCTCGTGAAGTGGCTAGTAGGTTGTCTATCCCGCAATATGGACGTATTCGCCTGGAATGTTGAGGATATGCCCGGGATAGACCCGAACATTGCAGTCCACAAGCTCGATATCAATCCAGGGTTAAAACCGGTTAAACAAAGGAAGAGACGATTCGCACAAGAGTGGCGTAAAGTCATTCGTGAGGAGATTGATAAGTTGATCAGTGCTCGGTTTGTCTGGGAAGTTCAGTACACCAACTAGTTCGCCAATGTCGTGCTCATGAAGAAGGCCAATGGAAAATGGAGGGTTTGTATTGACTTTACGGATCTGAATAAAGCATGCCCGAAGGACAGTTATCCCCTACCTCGGATCGACAACCTCGTGGACAGCATGTCGGGGTATAAATTGTACAGCATCCTCGATGCATTTTCAGGATATCATCAGATCCTCATGGCTGAGAAAGACCAGGAGAACACATCATTCATGGCTGACTCGGCCATATACTGCTACAGGGTCATGCCCTTTGGATTGAAGAATGCAGGAGCGACTTACCAGAGGCTCATCAACAAAATTTTTGCAAATATGATCGGGAAAAATGTTGAGGCCTATGTGGATGACATGGTAGTCAAGAGCAAGCAAACAGAGCTGCACATAGCAAATCTTGAGGAAGTATTCTCCACCCTACACAAGTACATAATGAAGTTGAATACTGCAAAATGTGCATTCAGAGTTGCCTCGGGTAAATTTCTGGGTTTCATGATCATGCACAGGGGAATTGAAGCCAACCCAGACAAGATAAATGCGCTTACATCTATGGAATCCCCTAGGAACAAGAAAGAGGTTCAAAAACTGACTGGTCGTATCGCCGCACTGAACAGGTTCATGTCCCGTTCAGCCGACAGATGTTTTCCATTTTTTAAAGCTCTAAGGGGAAATCATAACTTTAAATGGAACGAGAAATGTGAGGAGGCATTCCAGGAACTCAAGCGAACGTTGGCGACCCCACCAGTTCTCACAAGCCCCGAGCCTGGAGATACCCTACTTCTATACTTAGCAGTCTCTCAAAACGCGGTAAGTGGAGTGTTGGTAAAAGAGGTTGGCAGAGCTCAACAACCAATTTACTATGTGAGTAAGGTATTGCTTGATGCGGAGACAAGGTATACCTTGGCTGAACAACTAGCTCTTACCTTGGTAGTATCAGCAAGAAAATTAAGACAATATTTTCAGTCTCACCCGATTGTCGTGCTGACGAATCAACCACTCAAACATATACTCCAGAAGCCCGACGTGTCTGGGAGGTTATTAAAGTGGGCTATTGAACTTGGCGAGTTTGACATTGAATTCAAACCTCGGCCCTCAATTAAAGCACAGGCCCTGGCCGACTTCATAGCAGAACTCACCCCAAGGCCTTGGAGGCCAGCAGATAGCCCGACCAGTAACGTCACGGAAATATGGGAAATATTTGTGGATGGAGCATCAAATAGCTCTGGGCTCGGGTGCAGGCGTCATAATCATGGGCTCGAACAGGCATATGGAAGTACAATGTGCACTCCGATTTGAATTTCACGCTACAAATAATGAAGCAGAGTACGAAGCGGTTATAATTGCGCAAGAGCTCGCCATTAACCTGGAGCTTGAGCACATAAAAATTTTCAGCGATTCGCAACTTGTGGTTGAACATATTGAAGGGACATTTGAGAGAAAGGATGAGAAGATAAGCTTGTACTGCCTAAAGGTTCACGATCTTCAAAGAAGGTTCAAGAGTTGTGAAATAGTGAAGATCCCCCTCACCGAAAACCATAAGGCCAATGCCTTGTCCAGGCTCATATTCATGGGGATCGACGGTCTTGACAGAACAGTTCACGTCAAGTTGTAACAGAACCGAGCATAAGTCAATCATCTCCTATCATGGATATTGAGCACGAACCTTGTTGGATGGACCCGATTACTGACTTCATAAACAATGGGAATTTACCCGTTGACCCGCGTGCAGCGAGGAGCGTTCGGGCTCGAGCACCAAAGTATTGCATGATCAGGGGAGTTCTGTTCCGCCGAAGCTTTACTCTTCCGTATCTTCGATGCCTCAAACCTTCAGAGGCTATCCAAGCCCTAGCAGAGGTCCACGATGGTGTGTGCGGGAACCATCAAGGCGCTCGGGCCCTTGCCTTCAAACTCATAAGGTACGAGTATTATTGGCCTACCATGAAGATGGATGCTGTGGATTACGTAAAGAAATGTGACAAATGTCAAAGGTTCGGCAACGTCATCCACTCCCCAGCCAAAGACTTGACCCCTATTCCCTGCACGGCTCCATTCGAACAATGGGGCGTAGACATCCTCGGCCCTTTCCCGCTCGCCTAAGGATAGTTGAAGTTCATTGCCGTAGCTGTGGAATATTTCACTAAGTGGGCCGAGGCCGAACCCCTGGCCATAATTTCAGAACCCAAGTTGAGGTCATTCGTTTGGAAGTCCATCATCTGTAGGTTCGGAATACCGAAGGTCCTCATAACTAACAACGGAAGGCAATTTGATAACCAATGGTTCAGGAGATTTTGCACCAACTTGGGGATAGACCATTACCTAACCTCGGTTTCACATCCCCAGAGCAATGGCCTAGCCGAGGTTACCAATCGGATTGTCCTGGAAGACTTCAGGAAAAGGCTCGGGGAAGCTAAAGGAGCATGGTCGGAGGAGCTACCTTCTATACTTTGGACGTACAGAACATCCCACAAGACAGCAACATGGGAGACCCCTTTTATGTTGGCATTCGGGGTAGAAGCCATACTTCCAATCGAGACCAGGTTGCCGAGCCTAAGAAGACTCGAGCATGGATTTGAGGAACTCTCAACAGAGCACCTTGACCTCCTTGAAGAGGTAAGGGAACAAGCCTCCATCAGGATAGCATCTTACCAGAGCAGGACAGCAAAGCACTTCAATCGCAAGGTAAGGCCTAGACAGTTCAGAGTCGGGGACCTCGTCTTGAGGAATGTCGAAGCAGCGGGTCATGCCCCAGGCAAGTTAGGAGCCGTTTGGGAAGGACCTTTTGAAGTTATAAGACAGGTTTGGAATGGAGCATACAACTTGAGAGACACCTCGGGAAGACCACTCCCTAGGCCTTGGAATGCTAATAACTTGAAGATTTATTACAAGTAGTTTATTTTGCTTTGTAGTGTCATGTTTCCAGTTAGTCGGGCTTGCATGCCTCGTGCTCAGTTTACTTTTCAGTTGTTTGGGCTTGCATGCCTCGTGCTCAGTTTAATTTCTGATTTGACAAGGAAAGATTAGTTTGCTCTAATAAATAAGATCATGATATCAAGCACCTCTAATCCTTGCCTCCGAGCAAACACATCAAAGCCTTGCCATAGGTAAGCACCTCCAAGCCTTGCCTCTGAGCAAGCACCTCTAAGCCTTGCCATGGCAAGCACATCAAAGCCTTGCCATAGGCAAGCACATCCAAGCCTTGCCTCTGAGCAAGCACATCAAAGCCTTGCCATAGGCAAGCACCTCCAAGCCTTGCCTCCGAGCAAGCACCTCCAAGCCTTACCATAGGCAAGCACATCAAAGCCTTGCCATAGGTAAGCATATCAAAGCCTTGCCATTGGCAAGCACCTCCAACATTGCCTCCGAGCAAGCACATGAAAGCCTTGCCATAGGCAAGCACATCAAAGCCTTGCCACTGGCAAGCACCTCCAACCTTGCCTCCGAGCAAGCACATCAAAGCTTTGCCACTGGCAAGCACCTCCAACCTTGCCTCCGAGCAAGCACATCAAAGCCTTGTCATAGGCAAGCACTTCAATCATTGCCACTCGCAAGCACCTCCATGCCTTGCCTTCGAGCAGGCACCTCCAGGCCCTGCCTCCGAGCAAGCACCCCATATCCTCGAGTTGCTAACTTGTTTTGAAGATAATTTTGAGCAACACTGCTCGGGCTTCAGAAAACCATGCTCCTCGAGTTGCTAACTTGTTTTGAAGATAATTGGAGCAACCTTGCTCGGGTTTTCAGATCATCATGCTCGTCGAGCTGCGACTTTGTTTTGAAAATAAAGTACAGTATTGAGGAAAGTCGAGTAGCTGATGCTCGAGAAGTCTAGCCCATGGCTCCTTCGTATCCTAACATATTGGAAATCATTGCTTAAACTATAAATCAAGAGCATGTGCAATCGAGCGGTGGACGAGGCGAATTCATGGCTCCTCGGTATCCTAACATATTGGAAATAAAGCATGAATAAAGCCTTGATCGGGCAACATACATTAAATTCCAAAAGTATTAAAATGTCTGGCCCTGATCGGGCAATATACATCACAAAATACAAAAAAAAGGAAAAATTGCAATGTTTGGGTTGGGGGTAGGGGCCTATTCTTGTTTGTCAGTCATCAGGGGCCTTGAAACCTCAGTTTCTTCATCAACTCCATCCTCATCCTCGATCATTGTACCCTCTGACGACGACAACTGGAGACCTTCAACAGCGTGGGGAGACGGCGTCAACTCATCAGCATTAACCTCGGGAAGCTTCGCACGAAGATATGCCCGGGCTTGCTTGAAGGCATAGTTGTACGAGCCCAGGGCATAATATCCTTTCATTGCCCCGAACTCCTCCGAACTTTTGAAATCTTCAATGGCCTTCGTCCTAGCATCCTTGAGCTTAGCCTCGAAGTCTTTAGCTTTACGCTCGAGTTCGAGCTTGGCCTCCTCCGCCTCATCCTTCACCACCCCGACCTCATCCTGTGCCTGCCTCAGCGATGCCTTCAACTCGGCGTTCTCTTTTGATTGACGTACACCTGCGGCCTCGAGCTCCAATATTTGTTCAACTCGACGGTCCTCGGCCTCGAGCGAAGCAACCTTCTTTCTCTCGTCCTCTTCCCTCAGGTCCAATGCTCGAGCCATGGTCAATGCCTTCACACAAAAACAAGCACAAATGAACAGTAGGAATCGAGATTGTAAAAGAATCTTAAGTACAAACCTCGACGTACCTTCAATGTCAGAGCCTCGATCGCCTTGACACCCTCAGACATGCTCAGCTCTCTTCCTCGGTACTTCTTGAGGAGCTCAGGGACCAGCGTGCACCTCCCATCCTCCATTCCTGATGATGGGCAATGAGGAGTGTCGTCATCGAGATCGACGATCGCGGGTGTCCTTCGAGGATCGTGGGCGCGAGGGGCTTGGCTGGCATGAGTCTCGGGCTGTGGAGCATGCTCTTCAGTTGGTGTCCCCGATGTTTGCCCTGGGCCACTCTTCAGAAGGTCCGGTGTTCTTTCTCGAGGACGTTTCCTACCCTTTTTACTAGTCTGTTTAGCATGAACAGCTTTCAATTTCTGTTGTACTACTCGGCGGAGGTCAGAGGGGTCGAATGCCATCTCAACAGATGCCAAAACAGACAAAATATAAGTCATGAGGTCGAAGCACTATCAAGCCCGAAGATTAGATTGTGAACGAGAAGCTGCCCTACCCTCAACACCCTTTACATTAGTGAGGTCGAGAATATCGTCCCCAACTAGGTCATCTAACTTGAATGCTAGAGGCTCGAGCCTGACCAAGTACTGCCTATCCCTCTCTAACACCTCAAAATAACCTTGACCCTCATTAAAATACTCAGTCTTCGGTATAGTCCACCGAGGACTGAATGGGTGGTCGGGGTCTTGAGGGCAAATGTAAAAGAACTTTGATTTCCACCCTTTGAGGGAGCTCGGGTACCTCGGGACTTTAAACTCACCTCGAGAAGATAAATATACGAAGCAGTTGAAGCCCGGGAGGGTTTTCAATTCGAATACCATCCTGAGCAGGTCTAACCTCGGGTTTATGGCTAAATACCTACAAGCTACGAAGAAATAAATAAGCAGCCTCCACCCATTGGGAACCACATGCCCGGGACACATACTGAACTCGACAAGGAACTCGAGGAAGAATGGATGAAGAGGCCACCTAAGCCCACCCTTTAATGCCTCTCGAAAAATAACTATCTTCCCCTCCTGAGCAATGTTCACTCTATCCTCGGGCCCAGGGGCTCGCACGTCACAAACAGGCATTAGACCAAATTCCCGAGCTATCCCAACAACTTCGTGCTCCTTATACCTACATCTAAGGTCGGGAAAGGAAAGTGCAGGATGGCTGCCTACGGGGATTGCATAAGGGATCACAAAATGACCTTCAGACGATGAGCCCGAGCCCGACGAACTACTTTCCCTAGACATTTAAATATATATACAAACTAAAGGTCACGAGGTCTTACCTTAAGCCTAAAACCCGAGGTGGTTCGAGGAGTATTTGAAGAGTGAAAGGTGCCAAATGAAGTGGGGTATGGAGGTATTTATAGGATCCTGAGAAGCCCAAAGGTCTTTCAATCTTGGCCCTCCATCCCTCGCCACGTATCATTCATCTACGCAGTGTGACTATAGGCTCGAATATCGAGGCCACGTGGAGCATCCTAACACGCCAGCTGTCTCCCCCAGCCTCAAGAACGAGGACCTTACATGACTGTCCAGTCCATAGCCAAGGATGAGCAGCCTCATTTCATGAGCTTTCAAGCCCATTCCAGTGGCTGAGCAACACCATCCCTTGGGTTGTTCATGACTGTCCAGTCCATAGCCAAGGATGAGCAGCCTCATTTCATGAGCTTTCAAGCCCATTACAGTGGCTGAGCAGCACCATCCCTTGGGCTGTTCAGTCCACTATGAAGGTCGACCACCTCCTGTCCGACGCCTGTGATGTACACTACAGAAATTGGTCATTCTACTTCAAGGACTGTGCATCACATCCCAAGATCTCGAGCATCGATCTCCGGCATGAATGCACGGGGGCCAGTGATGATACCGTTCCTCGAAACTTAAAATCGACCACACTTCCCGAGGAGTACATGGTTCAGCCCTACCGAAATCTCACCATCTCCTCGGGCTATGTTCCTCGTGCTCGGGGAAGTCTGATCGGGCGACCCTTCTTGAGTTCACTACATACACCTCAGATCCTGCGACTCCTAACTCGCTAGACACTCACTTCGTGTTAAGACATCCCTGAAAGCAAAGTCCTTATGGGAATGTATTACCTAATTGTAAGTGGAATCTAACTCCAGAGTCACATGTCTATCCAAACACGTGGGTAGAGCGAAACCTACTACATTACAACTTCCAACTATACTAGGACTCCTAGGTGTCTCAGCATCGCAGTCTTACTAGAAGTCCACCACCCACCTCTATAAATATGTCATTCTCATTCATTATCAAGGTACACTTTTACACATAATATTACAGCATATTTTATTTTCATACTCTCTCTGACTTAAGTATCGGAGGGGCGACGAGGACACACCTCGACGCCTTCGTTTTAGGTATAGGAAGACATCGTTCGTGCGCATTTTCAGTCGTTAAGCTCGGAAGTCGACATGTACGATTTTTGGTAGCATCAACTTTCAATCCCAATTCAACAAATAAACAAATTTTTTGGAAAAAAAAAAAAGAAATTAAATTAAAATATGAACCATTTTAAGAAAACATAAATTAAACGAGTCCGGTGACGACTATCCGAACCGCCTGGCTCCTTTCCAAACAGTTATATATTACAATTCAAAGGGTTTTAATTTCACAATACTAGTATCCTTTTTCCAAGCCAAAAACCCTAGGGAGCTCAGTCGAAAATCAAAGAAATAACCCACAGACTTTCTGTTGGGTTAATTTATACCGGTAATTTGTAATCGTTCTTAATTCTACTTTGAATTTTATGTCACTGGTCTGAATCATTTTATATTTTCTGCATTCATTTGGTAACTCCCGTTGTTACACTTCTCTGTTTATCAATGTACAGTCGTTATGGTCTCTATTTCAATTGAAAAATAGTCAGGAATTAGTTTTTTGATAGCAGCAGAAGATGCAAGATATGTCTATCAGTATTTTAACAGATGGAAAATGCGGTTTATCTATAACAATAAGAATACATAAAAGTTTAGAAAAAAGGTGTATAATTTTTTGTTTAAATTTTATTCAGTAGCTGCAAGAATCAATATTAGTTTAATGATGAAGCTAGTTGTGCTGGTAGAATTTCTGGGCAAGAAATTGTTTACTTTTTGTGTTGAGAAAAAAATCCTGTAATTATGATATAGGAACATTTAAAATGTTCAAATTTGGTAAATTACACGTGGAAGACATATTTTTGAAATATTTTTGTTTTTTCTTCTTTCGGGAAACAAAATATCGTTTGTTTTGACATGTGTTGTACTGTTACTGACACTAAGTCTTCTGAACAAAAAGTTTGAAAGATTATCTATAATTTTCTTGTACCATGAAGTGAAATGCCCTATTAGAAGCTTTTTTCAGAATAACGAAATCTCTATAATATTTTATTTAATGGTACATGAGAGAGTGAGGTAAACCACATAGATGGGTTTTGTTAGCTATGCAAATTTATCATGTACTCGTGATTTTTGCATACAAGGAATCCCATTGTGGAAATACCTATAAGATTTAATGGTTCTCGCATTGAATATCTTCTGATGCGCATCCACAATTCATATATACTTTCCATTTTTAGCCGTCGGTTCACTTCGGAGACTTCCAACTTGAAAGCCCTTGATAAGATGTGGTTTAACATTAATACTTCTATGAAAAATGATTCAAATCTTGGACTTGTAAGATAATTTTTTAACGTCATTTTAAATTAGACAATATAGGAATTTTTCATCGTTTCGTCCTATAAAACATTTACCTTTTCTCATAATAATAAACTTACTGGCGTGTCCTCGCACTTTTAGAGCTTTGCCTTCTAATAATGAACTTATTCCTTCATCCAGTGGTATTTTAATTCAGCTACATATGAGGCATTTGATGAGTATATCATTCTCATTACTCTCATTAAGTATGCTATTTGCATTTTTGTAACTATGAGACTGTTTGAGCCACATTTTTTTTTATGAAAATGTATTTTGGAATAGCATTTTGATGGATAATGTGTGGTTAAAAAATAAGAAAAATTTTTTGGGTTGCCTGTAATATTATTTTATTGAATAATATGTGGTTGAAAATAAGAGAGAAATATATTTTGGAAATAACGAGACCCAAACAAGGGTTATATAACAATATTACATGAAATTAAGTATCCTGAGCTTTATATTTCACTTACTATAGCATTTCTGGCTGCAGTGATTGTAAAATTCATGATGTTAAGCTTTTTTATATTGAACTTTGCAATGCTTTATCAGGTTTTTTGATTGTTTGCTTGTTGATTCCCTGCACTAGGAATTCTTTGCAGAAATTAGCATTCTGTCGGTTCAGATTCTGTAAACATGTCAGTTCAATTGACGCCTTCAAAAAGATCATTTGATCGAAATCCTAGAGAGTTAAATGGTAGGGGGAAATGGCAAAAATCAGCAGCTTTTGGTTCAGATAATTCTGCATCAAGAGGATCCCCTGCTAGCAATGTTATACGTTTACTCTGTCCGGCTTCCAAGATTGGTGCTTTAATTGGAAAAGGTGGAGGCATTATATCTCAGATACGTCAGGAAACGGGGGCAAAGGTCCAAATTGAGGATACATTTCCTGGATGTGATGAAAGAGTCATTGTTATTGTAGGGTCAGATAAGGAAAATGAAGTTGGCAGCGGACACAGCAAGGCAGATGGTGAGGAGACTAACACCACTGGAAAGGGTGATGAGGGTGATGACACAGATGAGCATGGAGAAAATGATGAAGATAAGCAGTCCGTTCTAGTTGAGGATTCTCAATCAGAAAATGTAGTTTCATCTGTTCACAAAGCTCTGTTACTTGTGTTTGAAAGGATCATTGATGGAGAATCAGAGATAGATGGGGGGGATGAAGGGGTTAATAAGATTCCCTCATCTGTTGTGAGGTTACTTGTGTTCTCCAGTCAGGTGGGGTGCCTGCTAGGGAAAGCTGGTAGTGTTATAAAACAAATGTCTTCTGAAAGTGGAGCTCAGATTCGAATCCTTCCGCGGGACAAACTGCCTTCTTGTGCATCTTCTTCAGATGAGCTGGTTCAGGTATCTTGTCATATATTTTTACTTCGCATTTCGACACGTCTGGCTCAAATATAAACACTATAGTTAATGATGGTATATGCACTTCGGGTTTGCCTTCTCTGTAACATATCAAGATTGTCAAAATTTGCTTGAAACTAAATTTGGGCAACCATGACAACTTAATAAACTCTGCTTTCTTGTTCTTTTTAATTTCTTTCCTAGAGGAACCAAACCACAATCTTCAGTCACGTGTAATGTGTTGCGGAAATATAATGTTAAAGCTAAGTGCTGACAGGGACCTTCATACACTGGAGGGAAAATGATTGTTGATGATAAAAAAGAGAGATTAAATATTAGGAGACCGATGATTTGTCTTTTGTACTTTATGTTTTGTTTCTTTTGATGCATCTGATTTTTTACTTCCTATAAGTTGGTGGGCTGAGTGTAATTTCAAAAAATCTGGTTCACTGCAGCACAGCTGAACACCTCCTGTGTGGTTTTGGTGTTTGTGCTAGTGTGATAACTAGTGCCTGTTTATTTGTGTACCTTATTGAATTTGGGACACATATATTCAACTCTAGGACATAACATCGTTATTCTCTTGATATGTTTGCTTTACATCCAAGACAATTAGTTTTAGCATAAGAAGTTTGTTTTATTTATTTTTGAACAATTTTATGGCAGATATCTGGAGGACTTGATGCTGTTAGGAAAGCTCTTCAATCAGTTTCACAGCAACTACTTGAGCATCATGTTTTCGATCAGGACTCTCTCTCTTCAAACCCCAGTGGGCCCTCATCTTCTTCCTTTGGTCCTACTAGACAGGATGCATTTCAATATTCAAAACGTTCTCTCCATGGACATGCGCCACCACATTCTTCTGGATTTCATGGTGATGAAGCCAGTTTTCCTGGCAGGATGAATCCTTCTCCAGGTGTACTTAGCTTCCGGTTATTGTGTCCGGACGAGAAGGTGGGTGGGGTAATTGGAAAGGGAGGAAGTATAGTCAAGGCAGTTCAACATGAAACTGGCTGTGAGATCAAAGTCGTGGATGGTGTTGCTGATTCAGAGGATCGCATAATTGTCATATCTGGCCCAGCTGTATGGTTTTGAGTCTTCTAAAGTTTCAATCTTTATGTTTTCTCTTTTCCACTTTTTGTTATTGATTCAATGCAGAAATTGTGAAAGTTTAGTTCCAATTATACAGCACCCAGATGAAAGAATATCTGCCCCACAAGATGCAGTACTTCGTGTACAATCAAGAATATTTAGAGCCCCAGCAGAAAGGAATGAGGAGACATTGATGGCGAAACTCCTTGTCTCCTCTAATCAAATTGGATGTCTCCTTGGCAAGGGCGGTGCTATTATTGCTGAAATGAGGAAGTCAACTGGTGCTTATATCCGTATACTGGGGAAAGATAAAATCCCAAAGTGTGCTTCAGAAAATGAAGAAGTAGTTCAGGTTTGGCTGGATGCTGAAAGTAGTGTTTTCTCATATGGTTTTTTGTAGAGCCAATTTTATTCCTGTTGTTTCTTTACCACTTATTCTAAAGCTTTAATTCTCTGCCCCCTTCCTTATGGTGTTTAAGATAAAAGTAAACATAGCACTGGACTCATCTTTGACCTTTTCTTATTTCTTGGCTTATTTTCTTGTGTAGATAAATGGAGAATTTGAAAGAGTTGAAGAGGCTCTTTTGCAGATAACTGCTAGATTGCGTGATCATTATTTTCGTGATGCATTTCCTTCAATGCATCACCCTCCTAATCCAGGCTTTCTGGACCAAGTACCTCAGTTTCCTTCATACATGGGAAGGAGGGAGCTTTCACCTTCAGGAATATTCTCTTTAGGGCCATCTTTTCACAAGTTTGATGCTCCTGGTGGCCTGCCACCGCGTGGTGGCTTTCATCCACATAATGATCATCCTCCATTTGCGAATGATTTTCATAGACCAGGCCTGCCTCACATTTCTGAAAGAGTGCCATCCTCAGCGCCATGGGGACCTCGGGTATCTACTTGTTATTTCATATTGTGTTGCCAAGTCACACATCTATTACACCATAGTGATTTGCATAATCCTTGGATGACTTCTCTTCCTAGTTCTTTTGCCAAACAATGCCAGTTTTCCCTTTCATTATGGTCATTTGAAATTTATTTGAACTTTTTAATTTTTAGGAGCATTTCAACATAATTGACAAATATCCAATGCTAATGGTCATTAGTGAAAGTTAGCAGTAGTTCATGTTTTGATGTTTTACGAACTCTTGGACAGGGGGTTATTGAAGACACTGGCCCAATAGGCTTCCCGGACTATCCAGGAGCTCCTCAGAGAAGACTTGGTGGATTTGGAGGGTTTGTCCATTCTAGATTTTTATAAACAATTATTAGTTTTAGTTTTAGTTTTCATGATTTTTGATCATATATTTTATTTCACCAATGCAGAGGAAATCATCCAGCTATTATCACCAGCACAACTGTCGAAGTTGTTGTTCCTCGCTCTGTTGTCCCCGCAATCTATGGAGAGGATGGTGAATGTCTTAGACAAATACGTGAGGTATACTTGTCTGAAACATCCTCTGACGATCAGACTTATCTCTTTTGCTGTAAAAATGGCATTTTCCTTTCAAAACAATTTCTATGTTTTGTACCTTAGATAGGAAAAATTAATTTTCGTGGGCTTTTTATTTGATTATAGGTGGTCTTGTTGGAATGGAAACTAACTTTATCCTGTTACTTCTTGGATTTAGGAAGTATTTTAGTTAATCCCTTTTACAATATTCCACTGCCCATATTTTAAAACTTTCTCGTCCCTCTTGGTTAGAGGTGCTAATTTACTACCACTTCAATAGATAAAGGCCTTGTGGTTTATCTCCAGTGCTTGAGTAGATTCAAGTGCACTTAGCTTGAATCGAGCACCTTTTTGGTGGCATCATGGTGGATTTAAACTTTCACAGGAAAAGATGCTTGTAATGCTTCAAAATGCAGTGGACCTCTTTTGCTTTGCCATGGGAGTTATATGAATTCACTCTTATTTCAGTTCTGAGGATGTGTATATTTAATGGAAAATAACTAGATCATGCTAAGTTCCCAGTTCTAGGTTCTAGATTTGGTGAAGGGCTTAAATTTGTGCCTTTTGCATTATTTCTTTTTGAACTTTTAATTTTTAATTATGAATGTATTCTCACATACATCTTGATTATCTGAGATAGCGTTGTTAATTTGTGTATTTCAATGGCTGAATTGTCTTAAATTCAAAGCTGTTAAATATTTCTGTAATTATTCTGTTTCAGATTTCTGATGCAAATATTACCATCACTGGTTCCAAGCCTGGAGCGGCAGAAACAGTCATCATAATATCTGGGACGCCTGAACAGACCAGTGCAGCACAGAGTCTCATTCAAGCATTTGTAATAAGCGAGACTGAAGCATCTTGATCTTTGATAGAGGTATTTCCCAAGTTTTTACTGACTGCAAATTAGAATTTTGTTGTCTTCTCAGAATTGGTTTCAGGCAGGCATTTACTATGAGCATTTTTTGGTTAAGCTTAAAGAGGAAGTAAAGTTACTTTTAAGTCACTTTTAGCTTCCAAACATGTTTAAAGATACTTATTTTGAAAGTAACTTTTACTTTGCTATCAAAATAAGTAACTTATTTTAAACTTTAACCAATTGGGAAACTTATTTATTTTAAAACATACTTATTTACTTAAAGTAAGTGTACCGATAAGTGAACCTTCTAACCTTAGTCAAACATTCTGATACGTTTCTCTTGTATGAGTTATATTTTCTGACAATTTGAAGGCAAGACTTCAATTTGTCTTGTTGATATTTGCTGATTCAGGTGAAGCCTACAATGATTGAAGAATGCAGATATTCCTAATTTATCTTGTGGTGAGTAACAACTTAGCATATGCAAAGTTTCACTTGGAAAAAACTTTGCTATTTATCTGACCTTGTGGTAAGAATGCGTGCCTACCAGTGCAATGTAGTTGCCCAGTCAAATTGTACTTTGGATTGCAGAACCCCTTTAGATTATGTATGCAATGAGATGGGAAGAAAAAGAGTTAATTTTTCATCGTGTATTCCCCTCATGGAGCATATATATATTTTCTATGATTCAGACGAGTTGGCAATGGCATGTTTAGTTTAGTTTCTATGTTGGGATTTTGGAAGACATCGGAGGTCTTTTCTGCAACATTTTCATATATGTTCTCCGTCTGCCATCTTCAAGCATATGGATTCACCAATTATAAATGGAGGCTGCACTTTTTATCCGTTTCTTAAGAATGTTTTATGTAATAAAAAATTTGGATAGTGCCAAAAACAGAAAACATAAAATTAATATTTTCTATAGAAATAAAAAAAGGTATAGATACTGTATAAAACAAATCCATCTTCCATTATATAGATCCATGTGTCATAAAATACCAAAAACACTTGACCAAAAAGTTTCCAATATTCTTCCGAAAATAGCCTGTGTGCACTCATTTTTTACAGCATTTCGAGAAATAAATTATAAAAAAAAAAATGAAAACTACAAGGTAAATAAGCAAATAAATGAATTATTATAATTTTCTCTACACAGACCTAAAGAAACAGCATCCCCCCTGGGGTGAAGCACCATGCATTTTCGTCAGTATATTAGCTATACTGCAAGACTGAACTTGAAACGCTTAATGAAATTGGTAGCCTTTTTATGATTTTGTTGACTGGCAGTGTACTTTAAAGTTGGAAGATTCATTCTCCAAACAAATTATACTACAGGTTTTGAGTATTCTGTATCGTTTTCCCCCATTCTGTTATTCATTTTCAGGGATTTCATTGTATGATGTAGTGCATTTATTTGTCACTAACTTCATCTTTGATGCACGTGCATGTACTGTATGTTCCATTATGTCAATCGTAACACTTGAGTGTCACTAAGACAACTCTGATGAAATACTACCCAACCGTGGAAAAAAATTGGCTTCTTGTGAGGTCATCATGAATTGGGAAATTCTTGTGCTTTGGGTTAAAGAATAATAAAGATCAGGAAAAGTATCCTAATCCTAAGTAAAATTGGCTTTTTGGTTGGTGTTGTGATTCGGAATGAAGTGTCCTAAGATAATGTAATTTTGTGAATGAAATGCCTACATTTTTGATTCAACCTGACAAGGGAAAGGTGAATTCTCATAGTTATAAATTACTGTACTTGAGGGTTTGTTTAAGCCCCATTTTTTAGGAAATTATATTTTTAGGAAATTATATTTTAGAGAATGTGGTTAAAGAGTAGTGAGAAGTTTTGAGTTTACGTGTAAAATAATTTTATTAGGGAATGTGTGGTTGAACGTTTAGGGAAAAATGAGTTCTTAAAGAATGAGGCTCAAACAGGGGCAGAATTAAGGACTGCATTAAGACCTATAGATTGAAAGTTTCTAATTCTGATAGGAGACTTATATTGAATTTGGTAATCTTTGCAATGGATGAGATGTTTCAACAAGTACAAAAACTGAGAATTTCATACCCTTCGGAAATGTTGAGGTAGATGAACCTGATAGTGTTACATATGATCATTCACAGTTTTGGCAGAATAAAATTGGGTTTGAAAACATTGTATACGTGACCAATCTTGGCCTGAAATACTGGATGTCAATGTCTCTTCAGCTTCTAACTACCCATTCTCCTTTTAAGTCTCCTTCCTTTGTAATTCACATAAAGAGCTCATTGTACATCGATGGCTATTGGTAGGAACCGGTAAAGCTGCCCTCTCCCTGAAACCACCAATACGATCTGTCTGTAGTCCCTAATTGTTAGAACGTGTCTTCTTGCTTTATTCAAGCCCCTTTCTTGCTCGCGTTAGTAAGGCATTTGCATTTTATTTTAGTTCACCAGCATAGCTTTAATAACGATAAATGGTGATGATTTTATTTCTCAAGTTGAATTAAATTTGAACTTTAGATAGTTTTTCTATGACATGAACGTTCAGTCTCCCGCAACCTAATCGAGGTTACTTGTGTTGCGTGGTAATACTTACACTGAGTAGTTTCTTTGGTGGTATCAGCTTGTTCTTTCTATTAGCTGAAAGAGATGAATGATGGTTTCCATTATGTAATTTGAGGTATGTTAGACTACATGTTTTGTATTTCTGTTCGGAGTTTGGAGTAAATTCTAGAGGTAAGGTTAGAATGTTTCACTTTTGGTAGTTGATACTAATTCTTTGTATTAATGGAATAGGTAGGGGCAAATGCTTAATCAGGTAATTTTTGTTTAAAAATAAAATATGATGACAACTTCATCCTCGCGCAAAAGAAGCATGGAATCCTCATTGAAGGAGATTTTCGCAAGAATAATTATTATGGAGATGTTGATCTTGTTAATATCGGCCCATTCCTCCTTTGATGACTCCCAGTAGAGAAAGCCTAAATTTGCCGATGTGGATTGAAAGGAAGTTAGGGATGGACATAAATCTTTCCGCCTATCCGGAGTGTTGGAAATAAAGCCATTTTTTTTTTTTTTTCCCGATCATTGGAAGTGGTGGTTGGTCGAAGCTCCAGTAGGTAGCCACTCCCTTCTCAGAGAACCGTACGTGAGACTTGGATGATATATGTGATTATTCTGTAATTATTGTAATTAGGCGTGATTAGTATAATAGTAGACGTGATTATTGTAATGGCTGGTTTTCAGCCTTGTAATCAGAAATATTCACACTATTTATTGAAATGAACTCTCACGTGGAGAATCATTCAAAACCAAATCAATTGTATTGACATGGTATTAGAGCCCTCAATTTAAAAGGGGACTCTTCTGGGTATTCTAATTTCTCGGCACTCACTTGGCGGATCAGATTACTGTGGTAGCCGTCAATTCTGTGGAGTCTCTGTGTGAAGTTTTGCTCCTATGTGTCGTCGACTCCGGTTCGATTGCAGGCACTTGTTGTTGCCTCTATCCGTGTCATCGACTTTTGCTCTTTGCGTCGGAGAAGGTTGTGGTTGCCAGCACTTGTCGTTTTCGGTCGGGATCTTCTGGTGTCGAGGAGCTTCCGGCGATTTCGTGGTTGACGCGAGAGAGATCGTGAGATAGGGCTTGAGGATTTGGGCTCCAATGTTGTTTTGAAATTTATTTCCAATTGGGCCATACTATTTGGGCTTGAGGATTTGGGCTCCAGTGTTTGGACTTGTGGTTGGTTTGGCCTCCTTTGAAATTCATTTCTAAATTAGGCCAAACGAATTGAGCCAAGGGATTGGGCTTGTTATTGGATCTGCTTCATATTATTTCAATTGTTTTTTTATTTTAACAATGTCTATTGGGCGTGAAATTCACAGGTAAAAAATGTTCTATATGTGAATTTCAATTTCGTTTATTCGTTACAAGAAAAGAAATGTGGGGTCATATTAATGGAGGTGATCTTGCTCCCACGTATCCTAGAGAATGGCAAGCTGGAAGATCAAAGATGCTCGGGTTATGACTTGGATTTTAGAGTCTATTGACCCTATGATTGTTCTGAATCTAAGGTCGTATAAGACTGCTAAGAGTATGTGGGAATATGTGAAGTAAGTTTACCACCAAGACAATACAGCACGACAATTTCAATTGGAGTCTGACATTGCTAGTTATACTTAAGGCGATCTATCTGTTCAAGAATATTTTTCTAGGTTTCAAACTTTGTGGGCTGAGTATACTGATATGATTTATGCGAAGGTATCGGATGCCTCTCTTGCTGCAGTTTAAGAAGTTCATGAGCAAAGCAAGAGATATTAGTTTTTGATGAAGTTGCGACCTGAATTCAAAGCAACTCGATCTAATTGAATGAATTGCGATCCAACTCCTTCTTTGGATTTGTGCTTCAGGGGTTACTTTGGGAGGAGCAACGCTTTGCTACGCAGGCAACTTTCGAGCAAGGTAAACTACCAATTAATGCAGTTGCCTATGCTGCTCAAGGGAAATGCAAGGGTAGAGACATGCAGAAGGTTCAATGCTTTAGCTACAAGGAATATGGACATATTGCTATCCACTATGCGAAGAAGTATTGTAACTATTGCAAGAAACCAATGCATACAATTACAGTATGCTTCACTCAACCTCAGAATCATCAATCCAATGCCTATAAGGCTACAGTTGGTACTTCTTCTTCCACTGCTAGTAATTCACAAGTTCTTCCATTGCTAGTATTTTCCTGAATCAATATAATTACACGCTAGATTTGATTAAGTTGGCCGGTCTTTAGGATTCATCTACCGTGGATACTCCTCTAGAAGTAAGACGAAGTATAATAGTGGGGAAGGTGATCTTTTATCTGATCCTACCGTGTTTCGTCAACTGGTGGGAAGTTTGAATTATTTGATGATTACAAGACCAGATATTTCCTTTGCAATCCAGCAAGTTAGCCAGATCATGCACACTCCACGTCATCTTCATCTAGCTGCTGTTCGTCGTATCATTCGCTATCTTTGAGGCACATCTAGCCTAGGATTGTTTTCCCCTGCCAGTTCTTCTCTTTGTCTCAGTGCCTATGGTGATGCAGATTTGGCTGGTTGTCCTGACACTCGACGATCTATCACGAGGTGGTGCATGTTTCTTAGTCCTTCTCTGATCTCTTGGAAAAGTAAGAAACAAGTTCGTGTCTTTAAGTCATCTACTGAATCTGAATATCGGGCGATGTCTGCTACTTCTTCCGAGATTATCTGGCTTTGTGGTCTTATTGCGGAACTTGGTTTTCCTCAATTTGATCTTACTCTACTCCATGCTGATAACACGAGTGCCATTCAAATTGTTGTTAATCATGTTTGCCATGAGCGTACTAAGCATATTGAAGTAGATTGTCATTCTATTCGGGAAGCCTTGGATAATCGTGTCATGATTAGTGTAATAGTAGACGTGATTATTGTAATGGCTGATTTTCAGCCTTGTAATCAGAAACATTCACACTATTTATTGGAAGGAACTCTCACTGGAAGAGTTATTCAAAACCAAATCAGCTGTATTGACAGATCTTTCTAGATTGGCTCAAGTTGCTTGAAGTAAGATCTCTGGTGACTCAATCTGTTGTGTTCTTAGTTGCAAATTGTATCTACTATCTGCATATTTTGTGATTTTCTGCTATCTTCATGATGTATTGCAATTACATTTGGCATGTTTGTTGAGGGTTTTTAAGGTTACAACATGGTTAAGTGGCATCAATCAATTTATTACTTTGATTCTCCCATTTCTGATAAGTTGTGTCATGGACTTTAAACTTTGCACATGGATATTGATACCAAAACTTATGTCGTCGTGTAGGTATTGATATCGGTGCAAAAGTGTTGGTATCGAGTATTTAGTCATATCAAAATTTCTTCTTGTTGCTCTTCTTCTCCATCTCTATTTCCATCACCTATTACAATTTTCACCACTCAATAACCAATTTGATCTCGACATAAGGAATAACAAGGTATGCCAAAAGATGTGGTCAATATCCATGTAAACCATCCTCCTATAGTAAAATAGGCATAAGGAAAGAGTAATAGACATGATCGGCCTAGAAAAATGAAATGGTACTTCCATAACTAGTCAACCATAAGGCAATATTAATGTTGGAAGATACATGTCTTGTGAGATAAAGTCATGATGCCCTGTCACCCTTCCGTAGGTTTTGTCCTTGTTCACAAGGACGAGAATCGTTTCTCGAATATTCAATCCAAGTGTGTATAAACTATAACTGCATCTGATTTACTTTGGCGGCAAACTAGGGGAAAGGTCGCAACTTCTCAAAATTAGTTGGACAAAGTTAGGATACCTAGTGGTGTCAAATGAGCCGAGCGGCTCGTCGGCTCGCCCCACTCGGCTCGTACTGTTCACGCCCACGAGCCGCTCGAGCTCGTCAAAAAATGAGCCCGAACACGAGTCGAGCGGGCTAGTGGGCTAGACGAGCCGAGCCCGCTCGGCTCGTTACTATTCACGAGCGGCTCGCCGAGCCGCTCGTGAGATGAGCCCAGCTCGTGGGCTCGTCCGAACAAGCCCGCAGGCTCGTCTTAGACGAGCCTATCAATATAAAAAAAAAAAAAAATTAAATGCAAATGGGTGACCAGAACGGTCACTGATTTTCAGTGACCGTTTGGTCACTTATTTTAAAAAAATATTTTTTTCTACTTTTCTCCAATTCTTCTCCTATAAATACTCTCAACTCATTACAACATTTTTTTCTCACCAAACTTTCATTCTATACTCTCTACTCTACAATTTACAAATTATTATCAACAATATCATTCATTTATTCTATAATTCTCTTCTACATTTTTTACATTATTATCTTCATTTTACAATTCATTTTATACACTAGCCACTAGTACATAATCTTCATTCACTTCTCATTTCTACATTTCTACATTCTATTTCAACAATTCACAAATGGATCCACGAGCATTTGTTGAAAACTTGTTCGGTATGGAAGGCGAAACACCTGCCCAAAATCAATTTGGGAATGAATTTGCCAGTCTCAACGAACTACCAATTCCAGAAGACATTGACGATTTCGACGTTCGTGAAGCCGATCCAATTGATTTGGATGACGTTGATGTTGATCCTAGTGTTCCTATTGATTTGGAACAAGATGAAGAACCTGCATTAAATATTCCCGATGCAAGAGGGAAGAGAAAGGGGAAGAAGCAGGCAAAATGTTGGGACCATTTCAAATTGGTTAACACTGGTCGTGTGATCGATGGACTTCCAGAAACGAAAGCAGTATGTAAATACTGTCAACAACGACTGGCATGACAAAAAGGCATTGGAACCACTCACCTCAACCGTCATTACAAAGCATGTGCGGCCAAACTTGGGCTTCTTGAACGTGGACAAACGCAACTACAGTTTGGTACTAGTAGAGTCGGTGCTACTACTGCGCTAATTTCTACGTGGATGTATTCGGAGGAGGAAGCACGAAAGGGAATGGTGAAGTTCGTTGCCGCGGCGGAGCTGCCACTAGCAATAGTGGACAACGAACATTTCGTAAACTACGTCAAACAATATCTTCAACCAAGGTACGTTGGGGTAAGTCGAAATACTCTTCGTTCTTATACAATTGAATATTTTCTTAATGCAAAGCAATTATTGATTGGGGATTTAGAAAAATAAAGGGGTGTCATATCTTTAACTTCGGATTTATGGGAAAAGATTAATAAGAGAGGTTATATAGCTGCAACTGCACACTATATAAACTCACTTTGGGTTATGCATAAAAAAATTATTGCTTTTAAAATTGTTGAGTATCCTCATAATGCTAACACTATATTTAATGCAATTATGTTAATAATTAAAGAATATAAATGTGAGAGTAAAATTCGTTCTTTTACTTTTGACAATGCTTCTGTAAATAAAGTAGTTATCGATAAATTGCATAGAGTACTTCAACTCGATTTTGGTGGTTATTTATTTCATATTCGATGCGTGTGCCATATTTTTAATTTAATTGTACAAGACGGTTTAAAACATGTGAATGACGAAATTAGTCGAATTAGGAATGCACTTACGTATATCACGATTACACCTAGTAGAAAACAAGCATTTGAAGAATTTTGTGAACAAGCTGGGAACTCTAATACAAAAACTTTTATTACTGACGTAGGTCATAGGTGGAATTCAACTTACTTATTATTAAAATCCTGTGAAGATTTTGAACCGTTTATCACTGAATTTTATAATAATAGGCATATTAGAGACGATGACGATGATATCTTAAATGAATCTGATTGGAACACAGTTTTTAAAATTAAGAAATTTTTGGAAAGTTTTTATACGTCTACGAATATATTGTCTGGTGTTTATTATCCAACTAGTTGCATGGTTCTTGAACGTCTTTATATAACTGCTAGGGCTTTTAATAGATATTAAAATGACCCTGATTTTCATGCGATTATATATGTTATGGAATTAAAATTTAGAAAATATTGGGAAGAATTACCTATGTTATTTCCTTTAGCATGCGTCATGAACCCCCGATATAATTTATCCGGTACTAAATTTATAATTGACCAAATTTCAAATGCTTTAACTTTTAATATGCCTATTACTTATAGGAATTTGGAACAAACGTTAACTGAAATGTATGAATTATATGCTTCAAGAATAGGTACACAAGTTACTCGTGTACCTACTCCTCCTCCCACTAATATAAAGGATGACGACACTGAAGTAATTAATTTATTAGAAAACATAGACTCAATTAGATATGATTCAACTGCATATGCATATGGTTCCTCTAGTAGCAGTAGTATGTGTTCCACTGCATGTACTCAAGCTTCGAGTAGTAGTCCAAATGCGTTGCCATCTGAATTAATTGATTACTTTCGTTATACTATGCCTAGTAACAAATCAGTTAAGAAAAGTTCAGAAAATGTAATCGAATTCTGGTGAAATAATGAACGTCGATGGCGAATTGTTTCTGCAATTGCAAAAGATCTACTAACACCTCCGGTTAGCACTGCAGTTTCGAAGTCTGCTTTTAGTGCAGGGAAGAAGGTTCTCTCTGATATTCGAAGTCGACTAAAAGAAGATATTTTGGAAGCGTTAATGTGCGTGAAGGATTGAGAAGGCGCTAATTATCGAATTCAACATAAATATGCCGAAATTGCATGTAATCAAGTAAGTGATATTTAATTTCAATACATTCATTATAAAATTTTATTTTCATACATTTATAATTTTTTAAAAAAATTGTACACGTAAAAAGTTTTTCGTGTACAATTTGAACTCCGCCTACACGAAATTGAAGTAGTCGGTCCCAACCCCGGATAAAGGAGGAGGGTTTATCTTTTTTTTTTTTTAAAAAATAAATGTATATTTACTATTTTAAAAATTATAAATGTTTTGACTTTTGACGAGCCCCGATAAATGTTTTGAAAAATATATATTTAAAAAAAATAGACTTGTAGTACTAGTAGCGTTGTTTAAAAAAATAAAAAAAAAAAAGGCGAGTCGGCGAGCCGAGCAGCTCGCTTTGGGCGAGCTCGGGCACGAGCCGAGCTCGCCCAAAAGGTAACGAGTCGAGCTCAAGCTCGGCTCGTGCGACAATGGGGCCCATTGACACCACTAAGGATACCTGGTTCCCAAAAAAAAAAAAAAATTGTCTTCGTAAATTTATCAAGGACTATTGTCATAGTGATCCTCCTCTTTGTTCTCGATTGGTATCAAATTTCTTTCTAATAAAAAGGTTGTTAACCCGGGGGCAGGTCGTCATTCCGTAGGATTTGTCTGGCGAAATTTGGATACCCGAGTCATTAAAAAAAAAAATGCTGTCAAACATGGGTTCAGTGTTCTTTGTCTAGAAAATGTGGAGAGTATTACTGGTTCCTTTGTCCAAAAAATAGATGTGCTCTTTAATTGTTCCTTTGTCAAAATAATAAACTTTTTTAATATTTTGATTAAACCCACACTAGGTAGCATGTTATATTAATAGCGAACATATATTGATAAAGATGTTATTTTGGTGACAAATTAATCAAAATATAAAAAAAGTACATGAAGTCTTTAAAAGTATATAACTAAATTAATAATAAAGTATCGATATTTTCCACCACTAACTGAATTAACTTTATGTTATTTTGGTAACTAAAGATCAATTTGTATGCTGAAATTCAACAAATTCTAGATTATATACAGTAAAATATGCATTTATAAAACAATAAAAGCAATAACCAGTGACCAAAAACTATTTTAACTGGCAAAGTTCAACAAGATTGCTTAATACCCTAATATAAACACCTGCTTCTATTAATTTAATGCTATCTTTATGTCCTATATAATTATAAACCATAAAGAACAAAGAAATGCATCTGAATAAATATTTTAATACATGGAATTACATTATGTATTAAATATGGGTTAATTTCCTTATTGGTCACTAAATATTACGTAAAGTTCCTAAGGGGTCACTGAACTTCTAAAGGTCTCCCTTAGGCGTTAGCCATTGAACTTTACAAGATGTAATCGTATCCATCACTCATTTAACCCTTAAATCCACAAAAAAGCCAATTAGATTTGAACAAGCTCAAATGTGTATGCAATTGTTTGACTAAAAAACTTAAATCACTACATAAATGAAACCAAACTGAAAAAGGATATGGTAATTCAGTTGACTAATAAAATCAATTATGCTGTATGCACTAAGAAAAATTCAATTCAGCAGGGCTACTTCTTGATCATGAAATAGAGGGATCCAAGATAAGATCTTTAAACACAACAGAAAATTCTTTGCAAAGAACAATGACTTGAACTACCTTGAGTTTTGTTCCAAATTCTGGCCTTTGATTTAATCATTTCTTGCCCATTTAGTCATAAGGTCCGATAATAGAGCAGGAACAATGTTAGAAAATTTAAGGACGAGATTATATGACATAATATGAAGTATCAACCACAACACTAGAAGAACACAATAACAATTGACAGAGGAACGAAGAATTTATTAATAGTCTAACTCTCTAAAATTCATACAAAATCATATGAAAGCCAAGAATTTCATGGAGTATATATAGGACCTAAAAGAATATATTTTAGATGGAAAAAAAGAAAAAAAAAAACGTAGCAATCGGCGTTGCCAATGGCGCTCAGGCGTTGAGTTTCGGTTCCAAAATTCGTTTTTGGCACCTAGGCGACCCCGTTTGGGAGCCAAGCTCCCAGTTACTGCTCCAAACTTCCGATTTGGCACAAATTCCAATGCAATTAACGAAACTTCAAAAAATTCTCCATCTAGAGACAAATTGCACTGCAACAAATAAATCAATAGCTCTTCATTTCTAAAAAAAATATTCCAACAAAATTCTCCTCATTTTCAACAAAATCCAACTGGACAAACTCAATCAACTGAATCCAAACATTGTTCAGCAGAATTACTTCGGATACCAATGTTGCTCGAGTTATAACCACGAGAACAAATAATTCACAAATTATCAAATAGGTTAAGAACATACCATGTACTAAATCTCCACAACAAACTTCTTTTGTAGAATGTTCTTTGCTAGACTCAATACTTTCAACCACACTTAAAGCATACGCAACTAAATTAGCTTCCCCCGTACCTTTGTTGGGACCTAATATCTCTCCTGGGTCCATCTCTAACAATTGAATTCGATGGCACCGTTGGTGGCGGCGACGGCAAAGTGGCATTACCCATAGCTTCTGAATTCAAATGAGTTGTATTCTTTAATATGGGCCCCAAACCAAATTACAATGGTACTGTACCAACCGAATATCAACCAAAGTATCAAACCTCTTCTGATTGATTTTTAAAGTTTCTGTACAACATTGCAAGACGTACAACTGGGATCTTCTTCGCCAGTCCAACACAACACGGGCACCTTTACAAACCTCTAAAGCTCTACCTTCACCAGTGAACTTATACCCTTTTGAATCAAAAGTACTAAAAAATGTGAGATTTCTCTTCAAATTTGGAATATGTCTCACTTCATCAATTGTTTTAACCGTCTCATCCAACATCTTAAGCCTGACCCTTTCGATACAAACTATCTTACAGGGTGTGTTGTTTCCCATAACTACGATACATTTTGAAATTTCTTCATATATTGACAAGGAATCTTAATTTGAACACATATGAAAAGTGAAGGCTGTATCAAGAATCTAATCTTATCAGGTTGGAGTCGCTGTCAGTTTATAACCAAAAGTTCTCCGTTACTGTAGCAATTTTTTACAATACCTACTTCGCCTAAAGTATCTGGTTGCCTTCTCTTCTAATTTGTAGCCATTTTTTTTCCCTATTTTTCAACTTATAGAGTAATCCTTCTTTATGTGCCATTTCTTCTTGCAATAGTTACAAATTTCAAATATGAAGTTAGATTTCGAAGTGCCCCTCTTATAACGACCATGAATAACAAAGCCTTCTTGAGCCTCAGATCTAATAAGATATTTCATCTTCTCCTTTGATAACAAATCATCATATACTTCTTCAACGGTGAGAATATCACAACTGTATAATATCATGTCTCTAAACCACATATATGAAGAGGTCAATGAATACAATAAAAGCAAACCCAAATCCTCTTCATCATACTTAGCATTCTATGTCTTCAAATCATCGACAATTTCTTTAAAGATAGTAAGATGATTTTCTAAGGAAGTACCTTCTGACATACGATGAGAATATAAATGATGCTTTAGTGCAATTTGCTAGTTAGACTCTTAGTCATGTACAATTGCTCTAATTTCAATCATAACGTAGCTACGGTTTTCTCATTCAAAACGTCCCAAAAAGTATGACTCGAATGATGGAGATGAATCTGTGATATGGCCTTTCGATCTTTACTTTGTTTCTTTTTCATCTATCAATTTGAGGACATCTTATCAGATCCCAACAAAGCTTCGACCAAATCCATCAAGCGAGCACTACTTGCACCTTTACCTGCCACAACGAGAATCTAGTGCTCCGATTTAAGAGCGGAATATCATACTCCATGGTTGTCATCGCAAGAACAAAAACCCTCTAACAAATCCACGTTAAATTCTGATACCACTTGTTAGAAAATTTAATGACGCAATTATACAACACAATATGAAGTAGCAATCACAACTTTATAAAAAATGCAATAATAATTGGCAGGGGAATGGAGAATTTATTAATTAAGAGAAAAATACAATAATATTATGCTTATAATATTGTCTAACTCTCTAAACTTCATACAAAGTCATATGAAAGCCAATTTGCGGAGTATATATAGAACCCAAAAGTGTATGTTTTAGATGAAAAGAAAATAAAAAACAAGCCGAAAAAATAGAAACAAAACTTTTTCAAATAAGTCTGCTATTTGTGCTAGGCGAGTGGTGCTCGAGCGCGCCAAGCGAGCGATAACTCGACGCTGTCATTGGCACTCAGGCGTTGAGTTTCGGTCCCAAAATCTGTTTCTTAGCGTATAAGCACCCCATTTGGGACAAACTTCCAATTGCCAACTTCGATCCCTCTTTCACTCATTTTTCAAGCAAATCACAAACCAACACTAGAATTTGGGTCACATATTCAATGAACAAAAAGACACTTTGTCTTTGGTCAGAATTAGAAAACTAGAACCTTATCCTTGACCCCCTTCTTTATGAGCCCACAACGCTCCATCTTTGTCAAAGTTTTCTCCTAACTTTATGCCGGCGAACTAGTTTGGCAGACCCATGTCCAAATCGTGTAATATATTCCTTCACTCCCATTATATGTTCCTATTCCACATGTACTGTTTCATCTAGTTTTCTTCAAGTTCAACACGGGTCTAAATATATGTCATAGTTACCAGTATAGAGCTTCAACTTCTTATTTTGCGTATGGATGATATTGGCGCAGACTCCATTCAAAAAATCTCGTGAATGTGAAAACCACAACCAGAATAGATCAAATTTCTTCAAAGAAACTGATTGTCACAAGTTATACCATTAACATGACAATTCAACAAAGAAAGTAGAAATCCTCTTATTTCTGACTTCAACCATTCAGTACAATCGCAGTAAGGTAGAATGATCAATTTCTATCACTTGACAGTGAATTAACTACGTACTCACAACCCTTTGAAATGTAGTGTGTCTAGTGAACATTGCGAAGTACAATACATGTGGAATTTGGGGTGCACAACATCAGGTGAGTATGAGATGTTATACATGTAAGGAACGTCAAGTGTTATGAAACAAATAATATTCTTCTCGTTGCTTCATGTGTTTCGGTATCATGAGCAGTAGCAAGAGAATCAACCTGCAATAAGTTCAAAAGAAAGAGTGAATATATGAAAGTAAAGATTACACAAAAGTAACTTGTTTCTTATGTGCAAATTACCTCATCTAGAAAGATGATGCCACCATCAGGTATTTCATTAGCAAGTGAAAACACACTTTTCCCTATAACCGCTCACTTTCACAATTATATTTTGACATGATAAACATTGGGACATCCTGTTATGAGAGACACACAATAGTTTGGTAAAATGTTGATTTGTAATGGTTAAGCGGAATCTGAACCAAAATCAATCAAAACCACCACAATCAACTCACAACTGAAGATAACTTGGGATTTAACTACCCAAGCTGTAACTATATTGATTGAACCAAACGTGATTACAATAAAGAAGAAAGGAGGAGGGAGATTGTGGAGAATTGGGGAAGAAATAGATACAAAATTCTGACAAAATTTCAACTCAACCCGTTATTTCCCTCTAGTTTGCTGAATATAGTAAAAAACATGTTTCGATGGAAAGAAAAATGCGATACAATTATTACAATTAATTCCAAGTTGAAACAGTATCGTTCCCAATTTCGAATTTCAGTTATTGTCGTTTATTTCTAGCTCCTTTTCTTCCCCAACTAAGTAGTGCAGATTTTTGATATTCTTCCACTGTTGGCTGCTCTTATTCATTACATACCTTATCTTCAAACCGATCTTGTCCCCAAGGCTGAAAGAGTGGATAGTGTTCCTAAATTCCAGTTGTGCCTTTCCATGTTGCGTCTTCCTTGTTAAAATTCTTCCACCGAATCAGCCATTGAGTCACTGCCTGATGTTTCCTCTTTATGATTCTAGTTTGGAGTAATGACAATTGACAAAGGTTCCTTATGATACTCTAACTACTTCCCTCCATTTGGCATCAACAAAATAGGAACTTCCTTATCACCTATCTTCTTCTTAAGGAATGATACATAGAACACCAGGTGAATTCATGAAGGAAATAAATTTAGCTCATAAGCAAACTGTCCAATTCTTCTGATGATTTGGTAGGGGCCATAATACTTGGGGCTAGCTTCTGGTTAGACCTTGCAATCACTGAATGCTGTGTGTAGGGATGCAACTTCAAATATACCTAATCTCCTACCTAGAATACTCTTTCCACCTTGTGTTGGTCAGCAGAAGATTTTATCCTTGCTCGAGCTTGAGCTAAATGCTTCCTCAGGAGTTGATCCATCTGCTGTCTTTCCTTCACCAAATCTTCCACTATAGCAACATTGATTTGCTAGTGGGGTCCCAGAGCCAACTGTGGTGGCTTAATACCATACTAAGCTTCGAAAGGGCACATCTTGATTGTTGTATGGTAGGTGGTGTTGTACCACCATTTGGCCATGGACAACCATTTAATCCACTTCTTTGGTTGATGAAAAATCATACATCTCAGATAAATTTCTAAACATTGGTTGAGCCTCTCAGTTTGCATCAGTTTTAGGTGATAGGCAGAACTTAAGTGTAGAGTAGTCATCAACAGTTTGAATAACTCTTGCCAAAACCTACTAAAGAAAACCTTGTCCCTGTTTGATACTATACTCTGGGGCATACCATGGAGTTTGTAGATGTTATCCAAGAAGATTTTAGCGAGTGTAACAGTAGAGAATGGATGTGACAATGCTATAAAGTGTCCATATTTGGTAAAACGATCTAACACTACCAGTATGATAGTTTTTCCTTTTGAAGTTGGTAACCTCCCAATGAAATCCATTAATATGTGGCTCCAAGAATATTGTGGTTCAGGAAGAGGCTGTAGCAAACCTGGGTAGGGAACATGTTTTCCTGTACACCTTTGACAAGTGTCACATTGGAGTATTTCCCTCTTAATGCCTCTACTCATTCCAGGCCAAAAAAAAAGTGTTGTTTAGCCTTGAATACACTAGCTTGAATCCCTGAATGGGCTCCATTCTGGGATGAATGTATGTTCTGAATTAGTTTCTCCCTTATATGTCTTCCAAATCCAATATATAGCCTCCCTCTATACTTAAGTATCCCATTGTTAAAAGTAAACTCAGAATTATTGTAACGCCCCAAATTCTTGAAATTCGAAGCGTTACAAAAAAAAAAATCTTGGAATGAGTAGAGGGATTTGTCCATATAGATTTAGAAAATTATGGTGTAATTTTATTTGGGAAAACATCTCAAGGAAATTCAGGAAAAAAAACTAATTGCGAATCAGCGGAGAGAAAAAATATGTTTAACCTAGCAAACATCAACTAAAATTTATGAAATTTTAACACAGCCTATAACACTCATATACGTACAATATATAAAAATTGGGGTCTCAACGATAATGTTTGGAGTACAAAAATATTTTTCAACTATGCTAAACAGTATTTTCAAAACTGACCCGACACAGTCTACTAAAACGGAAATAACTTTTTCTCTAGATAATATTTGAAGTAGGGATGACAATAGGGCAGGTAGGGGTCGGTGCAACCTCCCTGTCCCGCTAGGCAATTTCCTGCCCCGTCCCCGCCCCGTTACCCGTTTAAAGTGGGGCGGAGCCATTGCCCCGTTTACTACCAAATTTAATTTTTTTTATATATAATTTTTTGATAATTCATTTTATTGTCCACATTCATTAGAGTGAGACAATAATATATTTTTTAATCTTTATTTATTTTTAAAAGTTAAATTATTCAAATATATTTGATAAACTAATGCTTTTATTGTTTGCCATATTTTTTAGATAATCTTAGTTATCATTTTCTATTAGAACTAATGAAATTTAGTGAAATTTTCGATTAAGCGGGTTATTCCTGCCCTGGTCGGGGTAGGGCATTGCGGGTATCAGGTAACCCGCTTAATCGGGGTTTGTCAGTTTTTTTTTTGTCATACCTAATTTTAAGGTAATTACAAAGAGCATTATTAGAAGACTCGTAAACCTTTCAAACCCCATTGATTTTACTATAAAACATACACATGGCCCAAGTTATACCATTTTTCAGTAAGAGGACGAAATCTGAAAATTTAATTCAGTAGTAAGTAAACTTCATGCATAGTCAATCCAACATATCTAAATTATAGTTGACATGCAATGTATATAAAAATTAGACGAAATAGACAATTAAAAGTTTAAAAAAAATGTCATCTAAGTGTTTATACGAGATTTACATAACAGGAAATTTTACTAGAAGTTAAAGAGCACTTGCCACTATGCCAAACCACTGACATGTCTTGAATTAACCTGTAAATTTAGTAGGAATGAGTACCACAAGTAGTACTCAGAAGGAAACACTTGAGTACATGATAAAAAAATATATGTTTTCTAGAAATGCAAACTTTGGTTATTTGTGTCACCGTCAATTGCAAAGCGAATCGGTGATCATGGAGTTCACTTATTCTTAGGTTTTGATAACCCCTTTCAAGTAACAAAAAACACCTCTTCATCTCTTATTTGAACCACCAAATGGTGCTTTCATTTTCTCATAAGTAACACAATAACACGTAAAATGCAAATCAAGAAAAAATAATTTTTACTTCACTTATAAAAGTGCTGAAAACACCCTACCTTAAATGCTTGGAATTTGAATATCCTTTTGCATCCAATTTGTAATAAAATGCAGCGTATTCTTAGGCTCTCCTTCAGAAAATTTTCAGATTCAAAGTACCTTAAGTCTATGGGAAAAAAAAATAATTTTATGTATATGTATAATAGTTTGGGAGAGAAAACATGGCTTTAGGGGTTGTAGGAGGTTTGTTTTTTTCAAATACAAAATGAAAATGACTATTGGCTACTACCAAAATGGAATTAAAAAACAAATGGTAAATAGAATATTAATTATGTGTATAAATGGAGAATATATGAGACAACATGCAGGTTGGCTTTTCAAATGAAATGGCAGTTTTTTTTTTTAAATTTGACATAATGGGTATTAAATGATTGGAATGGTTATGACACTTAGTGGATGGTAAAAAATTTAAATGGGATGCTTAGTGGAGAAAAAGAAAAGTCAGATTGAGGGATGAGAAGGAATTAAAATACAAGGCTAAATTTTGGATTGTTGGCACAGTGAAATAAGTTATCTAATCTTAATTTTATGGATTTAACACAAGCGGTAATTAAACAAAATAAGAAATTTGCGGTTTTAAATTAGAATTCGACATTTTACGACAATTTTTAGATAAGTGAGTGCAGTATTACTATAGTGACCAAAAATTTATTTTGGACTCTTAGAAAGTGTTGTAGCAACGTGGTAATATAACCTAAATTATTTTTGAGTTCTACAAGAAAAATTCTTTTAAAACGAAACACAATAATTTTTTTTCTCGATCACTACAATTACCCTCTGGATTAATCAACAACTCTTCAATTTGTTGTGTAGCCAGTTCATCATCCTTGTAGCTGTATATTACCTCATGTATCTAAGTAAGAATCACACTAGAAATGGCTGTTAACTGTGTAGTTGGTTCTTCCCTCCTTGAGAGGGCATCAGCTACAACGTTGTCCACTCACTTCTTGTATTGTATCTCATAACTGAGCCCAAGTAGTTTAGTTAACCACTTTTGTTGGATAGGTGTAGTTATCCTTTGTTTTGACTGATACTTTAGGGATTGATGATCTGTCTTGATGATGAAATGATGCCTTTCTAGATAGTGTCTCCATTTCTCTACAGTAACTAGAGCCAGTAACTCTTCTTCATAGATAGACATCCCTAATTTTTCCTTGCAAATCCCTTTACTGAAGTAAGCAATTGGCTTTCTATTCTGCATTAAGACTGCTCATATACCTCCATGATAAGCATTAGTCTCAACAGTGAAAGGTTGATTAAAATCTGGTAATGCTAGGACTGGTGTACTGGACATTGCTGATTTCAACCTCTGGAATGCCACTTCTGAATCTGCTACCCACCTGAAGCTATCCTTTTTTAATAGATCAAGCAGGGGTTTTGCAAGTACTCCATACCCCTTTACAAACTTCATATAGTATCATGTTAAGCCTAGGAACCCCTCAACTGCTTGATATTACTAAGTCTGGGCCATTGTTGCATGGCACTTATCTTAGTTGGGTTGGCTGCTACTCCTGCATCTGAAATGATATGGCCCAAATATTCCACACTAGATTAGCCAAATGGGCATTTATTCCATTTGGCATACATATTTTGTTCCTTCAATATTTCCAATACCTTGGATAAGTGTTTACAGTGAGTCTCCAGGTCAGGACTGTAGACCAATATGTCATCAAAGAAAACTAGTACAAACTTCCTTAAATACTCCGTAAAAACTTCATTCATTAATCATTGAAATGCTGCCAAGGTACTAGTGAGTCCAAATGGCAAACCTTGAACTCATATGCCTTGGTGTGTCTTAAATGTTGTCTTATGTATATTAGTTTCAGCCCCTTGATCTGATGATACCCATCCTCCAGGTCAATCTTAGAAAACCACTTAAGACCCATGTAGTTCATCAATCAATGGCATATTATATTTATCTTTGATTCTAAGACTGTTTAGTTGCCTCTGTTCTATCTTTCTTTTTAACCAGTAATAAAGGCGAGGCATAAGGGTTGTTGCTTTGTTGGAAAATTCCAGTTTCTAGCATCTCTTTTACCATCTTCTCTAATTCAGTTTTATGTATGTAAGGTCCTGTAAGGTCTTATTTTGAAAGGTTGAGCTCCCTCGTTTAATGGGATTTTATGATCATTGAATCTAGGAGATGGAATTCCTTTTGGTTCAATGAATACCTCTAGTTAGTGATCAATAATGCATTGGATAGCGACAAGAGTTGCTTCTTTTTCCTCTTCATTCACAGGGTATATTTGTACCATAATCCCATAGGACTGCCTATGAACCCATTGGCTCATTTGTTTCCCTTCTACTATTAGGATGTCCTCATTTTCGAGTTCACTTTTCAATTCCACTTCTATTCCTTCATAACAGAATCTAATGCTGCTCCGTTTGAAATCAAAGACCACTGGGTTGAATTGGCTTATCAAGAGAACACCTAACACCATGTCACTTCCTCCTAACCTCAACACCCTCAATTGGAATTGACACTCCAATCCATGCATGGTCCAAATGAGTGGATTACACATAGCATTGCTGTTCAGTTTATCCCCAGTGGCCGCAGTTACTGCTACAGGTTGAGTGGCTTCCACTTTATATTTCAGCTCTTGTATCAACTTTTCATCAATAAAGCTGTGAGTACTACCACTATCAATGAGGATGGATGTAACATCCCAAATTTTATTGATTTAAATTTTGAAGTGTTACCGATATCATTTCATAATCATACATTGAAGATTTAAACTTGAATAAATTTAAGTATTCATAATATCCAATTAAATTCAATCAAAACATTAAAGCAGAAACTTTAAGCGTTAAATAGAAATCTAAGAAATACTAATCTCTCAACATAAAGAAAAATTATTGTTGGTTCCATTGAAAATATTTTACTTGGCAACCTGCGCACCATTCAGCCACCATCCACGTTGAACCGATCTAATCTGAAAAGTTAAAATTTTGAAGGAATTAGTATTTTAAACCCAGCAGGATACGCACGTCCAAAACAATAGAATAAATTTTTTAAACATAAATTTATGACATTCCATACCACCATTTCATCAAGAGCAATCGAAGATCAATTGAATACTCTAACACATTTCTGTGCAACATTTGAGAAAACTCGAAGGAAATTTTACATTTCATTTCGTTAAGACCCATAAGTTAATTAGCATTTCATGAAATAAATTATGTAGAAAAAAATCATAATATTGCAAGGACATAACAACTTGCACAAAGTATCCTACCTTGATAGATCAAATGAATTTTTGAAACAAAATAATATGATTGCACGTCCAAATCTTATAAATTTCTCGACTGTATCAGCTTACTATCTCCCATGCAAAATACTTGTCTATATTTTGAATGGAAATGTTATCAATACAAGTTAATCAACCAATCATGAAATGGAAAATTGGATTTATCTCTATCCAAAAAAAAAAAAACACACACACACACACACACGGAGCTGATTGGGTTGATCTAAAATTCGACAAGTCAAAACCTTTAAATATAACTACATTAGGATTATGCTTAAATAAATACTAATAATTTAATTTGCTGAAAACTAAATTGGGTGATATGATATTTTCTAATAAACAAAAAGCGATCATTATCTTAATTCCATTGAATAACCGTATGTACAGTTGATGCTACAGAAACTGAAAAGCTATTTTCCACAAATAATTAGGATACGTACTAGTTTAATATAATGAAATTATGATTAGTATTAAACCATATCATAATCGATTAACATTAAACCCATTAAGGTCAACACGTGCTTGCCAAAACTTATCTGTTAATATCCCTTACTGCCATGTACGTATATATATATACTTATATGAGTGGTGAAATTCTTGTGCAAAAATAATAGTGAAGATGCGTGTCACAAGAAATTTGGTTAGGCATTGGTTTTCAAATGATAAAGTGACTACCATTAAACTAAAGTAAAATAGGATTTCATTACTTTTACACGTGGCTTCCCCCAATGCATCATATTCTAAATTAACCCAACTTAAATTTTTTTTTTAAAAAAACATGCGTTCTTGTAATTAAAATATGTTGGGCAAATTAACATTTTCTCTAGTCTAAAATGCATAATTAATTACGAGCTATCCAACGAGTATAATATTGATATACTAATTCTAGCTCTATTGAAAACTAAGTATTTAACCCAAATAAAGTTGAGTGAACATATGTATCACTTTAGTCTACCAATTTAAAAATTTAAATATATAATATATAGACCAAATAAAATTTTAAAGGTCTTAGGTCTCAGGCTACCCTTTGGGGTGCTACAATGGATACCCTTCTTTTCTTCACCTGCCCTAGTATTCTAATGGTCTTAGGTCTTAGGCTCCCAGAAAGAGTCTCCATGACTTCCTCATCTTCCTCCTTTGCACAAACATCTAATTTACATTTTCCTTTCCCATTTGGCTCCATCACCTCCTCCTCATCTATTAGCATAAAGTTCAACATCTTGTTTTTTTGCAGATATGCCCTGGAGTTTACTTTTCATCATACTTAAAGCACAGACTCAAACTCCTCTTTGTTTGAATGTCAGTAGGGGAGATAGTCTTAAACTTCAATGGGAGGGTTTTTTGGCATGTTCATAAGTAGGGTTAGGTGGGTATTTGGGAATATTTTTAAGAGGTTTTGGGGGTATGTTGGACCATCTGGGTTGGTAAGTGGGTTTGGTTTGGGATTTGGAAGTTTTGTTTAAAGCTGAATTGGTGTTTTCCTGCAAAAGGGCTATCTCAAAAGCTTGGGACACAGAAATTGGTCTCACAATTTTAACCATGGATTACATCTCCCCTCTCAATCCATTGGTAAATATTGGAATACAGTACGATTCTGGGAGGTGGGGATAATGAAAGCATAACCTGTGATTTTAGATCTTCAAATAATTCTTGATATTCTACCATACATCCTTTCTGTCTGATTTTACTGAAGGTTTCTTTTAATTCATGCCAATGCACATATCAAACACATTTGCTTGGATGAGTAAGAAACAAAATTCTATCTCATTGTCCATGGCAGAGGCTAAATATATTACAGTAGGAAGTTGCTGCACTCAACTGCTTTGGATAAAGAAGATGTTGAGTGACTATGGTATTGAAAAGGGTACTATGACTGCGTTTTGTGATAACACTAGTGCTATTAATATTTCTAAAAATCACGTTCAACACCCTCGAACCAAACATATTGACATACGACATTATTTTATTCGAGAGCTTGTGGAGACTTGTGTTGTAACACTTGAGCACATTTCTACTGAGAACCAATTAACTGACTTATTTACTAAACCATTAGATGGCCTGAGATTTGAATTCCCTTGGAGGGCTATTGGTGTTTGTGTGCCTCGATGATTTCATAATTTTATTTCATGCTCGTTCTATACCATTGTGTGACATTGATTTATGCATGTTTTCCTTTATTTTAATTTCTATTGTCTTTACCTTTGGTTGAGTTGTCATTTTATTTTGTATTTGTTCCATGTATTATGTTTTTTAATTTCTACAAAATAAAATAAATTACTTTTTCAGCTTACCATATGATGTACTTGATTTTTTTTGTTGTGATCAAGCATGAGGCTATTCAATAAGATAAATCATGGTTTCCATTATTAGCTTAGATTATTCATGGATTACTTAGTATAGGAATCTTCATGTACCTTCTGCACTGCACACTCTATGATCTTGTTAGTGTGTAAGACTTGGGATGTCAATCACATGTTAGTAAAGTGACATTGAACATGATTTGACCATATGTATTAGACCTAAACTCAAGTTTATCCTTAGTATTAACAAAAAATAAAAATAAAATAATCATACAAAGAGCTCAATATCTTATATTTTTTTTCGGATCCTATTTGACTCGAGTAATTAAGCATGCGGGGTGTTTCATAACTTGATGCCTATGATCGACTGACTTGGGTTAACTAGCCTAAAACTCGCTACAGGGGTCATTTTTAGTCACTTAATGAAGAAAAGCTTGCACTTAAAATGAAAAATAATACTGGGCTTCGTTTATTGTATGATATGACTCAAATCATTTTGCTCATACTCAGGGGGAGAAATAGTGCTTCCATTAATAATAAGCTTTCCGTTATAGGTCCTAATGTGCTTTACATGGTTTACCTTTCATGGATGTATATGTTTTATTATCTACTTGATATTTCTAAAACTTTTGATTTTGATTATATGATATATTTTCAGTTCTGCTAAATTAAGTTTGATGTTTTAGTAGCATCGATTCTTCTTGGTATGTTGGGTTGCATTGGTACTATGTCTTGATTTAGCATGCATGATTGAAATTGAATAATACTATATGTTTCGTAGATTGCCTATATCATATAAACTACTTGAACCACTTTACTTATACTGTTTTCCACACATTTCACACTGGGTGTTGAGTTGTCTATTTCAGGAAATAGGTGCTGATTGATATGCAGAATTCGTTCAAGTCAGTTAGTTGTGTCATAGGTTTTTGAGTCTGTATTTCATATTTGATTACTGCATTGACTTTAATTAGTAGTTTTGTCACAGAATGTCAAAGGGGGAGCTTGTTAGGTTTTTAATTATGTAATTGACAATTGTGTAAACAAAAGGGACTTAATTGTAAATGTTGTAAAAAGTCAAGGAGTAATGTGCAATTATATAAAAATAGGTTTTGTAGGTCTAGTGTTTGAGTGTGCCAAAAGAAGGAAAATACAACGTGGATTTTCGCTAGACTGACGCCATGGATTGGCTCAAGCATCAAAAATAGAACTTTCATTGCACGACTGTCGCCCTGCCTTAGCTCAAGCGACAGCGCTCGACTATCGCTGAACCTTCGTTCGAGCGAAAGTGTTGTCCGGGAAATTTTTATTTCTCGATCTAAAGGCTTTTTCCTTGGCCCATTACTTTTCTAACCTACCTATAAATACCAAAACACATCTGAACGTGAAAAAAAGAAGGTTGGTCATTAAGAGAGCTTCATCAGAGAGAATTCATACATATTCCTTTTTTCAACATTCGTCATGTGAGATTGTTTTACTGAGAAAAAATCACTTTTGTAATCCAAATACCAAACTGTTCTTTCGTCCTCTTCTGTCAGAGTTGTTGAAGATCGAGGAAAGTTGACTGGAGTTCCAGTCGTTGAAGAACGCGGTGTTCTTCGTGAATCTACATGAGATAGACGATTTCATAAAGCTAAGAGTTGCTCCAAGAGAGTATAATCCAGGAGAGCTTTGGAAATTACAGTTGGGAGTGGTGTAGGAGCACAGAATCTAGAAAAGCTGTTGGAATTGCAATTAGGAGATCAGACAGTACATGTCGTCGTCTAGACTGGTAGACTGTAAGCTGTAAATCGTTATAGTGGATAGTTGATTGGCAAAGTGCCCAAAATTTTTACCCAATTGGGGTTTCCCCGTGATCATACCGTGTATTTTTACTGCTTTCTTTATTGATTATATTAACTGCAGTATTTAAAAGTAGGTTAAATTGACTTGAATGCTTAATCATCTAGAGATAATTAATTGGTGATATGTTACTAATTAATTAATAATTTTAATTCCGTATAATATACCTATTCACTCCCCTCTAGGTATTGTTAGGGTCGAACTTCGTAAATTTCACTTTCTGTAACATTGGGGTACAACTAGTGTTCTAAAAGGCGGCAAAATGCGCCGCCTATGCTGCATAAACGCGACGCGTGGCCAAAATGCGTCGCATACCTTGAATGCGTGAAACAATGCGGTCAACACCTGCGTTGACCACTAAAATCACTAAAATGTGCGCAAAGGCACGCATTTTTTTAAATTTCTTTTAATTATATTTTATTTTAATTCTTCTTTTATCTTTTAATTATAAACTTTCTAAACTTCCAACCCACAAACGGCAGGCCCAGAAAGCATGTAAAACTTATGTTGGCCCATTATTTTATAGGCACAATTTTATGTCCTTCCTCTGTAGGATTCCGATGTGGGATCAAATGGTAAGTGGAACATTGACATTTCTTGGTGCAGGCTTGCAGCAGCCAGTGGGGAGCGACGACCATTCATTCCACCCACGCACAAGGGTTGTCTCTCCCCACACCGACGATCCACAGACACCGTAAGCACACCTCGAACACTCTCATTCACGAGTAGCACACACCAAGTCCCACACGCATCCTTCATCTTCTTAAGGTATGATCCTTACACTCTCAAGCCCTAACACTGTTTCTTCACGTTCCTTGGAATTTTGTGTTTTTTAAATATCGATTGGGGCGTGGGGGTTAGGTAGTTTTTGGGGCATGAATTGATGAGTTTACTGTTCTTAAATTTTGGGCTCGACTTCTTTGCCATTGTTTCCCAATTCTTGCTCCCATTGGATTGCCTACAACGTGTTCGACAGAATGTTTAGGCTAATTTTTTCACACTTGTTGATGCAAGACTAAGTTTGGAACCAGCTGGGAGTCTTCAAGACAGAAGAGGCAGCTGGCACGTGGAATTTATTTTCAGTTTTATCTTCAGTAGTGTTCTAAAAGGCGGCAAAATGCGCCGCCTATGCTCGCATAAACGCGACGCGTGGCCAAAATGCGTCGCATACCTTGAATGCGTGAAACAATGCGGTCAACACCTGCGTTGACCACTAAAATCACTAAAATGTGCACAAAGGCACGCATTTTTTAAAAATTCTTTTAATTATATTTTATTTTAATTCTTTTTTTATCTTTTAATTATAAACTTTCTAAACTTCTAACCCACAAACGGCAGGCCCAGGAAGCATGTAAAACTTATGTTGGCCCATTATTTTATAGGCACAATTTCATGTCCTTCCTCTGTAGGATTCTGATTTGGGATCAAATAGTAAGTGGAACATTGACATTTCTTGGTGCAGGCTTGCAGTAGCCAATGGTGAGAGACAGCCATTCATTCCACCCACGCACAAGGGTTGTCTCTCCCTACACCGACGATCCACAAACACCATAAGCGCACCTCGAACACTCTCATTCACAAGTAGCACACACCAAGTCCCACACGCATCCTTCATCTTCTTAAGGTATGATCTTTACACTCTCAAGCCCTAACACTGTTTCTTCATGTTCCTTGGAATTTTGTGTTTTTTAAATATTGATTGGGGCGTGGGGGTTAGGTAGTTTTTGGGGCATGAATTGATGAGTTTACTGTTCTTAAATATTAGGCTTGACTTCTTTGCCATTGTTTCCCAATTCTTGCTCCCATTGGATTGCCTGCAACGTGTTCGACAGAATGTTTAGGCTAATTTTTCCACACTTGTTGATGCAAGACTAAGTTTGGAACCAGCAGGGAGTCTTCAAGACAGAAGAGGCAGCTGGCACGTGGAATTTATTTTCAGTTTTATCTTCAGTAACAGATTAATTATCCCACAAACTCCATTATTTCAGTTGGGTCTTGTTGTACATGGGGTGTTCTACAATTTAGTTTTTAGTTCATGGTTAGTTCGTGGTCTAGTTTCTGCTGGTTTTTAGCTTGTTAGTGGGTCAGTTAATTATCTGTAATCATCTATTTAAAGCCTTCAGTTGTTAATGAAAGAAGACAGACTTGAAAATCCCAATTATTTTCTCTTGGAGTGATTCCATAACACTTGGAAGTGATTCCCAATTACATGGGTCTTGTTGTACGTGGGTTTGTTTCACTTCTATTGGCATGTTTACTCTCTCCTACCCGTAATTACCTACCTATGTACTTCGAATTCACCCCCATTCCCCCATGTTGGTGATACTTACTTGTTTACATGCTTAATATATTTAATGATATAGTAAAAAATCTATTTTTTTTTATATAAAAATATATTTAATGTCTTAAAAATAATTAAAATAATATTAAAAATATGAAACGCATTATGGCCTTTATTCTTCGCATTGACACGCCTAAACTTGTAATTCTTGATTCTCGACCTCGACGCCTCGCAACGCAATACGCATTTTAGAACAATGGGTATGACTGAAATATATGGTGATAGACTCTTACCAAAAATATAAAACACAAATTTGGACCACTTGAGATAAGCAAAGTGCAATAAATTCACATAAATTAGACTAATTAAGATGCATTTAGTATGAGGCTCCCATTCGAGAAAGGCATGGTGCTATATAACCATGAAATAAAACAACATTTAGTATAATGACAAATACTACTAATTGCCAAATGCTATTTGAAAAATATTTATACACTTTCACTGAAATAGTTGCCATTAGAAACTTGTGTGAACAAACATATAAACCACATGAGCCGTGTCATTTCTCAGAATTAGAACCTGGATAATAAGTCCATATAATGAACAATTGATTATAGTATTATTAATCCAACCTAATTACAAAACAATCTTCAAAGTGATTCTAAAATAATTTCCTTACAGAAAACAAAATCAATGTACAGACCTTTTCATTTTGAAAGTAGTCAGAAAATAGAACATTATATACTAAAATAAATACTTTCAATTGCCAAGCTGCACCAGTAGGAATGAAGAAAATAGGGCTTTGAGAATAAAAGGGCTTGTTGACAGTTTAAAATGAAATTACACATGGATGGCCATTTACTTCTTTTTTTTTTTTTTTTGACGGAAAATATTTCATTCATAAAGGCAAAAAAGCCTTAGGAAAGGGTACGATAGTGCCTATCAATGAAAGTTACATTTTCAATGAACAAAGGGGCATTGTGCCACCATAAGGTCATGTCTTCAAGAGACCATGCATGCCACGCCAAAAAGTGAGCTGCTTGGTTGCCAAGTCTATTGCAATGTTGGAGGCTACTTTGAGGAAATCTCTTTAACAAGTCCTTAATTTCAGCCGCCATGGACCTGATTGAAGCTGAGGTTGGTTCTAGTTTATTGATTTCATCCACAAGGAACAAACAATCACTCTCCACTATGAATTGAGATATCCCGAGGTTAAGGTAAAGTTGTAGACCTCGCACAAGTGCCGCAGCTTCAATGTGTTCAATTTCCAAAATGGTATTTTCAGCAGCCAAAATTATTTCCCCCTCGTGGTCACGTAAGATAATTCCAAGTCCAACCTTGTTAAGATCAAAGAATAATGCTCCATCAACATTGAGTTTTACTGCATTCTGAGGTGGTGCTGATCACCTGTTTTTGCGAGATAGAACACCAGGAGCATGATGGAGAGGATGGCCTGATACAATAGCTGGTTTGTTGGCGAGAGCTGTAGAGATTACCTGTTGTAGTGGTAGATGAACCTGGTCATGAACTATCTTGTTACGGCGGTACTAGAAACTCCAAGTAATCAGTAGAAATTATGAGAGGGCCTCTGTTGAAACATTAGTCAGGATTGCGATAGCAGCCTGTATGAAGCCTCCATGAAATGTCTCATTCTGTAATATTGGGAATTGTTTTGTTAAGACTCCATGAATAGAGGGGCAATGAAGTAAAACATGGCAGATATCCTCTATCTGGTAGTCACAGAAATAGCACTGAGGATTCACATGAATATTTCTTCGAGCCAGGTTCTGCTTTGAAAGTAAGATTTCTTGACAAGCTCTCCAGGCAAAGATCTTAACTTTCTGAGGGATCTTAAGCCACCACATGGTATCCTAGAATTTCTTTTTCTCCGAAATGTCTGAGGAACTGCCACGTTCAGGAGTGAGGCAAGTTCTGAAGAAGTTATAAGCACTACTGACAGTATAAATTCCAGATTTTTCATACTTCCACACCCAGGAATCCTCTTCCCCCAAGTGACTAGGATTTAGTTTCAGAATAGCCTTGATAATTTTTAGGTTGAATAGAGCTCTAAGCTTTGCCAAGTCCCACCACATTAATTGAGGATCAAGTAGTGATGACACTGGACAATCAGCTTGCTGATGAGAATATTGTTGCAGGTTGGCCCCTAGTTCCCTGTTCAAATCAATTATTCCAGGGATCCATTTGTCTTTCAAGACGTGGATAGTTTTTCCATTTCCCACAACCCATCTTCCTCTTTGCATTAAAAGGTTTTAAGCCTTCCAAATTCCATGCCAAGTATAAGAGGGATGCCCCCTACTGAGGCCTTCAACACATTGCCATCAGGAAAAATAACGGCCGAATATATCTTGTGAAGTAAACTGTCCTTGTGTTTCAGAAGTCTCCAGGCTTATTTTCCAAGCATAGCCAAGTTGAAAATCTTAAGTTCCTTGAAGCCCATGCCACCCATGGATTTTGATCTACACATATTTTTCTAGGATTGCCAATGAATTTTCCTTTCCTCCTTTCTTTTGCCCCACCAGAATCGAGCCATCATTCTTTCAATATCAGCACATAGCATAGATGGTAGTTTGAAGTAGCTCATAGCATAGGAGAGGATTGCCAAGGCCACTGATTTAAGGAGGACTTCTATTCCTCCTTGGGAGAATAAGTTATGCTTCCAACCTTGCAACTTCTGCCAGACCTTGTGTTTAATTTCAGAGAAGGCTCGCGCTTTGGATCTACCTACCATCGGTGGTAGACCAAGGTATTTTTCATATTGTTGTACTTCGGGAACATTCCATAAAGTCATTATTGATCGCTGTTTTTCCGGTGGTACATTAGTACTAAATACCATTGATGTTTTTCCCTATTCAACTGTCGCCAAACAGTTTTATAAGTACTGAGGATAGTTTGGAGCCGAATCATGGTTTCCACATTAGCTTCACAAAAGATCAAGCTATCATCAGCAAAGAGAATATGATTCGGTGGTGGAGCTCTTCTACACACTGGAAACCCTGGCACCCTCTTGGTTCTCTCCGCCTTATTCATTAGACTAATTAATCCTTCAGTGTATAGAAGAAATAGATAAGAAGAGATAGGGTCTCCTTACCGTAGACCTCGAGAGGGGATTATATGACCAGTGGGGTTGCCATTCATAGGGACTGAGAAAGAGGAGGTAGTAACACATTTCATTGCTAGTTGAATAATCTTTTCGTGGAAGCCCAACTTGTGCATAACCGCTTGTAGAAAAGGCCATTCAACTCTGTCATATGCCTTGCTCATGTCCAATTTAAGAGACATGAAGCCCTTCTTACCTTTCTTTTTTCTCCTCAAGAAATGGAGCATTTTGTAGTCCACAAATACATTATCTGTGATGAGCCTTCCTTTAAGAAAAACGGACTGTGTTTCTGAGATCACCATATGAAGCACTGCTTTTATTCGATTAGCCACAACTTTAGAAATCAATTTGTACATGATATTACACAGACTTACAGGCCTGAAATCCTTGACCTTCTAGGGATTTTCAGTTTCAGGGATAAGTGTAATGAAAGTGTGATTCAAAATTTGAGGAAACTCATAGGTATTTAGAGCATGTAGTATAGCATTTGTGATAGATAAGCCAATAGTAGGCCAAAACTTTTGGAAGAAAAGAAGAGGCATACCATTGGGTCCCGGCGCTTTTGTAGGATGCATTTCCTTCAAAGCCTGGTCGACTTCAGCTGCAGTGAAGGGTTGTGTCAATCTGTTGTTCATATCAGGAGTTACCTTGCTCTCCATTTTATCTAGGATAGCATCCAGATTAGCGGAGCCTGTGGAGAAGAACAAGTCAGAATAATAGTTGATGATTAAGTTGTTGCATGCTTCTCTTTCCTGCCAACAGTCCTGGTCATCTAAGAGCTTGGTAATCATGTTTGTCTTTCTTCTCTAGGAAGCTTTAGCATGGAAAAAGTGAGTGTTTTGGTCCCCTTGCTCGAGCCCAGTAGCCCTAGACCTCTGTTTCCACATTAGTTCTTCCCTATCCATCCAAGTTTGTACATCAGCAGCCGTTTTTTGAAGAACATCAGAATTTATATTTATAGGATCTTGGTTCTGGACTTGGGCTAGCTTGGATTTTGCTTTGTTAAGCTCCACATGCATCCTGCCAAATTGGGTTCGATTCCATTGCTGAAGTTGAATGCTAAAGCAGCTTATATTCCTCATCATACTATCCATAATCTGGGGGCTATCATCAGACCATTGAGTCAGTACAATATTTGAACATGCCTTCTCACCAAGCCACATTGATTCAAATCTGAAAAGTTTCTCTCTTTTAGGTTGGCGATGAGCTCCATCAAGTTATATCCAAAGAGGAAGGTGATCTGAGTACGCTGTTGAACCATGAGTAACCAGAGATTGAGGAAAGAGTCGACACCATAAAGTATTTGCAGCAAAGCGATCAAGCCGTTCGAAAATCTAAGTAGAGTTCTGTCTTCCTTTATACCATGTATATTGAGGGCCTTTGAACCCGAGATCACATAGCTCGCAATCAGAGAACATTTGTTGAAAGTGTTCCATTTGTTGTCTAAGCCTATCTCGACCACCTCATTTCTCCTTGTTAGATAGGATTTCATTAAAGTCGCCAAAGACAAGCCAGGCTTCCATGTTGTCCCTTTTCAATCTCCTCAATAAATCCCATGTCTCCATGCATTTATTTGTCTCGGGGTGGCCATAGATACCTGTTAAAAACCAGTTGTACTGTGGCGATTCAATTTTGGCGTCAATGTGGTTTTTGGAATAACTGAGGATAGATAACCGAATATCCGCTTTCCAGAGGAGTGCAATGCCACCACTACATCCAGTTGCCTCAATTTCGAACAGCTTCACTCGTAGCAGAGGAAGAATCTAGGGGCCTTTTAAGGCTTCCCAATGAAGTGGATGCATTACAGCCGTGTGCCCGAGTCTTCTAGGTTCTTTTCCATTTTCGTGTGACTTTTTTGCTTTTCTCCTTAATTGGATCCTCGTTTAATTTAGGCAAGACAACATCTATTTTTAGATTGATAGGAATACCCTTAGACAAATTGGTAGCATTAACACAATCATCAAACTTTCCTTCCATATGATTGGCAATTAGCACATCAGTCTGTATTACATGTGGCGTCTGAGTTGTCGCCTTTGTCAATCCTGCAGTATCACTCAAATTATTTTCTTGTGATTGCTCCAAATATGTTGCCTTAAACACTTCCATATTATCTTCCTTAGGAATATTTCCCTGTGATTGCTCCATATTTGTCGCCTCCCTCTTCTCCACAGTATCAGTTCCAGAATAATATCCCTGTAAATGCTCTTGAATTTTCGCTATATTACAGGTAGTTTCCATATCAGATACATTCTTACCATTTTCCCTGCCACCGGAATACGGTCCTGACTAGTTCGTCGGAGGTTCAGGAACCATTGAATTCAGTTGACGATCACGAATAGGGCCTCCATAATCTCCAAGATTACCTACACATAGCCAAGGTCCGTAGGCGTAATCAGAACTTGTACATGCCTCCATAGCTGATTGCCACTGGGAGCATTCCTTTTGAATGTGGCCAAGTGTACCACATAAGTAACAAAAGTCTGGGAGACACTCATAGGCGAAGCGAACCCAGAATGGTTAGTAGGATCCCACACATATCTTCTTACCACGGAGCAGGGGTTTGGAGACATCCAAGGAAACCCGAACACGAAGAAAATCGCCTCTTGCAATTTCATTTTTATCTATATCAATTTCAATAATTTTTCCAAGTTGTCGTCCTATAGAATCTCCCATTTTCCAATTGCGAACCATGATAGAAAGGTCGTAAATTCTGATCCAGAAGTTCGCCTCAGAGAAAGAGACTTCGTGAGTTTGCTCGAGACCATCAATATCTTTGGTTAAAACCAAATGTTTGTCAAACAACCATGGGCCTTCACCCTTGACACGATTCTTGTCCCGGTTATCATCAAATTCTGCTAGAAATAGATTTGGAGAAATATCTTAAATGCTCATAGTTTTATTTGCTCGCCATAACCTCATCATGGTGTTCTTGAAAGCCTCTTTGTTGAAATGATTGGTAGATAAAAGTTTGGATAGCAAACATTTATCACTTCGATGGGGGGTCAGCACCTCCGTTTCATCAACCACCAGTGCATCTTCCTCCAGTTCTGTTAGAGAGAGTTGTTTACATATTCGTGCAATATCTTGATCTATAGAGCCAGTACTCGAATTCTCGAGAGGAAAACCTGCAAAGGCTCAAGGAAGAGAAGCCTCTACGTAGGGAATGCTAGAGAGGCATAACAGTTTTTTTCATAAATGTTATGACTGAATAATGGCCATTTACTTCTTAAACACGCACAACCATGGGAACAAATAAAAAATTTCCTTGGCTAGAAAATGTCTCAAAAAAACAAAAACTACCAGCATTTAAAATTGGGAATGTCTGCATGCACATATGATAATTGGAATGTACGAACTTTATGTTAGAAATTTACTTAACATGTATAGCGGAAAATAAAATAAATTTCAATTCCCACAAAAAATCTTCTTTGTATTTAGAAATAAACTATGATATAAGTTATACCTCTTGTAAATTTTGTAAACTCCTTCACTAATCTTGGAACACGAACAATCATGATCTACAATCCACAGCTATCCAATTGTCCAGCCTCCAATAAAATCCACACGTGGAACAAGAATGAAAGAATTAAAATTTCTCTTTTCTTATACTAGCAATAATATGAATTGTGTTTTTTTCTTTTCTAAAACCCTAATGGCTTAATAATATAAATCCAAGTGGGCTTGACATGTCGCTTAAACTTAACTTGGTCCAATATTTAATTAATCCAATTAATTAATTCGGACATATTAACGAGTAACCCAATTAATTAATTGTACAACACTTCTTAATTAATTGAAATCTTTTTTTTTTTTTTTGTGACCTATCAGGTTCCCGATCACGATGCCTAACGACGTGAATTATTATTTTAATCTAATCAAAATCGATAAATTAAAATACCTATTTTTAATTTATCATTAATTCACATCTGTTGTCCCATATTAACATCTAGCAATGTGCCGGACAATACATGTGACGAAAAATGTCATGTGGTATAACAAAATCAAACTTGTTCGTTCACCGTAAAATTACAATCACTTCTTCAATATGATCAATCAATTACGGATATGAATATGTGTCAATCTCAATTATCAGTCATATCTTTCATCCCACTATTAAGTCAATGTAAGTCGAATATTCCTTTACGACTTATGAGTACACCTTGGCCAAAGATTTCGTTATTAACTTAACTAAATGGAATGTATATCATAATCTCTTACTATCTAAAAGTAACGAATTTTCTATTGATCATTCATAAATGATTCTTGGCATACCTAATGATGTCGTATTAGCGACCCTTGGCAGAGCAATATCCAATATCAACAAAATATGATTGTCCTCATATAAGGCACTATGATGACCTCATTTCAAAGGACCAATTCCACTACCGAACATTATAGATTAACAACAAACACTTAGATAGTTATCAATGTAGTATCTCCCTAGCAGGTTTAAAATGTTTTGTTTTATAACAAAAAATCTGTGTTCAAAAGTGTCACCATATTTTAGCTCGTGAAATCAGCTACTTCCTTTACAAGTAAGAAATTTAGTACTTAATTTGTTTGTATTATTTATGAATAGAAGAATTTCATTGTAAAATCACTATGATAAAGTGTGGGTCGTGTTGAAATCCCTTAAATATCAAAATTGTATAAAGATCGGTGTTTTTTGTTATAAGTCACCGTGTGAGCCATATTGAGGTCCTGTAAAGCTCAATAGTGTAGGTCATATTGAGATCCTATAAAACTCAATAGTTTGGGTCATATTGAAGTCCTGTAAAGCTCAATATTGTATAAGGATCGTTGGTCCTTGTTTATAAGTCACCGAAAGCGTTGTAACGAGGTTGGATTGCACCATAAGTCAATCAACATAGTGAAAAGGCCTTGCTCGTGCTGGAGAGTTTAGTAACGGAGGACGTAGATCATTGTTTTGGATTGAATCTCCAAAATTATATTGTTTCCATGATCTCTCCCTTTTACTTATCGTTTTTATATTTATGCTTATTATTTGATTTAATCTATTTACTCTTTACTCGTTTGAATTTTGATTTATTCTTCGAAAAAGTTTTAAAAACCAATTCACCCCCCTCTTGGTTAGTTATTCTTGGGCTATTAACGACCATAGACGATTTAAGATTTAGTCATATGTGATTAACAAATAACCAATACTTGAATCTACGGATTATATTATTTAATTTATTAGAACATTAATTCAATTAAATAATAGATCTTACCATAAATATGCATCAATTATTTATTAAAATTGTTTATGTCCAAAGTTGATTGGATTATGGCATAACACTTACAAAGTCCCACTTGCATTAGATCCAATCACTTATGTATATAGAGCGTGTTCGGTAGAGATTAAAATCGGATTAAAATTGAAAAACTAGCCTTTATTGTTGACTTTTATTAGACGAGTGAGACCCAATAACGGCTATATTTTCAATTTTAATTGGATTTTAAACCCTACTAAACATGCTCTAATATCATAAGAGTCTAAATGACCCCTGTCAATGGATCTGCAATTAAATAACTTGTGTAAATTTATTTTTTCTTTACGTCATTTCATTGTATTATCTTTCCAATGAGATAATACCGCCTTAACACATATTTGGATCATTGATGAGACCATAGTTCCTTCGCTTGCACGATGGCTCCATTGTTATTACAATGCAGAATCATGTGATCAACAATGTTAGAAACTATTTTAAGTTTATTAATGAACTTCCTGATCCATGCGACAACTTTTGTTGCTTTCTAAAACAATGATGTACAAGACTTCTACTATTGAATCAACGATTGTTTCCTATTTGAAACCATTCCAACACACCGCTTAAGACTTAAGAGTAAATAATATCTTGATTGAGATATGCTATCATTCTAGTCTAACTAGAAGTTAGCATTAATGTATCTATGAACTCTCAATTCATTTTCTCCATATAAAATCTTCTCTTGAGAAGATTTTATCTATATAGATTGGGATGAGTTAAAAGATCTTCTAGATCTATCTCTATTGATCAACTTGCTTCTCTCATATCTATTACGAAAAAATTATTTAACAACCATAATTTCAACAATTGAAATATAGAGACGTTGTTTTCTGTTAATAATATGTCTTATAGATAAAATATTAGGAATACGACAATGCTCATACTATCTTCTTGTAAATACATAGTTTGTCTTCATTTTTGATAAAATCAAACATTTTGATTGTCTTGTCAAAGCAAAGATCCCAACTTCTAGATGCTTGCTTTAATCCATAAATGGATCGATCAAGCTTGCATACCTTGTTGGCTTCTTTGGATTTAAAACATTTGAATTGTGTCATATACACTTCTTGCAAATTTTCGTTAAAGAAAGCAGTTTTGATGTCCATTTGCCATATCTCATAATCGTGATATGCAGTTATTGAAAGTAACATCCGAATGGACTTCAGCATGGCTACATGCGAAAAAGTTTCATCAAAATCAACACCTTGTCTTCGTTTATAACCTTTTGCTACTAGCCTTAATTTGTATGTATAGATATTTCTATCTACGTCGACCTTTTCTTGTAAACCGATTTACAATCTATAGGTTTTATCTCATCAGGAGGGTCGACCAAGGTCCAAATCTTGTTTTCATACATTGAGTACATTTCGGATTCCATGGCCTCCTGCCATCTCTTTAAGTCAACATTTGACTCTGCTTCTGCATAACTAGTAGGTTCATCATCCTCGATTATTAATATTTGATTAGTAATCATGAACTCGTACCTTCTAGGACGTCCTATGGTCCTACTTGATTTACGCTGAGCCGGAGTGTCCTCAGGAGTCTCTATGTCCTGATCAAGAGTTTATCCCTCAACGGGTGAGGAATCAGACTTAAGTTCATCTAATTGGTCAATAGTATCTGTGGATTCATAAACTTTTTCAAGTTCTAATTTGCTCCCACTACCCTCTCTTAGAATGAACTCTTTCTCTAAGAATATGACATGTCTTGAGATGAACACCTTCTTTTCAACGAGATTATAGAATTGATATTCGATTATCTCTTTTGGATATCCCATAAATATACATTTATCGGATTTAGTCTCAAGCTTATTTAATTCAGTGTACTTCACATAAGCGTCATAGTCCCAAACTTTCATATAAGATAAGTTGGGCTTTTTACCTTTCCATAACTCGTATGGAGTTTTGTCAAGCGATTTGATGGAACACGATTTAAGGTGTAGTACGTGGCAATCAATGTATGATCTCAAAACGATTTTGAAATGTTTGCATGGCTTGTTCTTAATTACACTATATCTAATAGTCTACTATTCCTCTTTGCAAATGCACCATTATATGAGGATTTCTGAAATGGTCGTCAGTAAATACGATAAGATAAGAGAAACTTCATCTAACATTAGTTGATATGGGTCCACATACATCACTATGTATGAGACACGGTGATTGTACGAATCTTTCACAAACGAGATTTGGTTATTGTGCTTAACATGCATGTTTCGCATTTGTCAATTTTCAAAATCATTTGAACCAAATATACATCTCCATATAATTTTGGAAACTGCATTCTTATTTATGTGACCAAATTTGTAATGCTAGAGATATGTGTTATTCAAATTATCATTTTTATGTCTTTCAATTTCTATAGTCATTATTGAATACTCAATATTTAGAATATAAATGTCATTTTATAATTTACCATGACTATTAAGATCATATCAAGATAGAAATGAACAATAATTGTCCCTAACATTAAAATAATTCATTTCCAAACTTGAATTTTATTTAATCTTCTAATAATGGTGGGTACAAAGTAACATTTCTCTAATTGTAATATTAAGCCTAAATATAATGTCAAGAAATATGCTCATACAGGCAATGTAGCAACATTTGCTCATTTTCAACGTGCAAGTCAACTTCTCCCTTCTGCAATAATCTACTTCTATTTATTTTCTGTATATTTATATAAATATGAGATTCATATCTATTATCAAATACCCAAGAAGTTAATGCAGTAGAAGTAAGTCTTGTAGTTTCTTTTCCAATGACCTATCATTCGAAAATGATAATAATGGTCATTAGATTTGATATTGTCTTATTTGCTTTGACTGTCTTAGCCATCTTAATTGCTTTCCTAAAGCATCATTTAGACTTTCCTAAAGGAATCTATGACTAAGATTTGTCAACTACAAATTTAGATATTAAGTTTAACAGTCTTAAGCATGTTCAACAACTCAATGAGTGTGCATTCGAGTTTATTTATGTTAAATTCATAATTAGTCATGAATAACTCTCTGGAAGAAATTGTAGAACCAAGTCTATACTTAATTCATGGTTCATGACTTGACTCAATTGATACACTTCTCAATGTAGTCAACATCTTGAGTACACGAGCATTGACCGTAGATTCTTCTGCCATTATGCATTGGTTTAGTTGCTATGAAATCTCATATTTTTTTCATCTGTGATTGTTCATCATTCAATTACTTGAGATAAAAAAATCATGTGTTAGCATCTATACTCTCATGTTGCTTTTGTAATTCAGATGACATAGTTGCACCCATCATGCATGTTGCAGTATTATCATTATCACTGTATTTATTATAGCAGTCACATCTTCCTTTGTCGAGTTATCAGCAGATGTCTCTAGAAAGGGTTACTCAAAAACAAAACCAATTTTCTTATTTTTGAGAACAATTCTCAAATTGCGGTGCCAATTAACAAAATCTGGTTTGGTTGTTGGCATCTAGTATGCCGTTTATTAAATAAATGCTAATAACGAAAAGTAAAAGAATAATATATAGAATGTATCAATTAATTTAACATGATTTTTTATTAAATTAATTATACTCCCACTATTTAACTTAAATTTATGACTTTTTCACATAAATTATAAATTTATGAAATCCATACTTGACTCCCATTGGACTGGGATCCCATTTGTAATATTAAAACATTGAGTGTTCTCAACATGCATTAATAAAACATTTGGGTAGATATTATTATCAATTGTATCTCTATACAACTTCGAAATCATTAAGCGGACAACTCTTTGTCATCACACATCTTATGTGTTAGCTTAACAAACCCCTAAAATTTATCTCCTTGAATGTATTTAACAAAAGATAAATTTTAATTTAAGTCAAACTCATTATTTAGAAATATCTAATAACTTATAGTGTTAAATATATCCCTAATAAACTAGCCTTAAGTGTACTCAACAAACTAAAATCGATTGAGAACTTTGATTTTTCACTATAACGATGGAAGACCAATATAAATATGACTTAATATTTTAACGAGAGGCTTTGCATGCAAATGTCTCATCGTAATATATATATATATATATATATATATATATATATATATATATATATATATATATATATATATATATATATATATATATATATATATATATATATATATTATTTTTTTATTATACATATAGCATGCAAATAAACATACATATAATATTACGGACGATTATAGATTTTACTATCCCGAACCACAAATGAGACTGATTGGTCAGTTTCTAGGGGACTTGTATTTGTTCATATAATGCTCCATCTACATGGTATCCTCATCTCATTGTTTTTTAAATTAGTTTAGTTGCAATCTGTATCACATACTAGTGGCATGCATGCCTAAATAATTGGACATGCATGTGGTCCATAAAATTACAACGAATTCGTAAGTCCAAAATAAATAAGAGCCCGCACACCCATAAAATAAAAAAAAATAAAACTAACCATTCAACACATCTACATGATTAAATCCATAATCATCAATTAATAAAACATTCATCATATAAATACTTTTCCATACAATATCTAATATTATATTCATATATATTTCAAGTTTCTAACAATTAATGTCGTTTAAACTTACTTAAACAAATGGATTGGAACTATTAAAAAATTAATTAATTAATTTAATTAGGGAGTTTAATTAATTAAAATCAAATTTTAATTAAATATTGAACTAGAGTCCAACACTGATTCCACAATTATAAGACGAAAATATTTAATCAAAATCAAATTCTAATTAAATATTAAATTAAAGTCCAACTCTAATTCCAAAAAGATATGACGAAATTATTTAATTAAAATCAAATTTTAATTAAATACCAAATTAGAGTCCAACTTCAATTCTAAGAAAGTTTTTAGGACAAGACAATTTAATTAAAATCAAATTCTAATTAAATGTTAAATTAGAGTCAAACTCTAACTTCTAGAATATATTATGGTGGATGATTAATTAAAATCAAATTCTAATTAAATATCAAATTAGAGTGCAACTTAAATTTCAATTGAATTAATATTTTAATTTATGATAAAACTTCTAAATAAAATAAAATTCAATTTAGCCCCCGTTTGGTGCACATTTTGAAAGTAAGAATGCATTTTTACTGTTAATGTGATAGGAAATATGTGGTTGAAAAAGAAAGAAAATTATTGATGTGATGAAAAATATTATTTTATTGAAAAATCTATGGTTAAAAATGAGTAGAAGAATGATAATAAAAAAATAATGTGGACCAAATAGGGTCTTAGAGTCAAAGTTTAATATTTAAGTTAAAATTCAATTTTAACGGTAACATAAAAATCGTTAATTTTAAATAAAATTTAAATTTGGGTCAAGCCCTTTTGAAATTCAAATTTCATTAATTATTAAATTCAAAACCATTTTGAAATTGCATTTTGACCTCAATTTTAAAAATAAAAACAAGTCCTTCAATTTTAAAAATTGCAAGATAGGTCCTTTGTTATAAAATTGCAACTTGACCCCTCTCATCATAATTGTAGCCGAGGCCTGAAATTTCACAAATTTCATATGAGGCCCCCGTCCCCAAATATAAACCCTAATATCCTTTGGACGACGTCGACTATTGCTCGACGCCTTCACAATAGTGACGTCATATCGACAGTGCTTGGCGTTACTATAATAGCAACGCGTCGTACGCAACTACATAGGAGCAGCAATCACAGCAGCAGCAAGAATATGCATAAATTGTTAATATCGTCTATTTATGTAGAAAACAATAACTTCAATGTTACTCAATAGAAATATACCCTACTTGAACAACAATTTATGTAGTTCTAGTGCTAGATCTTGACAGTCTGTATGCCAAACTAACGAAACTGCATATATGTATTGCATAAAAGCAAGAGCAAAATAACATTGTCCTCTCGTTACTATCACAGAAAACTTAATAACGAGTTGAAAGTGTACTGATTGCAAGATAGACAATGTCATTTGACGGGTTTGAATATTACATATCGAAGATGCAATACAAATGAATAGCAGTTATTAGAACACAACACTATATATTTTAATACATTACTATTATCATACCATAAATGTAATATAACATGATAAGGCAAGCACACACAAGACGGAAAAAGAAGCAAGATGGGGATATTTAGCCCATGTTTGACAACCATTCTTTCAAAACTCTTTTCTTCACATACTCATTTTCCACCACACATTCTCACGATAAAATATTCTTCACGTAATCCCAAAACTTTTCCTACTTTAGAATTACACATTCTCAAAAAAATTACTATTCAAAAACTCATTCTTTTGAAAGAATGATTGTCAAACAGGGGTTTAGTTACTAAAAAAAAAAAGGTTATGAATACAGAGTACATTCAACCTAAGACTCCGTTTGTCTACCATTTTTCAAAACATTGTTTTCTACAGTAATCAATCTCCACCACACATTCAAATAATAAAATATTCTACGCATAAATCGATAAAATTTCTTTCAATTTTAACCACACATTCTCCAAAAAAATACTATTCATTACACTATTTTCATCACAATAATGGTAGACAAACAGGCACTAAGAAAGTATGTTGACTGCAAAAATGAGGAGTAGAAAATAGAAAAAAATAAATAAAAAGAAAATGAAGCAGAATTTTTTAAACAACATTTGAAAACACGTAGAAGTGAATGAAGCTACAGAATAACAGCCGGGATTGAAGAATTAACTTAATGAGCTGTGATATAAAATTTTAAAGAATCTTCTGCTTTCCTTAGCTCTAGAGTAACTCTACTACATGAAAAAGAGTTAGAAATAAGCAAGGTGAGAATAGTGAGTACTATGAACAAGATTTTAGATTTGTCTTTCTTATTTAATACTGTCCGCAAGCACTGTTCATACTCAAAATCATATACTCTGCAATTACTTATCCAAAATTATTTCACAAAATCTGATATTAAAAGTTTAACAACTGCAAATACGATCATACGAGAATAAAACGATAACAATATTCTCAAACAATGCAACAATAAATTCGTTAATCACATTAATATTAATCTGTCTCCTCTCTCCCTCTCTATCAGTTCAAACTCCAATCGACTATCCTTCTAGATGATTGCTCCTACATAAACCTACTTCCAAAATACGTTCAAAATCTCTAGGCCACGGGTTCTTACCATCTAGCCATTGGTACTCTTCATCTTCATGGAGGATTAAATTTCATCGACTCCGAGTTGTAGACAGCAACAGTGTCAGGACAGAACAGTTCTACTCTTGAGGAAAAAACTAAATGTAAAGCATTTCAAGTAAATGCCTTAAACTGCAAGATCAATAAATAGCTAATCAAGCAAGAAGGATCTTTTCTTACATAAACCAAAAGATACATCCATTTTTTCATCTTTTTCCAAAGAGCATAAAAAAGACATTTTTGCCTCAAACAAGTAGAAGGCCAACTTTTCGTTGTTCAACTCCAATTGTCCTCTTAAATGCAAAAAATTGATCCATACTCATACCGAGTTTTACATAAAGATCAGGTATTGTAACTATAAATGCTAAAACAAACAAGACACTAGAAGACAACATGTCAAAAAATGGAAAAATGAAATACAAATCAACTATGAACTTATATTATCAATTGAAAATTGGGAAAGAGCAGTACATCATCAAATACACCAGTGTTTTCTTGCTTACATAAATATTTAAAATGTATCAATTTCCCCATTCTCAGATGCTCCATTACACCATATTCACTCTGCATTAGGGTTATTTGATGATGCGTCATTGGCTCTTCACATCCTCTAAATTCGCACGAAAAATATGGAAAATTAAAACAAAAAACGTGTAATAATTCATTTCTTCCATGGGTTAGAAAAAACTAAAAAGGATTATATCTTTTTTCTAAATAAAATTGTAAAATCATGCCTGGCCCCATTCTGTCTGCCTTCATCCACGCAGAATATCAAGGCAAAGGAGTTTTCAAAGTACTACATTGTACTCCATCTGTGGAAACCCAAACCCATCTTGGATTTAGAGAGCCATGTTCAGATTGTAACACTTCGTTGACAAGGATAACTTCGTCATTACACAGTATGACCCTGCTGCTACCGCCTCTGCCGATGGTGGTAGTGAAGGTGGTTTCAATCTCAAAAACGACCATTTACACCTTTCAGTGTGTGTTTTTAGAATGGAAATGTCAAACGTAAGCTTTGGGATTTGGGGTTGGGGGTGTTAAGAGGGTACTTGTACAAGTAGTTTGTAATTTGGGAATATTGCACCATTGATAATCAACTTATGAAAAGCAATAAGTCAATATCCTGCCTTTCAAAATAGTAGCACAAATCGATCTAATATTCACTTCACTTCGAACGACACTCATAAAAGTTAATCGGCCTCATTGATGTTCACCCAAAATCCAGCACGTGTTTTCCACTCAAGTAATACTACGTACCACCAATTTAGGTTTCGATTGGACCCAATCGATTCATTGTTCGATCAATTGTGATATATCACACTATTTTTCCACTCTTGTGGTCCAACTAATAACTAATGACAAAAACTAAAAAAATCATTGTTTTCTCGGTTGGAAACGTATTTTGTCAAAGTTGTTTCAAAATCAAGAAAAATAGATGAATTTTTTGCACATAATTAATCATAATGCACGTCATAATTCAAAACTATCTAAATTTTTATTATATTGTCATGTAAAACTCGTACATACAATTTATGAAGTTGGATTTTACTTTACAAGTTATAATAATTTTAGGAATTTAATTAGAGGTATATTTTCATGAATACCATGTGACAATGCAATAAAGATTGACTGATTTAGATTATTATGATAATTAAGGATGAATTGTGTAATTAAAGTAAAATATTGAGGACAAACTTACTTTTTTAAAGGTTAGAGAGAACTTCCTACATGTTATAAATGAGGGCCAAAAGTACAATTTTGCCTCTTAATTTTATTTGAATTGGAACAAAATGGTAGGCCGGTGAAAGGCCATTTTTAACTCTCTTTGATCCTTTTTCGTCTTCATGTTAATGTTTTCCGAATACGACTGACTATTTATTTAATTTTTTAATTGAATTTAACTAACATTTTTTTTAAGAGTAATATTATTAAAGAATTCAAATTAAAGAAAAAAAAAATGGAAATGCTAGAGTGACATAAGGGACTTCTTGTTTACAATTCAAAAGACATACCTAAGCTGGGAATAGTTTGACCAAATGGCCCTTTTGTTATGCAACTTTATCTTGCATTGTGCTGTTTGTTCATATTTGATGCGCTTGTCAGTCAAAGACCCAAGTTTTTGTAATTCCGTACCAGTGTTGGATTTTAAAGAATGTGGAGGCAATAGATAAAAATCATTTATCCTACCGAATATGAGATAAACATAAGATTTATTTAGCTTATTGAAAAGTCAGGACCACACGATATAAGTGTCGAGAAATAAGATTAATCGAATCAATCAGAAAGTAAACTGCAAAAAATTAAAGTTTAACACCAAAGAATTATTTTAGCCATTGCCCTGGATGTTCGGTTGTTCGGTGACCGCTTCTAACACCTACATTTCCCGTAGAGCATTCAAGAAAATGATTATACTCAATTGCACTAAAACAACCCAAAATGGCAACGAAAGTTACAAATGTTCTGATAGGAATGTAAAATACATATTTTTTCCTCTTTATTTTATGTGCTCGTATGATTAATTAATGCCAAAATGTACTCATTACGTACCTATTTTGATTTAGATGGAAATTCAATGGAGATGACATAATTTGGAAGAAATAGGTGAAAAGGACCAAAGTGAAAGGAAATGAAAGTTCAGGGACTAACGTGAAAACATACAAAAGTTGTGTCGAACCAAATGATGAAGATTTGAGAGTGTTAGAAGTCAATTGAATGAATAAAGAAGTCAAAGAGGTGAAATATCGTCAAAGTATGATAACACATCAATTTCCAATCGAAAAGTTATGCATCGGATTTTCATTCTCAGTTTGAGACCCATTTTTTGACATGACAAACAATTGAATTGGAAGTGTATCCAAAGCAAAGTTGTAGCCCTTTGAGTTATCTTTCCAACACATTTTGAATCGACTCAATCGGATACATGTGGAGAAAGTTATGACCAAAATACTAAACGCTATTAAGAGACAAACCTGCGAGCGCGCACGGGCATAAATTTTACTTACCGAGCCTAAAACCAATGAACGGCGCGCGCAGGCATGTTTCACAGACGAATCTCCAATTTCCGAATTTAAGTCAACTGCTTATGGAAACAACTATAAATATATATTTTAAAACCCTCAAGCGGGGGAGAACGTACAGAACGCCTCTAAACTCCATTCTTCTTTATTTCTCTCTCAAATTCATGAATTGTAACTAAACTTTTATACTTGGTCGAAGGAAATTGAAGATCTAAATAGTTTTCCTTATTATTTAATTCTTATTTTCCGTATTGAATATTCTTCTGCATTTAATTTCATGATTGTTATGTTTAATTGCTATGAGACCTACTAGTTTGTTATTCATTACAATCTACCTCTAAGTTAAATAACAAATCCGTAATTGTTTGATCCCTTTAATTTGTGAAGCATTAGGATTTGATGATCTTCTGTGATAGAGGTTATTGAATCTTAAGAAAAATGTTTAAATAGATTGAATGCAATCGCTAGTGTTTGTATTATCTAGTTCATCGATTTCTCTATTGTGTAAAATTGTTATTAAATTGAGTCTTGAGCACTGGTTTGAGTTTATTTATTAATTAGGGTTAATTAGAACGCTGGTTTCTAACTAACTAAAATTAAGGAGAAATATGAATCAATTCCAACGATGAATATTCAAAATATGAATTGAATTATTATTGCATCTATGATCAATCGTGGATTTCCGATGGTAGATGTGGACTTAGACCAAGGTTAATCTTTTGATTATTTTCGTTAATTTAATTTTCATTATTATTGATTACATTATTTACAATTGTTTGCATACAAAAATCCCCCAATCATTGTACGAAGCATAAAATATTGAATTACACACTTTTCTTGTGATCTACCCTTACTTCCACTACTACGTTAGTTTTAGAGGTTAATGTATTATTTTTGGGTGCTTACGACATCGCACACCAAATTTTGGTGCCGTTGCCGGGGAGTGGTGCTAATTTATTTTTGTACTTCTTCAGTTATTTTATTTTATTTTTGAAAAAAAATCATAATTTTCTAGGTTTTTAAGCAATTTATTGTTTTTAGAAATTTTAGCATAGAATTTTATTTGTTTTCCTTATTCTAGTTTTTTTAAAATTTGTTTGTCATATTTTTTTTTTTTTTTTTGAATTTCCATAATAGTTTAAGGAACTTGATTGTAAATATAGTCGCCAATTCTCAACAATTCGGTACTAGACTCGACATGCCGTCTAAACATGTTAATGAGGTAAATGTCTCATCTACTGAACAACAACTTGCGAGTCTAACTACTCTTATTTGTCGAATGGTTGTAGGTAATGTGCAAATAAATAGCAAAAGCTTATGGAATTTGTTCATTGGTAGGCCATCCAACCGATATGTGCCCAACACTTCAAGAAGAATGAGTTGAATACGTAAATGCAGTAAGTGGTTTTCCTAGACAACCATAGAGGAATTATGATCCTTATTCAAATACATACAACCAAGGATGGAGGGATCATCTAAATATTAGCTATGAGAATCGACAAGTGAATCAACCTATGAATCAAAATCGACAGAATTTCCAGCAATATAATTAGTCATACCCTCCTAGACAACAACAGGGCTAAACTTCTAACGCTGGTATGTCTTTAGAAGGTATTATTAAATTTCTAACCACTAACACTTTACAATTTCAACAGGAGAGATGGGTTAGCATTCAATGTTTGGAGAAGCAAATAAGTTAAATGGCTAACGCGGTCAGTTGGTTGGAGTCACAGAATATGAGAAAACTACCCTATCAAACGGTAGTAAATCCAAGGAAAAATATAAGTGCAATCACGTTGAGAAGTGGCACGGAGGTTGAAGCCCCAGTGAAGGTGGCCTCTACATCATCGAACGAAGAAAATGAGGAATATATCACAATTGAAAGGAGCGCTCTCACCGATACTGAGGTAACTAAGTGTAAGTTTTTACCCTCTCTGATTATAAACCAATACCCCTTTTTCTTCAAGCTTTAGTAGGATCTAGGAAATATGAACGAGATCATGATGAGCTGTATGAATTTTTCAGTAAATACGAGGTCAATATTCCACTTTTAGATATTATTAAACAAGTGTCTCGTTATGCTAAATTTTTAAAACAATTGTGACAAGTAAGAGGAAACAGAAATTGAAGGGGGTTGAAAAGGTAAAAGTTGGAGAACAGGTATCTGCAATTATTCAAAAGAAACTTCCAACCAAGTGCATAGATCCAGGTATGTGCACTATCCCTTGCATGATAGACGACACTAAATTTGAAAAGGCCGTACAAGATTTAGGAGCATCTATTAATGTCATACCATATTCTGTATACACTTCTTTGAAATTTGGACATTTAAATAAAATTGGTGTGATAATTCAACTAGTTGATAAATCTAATGTCTATCCTAAGGGGGTAGTTGAGGATGTTTTCGTGAAAGTTAATGAGTTTGTTTTTTCTGTTAATTTTTATGTGCTTGACATGGGTAATAGTAATCATACTACCCCTATTTTGCTAGGAAGACCGTTCTTAAGGACATCCAAAACTAAAATGGATTTTAATAATGACACATTGACCATGGAATTTGATTATAAGATCATTAAACTTAATATCTATGATTCCATGAAATATCCATGTAATAATAATCGTGTTCATTTTATTGATGTGATTGATCAATTAGCACATGATGTTTTTGAATTTGATGCTAAAAAAGAATGAAAAGTTGTCAATTATGAGCATCTTGGGAACGAAAATGAGGAGCTGGCCTTAAACATCGAGTTACAAAGAACTGTGGCAGCATTAGATGCTCCTCCAAAGTCAGGTAACAGTTCTTGTTTTATATTACCAGTCTATAACGAGAGACCTCTATTTTTTGTTTTGCAGATTTCCATTCCGAATTTGAAGCCTCACCCTAGTCATTACAAGTATACATTTCATGGAAGTGGAGGCACACTGCCAGTTATCATTTCCAATAGATTTAGTGCACCGCAAAGAAGATTGAAGCCCACCACGATAGACCAGGGCTAAAAAGGAAAACATTGAGTTGAGCCAAAAATAATAAACAAATACGCTGCTTGGGAGGCAACCTAAGGGGAGTTCGTTCCTTTATCCTTTTATTTTTATTTTTCACATTCATATTTTATTTATCTTTGTCATTTTCTTTGCATTTCACCTTATATTGGGGACAATGTAAGATTTAAGTGTGGGGGAGGAAATTTAGATTTAGGTTGCATTTAGATTGAGTTTAACTTTCAAACATTTTGAAAATTTTTGCATGATTTTTCAAGAAGAGGAGTTGAGATTAAATGATTTTTTTGGTTGTGTATGCTATTTGTAAGAATTAATTAGACCTTTGAAGAACTCATAACATGATTGAATGAATAATCCTCCAATTTAGAGTTAATTTGTGGAGTTATTTTCTTTGAGGATGGTAGTAACTAAATTTTATAGAGAAAAAGTCCGTGAGATTTTGAGTCTTTAGACTGATACATCTATAACATTCTCATTTTTTTCATGTGTGATACTCTTCCATGGTTTTATTTCTCTAGAACTTGCCTTAATTCTCTTCAAGATCACATTGACACAGGCATGCACGAACATGATTAATGCCATCTTTGTTACATAAATGAGTTTCATTAGCCAAATAGTCGACCCTGTAATTGATCTTTCCATTGTTGAGCCTCTTTGAGCCTTACTGCATTTTCTTTGTATAAACTCACATTACACGTTTTAAACTGGAAAAAAATATCTTTACCCAAGCTTTAGAGCTAGTTGAGTATTGTTCAATATCATGATATGTGTGGGGTGTGCAAGAAAATAAGTATGTTGATATCAAAATTTATGGTAGTTCTATAATTGGTGAATTGGAACATATTTTCTATGTCAATTCATGGAGTTCCATTGTTGGTGTAACATTTGGAGTTTATATATTGAAAAAAAAGAGAAAAAAAAAGAATGATTGAAGAAAAAGAAAAGAAAAGAAAGAAAAAGAAAATTAGTGATGAATGCGAGTGATTTTAATGTGAAAAAGATCTATATTCATAACTCTTCCACATTTCAAAAAAGAGTTCGATTTGTGTGGGATAGATGCAAAAATGATGAAGCTATGATATGGAATGGTTGGTTTACATGTCTTATGTATATGTTTGAGTACAGTCTATTTATCTTTACTCCACTAGTTTCAATGGCTCTTGAGTCACATACCTAAATATTTCCAACCTTGACCATAAGCTACATTATAACCTTTGAAAAAGTCCTTATAATTTTTGTAAAGCATATGATCTAAGTGGTGACGAATGAGAAGATATGCAAGCATATGATAGATCATCTTCATTGGAATGAATTTAAGCGAAACATTTACCTTTTAAACACATGAGAGTTGAGTGCTTATATCAGTGAGGATCTACATGTTTAGTTTATTCCATCTTCATATGAAAATGCTAGCTAATTGATTATGAGTTGTGTGAGAATGTTTATTTACGATGTGTTGTATGTTTTAAAAAGTTTGATTGTTCTACGATCGTGGTGTTTTTGAGAAATTAAATTTGAATTTTCCTCGATGACGAGCAAAAGCTAAATGTTAGGGAATTTGATAGGAGTGTAAAATGCATATTTTTCCCTCCTTATTTTATTTGGTCATATGATTAATCAATGCCAAAATGTACTCATTACGTACATATTTTGATTCAGGTGGAAATTCAATGGAGATGACATAATTTGGAAGAAATGGGTGAAAAGGGACCAAAGTGAAAGGAAATGAAAGTTCAAGGACTAATATGAAAATATACAAAAGTTGTGTCGAACCAAATGATGAAGATTTGAGAGTGTTAGAAGTAAATTGAATGAAGAAAGAAGTCAAAGGAAATATCGTCAAAATAGGATCACACATCAATTTTCAATTGAAAAGTTATGCATCAAATTTTCATTCTCAGTTTAAGACCTATTTTTGACATAGCAAACGATCGAATTGAAAATGGTATTCGAAACAAAGTTGTATCCCTTTGAGTTATCTTTCCAATACATTTTGAATCAACTCAATCAGATACCTGCGGAAAAAGTTATGACCAAAGTACCAAACGCTATTAAGAGACAAACCTGTGCGCGAGCAAGCAAATTCTCTCTCGCGCGCACGGGCATGAATTTTACTTACTGAACCTAAAACCAATGAATAGTGCATGCAGGCATGTTTCACATACGAATCTCCAGTTTCCAAATTTAAGTCAACTACCAATGGAAACATCTATAAATACATATTTTAAAAGCCTAGAACGGGAGAGAACGTACAGAACGTCTCCAAACTCCATTCTTTTTTATTTCTCTCTTAAATTCATGAAATGTAACTAAAATAAATATATTTAAACACAACAGTTTTAATAATTGCACTATATATATATATTTTTTAAAAAGTTGAACCCAACCTTGAGGGCCCCCCACCGCCCCGCCCCAAGAGTATTGTGGAGGAGGTAAATCGCAGGATGTGTCTTAACAGATTAGGGTACAAAAGCTGCCATACTTGTGCACACAAAGAGTCAAATTATATACCTTGTAAGAGGTATGAATCGAACATTCATACTGCGATTGCCAGCTCAACTGAGACTACCTCACTCATATCCTTTACACCACCGAGTTATGACCCGGAGGGCAACACACTATATTTAAATTATATAAAAGGTTGATAACTTCATTATCTAAGATGTTTTGAATTAAATGTTAGATGTATGTGTTGAAATTATGAATTCACATATTGCTATCCTTTTTGCTAGGTTTCGATACCTAATGAATCCCGGGCAATAATGTAAACGTTGGATTAAATTGTTTCCAACAACTAAGTCCAAAGGCTCAACCCGAAAACAACGTGGGTCATTGGAAGTAACTTAAATAATTAATGTTGCTCATTGTCCATATATATTACCTCTTGGATGACTTTGAATTTTGACCCATTTACCATCTTTTATTGGTCCAACTAAATCTTAACCTAACCTATATATATGATGTCTTTGCCATAGCCGTTGTGTGTGTGATTTGTGTTGTGAAATGAGAAAAACGTGACTGTAGAATTGGAGAAAAAATAGTTGTTTTAAGTTCCAAAAACTGGCACTTGCTTCCTTCATTTTTGGTATCTATCTCATGTTTCTTCCATTATTTTTCTCGTGCCTTTGTGGCTTACAAATCATCACCATTATATTATCTTTTTTGGTGAGATTGAGGAGCAATTAAGGTGAATATATTGATTGTGAGTTGGAACTGTTTGGATTGTTTGTTTGATAGAGAAAGGTAACATGTAATTGAGCCTGGAAAACACCATTTTGACGACCCTTAGAGCAAGCTTCCACGACAATTGATATCAGAGTTTCAAGTTGGTGGATTTAACAAAAATTACCAAACATCGATCAGAAAAGCGGTTGAAACGAAGCAGAAAAACAGAACGAAAAACAGTAAAAAAAGCCTAAAAATCAGACTTGTTTTCGTGATTTTCGGCTAATGTAGAGACCTGGTGGTGAAATGGAGACCACGGCGTGACATGCAGCAGAGGTGGTCCTAGTGTTAGGCACGTGTCACCGACGGCTGCTCGTGGAGACCACATACAGAGAGTGTGAGTGGCACGTGAAGCGTTTTTCGACGACGGTATCTTCGGGCAGTTTATTCCTGACATTTTGGTGTTGTTAGTTTTTTGTTTCAAATTATAAAGGGAAGTCTGGATGATTGTGTTCTTTGCGTGTTCGGGATTCGATCGTAGTTGATTGATTCATACGATTGTTGGAGACTTTAGGATGAATAGTGGTGGTACTAAAGTGATAAATTCATATCTCTCAATATTTACGGACCTTCAGACGTGGTTCCCTTGGTATCGTGTTCTTTCCATTTTATTATTGCAATTATGGTTATTGTGTAGGATAACAATTTACTTTTCGCATCAGAAGTCGTCGTATCGTGAAAGGGGTAACCATTGCATGTTGCTAGACCTAATAATTACTTGTTAATTATTTGTCTTAAATTCTTCGCTAATTTGCTGTCATTAATTTTCATTATTAGAATTCCACGTGATCTTAAGAAAGTTTATTTGACTATTTTATGTGAATTGAGTCTTTACTTAGTTTGTGGTTTTCGTTGGTTGCATTTTGTGTTTTGTGCATTTTTGGTAAAAATGATAACACGATTTGAGTTGTGCTTTTTTAATGTAAAATATGATTTTTCAATTTGGCAAAATAAAAAGGTTTTTCATAAAACTTTTGATGGCAAACGTATGTCTAAGGCAAGTGAGAAAAGTAAGATGTGTTTTAATTGTGGTAAATTTGGATATGGTGAAATAGATTGTCCTGGAATGATAACAAAAGGAAAGATAAGGTGAGAGATGAGGCGAATGCAGCTATAGGGTCTAGTGATGACCCTAGTAAGGTTTATTGAGAGTAAATCTAGTTACTGCATGTGCATTCGTGTGTAATCTTTTTTTGCATATGTGTGATTGATTAATTTGTTGCATGGTTATATGTCACATTTCAATATGCTTGATATGTGCATTTGCATGAATTTGAGAGCAATCCGATTACTTTGTATAATATGTTTACATGCATAGTGGGTTAAAATATATGGCGCACTCATTTTACTCTGTGAGTGGTGTGAGAGAGTGTGGTAGTGAGAAGAAAGAGAGGCGACCATTTTCTCCTTCATCTTTGTGAGCCTATGTGGTTTGTGAGTTTATGTGAGGCAGCTATATGTAGGTTATCTTCTTCTTCTTTGTAACCTCTTTTGTAAATGTATTGAAGTAACTAATTATTTCTTTTATTATCTTTGTCAGTGCCACCTTCACCCAATTCATTTGTAGATTTTTTGAGCATTGGTGTTGGAGTAACCTTATGGTATGTGAGTTGATTTAAATTGAGCGCTAACCTTTGTAGTCGCCAAAGATGTTGTTTTGGCATAGTGGATTTGTGATACATTAGCAGTGATGATGTCTATTGGTAATGTGGAGTATGGATGCCTGAAGGTGCATTGGTGATATGCACGGGGATGTGGAGTGTGACATTGGATCACGAGTGGAGATGTGATTAAATGTTGGAATCCTTTTCTGTGAAGAGACCCTGATCGGGTGGAGAGAGGCACTTCTATCACTTCTGTTAGGTGGAGACCCATTATTCGCTTAGATTGGGAGAAGTGATGTGATGATAAATGATTATTCCAAGGACTTAGGATATATAGAAATCTACGAGTTAGACATAAGTTGAGTAATTAGTCTAGTGAGCATGGGGGCGATGAGAGGAGTTATGTGTTCTCGATGTGTGAGTAACATGGAATGGGATAGGATAAGTGTGGTGAGATCATTTCGTGGGGTCATTTATGTATTTGTTGCATACGTTTTGGCCGCTTCATTGATTAACTTGGTGTTAATCTATTGTTCTATGAAAACATGTCTTTTTTGAAAAGATCTGTGTTAACCTATATAATATCTCCATCGCATGTTCATTTACTCATGATTGATTATTTTGATTATCTACTTCTACTTGGGTATTTGTCTATGTCCTTAGCCTTAGTGAGTACATGGATCAGATATGGTATGTGTTTCAGGTCTAAAACACGAGGTAAAGTATGTGATTTCAATTTTATTGGTTGCCTTGTTTGGTTTTGATGCCCAATGAATCCCGGACGATGATGTAAATGTTGGATTAAATTGTTACCAACAACCAAATCCAAAATCTCAACCTGAAAACAATGTGGGCCGTTGAAAGTAACTTAAACAATTAATGTTGCTCATGGCTCATACATATTATATCTTCGATGACTTTGAATTTTGGCCTATTTAACCTCTTTTATTGGTTCAACTAAAACCTAAACTAGCCTACATATACGGTATATTTTCCCTAGCCGTTGTGTGTGTGATTTATGTTCTGAAAGGAGAAAAACGTGACTGCAGAATTGGAGAGAAAAACGGTTGACTTGAGTTCCAAAAACCAGCACTTGCTTCCTTCATTTTTGGTCTCTATCTCGTGTTTTTTTCATTGTTTTTCTCGTGCCTTTGTGGCTTACAAATCATCACCATTATCTTGTCCTTTGTGGGTGAGATTGAGGAGCAATTGAGGTGAATATATTGGTTGTGGGTTGGAGCCGTTTGAAATTGTTGTTTGGTAGAGAAAAGTAGGGTAAAATTGAGCCCAAAAAATACCATTTTGACGACCCTTAGACCAAGCCTCTGCGACACTTTTTCCAATTCTTGACCATGAAATCTAGTGTGATTTATGTTCTCTTGATACTAGATAATTCAATTTTATTTAACTATCATGACCTGATCATATTCTTTTCCCGAATTCATATGTAAAGTAACGTATTGAATCTCACTATTATCTGTATGACTGCACACACCATACGTTATTCTTAATATCTATTACTCATACATTGAAATTTGCAAATTTCTAAAAACCTATTATAAACATTTCGGAAATATAATAAGCAATTAATTACCTAAATGCTACACAAGCATTTAAACAATGAAGAATTACAATCACGGTACCAAACCTTTCATTTTATTGCAGATTTGATCCAAACCTTTTATTTGTATCACTCACGGTACCAATCCTTTAAAAAATTCACATCCCCACCCCACCCCACCCCACACCACCCCACCCCAACCCAAAACCAAACCCAAAAAATCAACCATATCCACCAAAATCGTCGGCACCACCACTTCACCACCACTACTTTCTTCATCCTAAAAAGTTATCTTCTGTCGTCACCTCTTCTCCTACCACCGTCACAATTAGGCAAGGAACAAATGGGACTGGAAATGGGATGTGCAAAAAGTGGTTTTGTGACGAATATATTCCATTTGAGAGTGACCATAGAATCTGCCCAGGGATTAGTTTTGCAACGAGGTCAATTGAATTTATGTTAGCAAATGCTTTGCACAAATTTGGTTGGAAGCATCTTGATGGAGCAAAAGGGGAAAACTTGGACACCACCGAACAAGGTCTCATAATTGTGAGAAAAAATCAACTCTTTGCTGCTGCGATTCCTCATGATTCCAAAACTAATTTGTCTTCAAGTTCAAATAATCGCCGAGCAAGATTCTCCGGCCACTACCAAACTAAAGGCCAGCAAATCGGATTTGATTTTGTTCACATCTTTTTCTCTGAAATTAATTAATATGTTCGTGTTTGGATTTGACAGCTTGAGAAATTTTGTGTAAATTTTGTTAAATTGTTTTGGTTATGGTAGCTTGATGAATTTTTGTTTCTTCCACTGGACTTTGAAGTTGATTGCAATCCTTTGAGGTTGCTAACTATGGCTTTTATTGCAGAGATGGTGGTTGTGATGGTGGCGGTGGTCGGGTTTGGGTGGTTTCTGGTTTTTGTTTTGGAGTTGGTGGGATATGTGTGGAGTGAGTGGAGGAGATGAATAGTGTATTTCATTTTTAGTTCTTGATAGTGATGGCAATGGGGCGGGTTCGGGGCACCCTCACCCTACCCCGCCCCACCACGCAACTCCACCATCTCGCCCGCGCCCCACCCTGCCTTAGACGGGGCGAGGCGGGGCGAGGGGCGAGGACTTGCCCCTTTTCCTGCCCTATTTGTTTTTTTTATTTTTATTTTTATTTAAAATACAAATTCAAAATTTTAAAATCCAAATCAAATAATGTTCAAACTAAGTATATCAATATTCAAAGCAAGCACTTGAAATAAAAAAAAGTCCAAAACAAATAATGTCCAAAACAATTTTTTTTTTTAATTCTTCACGGGGCGGGTTCGAGGTGGGGCATCTCCGCCCTGCCCTGCCCCGCGACCCTCGATGGGGTGGCGAACCTCGCCCCGCCCCACCCCGCCAACCCATTCGGGGCGGGGCCCCACGGGGAAGGGGCAGGGCGGGGAAAATTGTCATCTCTAGTTCTTGATTTAATTAATTTTATATGAACCCATTAAAAATTTGTCAAAATTTGGTCAAATCACTGACTTTAGGTCAACCAACAGATAAACTAACTTTTTCCATTCATTTAGACTCCTGGTGTGAATTTTTCAAAAGTTTGGTAGCATGAGTGATACAAATAAAAGGTTTGGATCAAATATGCGATAAAATGAAAGATTTGGTACCAAGACTGCAATTCTCCATTTAAATAATTCAACAAGGTACACAAAATCAATCAAAAAAAATAAAATAAATACAAATTAACTAATTACTTGGTCTTCGAATTGAAAATAATCAAATAAAAGGTTTTCTCTTCATCAAATGCAAGTAAGATTTAGCCTAGTATGTTTCCAATGTTACAACAAAAGAATTGGAAAATCATCATTCGGAATATATATGAATACAATAAATATATGGAGTCAATTTTTTGCTCTTGATCTTCAAGCCCGAGCCTTGATTCTTTAAGTTCTTGATATTATTTGCCATGGATTCCTTGTTAGGATTGTTCTCCTCCTTCAATTATGGTGAATTGACCTCCCTTAATTTTACGAGTTATGAATGATATCAAAGACCTCCCTTTAATGTTGGCTAATGTTCTATATTTAAGGAGACTAAAATTTGGTCAAGAATCATGTCCACAGTAGTTTCCACGAAGAGGTCAAATCAAAATAGGAAACAAAATAATTTGTCTCGTATAACCATTCTATCACATGGTACAAGTAATAGCGATCACATGGTATAAACTAAAACATTTTACTCCTTGATATTAGTACCTTGCTATCGCATGGCTATATTTTTCAGCATCTTGTGAATTCATTCAAATTAGTCCCTATTTATTTCCTCATTTGTTTTGTTTGGTTCTTTCTTCTTTTAAGCTTTAGTCCTTCATCTTTAATTCATTATAAAATCGACCTCAAAACTCTCCAATCATCAATTCTTAGTTCAAATCAAATTTTGAATATTTGAAATTTAGTCCTTGAACTTTGAAAATTCTTCCTTTTGTCCTTCTTTGGCCAATTTCCACTTTTCTTTCAAAATTACTTCCAACCATCAAGTTTATATATACAAGAGATTAAGCTATAAATCATCAAAAGTGCTTCCAAGTAGATTTAACGATTTAGATAAGTGCATAAGCTATATTTGTTTGCCCTCAAATTTGAATATTTATTTGCCCTCAAACAAAACTATAAGCTATCTCAACAAGCAAACATGCAACAACTTTGGTCGAATAACATGTCGCTAGTCTTATCATTGGAATTATTGCATCAAATTTATGAAGAACTTCCAAATTACAATACAAAAACTAATATCTACTTATCTAATGTAAAATTGATGTAAGTGTGTGAAAAAATAAGTAAAACATCATGAATATACAAGTTTACTCAATTCTCGATCCACAATGGTCAAATATGTCATTTCTTAACTTGTAAGATACACACCCAAAACTTATTCTTTTAACTATTTTCTCAATGTACGATATAAGGTTGGATTCATATACTAGGCATTGTGCTCTCCAGTTTGGATAGATCTCACTAATTGAAAATTAGTATCTCAACAAAATGGGGATTCTCCTATGTTTTTATTGGTTTAACCTCTAATGCTCAAATAGGTTAATAATCTCGTCAAAATTCTAATTTTCTCAAATAAGTGGTTTGGACTTAGTCATGCAAATAGGGCATCTTCTTGTTTATGCACTTGCTTTTACAAGTTGCTATCCGTATTTTGTTTCATGCACTAATTTGATCCCTTCTGAGTTTTCTTTTTGAGATCTTCAATATGTGCCCTCATGGCTCATTGTGATCTTTTAAAATGTAGCTTTCACTTATGAATCATGGTAGATTTTTTTTTTTCCTTTTGTGCAATGATTAGTGCACTACCTTCGTTAAACATTCATTCTTAAAAATAGACATTTGAGTTAAGATTCTTACCTAATTTTCATCTTATTGATTTAAAACAATCCACACGAGAATTTACATTCATGGAAACCTTATTCACCTCAATATCTTCCTACAACACTTCAATCACCCCAATCTATACTAAACAAGGTATAGGATTTATGATATAGTTGGGTTTTATTTAGCATCTAGGTTCAACTTTTTCAACATAAAGTAAAACCTCTATAATATAATAATGTTGGGACCCAAAAAATTATTATTTTAGAGTGTTTATTAACTTATCGATAAATGAATATTTATTAATTTATAGAGTATATTATATTTTTATAACTTGTATTATATTTTACCATAATACATGTAGGAAATTTTAAAAAAAAATTGAATATGGTGAAATTCAAAAATTAATCTGTATACACACAAAAAACAACAGAAATACATACATTAAGGAAGAAATATTAATGTACATGCATTGACTTTAAAGTTTAATATCTTAGAAGATTAATCGTTTGTTAATTTATATTAGTATGCAATTAAAATTGATAGTTTGTTAAAATTAGGGATGAAGTAGAGTTTGGTTTGGGTGTAGAGAAAAAGTAAAATACTTTATACGTGTATTTTGACAAAGAGACGAATTGAAAATAATGTTGTTAAATTTAAAGTTTGCTAATTTGTATTAGTATGAACTTTTGTGAATTTGAGTAGTTATTATTTTATATATTCATTAAGTCTTCAAGGATCTCAAAAAAATAAAAAATAAAAATTACCATCTTATTATACATTTAATGGGGTTATTAATTTAGTACCAATTTGGAACCCCAGGATTTTATTACTTAAGTGAGATTATTAATTTATCAAATATTCATTTATCGAGGTTTTACTATGTTCAAATCATGAATCAACTCATTACTTTATAATACTAAACTTAATTTATGTACACAAATAGTATCAAATTATACATTGACAAACATCAATTAATCCAAACATATAATCGATTTATAATTCATAAGTCAACACATAATTTCAATTATATTCATCATAACCTACAATACTACCCAACTCACACAGGCACTCAAATAAATTTTTTTTTTAAAATCAATTTTTCTACTTCTCTCATATAAAATAAAGCAATGAAATTTCACAACAATCACACAAAAGTAATAAAAGCTTAATATTTTTTTCAACTTCCAAACTTCAATCAGACATTGCTCTCAATGTCTCAAAATATCATCAAGCAAGCAAAATTGTTTCGCGCAGTTTACTCGCTAACAATTAAAAAGGGATTAGACGATTGTGTAAGGGACAAACATCTTGGAACAAAGTCCCAAAAATGGGTGTTTATTGAATATGAAGATTATAGTTTGGACGCGAACAAGATGCCTCCAAGGGGTGCAAGCACACAAGTACAAGGAAATTGAAATAATTAAAGTTAATCTAAGAAAAAGTAAATTACATATTCTCTGTTTGAGAGTGAATTTTGTCGGGACATTCTTCGTTGTCTTCTTCTTTCTTTTATACGGATTGGGCAGTTTCTTTGTCGTTTAGAAACTGTTTGTAACTACCCATTTCTTTCATAATGGCCGACTTGGCCAATAACTACCGTGTGTAACTCCTATCACCACGTCTTTTTCATAACTGCTTGTCACCAACTTTCTCAAATCGTGGGACATAATTGTGATGTGCTCAAACTATCTTGAATCGTGACTTTGGATAACAACAAGCTTTAGTCATCGCTGGGACTCTGGGCGACTCAACATTTTTGGGCGACAATTGGTCTTCCACTCTGGGCGATTATAGGATACTTCATTCGCTCAACATCTGGGCGTTCTGCAGGCTTGGGTGACAACGCTCATTTGTTTTTGGGCTTCCATTATATTTAATGATATCTCTGGTTGGGCTTTTACCCTAATTTCTCTAAATGGGCTTCTTCTCTTGGGCCATTTCCTTTCTTGGGCCATTTGAATTGGGTTGTACATTTTGTGTATCAACAATTACACCCCAATATGGCGGAATTAATTTTAATTTTCACCATATTCATCTTTGTGTCTTCCAGCAACATTTGAAATTCTCAAGGATTTTCAATCATCACTTTCTTCTGATTGTCTGGAACGGTGTGACGTTACAGCCCTTATAAGCCCAAGAATCGCGCCACTTCGTTGCGCCACCAAACCACGTCTCCATACTTCGCGTCTTCTCCCTACTATTTTACTGTTCATCGTCTTGCTTCTCCTCTGCGTTTCTCAAGCAAACTCAGATAAACTAGTATTTTGCATTCAATGGCGACCTCTCAAACTCGTTCGGAGAACCCTTTTGGTTTCAAAGATTTCCAAAACCTCCTTACCAGGCCGTATGTAAACCCTTCTTATCTTGCACCGGCTAATCCGGACTTGAATGAGTTTTATCTTGGCCCAATGTTCAATGATGCTGCATCAATAGAGACAGTGACGGTGGGTCAAGTGTTCCCTTGCACGGAAAACCTCCCTTTTCTGAACTCGCTGCCGTTGAAGCCCATCCAAGAGCGAGGTATTCGTACTTGGCCTAAGGCTGATTCTTCTTTTCATTTTTGGCATGCACGTCTGGTAAAACATGGTCCCACAAAAGTGCTTTTTGATCGTGCACGAATTTCTGATTTGTTGGAGATTACTCTCCATCCCCCAATTTATGATTCAGTACTTTTTCCAGTCGCACTAAGTTTTTGGTCTTCAGAGTATAATATTTTTTTTCCTCTTGGCCCGATGTCTATTACCCTGAGGGACGTAGGGGTTTTAGTAAACCTCCCACCTCTGGCCGATACCATATTTCCCGGTATCTTGGTTACTAGCGCTGCTCCGAAGTTTGATAAGAAAATTACTGAGTCTTATTCGAGCATGCAAAGCCTTTACACTGCTTCTATTTCTGAACCTAACCATGCTGAGCGTGTACCTTTCCTTCACGTTTGGCTGTATAAATATGTCCTCTGCATCCCTAGTTTGAAGCCTTCTACGAGCTATTTGCCATATCACATGAACTAGTACGTGGCCGATCCCTGAGTTTATGTTCATTCCTTTTGGCCGTCCTTTATAGAGGCATGGCCTCCCTCCAATTCAAACTAAAGAATGGTGCCTCCCCTACAGGCAGTGGGCCTCTTTGGTTGGCCCAATTATGGTTGAGGGTGTATTTCCCATAACTTGGTGTTGTACCTTCTCCTCCTAGGTCGGTTGTCTACTATGGGTTATTCATTCATCAATTAGGCCCTGTAAATATGTCTGCCATAGAAGTTTTTACATTCTTTTATACACTGAACTCCATTCCTTCATTCTTTCCTTTTCCTGCTCATCAAATTCCCATTTTTGTTCGTCCTCCTTCCACCATGGATGAAGCGAACACATCTTTGTCTATGTGGGTTGAATTTTTGATTGGGAGAGAATTATTTCATGATATCGTAACGGGGACAAATTTTAAAGCTGGGGTCGAGATATACGCTCCTCATTTCTTTGCCCGTCAGCTTGGTTTCGGCCAAACTTGGCCTGTTCCTCCCTGTTATTCCAAGAATATCGCAGAGCGTTTTCACCTTATTAGCAAGGCTGAGGCTGGGGCTATTGATGCTCGCAATAAACGCTTGGCTGACGGCTTTTCTTTTGTTCCTTTCAATCCTACTGCTGGGGTCATCTGTGAAGCGTAGGCTCTTTTCAGTCAACGCTAATCGTGCTTTTCACTCGTTGGATCGCTCAGAGACTCTCCCTTCTTCCCCTATTCTTATTACTCCTCTATCCATTAAGGGCCCTTCCAAATCTCCATCAGCTTCCCACAAACGTTCAAATCTTCCCTCTGCTTCCCCAACTACCCAGGCTATTGCTGCCAATGGTGCTTCCAGCCGGAAACAGCCAGCCACAGCTTCTCCAGTCTTACAAGATGACACTGAAGATGATGGTGGTGATGATGTTGATGTTCCCCTCATCCACAAAAGGAAGGTAATGACCGTGTTTAACCATGACTTACTGATCTTTATGAATTGATGCTTCATTTGATTGTTCCATTTGATGGTTTCAGAAAGGCTCATCTTCTCAGTCAGAAGCTTTGGTCACAACCTCTCTTGCTCTAATTCCTATTGTTGTAACCGTCTCAACAGGATCATCTGATGAAGGGGTTCCACCCAAAGAACAACCTTTCGTGGCAGAAACTTTATCACAACCCTCTGAGGCGTTGCAGACTTCCCAGGACATCCATTTCCTAATTACTGAACCAGCAGGTAGGATGTCTCTTGGCACTTTCACTCTACTTGTTGATTTAGCAGTCCTTAACTTATTTTCCTCTGTGTATATCAGGCGTTTCTACAGACCTGCCCGTTGCAGTAAGTTCGTCCTATTCAGAGAAAGGAAAGTCTTCGCAAATGGTGGGGCCAATTGATGATGATCCCGAGCATTTGAAGGTCGCTGATGAGGTAACTCATGTTTCCCCTTCACTCTTTTGCTTTGCTTGATTTATTGCAGTGACATTTTAACGTTGGCATTTCCTTTCAGTGCACTAATGCTGTTGTGCGCTCCATCCAAGACTTGCTTTCCTCTTGGGAACAAATGAAAACGTCCTGTCCTACTTCCGGCCATCCTTCTGACTTTTCAGAGGCAAATATGAAGATCCTCAGACAATCAATGCTTGAGTATGTTGCCTTCATGGATATGGATGTTTGTACGGCCAGTTTTGCCACACAGAAGGATAAATTTGATCTTTTGAGCACGAAGTTGGCACAAGCACTTACGCTTCTGCCGCTCAATATTTCTCCTAAATTCAAGGCAACGTTGAGGGTCATTCATTCTGAAGTCCTTTCTCTGTTGGCTAGATGTGCCGAGTTGAAGGACAAAAGGACTCAGTATCTTCGTGCCTCTTCTGAAAAAAAATCTTTGCTTCAGGAGATCAACAAAGCCAAGACTGGATTGAAAGAACTCTCTTCCGAAATTAAAGCTGAAGATTCTCTAATGATGACCTTGGCTGCAGAGATGAAGGAGCTCCAAGTAAGGATGGACGATTGCAAAGCCAAGATAGCTGCCAAAGAGCGTAATGCTTCCCAAGAGGTAGAACGGACCAAGTCATTAGTTGAGCGTTACCAACAGCTGAAGGTTGATGACGAGGTTGTGACTGATATAAACACTGTTTCCTCAAGGCAAGATGAGGATTGGGCGAAGCTTAGGGAACAGATGCGATCTGTTTGGGGTGAACTGTAATTGAGACATTTGATGTCCTTTTCTTTGTAATTTTATGAACTAAACGTTGTAGTCATTTTTTCAACTGTAACATCACTATTTGCCCTTAATAAACAATTGTTTTGTATGTTCGAGTATTAATTGACGTTCATCTTTTAAGTCATCAACCCCCAGACACTTGATCATTTCTATGCTAAAATTCATGCATATTGATTTCCTCACCCTTCAGATTTTGGGCCATTTAATGTACGTGGCCTTTCATATTCTGACTTTTCATATTCGTTCCCTTATAAATACGTTTGTGCTTTCAGCACTTATCATCCCCATTCGTAGTTCTTCTCCAAGAATTATCTTGCTGCCATCGTCCAGTATCTCGACACTTTTTCCAATTTCACTTTTTCGTAGAAATGGGTCAGTTGATCCATCCCAAGTGTCGTCCAATTTAACACGTCTGTTGGTATGGGAGATATAGGAAATATTTCTTGGTCGGCTGCAAAATTCTTCCCATCTATCGATGGTGGGAGGGAACACTTATGGGCCATTTTGCTTGCTGAGAATGTTTCTCAACCTTTTTGCTCGCCATTGCAGCAATACTTTTAAGGATGTGGCTGGTCCCCGTCTACAATTTTCACCGTTGCTGCTAAAAGGACCATAATTGTTTATCCTCAGTTGTAACTTGTAGGAGATTTCATACTTTCGCTCATAGGAGGCTTTGCACTTTTATATTCCGTTGATGTAACCAATATTAATTTAATAAAAGTTTTGTTTGAACGTATTTCATCCTTTATTTTATTTGGCTATCATCGCTCAGTAAAACTTACATGCTTAAGTTTTTATTTGTTCATCTTCCCATAAGGAATGGACATATTTCTTCAAATATTTGCCATTGATGAACCTCACGTGATTAGTACCATCTAAATTCTCTAAATGGTAGGCTCCATTAGGCAAAACACTTTCACCTTGTATGGTCCTTCCCAATTTGGTGACCATTTACCGTACTTTGGGTCTTTACTATCCAAAGGGAGTATTATTTTCCAAATACAACAAATTTTGGACGAGTAACTCTGCGCGTTCATTGTCGCCCAGATTGCTTTGTGAACATACTCTCATTGACTGGACATTGATTTTCATAGGTAGCACTGCGTCTTGCCCGTATGTTAACTGAAAAGGGGTAACTTTAGTGCTTGTGCATGGCGACGTTCTATAGGCCCACAAAGCTTGATTCAAACACTCATGCCAATCCCTGACGTTTTTCGCTTATCATCTTTCTTACAATGTTTTTCAGAATCTTGTTAGAGGATTCAGCCTGACCATTGGATTGAGCGTAATAAGGTGTGGAATTCACCAACTTGACCCCAAATTCATTCAAAAATTCCTTCACTTGATCTCCATTTAAGGAAGTCCCATGATCCACCATCAGGGTTGTGAGATCCCAAACCTATAAATGATATGATCACGAATGAACTCTATAACGCTCTCCTGAGATATCTCTTTTAGAGGTATTACCTCTACCCACTTGGTAAAGAAATCTGTTGCCACTATAATGAACGTATATTGCTTGGATGATGGTGGATAAATCTTCCCTATCAAGTCTATCGCCCAGCCTCTAAACTGCCATGGCTTAATGATAGGCGCCATTTCTCTAGCTGGCGCTCTCTGAATTGGCCCATGTTTTTGACATGCCAAACAACCTTTTGCATATTGGACACACATTTCTCCCATCTTAGACCAAAAATATCCATTCCTAATAATTAGCCATCTCATCCTTTAGTCAGCTTAGTGGGCTCCACAAATTCCTTAATGCGTTTCAGCCATAATTATCTTAGCTTCTTGTAAGCTTACACATTTCAACAACACCCCATCTGGGCGTTTCTTAAGTAATTCTTCTTCGATCAACGTGTAATTCAGTGATCGTAGCTTTATCTTTCTATTGTTCTTTTCACTTGGTTCTTTTAAGAACTCTTTTATCTCTACCCTCCAATCCATTGCGTCTCCTTCTTGTATGCAATGAACTCCGATCCTATTTGCCCTCCTTTGTATAACGGGGAAAATTGTTCCATATTCACAAGTGGGTTCTATATCTAAGGTTTTTAAGTAACCTGAGGCCGTTTGGACTAATTCGTTTGCTATGTCATTGTATATTCTATTGACATATTGGAGTTCTACTTGGTCGAACTCCTCTAACAATTCTTGGGCAACTTCATACTGGCTTATGACGGATTCGCTTTGACATTTAAAATCACCAGTGAGTTGGTAAATCACCAACTGGGAATTGCCCCTAACAATCACGTTTTTTACTCCCATTTCAATCAATAACTCTAGGCCGACAATCAATGCTTTGTATTCGGCCTGATTATTGGTACACATTCTGTCCAACGTGAAGGCGAATTTATAACAAACTTCTAGAGGATTTATCAAGGCTATCCCTACCCCTGCACCTTTGGAAGTTTTTGATCCATCGAAATATAAGATCCATGGTTTCAACTCAAATGAGTCTATTTCCAATTTAATTTCTTCAGGCATATCGAGGTACGGGTGATCGGCCAAGAAATTAGCCAATGGTTGATTTTTTATCGCCTTCTGTGGTACATATTGTATTTCGAACTCGGATAATGCCAAAGTCCAAAGGCCTATCCTTTGGTGTAAAACAGGGCGAGAAAACATGTAATTCACTAAATTTATTTTAGAAATCAGATAAACTGTTACAGGCCGTAGATAAGCCCTTAGCTTAGTACATGTGAAATATAAAGCGAGACATAGTTTCTCGATAGCAGAGTAATTACATTCGCATTTTGTCAAATGTCTACTTAAATAATATATTGCCCTTTCTTCACCAAATTGGTCTTCTTGCGCGACCATTCCAGCTATCGATTCTTGTTCAGCCGATATGTACACCTTCATTGGTCATCCTTGGATAGGTGACACCAACACTGACAGATTTGACAAATACGTCTTTAGGCTATCAAAGGCCTTTTGATGTTCTTCTTTCCAGACGAGTTCGTCCTGATTTTTCAACTTTTGGAGAGGCGAAAAAGCTTTTGTTCGCCCTGCACAATTAGAGATAAATCGTCTTAAGAAATTAACTTGACCTAGAAATCGTTGCAATTCTTTTTTGTTGCTAGGGGGTTTGGCCTCGAAAATGGCCTTTGCTTTATTTTTATCGAGTTCGATTCCTCTTTGGTGTACTAGAAAGCCAAGGAAATTACCAGTATTGACACCAAACGCACACTTCAAAGGATTCAATTTCAGCTTATATTGTCTCATTCGCTCGAAATGAGCGTTTTAGTTGTTCGAAATGATCCTCATCTTTAACAGATTTGACCACGATATCATCCACATACACCTCAACAAACTTACCTATCATATCATGAAAGATTAGATTCATTGCCCTTTGATAAGTCGCCCCCGCATTTTTCAGGCCGAAAGGCATAATTACCCATTCGTAACACCTTAAGGCCCCTGGGCATCTAAAGACAGTTTTGTGTATGTCTTCTTCAGCTATATATATTTGGTTATATCCTGAATACCCGTCCATAAAGGAATACATGACATGTCCGACAGTGGAATCAACTAAAGAATCTACCGTGGGCATTGGATACTCATCTTTAGGTGTCGCTAAATTCAGATTTTTAAAATCTATGCACACCCTTAATTTACCATTCTTTTCTAACACTAACACAATATTAGATAACCATTCAACATATCTAGCTGTCCTGATGAAGCCTGCTCTTAATAATCGCTCAATCTCTTTCTTAATTTCAGGTAACACGTTAGGAGCAAAACGTCTAGGAAGCTGTTTATGGGGCTTAAAATTTAATTTAGTTGACAGTTTATCGATTAATGCTGTACTAACCTCTTGACTAAGTATCTGGCTGATAAATATTGGGCAATCTTCTCCCACGTCGCCAATGTTTACTTTAACGAAAGGGTCTTGTGTTTGAGCGTTCCCAGGCTTGTTGATCCTCATTACTTCATCATCTATATCTTTTATAGGCACTTCTTCTTCTAGGCAATCCACCTTGTTGACTTCTTGATCAACACTTTGCTCCAATTTGAATACTGCCAATTTGTCCCCCAATGTTTTCAACGTTACTTCTTTTTTTATTTTCTCTTGACATTCTTTATTGAAAGCCACTAGTCTGGCTTTGAAGGCCTGGATCTCGGCCACATGCTCTTTTGGTTGCTAACTTATCAATATTCTTTGATTGTTCTTTTGCCAATCACTGGCTCTTCCAGGGCCACTATGTTTGGCCTCATTTGACTGAACATTTCAGCTAGTGCTTTCACCGAAAATGGTTCTTCACTATGTTAGACTACTTGAGTTTCTTCTCCATCTTGGATTATCCTGACAGGTCCATAGTTTTCCTCGTACATGAATCTTTCTACCGAGTTAGCTTCTACAACAAAAGGCCTATGATCTGTCTGTACCACTTCTGCTTTACCTTGGTAATTCCAGAAAACCAAGCACTGGTGGAGCGATGATGGTATACAGCCACTTCCGTGGATCCAGTCTCACCCTAATAGTATGTTGTAACTAGTAGGACCATCAATGACCAAGAAGACTGTGGTTCTAGTAGTTGTTCCCACGGTTATATCTAGTGGCATTACTCCCTTGACCGAAGTTGCTCCCCCATTAAAGCTTGTGAGAATGACTTCCGTTGGGATCATGTCATCCTCTGTCTTTGCGAATTTTCTCATCATCTTTAATGGGATAGTGTTTATGGCTGCCCCATTATCAATAAGTACCTTCACCACGGGTATGTCATTGACCAAGACCTTCACATAAAGTGGACTTAAATGCTTGGTCAGTTTCATAGTAGGTTTTTTGAAGACGACCTTTTCTGCTGCATCAATTTCTACTTCCTGTTTATCCCTTGTCGACTTATCCCTTTGTGACAAATCAACTTGCAATACTTCGGGCTGAGTACTTGTCTGTGGGGTACTATCTTCCTTTTTCAGTATTTCTCCAGTAGCTACCCATCCTGTTGGGGGAGGCAAATATCCTTGGAGGAGATCCGTATTTCTCGGAACGAGGTACCCTTTTCTTCCTCTTGGGTGTTCCATATAGTACATAGAAATCGAAAGAACGCCCAGATGGTTCTCCCAACAAATCTACTTCACGAACTCCTTCCCGATGCAATTGTTTCAGCAAAGTGTTACGCGATACTCCTCTCTTTCTCCTTTCTTCTTCTAAATCAATTTCTTCCTCAATATCAGTCATGCCATCATCCTCTTCGCCTTGTATTTCTTGAGACGTCTGACCACCTTCGCATTCCAACACACATGCTTCTTTTTCATCTCCTCCTTCTTTCTCCTTATTCTTGAATTCATTGTCCAACAGATAATTATTAGCCATGACGGGAGGTAAGGTGCTGAACTGGATAGTAAGGGGTAGTTCTGTATCTTCTTCGTCTCTTTTGCTTCGATCAAACTTCGACCTTCCAGAAGAACTTTCTGTCATTTCTCTCATTGATTCCCCAGTGCCAGTCTCTTCACTTTCTTCGAGAGCATTTTGATTAACCATTTCCAGTATTCTTGGTGCTTTAGGACGTGGCATTTCTTGTCGAGCCTCATCATTCGTCCGTAATTTCGTTGAAATCGTCTTTGCTGAGTCCTGGTCATTTCATTAAAAGGCACAACACGTCTTGCATTATACTGATATGAGTGCCATACATTAGGCTGGCGAGGCTGTGGTCTAAACGATCCCTCATACCTTGCTAGCCTGAACTGCCTTTTCAGGGGCGGTTCTTTTTAGAATGATGTGCCCTACCTTCTGTTTGGAATAAACTCAGGGCGATGGTGATTCTGCCATACTTCTAGTTTTTCAGTATTTGCTCTCATTTCTTCTTTACATTTGGCACACAAGACTTCTTCGTTCTTCATGGATTCCTTTCCTCGAATACATTCAAACACGCTGGCATCTTTCTCAGGGTCTTCTTCATCATCGATGACCAACTTGAACCTTGGCAATTTATTTTTGAGATTGGTCGTCACCATATTCACCTCAAGTGGCTATGGGAAAGGATTTTCATCCACTACCATCTTCTTTTTGTCTTCGAACGTGATTCGTCCTGACTCAATAGCGTCCTGTAAAACATGACGAAAAACTAGGCAATAATTAGTCATATGTGACCATGCATTATGCCATTTACAATATTTTTTACCCTTAATTTGCTCAGGGCTTGGCAACTTATGTTTATCGCTCAACTTTATCTGCTTATCCTTATACAATTTATCAAATATAAGGTCAGCTTTCGTCACGTCGAACGAGAACGTTCTGCTCTTTTTGTTTTCTCCTTTCACAGGCTCATCTCTGACTAAATCCCTAGGCTTAGCCATTATGGGACAAGTATATGCATCCCCCTTGGTTAGTTCGGCCAAACATATTTCAGTTTGATCGTAAAATTCATCATTTATAGCATGAACGCCAAAGTTTGGGTCTTTGCAAAAAGTCACTTTACTAGAATTTGTCACTTGCTCTTCTTCTCTTATTAAACGTTCGTACATAATTACGTTCGCACTAAGTTGGAACAGGTTAGGGAACTCCCTATCCTGGAACTTTTTCTTTAAATAAAAATTTAAACAGCTTTGAGCGATTTTGACAAATTCTTTTTCAGGCAGGGGTACAAAACATTTACTCATGACTGTTTTGAAACTTTGAAGAAAGCCTTCTGCCCATTCATTTGGCATTTGACGTAAGTTCGCCAAATCGGTTAGTGTAACCTCAGATTCTGTTTTATAAAACTGAGCATGGAACAACTGTTCCATTTGTTGCCATGTCTGAATGGAATTTGCTGGCAAGTTAATAAACCACGAAAAGGCTACTCCTGTTAATAAACTAGGGAATAGTCTCATTTTATGGTAGTCGGTCACCTCATCACTCTGTAATGTGAATCGTCCTATATGTTCCAGAGTAGATACTTCTGCTAAACCAGTGAACAATGAGAATTCGGGCACTTTATACCCTCTAGGCCATGGATATGCTTGATCTACCCAATCAGGATATGGTTTAGTGTAAGTGGGCCTGATAACAGGACATACCCCAACAGTCATTTGATCTTGTACTATTTCTGCAATTTGATTCCTCAGTAAAACATTTGGATCATATGGGACTCCTATGGGTTGGTTCACTTGTTAGTTTACTTGAGGCAGCCTGATATTTGGTCTTTGATTGGCAGTGAAGGTGCCATTGTTCAGACCATTATACCCATTATATTGAGTGTTTACCCCCTCATTAACACGGGGTAAATTTTGTCCATTATTTAGAACATTATCTCTTATGTTTAGATTACCCCCCAGGTTAGTAGTCACATTATCGCCATTCAAATTTGGCGCTCCATTAACCCCTTGATTTGAGGTAGAAGGGCTACCTGGGTTTAAACCAGGGGAATTGTGTGGTGAAGTATGTCCCACAATTGCCCTGATCTGGAAATGACTTCCTATGGTTGGTCGACATATTTGGCCTACTAATTTGCTCATAAGATCATTCAAAGCACTCAATTGTTTGACCATGTTATCATAGTGAACATTTCCACTTTGGGTAAATTTTTCCATATTATGGACGTTTCGTAAATTTACCTGTTCAACGACACCTTGTGTGAGTTCTCCAAGCAATGCATGCATGGTTCGAGGACTCAACTCTGTCATTGGTTCATAACGACTATGACTGCTTGGAGTCTGTCCTTCTGTTTGAGGAGAATGTTGCTGTTCCTCGTATCGCTCGATCACAGACTGGACTACTCCGTGACTTGTTAGTGCTTTATCAGAACTTTTATGAGGCATAATGTTTTCCTTTTGCATCTTCAAACACCAACTGTCCCACTGGGCGTGCCAAATTGTTTCACACGGTTTACTCGCTAACAATTAAAAAGGGATCAGACAATTGTGTAAGGGACAAACCTCTTGGAACAAAGTCCCAAAAATGGGTGTTTATTGAATATGAAGATTACAGTTTGGACGTGAATAAGAGGCGCAAGCACACAAGTACAAGGGAATTGAAATAATTAAAGTTAATCTAAGAAAAAGTAAATTACATATTCTCTGTTTAAGAGTGAATTTTGTTGGGGCATTCTTCGTTGTCTTTTTCTTCTTTTATACGGCTTGGGCAGTTTCTTGATTGTTTAGAAACTGTTTGTAACTACGCATTTCTTTCATAATGGCCGACTTGGCCAATAACTACCGTGTGTAACTCCTAACACCACGTCTTCTTCATAACTGCTTGTCACCAACTTTCTCAAATCGTGGGGCGTAATTTTGATGTGCTCAAACCGTCTTGAATCGTGAGTTTGGATAACAACAAGCTTTAGTCATCGCTGGGACTTTGGGCGACTTAGCATTTTTGGGCGACAATTGGCCTTCCGCTCTGGGCGATTATAGGATACTTCATTCGCTCAACATCTGGGCGTTCTACAGGCTTCGGCGACAACGCTCCTTTGCTTTTGGGCTTTCATTATATTTAATGATATTTCTGGTTGGACTTTCACCCTGATTTCTCTAAATGGGCTTCTTCTCTTGGGCCATTTCCTTTCTTGGGCCATTTGAATTGGGTTGTACATTTTGTGTGTCAACAAAAATAAAATGGCAAAGAAGGGGATTAGAGACTCACTGGATGTGTTTGAAAATGGAGGCTAATTTGGAACAAAAGTGTATGAGCCAGATAGTCCACATTGTTGTATCATTTCCTTTGTACATTATTGAGTGTGTGTTTAGGTGTCATGTTCCTACAAAATGTATAAAATGCAACCATTAGTGATATAATGATGTAGAAAAATTCATATTAAGTTAAAACACAACAACAAACAAGAAAATATAGAGACGAAAAAGGGGAACGCAGTCAGGGGAGCTGGTCACCTGTTATGGCGTGGTAGCCATCGTAGGTGGGGGATGCAGCCAGATTTACTGTCTTAGGTTGAATTTATGTCCGTACCAATATGCGTGCTTGTGATCTAGTAGTTGAGTTGAAGTATACATGTTGAAACTTTGTGTTTGTCTTCCACTATCAAGATAAGCTCACCATTTTCAAAATCTATCAATGAACGTCCAGTTGCTAACAATGGCCAGTGACGGACTCAGATATTTTGAGTTAGAAATATGCGTGACACCAATTAAATATTTCAATACATGTTCATCCTTCACATAACGAATGAGAACTGACATCTGCTCCTTTACTAAAATATTTTTAAAGATCAAATTCTAATTTTGAATTTCAATTTCTATTTCTATTTTCGATCATATTCTTGGATAACAAAATGAAACAATGAGCAGATTATTGGATGGTAACATCGCTCATCCTTCACATAACGAATGAGGACTGACATGTGCTCCTTAACTGAAATATTGTTAAAGATCAAATTCTAATTTTGAATTTCAATTTCAATTTCAATTTCAATTTCAGTTTTCGATCATATTCTTGGATAAAAAAATGAAACGATGAGTAGATAATTGGATGGTAACATTGCTAAAATCAAATTTTCATTAAAGATTCAACATTTTCCAATTAATTTGCATTGATATGAATATTTTCTATAATTTTAAAAGTCCAGTTAATTTTAATTTTAAGTAAAAAATTAGTTTATTTACGTCACCTTTCATTAGTAGGTTGCAAATGATTCCATGTCCAAATGGGCACACACCGAAGGTGCTAAGCCTAACAATTATAAGGCCAATCCATTTATTTTTTTTAATACAACTTCCCGTCTAACCTAATTTACTATCGTCGAGTATAAATGAAACAAAAATGGACAATCGATAATTTAAATTTCTCATGTGAAAAGTTAGTTTTGTTAGGATTTAAGCTAAGCTACTCCAAATATGTTCTTAGGAGTCTAACTTAAGATTAGAGTTCGCATTGTTTTCATTCTTTGGGTTTTATATAAATAAAAATTAATAAACAAAAAAAGAAATGAGAACAAATTATAGAAATTTAGGTAGCAATCAACATAATTTGAAAATGTCACGAGCTAAACCTGCAATTTACGAAACTATCAAGTATATCCCTTTCACTCTCCCTTGATGCTCCAATGCTCCCTGCAATACAAACCCAAATACAAGCTCAAACAAGTACATAGCATAACATTGCTCTTTTATAAAAAAAAAATAAAAGAAGAAAAAGATAAAAAAAATTCAGAAAATTGGTGGGTCACTTGCCCCACCATGACGCACCCCCGGTGCGCCCCTAACGAGGGCTTTCCCAAGATCATCGGTATTTGTTGATTTTTTCCTAAATTAAGAATGATGAAATCAACTAGAATGATTTTCCATCTTTAATAACCACATCCTCGACCAATCATTGTGCTTGTTTGATTGCTAATAATGCTCTTTTCAAGATCACCCGCATGTCTGACCATGCTTCTTCTGGAAAGATGAAATTTTCAACTTTGATAAGTACATCCTCAACCATTTCTTGGGAGTATTTAATTGACCTGTCTACCAGTTGTAAACATACTGTTGTTGACTTCTGTTCTTAGTAACCAATTTTCTATTTGTTAATGGATAGAATCTCACATCGAATAAAGATGAAAACATAAACTAATTTATAAAGGGTTTGAGCTACTCCTCTTAATAAGGTTGACCTTTTAAAAAAGAACCTCAATTCTTAACATGGTATCAGAGCGCATTAAGCTCTAACGAGCAATTCAATCCTGTTAAGACTATAAAAGTGAGCATACGAATTTCAAGACTGGTATGCTCAAACAAGCCACCATCTTGTGGGGGTATGTTAATGGATATAATCCCACATCGAATAAAGATGAAAACATAAATCAATTTATAAAAAGTTTGGGCTACTCCTCTTAATAAGGTTGACATTTTAAGATGGAACCTCAATTTTTAACAATATATACACACAATGTCATGAAGTTAATACTTGCTCCAAAATCAATTAACTCCTTAGTATCATAAGAATTTTTTACATAGCAACGTAAAGTGAAACTCCTTAGATCTTTTATCTTAGGAGGGAGTTTATGTTGTCAGATTGCACTGTATTCTTTTTTCAAGGCCACTATTTTATATTTTGATAGCTTTTTCTTCTTATTTAGCCCTTGTTTGAGCCACATTATTTCCACAAGAATGCATTTTTTTATTTGATGTGATGGGGAATATATGGTTGAAAAAGAAGGAAAGTTATTGATGTGATGGAAAATATCATTTCATTGAAAAATGTGTGGTTGAAATGAGTAGAAGAATGAGAATAAAAAAATAATGTGGCTCAAACAGGGTTGATATCTTTCAAAAACTTTACATAATTTATATGCATGTTTGAGTCAATGAAAGGAATGTTGATATGAACTTCTTAAATACATCCAAAAAATTCACGAACTACTTCTCAAACTTCTTGTTCTGCAACCTTTGGAAAAAACGAGATTTGAGGCATGTGTGAATTGACAGGAAGTGCTGCCTTAACCTGTGGACTATATGAATGTTTTTCTTGATTGACTTATGTTTCTTTTTCAAACTGAACCATTTGTTCCTCGTCTGTGGTAGGTATCTGATCATCCTCGATTTTATTCCTCTTTATGTTGATCTCTGGCAACAGAATTTCAATCCGGATAGTGATAGTGACACGACCCCGTCTCGAGTGACCCTAGTGGACCCAGACGTGACGTGCGCCGATGATGAGTTCCAACTAAATGCTGGACCCACCACCAATGCCACATAGACTGTTCTACGACTGTTTGACTATTTAGTGAATGCAATATTTTTGTAAAAATTTTGGCAGAGTTTCCCCTGAAAATAGAACAAAACCAACCTGAAAATTTACAAAAGACCCCATACAATAATCAATATCAATATTTTGGGAACCACCAAAACTATCAATACCACCACAACTAAATCAATATGAAATTAAACTTGAGTGAACACTTCTACTACAAAACAACATGTCTACATGCATGCATTACAACGATGAAGCAACCCATCGACAAATTGAACATTACACAAAATATTAGACCAAGTGTTTTATGACATAAGTTCCCAATTAAACATTTATATGCTAGATATGGTTAAAATCATGCAACCTAATGATGGGTAGTCAGACTCTGAACTTCAACAGGCTTTCCAGGTATCTCAAATTCAGCGGCCTCCTGATAGGAAAAACATGATAAAATATGAGTTTGTAACTCAGTGAGTGGATAGTTCGCAAATACGTATACTTTTTCCATTTATACATTTTTACTGAAAAATCTGATTTATTATTCTTAAAGTTTTTAAGAAATTCTGATAATTTCTTTTATAACTGAAACATGCTAAAATCATAAAATTCATACTATTTATTCTGAATAACCAACTGTAAAAATATGTCAAGTATAGACAACCTGGTATCAACATAAATATGTGTAAAACTGTCGTTCTATAAGTTAAAATTGTATTTCTGTAATTGAAATAACTGAATTCTATATTCTGAAATGAACTATTATCTGATATTTGAAAATCTGTGAATCTAAAACTGAATGAATATAAATGATACACTAAATAATCACACCAAGTACCCAATGAATAGCCTTACTCATGTACAGAGTAATCTCGATGTACAAGGCAAAACCATTCAAATCTGATAATCTGATAAACTGGTCATACGTACGCAGAGCTGCCCCAAAGGCTAATCACCCTAATACACGGCCCAAAGCCTATATGTGTACGAGAGTGGGTCCCAAAGACCTCTGATAATCTGGTCATACACTGTGGAAACACATTCACATCAGTGCAGAGCGGGTAAAATCACATGGGTACTTTCCGATGGTTTTAAAATAACTGTAAATATGCTGAAATATATAACATGAATAACATGCTAGAGAAATAATTTCAATGAACTAGATTTAACTTTACAAAAGTAAAGTGACTACAAAAATCCATTTGATTTTGGAAATCATGCCGTCAAATCAAATATAGGTAATAATTAACTTTCGGATATAGTATATATTTAATAAATATTTATTTCTGAAAAATCAGGTTTTCCACTCACAAAGTACGAGCTACAAGCTAGACTGGCTGATAGACGTTTCCAATCTCCTCGTCACCACCTGAAATACGATATGAATAATCAATTTAGCGACCACCATAGAAAGTAGTCTTAGTATTAAAATACAAGCTCTAAGAACTTAATTCCTCCATACTTGAATAAATTCCCCAAATTATTCCTTTAATCCATTGGAGCTAATCTCACCTTCTAGTCCATTTACTAATGACCAACTCATCAACATAACCTTCAATCCGAGCATATATGCAAATACTCACTTCAATCTAGTGACAACTAGAAATGATAATTCATTCCATTAAATTTCCTCTTCTTCCATAAATATATACTTCCAAGTAAATATTTCATCATCACAAGCATTTCCCACAATTATCCTTACTCAAGAATCAAATTAGAAATTCTAGGGTTTGCCCAAAATTAGAGTTTCTTATTTTAAATGTAAATGGAAGCTAACCACCAAGAAAACTTGAATTAAAAACCATAATCTTTTACCTACATTTGAAATTTCGAGCCAAATAAAAACCCTAGAAAATTGACATAATATATTCCTTAATCTCATGAAAAAAATAGGATAAATCGAACCTAAAATGGAGAAATCAACACTTACCCTTTTTTTTTTCCTTTTTCCTTCCTCCTTTCTTCTTTTTTTTCCCTTTCTTTTCTTCCCTTTTCGGTCTCTGCTGTTCCTCTGCGTGAAAGTGGAATGAAGGAAAGAGAAATGGGTTTAATTGGTAAAATAATGGGCTATTTGCATAGGAAGTTCCTCAACTATCATATATTGTATAAGTAAGTCCTCCACTTCAATATTAATCCATCTTAACCCTCAATTTTCTTAAATATAACATAAGCCCCCAAAAAATTATTCCAATTAAGTCCATATTGACTTTGACTTTGACAATTCAACCATTTGCTTTGACTAATGAAAATGGGTTGTAACAATCTTACCTACTTAAAAGAATTTCGTCCTCGAAATTCGATGAACACCTGGGTAATCAGTAAATAGATGAGGATATTGAGCACGCATCTGTTCCTCATCTTCCCATGTAGCCTCCTCTACCATCTGATTTTCCCATAAGACTTTTACCAATGAAATTGCTTTACCTCGGTGAACCTGCTCCTTTCTGTCTAAAATTCCCACTGGCTCTACTTCATAAGTCAAATTTTCTTTCAACTGAACTGGTTGAGACTCTAGAACATGAGACGGATCAGTGATATACTTACGAAGCATAGAAACATGAAAAACATCATGGATCCTGGATAATTCATCTGGCAAATCTAATCGATATGCAACTGGACCAATCCACTCCGTAATCTGATAAGGTCCAATAAATCGTGGACTCAACTTTTCCCGTTTGCCAAATCTCAACACTCCTTTCTAAGGTGACAATTTCAAAAATACTTCATCACCAACTGCAAATTCAAGATCTTTCCTGCGCCTATATGCATAGCTTTTCTGTCTGTCTTGTGCTATCTTCAAATTTTCTCTAATCCTTTTTACATTTTCTGAAGTCATTTGAACCAATTTAGGACCTACTAACTTTCTTTCACCAATTTCATCCCAGCATACTGGCGTTCTGTATTTTCTACCATACAAAGCTTCAAAAGGAGCCATTGCTATACTGGAGTGGTAGCTGTTATTGTAAGCAAACTCCATTAAAGACAAGTGAGTATCCCTGCTACCTTTGAACTCTAAAACATAGGCTCTTAACATATCCTCAAGAGTCTGTATGGTCCTCTCTGACTGGCCATCTGTCTGAGGATGAAAAGCTGTACTAAAATGTAGTTTAGTACCCATGGCTCCCTGCAAACTAGGCCAAAATTTAGAGGTAAATCGAGGATCTCTATCCGATACAATAGACACTGGCGCACCATATAAGCTAACAATCTCATCAACATACAATTTTGCCAACTTACTCAAGGAATAAGTGGCTTTTATTGGCAAAAATCTGGCAGTCTTGGTCAAACGATCCACAATCACCCAAACACCATCATGACCATTCTGAGTACGAGGAAGACCAAACAAGAAATCCATGGTAATGTGTTCCCACTTCCATTCTGGAATAGGCAAAGGTTGTAAAAATCCAGCTGTTTTCTGACGATTCGGTTTCACCTGTTGACACACCAAGTATTTAGATACAAATTCTGCTATATCTCTTTTCATGCCATTCCACCAATAATGCTCTTTCAATGTATGATACATCTTAGTACTGCCGGGGTGCATCGCATAAGCAGCACTGTGCGCCTCTTCTAAGATCTCTCTCTTCAATTCTGCAACATTTGGAACACACAATCTGTTTCCCATAACCAACATACCATCACTCCTAATTGCATAGTCTGTTCTTAATCCAGCGCTAACTTCGGCTTTCAATGTTCTCAGGGTCCGATCTTGAGATTGGGCTAATCCAATCCTGTCCACCAGAGTGGGTCTCACCTGAAAATGAGCTAATACCGTCCCTGAAGTAGTAGCTGACAATCGAGCATGTAACTTCCTGAACTCACACAACAAACCAGCATATATAGCGTTGGATTGAGGGGAAGAACTAGTCTTTCTGCTAAGAGCATCTGCAACTACATTAGCTTTCCCTGGATGGTAGTCGATCTTGCAATCATAGTCTTTTATCAACTCCAACCATCTTCTTTGTCTCAGGTTCAATTCTTTTTGATCAAAGATATACTTCAAACTTTTATGATCGGTAAATATCTGACATTTCTCACCGTACAAATAATGCCTCCAAATTTTCAATGCTAACACTACTGCAGCTAACTCCAAATCATGTGTTGGATAGTTTAACTCATGCTTCTTCAATTGTCTTGAAGCATAAGCTATAACCTTTCCACTTTGCATCAAGACACAACCTAAACCTTGGCGTGAAGCATCGCTATACACTGTAAACTCTTCACCTGGTGAAGGGAGAGTAAGTACAGGAGCAGAAACCAATCTATTCTTCAATCCTTGAAAACTCTTCTCGCATTGCTCAGACCACACAAATATAGAATTCTTCCGAGTCAAACTAGTCAAGGGAAGGGCAATTTTGGAGAATCCCTCTATAAATCGACGGTAATAACCTGTTAGCCCAAGAAAACTCCGTACTTCTGTAACATTAGTAGGGCGGTCCCATTTCGTCACAGCCTCAATTTTTACAGGATCTACATAGATGCCTTTTGCTGAGATAACATGACCCAGAAACACAACTTTATCAAGCCAAAATTCACATTTGATGAACTTAGCATACAACTGCTTATCTCGCAAAGTCGGCAAAATAATCCTCAAGTGCTCAGCATGCTCATCACAACTGCGAGAATAGACCAATATATCATCAATCAAGACAATAACAAATTTATCCAGATATGGATGAAGTACCCTATTCATCAAGTCCATAAATGCAGCTGGAGCATTAGTAAATCCAAACGGCATCACCAAAAATTCATAATGGCCATATCGAGACCTGAAAGCAGTCTTTGGTACATCCACATCTCTAATTCTAAGTTGATGATACCCCGAACGCAAATCAATCTTTGAAAATACCGAGGCTCCTCGAAGTTGATCAAACAGATCGTCAATGCGGGGTAGAGGGTACTTATTGCGAATAGTCACCTTATTCAACTGTCTATAGTCGATACACAATCTCATAGTACCATCCTTCTTCTTCACAAATAAAACAGGTGCTCCCCAAGGGGATATACTGGGTCTAATGAAACCCTTATCAACCAAGTCTTGTAATTGTACCTTTAATTCCATCAACTCTTTCGGTGCCATCCGATAAGGTGCCTGTGAAATAGGTGCTGTCCCGGGGATCAAATCAATAGAAAACTCGATCTCCCTGTCTGGGGGTAATCCCGGAAGGTCTTCTGGAAAGACATCGGGAAAATCTCGCACAACTGATATATCATATATTCAGTTTAGTGATCTGAGTATCAATCACATGAGCCAAATATGCATGGCAACCCTTTTTGAGCATTCTCCGGGCATCTAGGACAGATATCACACAAGATGGCAAAATTCTGCGCTCTCCAATGAGGACAATTTCTAACTCTCCTGGACTTCTAAATACCACTTCCTTGCGAAAACAATCAACTGAAGCATGACATTTAGATAGAAAGTCCATCCCCAAAATAACATCAAAATCGTGAATATCGAGTAGAATTAGATCTGCTTTCAACTCATGATCGTTCACTCTAATCCCACAATTTTTAAATACCCGATCAGTTAAAAGTGAGTCCCCTACAGGAGTCGCTACTACCAATTCAATATCTAAAGACTTTGACATCTGATCAGCATAGCTAGCAAGTACATGAGAAATAAAGGAATGGGTAGCACCCGAATCAATTAAACAACGAGCATTTCTACCAAAAATAGATAACATACCCACTACCATATCTGGTGACTCCTCTGCTTCCTGATGCGTCATAGCAAAAACTTTGCCCTGGGTCTTGGATCGACTCGCTTGTGCTCCTTGTCTAGAAGCACTGCCCCTAGCAACATTAGGTTGCGCGCCTCCTGTCGACCCTGCTGATGTAGCTCTCTGATCTCGGTTCTGTCTAGCTGTACCGACCCCTGGCTGAGGAAAAACCGTCTGAGTTACTCCAATCTGCTGAGATCGAGCTGGACAATCTTTCCTCATGTGTCCCATCTGACCACACTGGTAACAAACTCCAGCTCCTCTAAGGCACTCGCCTGGATGAAACTTCCCACAAGACTGGTACTGTGGAAAGCTACGATGATCAGAACCCTCATTCTGCCTCACACTCTGATTTCTCTGTGTAGAACCCTGAAAACGAGAATGACTCCCGACTGGCTGCTGTACCGAACTCTGACTATGGCCCGATCCCTGGCTAGACCCAGAACTCCGAGACTTAGATTTAAAACCGCTAGAGTTAGCAACACCAGGCCAAAAACCTTTTCTGTTCTTTTTAAACCTTTATCCAGAAGTTCCTGTTTGACTGTTACCACTTTGGAAGGTCATCTGCGCTCCCTGACTTTGTCCCTCTCGAATGGCTGTCTCAACCCTTAACGCTGCCTCTACCAACAAGCCGAAATTTCGATGCCCATGAGCAGTAACCATAGGCCGGATATCTGCTCTTAATCCTTTTTCGAACCGTCTACACCTATCTCTCTCCTCCGCAACCATTGCATTGGCATACTTTGTCAGTTCTACAAACCTTATATGGTATTCTGCAACCGACATGGATCCCTGAACCAATCTCAAAAATTCATTCTGTTTTGCATCCTGATAAAATGGAGGATAGTACGTTTCATAGAAAGCTTCTCTGAAATTAGTCCAAGTGATGACACTAGGATCTGGATATCGACATCGAAACGAAATCCACCAATCAGCAGCTCCCCCCTTCAATAAGAATACAGCTAGGCGTAATTTTTTTATCATCTGAACATTCCATCACATCAAATATACTTTCCAAAGTCTTTATCCAGAGTTCAGCATCGGCTGGATTAGATGTACCCATAAAAAATTTCTCCCCAAGTTCATAGCCCTCTCAATAGAGTTATCTCTGTCAACATTGGGTAGAAGGGAAGAAATAGCTGCAACTAGTCTATCGGTGACAGGGTCAGGTTGCACCTGAGACTGATGAACAGATTCTGCGGCCCCACTGGCCCCTCCAACATGTCCTCCCTCAGGAGCATCATGAGCTTGAGATACTGGATTTTGACGCCTGCGAGTTCTGCCACCACCACGCATGACTCACCTACAATAATGTATGATATATGAACATCAAATACATGCAGTGTTACCTATAGACTCTAAAACCATGCTCTGATACCAATTGACGAGACCCCGTCTCGAGTGACCCTAGTGGACCCAGACGTGACGTGCGCCGATGATGAGTTCCAACTAGATGCTGGACCCACCACCAAGGCCACATAGACTGTTCTACGACTGTTTGACTATTTAGTGAATGCAATATTTTTGTAAAAATTTTGGCAGAGTTTCCCCTGAAAATAGAACAAAACCAACCTGAAAATTTACAAAAGACCCCATACAATAATCAATATCAATATTTTGGGAACCACCAAAACTATCAATACCACCACAACTAAATCAATATGAAATTAAACTTGAGTGAACACTTCTACTACAAAACAACATGTCTACATGCATGCATTACAACGATGAAGCAACCCATCGACAAAGTGAACATTACACAAAATATTAGACCAAGTGTTTTATGACATAAGTTCCCAATTAAACATTTATATGCTAGATATGGTTAAAATCATGCAACCTAATGATGGGTAGTCAGACTCTGAACTTCAACAGGCTTTCCAGGTATCTCAAATTCAGCGGCCTCCTGATAGGAAAAACATGATAAAATATGAGTTTGTAACTCAGTGAGTGGATAGTTCGCAAATACATATACTTTTTCCATTTATACATTTTTACTGAAAAATCTGATTTATTATTCTTAAAGTTTTTAAGAAATTCTGATAATTTCTTTTATAACTGAAACATGCTAAAATCATAAAATTCATACTATTTATTCTGAATAACCAACTGTAAAAATATGTCAAGTATAGACAACCTGGTATCAACATAAATATGTGTAAAACTGTCGTTCTATAAGTTAAAATTGTATTTCTGTAATTGAAATAACTGAATTCTATATTCTGAAATGAACTATTATCTGATATTTGAAAATCTGTGAATCTAAAACTGAATGAATATAAATGATACACTAAATAATCACACCAAGTACCCAATGAATAGCCTTACTCATGTACAGAGTAATCTCGATGTACAAGGCAAAACCATTCAAATCTGATAATTTGATAAACTGGTCATACGTACGCGTAGCCGCCCAAAGGCTAATCACCCTAATACACGGCCCAAAGCCTATATGTGTACGAGAGTGGGTCCCAAAGACCTCTGATAATCTGGTCATACACTGTGGAAACACATTCACATCAGTGCAGAGCGGGTAAAATCACATGGGTACTTTCCGATGGTTTTAAAATAACTGTAAATATGCTGAAATATATAACATGAATAACATGCTAGAGAAATAATTTCAATGAACTAGATTTAACTTTACAAAAGTAAAGTGACTACAAAAATCCATTTGATTTTGGAAATCATGCCGTCAAATCAAATATAGGTAATAATTAACTTTCGGATATAGTATATATTTAATAAATATTTATTTCTGAAAAATCAGGTTTTCCACTCACAAAGTACGAGCTACAAGCTAGACTGGCTGATAGACGTTTCCAATCTCCTCGTCACCACCTGAAATACGATATGAATAATCAATTTAGCGACCACCATAGAAAGTAGTCTTAGTATTAAAGTACAAGCTCTAAGAACTTAATTCCTCCATACTTGAATAAATTCCCCAAATTATTCCTTTAATCCATTGGAGCTAATCTCACCTTCTAGTCCATTTACTAATGACCAACTCATCAACATAACCTTCAATCCGAGCATATATGCAAATACTCACTTCAATCTAGTGACAACTAGAAATGATAATTCATTCCATTAAATTTCCTCTTCTTCCATAAATATATACTTCCAAGTAAATATTTCATCATCACAAGCATTTCCCACAATTATCCTTACTCAAGAATCAAATTAGAAATTCTAGGGTTTGCCCAAAATTAGAGTTTCTTATTTTAAATGTAAATGGAAGCTAACCACCAAGAAAACTTGAATTAAAAACCATAATCTTTTACCTACATTTGAAATTTCGAGCCAAATAAAAACCCTAGAAAATTGACATAATATATTCCTTAATCTCATGAAAAAAATAGGATAAATCGAACCTAAAATGGAGAAATCAACACTTACCCTTTTTTTTTTCCTTTTTCCTTCCTCCTTTCTTCTTTTTTTTCCCTTTCTTTTCTTCCCTTTTCGGTCTCTGCTGTTCCTCTGCGTGAAAGTGGAATGAAGGAAAGAGAAATGGGTTTAATTGGTAAAATAATGGGCTATTTGCATAGGAAGTTCCTCAACTATCATATATTGTATAAGTAAGTCCTCCACTTCAATATTAATCCATCTTAACCCTCAATTTTCTTAAATATAACATAAGCCCCCAAAAATTATTCCAATTAAGTCCATATTGACTTTGACCTTGACAATTCAACCATTTGCTTTGACTAATGAAAATGGGTTGTAACAGATAGCTTGGACCTTTTCCTCTTTAGCCTTTTCGAAGCCTTTGAAAAAATTGTATTGGCGGCTTATAAGCTCGTATATGGAAAACTTTCTTGGTTGGTGGCATGTTGAAGATATCTTTATGATCTTGATAACAAACATATGTTCGCATGGACTCATTTTTGTACTGCTCAAAAAGGTACCAGTGCTCTGTTGGATAACGTAACAACTATCTACCCCATCTAGCTTTCCAAATTCTGAGTTGAGGCCGGCTGATTTTGCAATATATTAGCAAATTTTTGATGTACTATACAAGTAAATCTTTAAATGATTGCCTCTTTTCTTGTTTCTGCTGAAACCCTAGTGGTTTTCCTGATGGCTTCTTTTCTTGTTTCTTTTGAAACCCTGGCGGTTCTCCTAATTTTAATATCCTTGGCCCAGTTGTTTGCCTATGAAAGTTTGGACAATTTCTCCAACCCTGATTATACTAGAGTTAGGGTTTTTCTACTGCCTCTAAAAATTATGAGCATAGTTAACCTTTTCAAACTGTTGTATGATTTGTATCGCAGCCTTTTGCAAATAGGCATAGGTTAGTGCACCATGTGCACTGTCTGAGTGAAGGTATCCATTTTCTTCGGTAATACCACCATCCAAGCTTGTAAAGCTAAAACTGCATAAATACTGTGAAGCCCTATTGTTTTCTTTGATGTATCCTTGTCAGATGACATTAGCTTGATTTTCTTCTATTCTTTCATATAATTCGTAAGCATCGTCCATTGACGTCTTCATTACCGATCCACTTGCTGAAGTATCGACCATGTTGTGATATTCAGACGATAAGCTCTTATAGAAATAGTAGACTTGTGCTTGTTTCAGAACATCAAGGTTAGAACATTTTCGAAACAAATCCTTGAACCTTTTTCCATACTTCTAGATAGCCCTCGAGTTCCTTTACTTGAATGTATGTATCTCATTTCTGATTTGATGGACTTGAAAAGTAGAAGAATTTTATTGTGAACTTCTACACCATGTCAATCTTGTTGGGAATTTACTTAATCATGCACAGCGGAATTAAAACAATTTTCAATTCCCAAACGAGGATCTGCAATGTGTTTAGATAGAAACTGTGATTAGAATTATACCTTTGATGAATTCTATAAAACCCTTTACTGATTCACGAACTCCAATGATCATGATCTGCATTCCAAACTGTCCAATTGTTCAGCCTCCAATGGTGATCCACACAGAGAACAAGAATGGTGGCTAGGGTTTCTTTTCTTGTGCTAGCGAGAATAATAAAAAATTAACCCTATTTTCAAACTCTAGTAGTTTATTAATATAAGTCCCAATGGGCTCGGCTCATCTATTAAACTTAACCCGGTCCAATATTTAATTAATCAAATTAATTAAATCTGGTCCATGAATTAATTAATCCAATTAATTAATTCAGGCCTATTAATAAACAACTCAATTAATTAATTATCCAACACTTGTCAATTAATTAATTGGTAAATCTCATTCTTCTGATTCTCTTTTGTGTGTAACCCATTAGGTTCCTGATCACGATGCCGAACGACGTAAATTATTATTTTGATCTAATCAAAATCGATCAATTAAAACGCCCCTTTTAATTTATCACTAATTCACTTTCGTTGTCCCAGATTGACATCTAGCAATGTATCATGGCAATACATGTGACGGGAAATATCACGTAGCATGACAAAACCAAACTTGTTCATTTACCGTGAAACTACAATCCTTTCGTCAATATGATCCGATCAATTATGAGATATGGATATGTGTCAATCTCATTTATCGATCATATCTTTTATCCCACTGTTAAGTCAATGTACGTCGAAAACTCTTTTCCGACTTATGAGTTCACCTTGGCCAAGGATTTCATTATTAACTTAACTGGATAAAATGTAGATCATAATCTCTTACTATCTAAGAGTGACGAATCCTCTATTAATCATTCACAACCTTCATATGATTCTTGACATACCCGAACAATGCTGTATTAGCGACCCTTGACAGAGCAACATCCAACACCACCAAAGTATGTCTGCCTTCATATAAGGTACTATGATGACCTCAAGTCAAAGGACCAATTCCACTACCGAACGTTAGAGATTAACCACTAACACTTAGATAGTTATCCATGTGGAATCTCTCAGCGGGTCTCCAATGTTTTGTTCTATAACAAAACATCCACGTGTTCATTCAAGTGTCACCACACTTTAGATTGTGAGATCAGCTACTTACTTCACAAGTAAGAATGCCACACGCGATAGTCTATCCGTAATAACGATATCCGTATCTCGTTATTACCTCGACCACGGACGATTTAAGATTCAGTCATATGTAATTTGTATCTCACAATCACAACTCCTTGTGATTAACAAATCACCAAGACTTGAATCTACGGATTCTATTATTTAATTTATTAGAATATTAATTCAATTAAATAATAGATATTGCCATATATATATGCATTGATTATATATATTCAAAGTGTTTATGTCCAAAGTTGATTGGACCTAGGGCATAACACTTACAATTCCAAGATACTACGCTGCTAGCAAATAGTGAATGCAACTAATCTCTTACACTATTTTTCAAGGTGTGATTAAATGAACGTATTAGAAATGCATTTGTTAACATTCCTTCATAACTATGACTTCACATAGAACTAGGAAAGCTCAAATATGATCATGAGGATTTTCATGTGCTTTCCCATGGAATCTTATGTCTTGATGATTTTGGAATAGATTGATGACATCAAATCGAAGATGGTAGTTAGCTTACCTAAAAAGAGGGTATATGATGCTTGACCAAATAGGTGTTGAAACGTAGATCAAATAGTTCCCAACTAGCATGTCGCCTTCGTTGACGACCTCTCTAACTGGTTGAAATTGTGGTAACCAATTTTGAATCTGATTCTAATTTTCAGCCATTTCTGTTTATACTTCCCTTTTCTTTGATATTCTCTGTTATGTTCTTCTTTGCTTGAAGGTCTTTTCGATCTCAAAAATCTAATGATAGAAGCTTGAGCTCTTTAAAATTTTGCATGTTATTGAATAGTACTTTAAAAAAATAATGCTATTTATCATTTAGATAGATGAATATTGGTGATGTGGAAATCTATGTTGAATAATGTGATTGACACTTCAATTTTTATGAGAGAGAAATGGGGATGAGAAAGAGAAATGTGAGAGATAATAAGTTATTGCATCACATATATATTCTATCATCACGATGATAAATATCCTTACTCTACCTGAAAATAACACAAAACACGAGATATATAAAGAGTGTGATTATTAGCTAAAAACAACAAAAAGATTTCAAATTTAAATATAAATTAATGAATTCAGTTTAAAAATTTTCCATCAGCAATGTGGCCAAAAACTTGTTTGGTAAAATTTCGAAAGCATACAAGATCATTGACAATAATAATGTAGTGAGTAAAAGTATCGTCCCATTAGGAATAAATATTAAATTGTATTAATCCATTATCAAATTAGAATGCAAATTTCAAAAAAGAGATTTATGTATTTATGCCTAAATTATTTACTAATTATCTGTGATGGTTTTGAATTAAATATGAGAAGTTGAACTTATTCTAAGCACGACCCGGTCAAATTTCTATTCTGAATTATATGAAAGTAATGCATGAAATTTCACAATTATCTTTATGATTGTACATGTCATGTATATTATTCCTAATATCTATTGTTCATATGTTGAACTTGCAAAGTTTTAAATCTATCTTGAACCTCTCAAAAACATACCAAGTAACGAATTATCTAAATTGTGTGCTAACATTTAAATAATTCAACAAGACATACAAGATTAATCAAGAACAAAAATTAACTAACTACTTGGTCTTTGAATTGAAAATAATCAAAGCAAAAGTTTCATCTTCATCCAATTCAAGAATATATCTAACCTAACACGTTTCTAATGAAATGACAACAAAAGAATTGGATATCATCATATCATATGGAATTTATATAAATACAAGAAATATGTGATATCATCATATGGAACATATATGAATACAAGAAATATGTGGAGTCCATTTCTTATTGATCTCTATTATGTTATTTGCCTTGGATATCTTGCTAGGTTTGTTCTTCTTCTTCTTCTTCAATTGTGGTAACGTGCCCCCATTTAATTTTATGGTTTGTGAGTTATGAATGATATGAGAGACCTCCCTTCATTGTTGGCTAATGTTCTCTGCTCAAGGAGACCGAAACTAAGTAAAAAAATCACGTCCAAAACAACTTTCAAGAAGATGTTGAATCCAAATAGGAAACAAAATAAATTATGTCTAGTATAACCATGTTATTGCATGGTACAATTCATTTGAATAGCATGGTTATAAACCAAAACATTTTGCTCCTTGAGATTAATCCCTTTCTATCGTTTGACTATAAACTCATATGATCGCATGGTTATATTTTTCAGCATCTTTCAGATTCATTCAAATTGATCCCTATGTTTCCTCTTCTGTTCCATTTGGTCTTTTCTTGTTTTAAACTTTAGCCTTATCTTTATTTCATTAGAAATTGGTCCTCATAATTTTCATTCATCGTTTCTTAGGCCGAATTAACTTTTTGGATATTTTCATGTCCCTGAAGTTTGGAAATTCTCCTCCGTCCTTCTTTGGCCGATTTTCACTTCTTTTTTCTTCCAAAATCACTTTCAATCATCTAGTTTTACTTAACAAATATTATATACAAGAGTTTAAACTATAGTCCATCAAAAGTACTCCCAAATATTCATATTTAACAGCCTAAATAAGTGCATAAAATTCGCTTATTAACTTTTCCTATTTTTTAATCACATTCTTCAAAAAATCACTTTTCATAAAATTAACTTCACATAATGGCTAAGACTAAATATCTATTTCTCATTTTAAAGTAGTGCTAACAATATATTTGAATGAAAATCACAATTAAGGATAAAATTTACTATTTAATAAAATTTAAAGATAAAAATTTGATAATTAAGAACGAAAATATGACAATGATTAAAGGTTATGAAACTTTAATGTAATTAAATAATTCCAAAGTTAAATAATTTTCATGTCTTCAGCAGCTCACATTTGACCTTAGTTTCTCGTTCACCCGAAAAGTGGTTCAAGAAACTGATATATTACAATAATCTACTTACGGAGTAAAACATGTTTGACTTTCAAACTTTTGTAATCGATTAACGAGTGTTCCATTTAAATAATTAGTAAATATTAGTCAAAACCAATTTTTGTTAACCAATTTTCATTAGTATTAAACATAATTTTGTAGTACAATCAACAAAATTTAATTAATTAATTAATTAATTAATTTTAGTTTTGTCTGTAGAGCAAGAACTTAACAAGGGAAGAAACAAATCGGATATACAAAATCCATGAAAATACAAAAACATAAAATACATAATGTTAGGCAGATAGTGATTAATTAAATGGAAAATGACATTCATATAAATGTTGCCCTTTAAACGTTACTAACTACTTAAAATACGGAATTAAGAAGGCGTTTTCTCGACGGGCAGATTTTTTTATGTGGTCAATGAACTTTCAATGATACTGGATCATTAAACTTTAATTTTTTTCAATTAAACTACTAAATTTCTATTCAATATTAAATTTCATTATCCATCATCCCCAGATTGCTTATTTAACAATTATTTTTTAAGTGATCTTCAACGTAATTGCTATATTATATCCTAGAAACGAAAACGATAAAATTATATTTTTAAATTATAAGGTTCAAAGAAGGTTTTTTTCAAAATTATTTTATTATTATTTTTAACACTATGAATTAGCACATTGGTAAATTTACATGTCACGGAGCAATTATGTGAAAATCTCATTAAATTCGTTGTGGTATGACTTTCAATTATGCATTTTTATCAACTTAGGAGACGATGTGTGATACTGTCGTGAAATTTGAAATTAAAGTTGAAGTTGAGTAACCCTATTGAAATAAATTAAACTTTAGGTGACTGCGGATGAAATTTACCCAATAGACTCATTCAACAAGTATAGACAACGCGAAATGAATAAAACTCAAATGGCATATGATAAGGATATGGCTAACATGTAACCCGACAAACACTTTCTTCTTCCCCCTCTGCAGCGGCAACATATGCTATTGATGTCAAATGGTATAATATTATTTGTTGGCCGACAATATTGTTATAATCGAAACTTCTCGTCAAGGTCGATTATGGGGGTTGGGTAGGGCATAAGTGTGAATAAGGTTTTGTTAGGCCGGCACAACTTCATTTTGAGGCCATTTGTGTTACGTCACCTCTTTAGTTAGGGGTAGGGCATAAGTGTGAATAAGGTTTTGTTAGGCGAGCTCGTCGGTTCAGTTTGTAGAAATGTGAAGAATTGATCTGAATTGAGAGAGAGAAAATGACGGAAAATGAAATTCATTTAGTTATAGAAATGAATTCTATACTTTACAGTAATTGGAAGCCCCTATTTATACACAATCCTAACTAACAAAACAGAATGAAGAATGGTAAAATGACATAAATAACCTCAAGCTATTTTAACCTCTCAACACTCCCCCTCAAGATGGCAAGTGTATATTTAACACTCCCATCTTGCCAAGTAGTGAGGTAAATCTCGTTCCATCCAAGGGTTTAGTTAATAAGTCTGCCAATTGCTGTTGAGAGGAAGTATGTAGCATCTTTACCTCATTAGCTTGAACCTTATCCCTTACCAAATGACAATCTATTTCTATATGCTTGGTCCTTTCATGGAAAACCGGGTTACTTGCTATGTGTATAGCAGACCGACTGTCACAAAATAGTAAGGCAGGCCTAGTATGAACAATGCTTAAATCATTCAATACATTTTTCAGCCATGTGAACTCACATACTACGGCAGCCATGGACCTATATTCTGCCTCAGCTGAGAATCTTGACACGGTGTGCTGCTTTTTAGACTTCCATGACACTAAGGAATCCTCCAAAAATACACAATATCTTGTAATGGATCTTCTTGTATCAGAACATGTTGCCCAATCAGTATCGCAGTATCCTTTGAGTTGAAGGTCATACTTGCTAGGAAAGAACATCCCTTGCCCTGGTGTGCCTTTCAAATACCTCAGTACATGATAAGTTGCCTCTAGATGAAGCTGTTTAGGCAACTGGAGAAATTGGCTCAAGACTTGGACCGCATAAGACAAGTCAGGTTTAGTGATTGTCTAGTATAGAATCTTCCCCACAAGCTTCTGTAAACACTAGGATCAGCAATGGCCTTACCTTCATCATTTTTCAACTTCAGATTGAATGGCAATGGACTATTTGCTGGCTTTGCACCAAGATATCCAGCATCAGTTAAGACATCTAATGCATATTTTCTTTGGTAAATGGAAATTCCTATTGAATTTCTTGTCACTTCAAGACCTAAAAAGTATTTCAGAATTTCTAAGTCTCTTCCACATATATCAAAAGTGTGGTGAATGAGCAGCCATCTGTTTTGCTAAACAAGGAATGATTAGACCTTGATTGCCTGAAGCCTTGTGACAGAATGTAAGAAGTAAACTTCATATTCCATTGTCTCGAAGCTTGTTTCAATCCATAAATAGATTTGTTTAGCTTACAAACTAGTGGTTTACCATGCTCCCCTTGCTACTCATAACCTGGAGGTATAAGCATATAAACATCCTCATCCAACTCTCCATGTAGAAAGGTATTATTGATGTCCAGTTGGTAAAGATGCCAATGTTTATTGACTGTAACTGTCAAGAGTGTCTTGACAATTACTAATTTCGCAACAGGATAAAATATTTCCTCATAATCTAATCCAGCCTGTTGGGTAAACCTTTTGGCTACCAGGTGTGCTTTCTTCCTCTCTTTTGTGCCATCAGATTTCATTTTAACCTTAAAAACCCACTTACAAGCAACTGGGGTCTTATGTTCAAGGAGTGCAGTAACATCCTAGGTATTGTTTGACACTATTATTTTATATTTAGCATCCATTGCTTCAACCCAATCACGATACTGTGATGCCTCAGTATAATCTTTGGGCTCAAAAGCAGTAGACAAAGCCAAAGTAAAACTCTTTTGAGTAGGAGACAGCAAAGTATAGCCCAAATAATATTCAATGGGATATTTGGGATATTGCTTGCTAAACTTAGAATCTTTCTTCATGGAATTTGACTGAGGAGTTGGTAACTGAGACACAAGACTACAGTGATAGTCTTGTAGATACAGTGGAACACGTTTTGGTCTAGTAGATTTCCTTGTAGGAATGATGTGAGGTAGTGAAGGATATGTAGATAAGGGTGGACTAGATTCCATAGATGAAGAGGAAGATATATCGGAAGATGGTTGGATTGAATTTTGAGGACTTTTATGTTCTAATGTTTCTGGATTATTTGAAATTGGAAGTGAAGAAAACTTATCAGCATTTGAATTAGAGGTCATGGGAAATAGAGTATAGGAAGGTGCACTGATAGCGTCAGACTTATATAGGGAAGGAAGAAAAATAGGATTACGAAAAAGGGAAAATATTTTCATAGAATAGGACATCTTTGGAGACAAAAACAGCTTTGGTATTGAGATTGAAAAGTTTATATGCCTTCATTCCAAAAGGATAGCCAATAAAGATGCATGGGATGACTCTTAGATCAAATTTGGTTATATTTCTCTTCAAGGTGGACGCATAGTAGAGACACCCAAAAACTTTGAGAGTGTTATAAGGTGGTATGGTTTTGAATAATACTTCATAGGGTGATTTGTTGGCAAGAAGTACTGTAGGTGTTCTATTTATAATATATGTAGCTATCAATATGCAATCACCCCATAAATGATCAGGTAGATTTGCTTGGAATTTAAGGGCTCTAGCAACATTGAGTAGGTGCTGGTGCTTTCTTTCAACCACACCATTTTGCTGAGGTGTTTCAACACAACTCAGCTGATGAATAATTCCTTTTGAAAGGTAGAAATTGATAAGTGCATTTTTGTGCACTTATTCGGGGCCATTTTACTAGGTTTTTGTGTCATTTTATTATTGTATTTTACTTAACTTAGGTTATTTTTTTCCTATTTCAGTTTTGGACCTGTTTTGAAGCAATTGGAAAAGAAAGAAGGATAAATGGGCTAATTGACGATGTTTTGAGGACCAACATGCATATGGGGGGAAGTTGAAATACTAAAATTGAAGTAAATTAATGAGGAGGACCAAGATGGAAGAAAGAATGAAGAAAAGGGCGGAAAAGAAAAATGGAGAAAATTTAGCCTGGGCAAGCTCCCATCTATTTTGCCTAGGTGGCCGCCCGAAATAAAAACTATCAACAGAAGCCAAAAATTTAGCCTAGGCGGCCGCCCCATTTTGTACTGGGCCTAGCCCAGGCCATTTCGGGAAAAAAATTCTGGTTTCCTAATTTGACTACAACTCTTATGTTAACGAATCTTGGAGGGTATTTTAAAACCATAGGGCCATCAAAAAGTGAGTGAGGAGATTGGAGAAGACTTTTCAGAGCAGAAAAAAGGCAAGAACGCGAAGATCAAGTCCAAGAATACGAAGATCCAATTCAATAATCACATTGGTGCTGTTGTTCTATATTTATTTTTCTGATTTTCTTCTTCCCACCATGCTAGGCTAGATTAATTTTGTGTTAGGATTAGATGAACTATGTAATATGATTTTTATTTCTTAGTTTTATATTCGTGACAATAAAAACACGTTTTGGGATATTTGAATGATTTATATGAATTTATTTTTCTCCACAATTATATGCGCAATGATTGTGTGAGTTTGGTGGCTTATTTCATGCATTCGAAAGAAGGAGAATATGTTCGACATATATAAATTATCATAGGGTCCGATAGGGGATATAAATATACTGCTATGCCTTATGTGAATCTTTAAGTGTTCATAAAAACTCATGCATTCTTGTATGTTTGCATCCGTCATAGAAATATAGTCGGGTCGCATATTTGAATAGGTTTAACTTTACTCGAGAGAGATTGTTAGATAATTTAGGAGCATTGATTCTTCTTTATTCCAACCGTGTGTCAAGGTGTGAAACTAAGTTTAAAAAGATTATTGCATAGGGATTCGTGATTCTAGTACATTCATCACATATTAGAAAAACTCAAATTTACATCTATTGCCAAATTGCATTTAGTTAATTAATTCATTCATATTTGCATGTTTAGTATTAGATTAGTTATAAATTTATCAAAACAAACATTCTCATCTTTTTATAGTTTCAGTTAAGGTTTCGGTAATTATAATCAAATTAATTCAATCTCTGTGGGTACGATATCCGGAATTCTCAATTCCACTTTATTACTTGTTACGAACCGTACACTTGCGGTGATTTAAAACGAACAATTATTTTCGTGAACAAGTTTTTGGCGCCGTTGCCGGGGATTGATTTTAAGTTTGATTTTATTTACTTAGACACTAATTCGAACTTGTCTTTACTTTTTTTTTTCTTTTATGTATTTTATTTAGCATTTCTATTTAGATTAATCTAAGTGCTACTATTTTTTTTCTTGCCTTAGGTTTGCATGCTGAGGTCGCTTAGCAGTAAACTACTTCCAACGGATTTGGAGATTGAACGGACTTTTCATTGCAGGCAAAGGGAAGTTAGAGCAGCACAACAAGGAAATCAAGAACAACTACCAATGGCAAATCAACATATTGAACCAATGAGGAATCCTGCAATTCCAGGCAATGCTGAGGAAGGAGAAGACGGAAATACATTACTTCGGGATTTTCTATCACCCTTCGTTGTTCAGAGTCAATCCAACATTGTGTACCCCCCATTCGAACAGCCGAATTTTCAGCTGAAAACTAATGTCACCCAACTCTTCCAGAATGGGCATCAGTTCTACGGGTTGGCAAATGAAAATCCATATACACATATATCCCGGTTCTTGGATATGTGTCAACACTTCAGATACCAAGGAATATCGGAAGACACTATCCGACTTAGGTTGTTCCCACACACCTTACGAGATAAGGCACTCGAATGGTTGGATTCACTTCCCGTGTCAAGTATTACTACTTGGAATGATTTGGCTCACAAATTCTGCACTAAATTTTTCTCTCCAGCCAAAGTAGCGAAGATGAGGCATGAAATATCAATCTTCAGTCAGGGTGAGTCTGAGTCATTTGATGAAGCTTGGAATAGGTTCAAGAACATGCCAAGGAAATGTCCCCAACATGGTTTCGATAGAAAGACACAGATCAGATTTTTCTACACAGGGCTACTTCCGTCTTTTAGGAGCATGGTGGATTCATCGTCCAATGGCTCCATAATCACAAGAACCATTGATGGAGCATGGGAATTGTTTGAGAGAATGGGGAACACTTCAGCTATGTGGTCTTCTGAGCATGTGGGTACTAATAAATCAGCTGAAGTCTACGAGGTAAATACCTACTCGGCCTTCTCTACTAAGATTGATTCCTTACTTCATAAGGTGGAGAGCATATCACAAACAGTAAATTCAGCACAAGTCAAAAAGCCAAGTTGTGAGGAGTGTGGAGCAGATCATAACACATCAAATTGTCCAATTCTGGCACAAGGTATGAAACAAGTGGAGTATGCCCAGTGGGGTCAACATCAGCACAACAACCTCCAAACTGACACTTACAATTCGGGGTGGAAATATCATCCAAATTTCTCTTGGGGTGGAAATCAATATCAGAACCAAAATCAAAATCACAATCGAGCTCAAGGGCAGTTTTAGCAAGAGAAGAAACCCCAGTTGGAAGAGATGTTCGCAAAACTCATGGAAAAGACGGATAAATACATGGAAACAACTAACCAGTTCATGAGAAAGACTGAAACAAATTTCCAAATTTAGGGTGCTGCTATTAAAAACCTTGAGACTCAAGTTGGGCAGATTGCACATGTTATAACAAACAGATTACCAGGTACCTTGCCAAGCAATACTGAGACTAATCCAAAGGAGCAGGTAATGGCCATACGTATTTTGGGGAATGAAGTAATTGAGGATCCATCTGTGAATGCAATCACAACCAGGAGTGGGGTGTAACTGCCAAAAATTCATGTCAAGAGACCTCATGTAGTAAAGAAATATTACCTTCTTCAGATGAGGAGCAGGTGAAACAAACTGAACAAATGCTAGAGACATCTACCAAAGAGAGTTCAGATATACCAGGGTTAAGGCAACCGTTCCTATCAATCCTTATGAGCCTCATATTCTATTCCCACAAAGGTTAAAGAAACACTAGCGAGACCAAAAATTTGAGAAGTTTTTGGATATGCTAAGGAAGCTCTACATTAATATCCTGTTCGTAGACGCAATAAGACAAATTCCAAGCTATGCAAAATTTCTGAAGGATATGATATCAAAGAAGAAAAAGCTTCTAGAATATGAAACGGTAGCACTGACAGAGAAGAGTAGTGCCAGATTACAAAAGAAACTGCCTCCAAAGGTCAAGGATCCAGGGAGTTTCACATTACCTATTTCAATTGGAGAAGCTGGTACTTTTAATGTTTTATGTGATACTAGTACAAGTATTAATTTGATGCCACCTTCTATTTTCAGGAAACTTGGTGTGGGAGAGACTAAAGCAACAACAGTGACTCTGCAGCTGGTTGATAGATCCCTTACCCACCCTATAGGGATTATAGAAGACGTGCTAATTAAAGTGGGAAAATTCATCTTTCCCGTGGATTTTCTTATTCTGGAAATCGAAGAAGATAGAAACATTCCAATAATTTTGGGGAGACCATTCTTAAGAACAGGTCAAACTTTGATTGATATGGAGAAATGTAAGCTAATCTTGAGGGTAGATGATGAACAAGAAGTTTTTACATTATATAGTCCATCCAAACAACCATCAGCCCTCAAAGAGTGTCAATATATTAATGAAGACAAACTATCCCTTCAACAAAATTGCCAGAAGAAGAAACCAAAATTAGGAGGACTTCTTGGTATAGACGAAAACAGTGAATTCAAAGTTTGGAGGGCTAAAAGAGGATGCAAAGCTGGAAATTGCAAGGTGTACAATGGTGAAATCCTTCGACTTGAACCACCATGAATTTACCAAAGTAAAGTCGAGCCATAGACTATAAACTTAGCGCTGGTTGGGAGGCAACCCAACAATTCTTCCTTTTTTATTTATTTCGTATTATGCATTAGATTATGAAATTCTTTTCTCAAGTTTTTTTATTATTTTTATAAGATTACTTTTTTATCGTCTCTACAGGTCACAAAAGAATTTATGCATGGTCCACATTTTTCTTCCTTCATCATCTTCAAATCCACATCTACAGTAATCAGGGAAGTATCCCTAGTCCCTTATTCTTTATTTTTTGTGAAATTGTCCTTAACTTTATGTGTTGCTAAGTTGGCATTTTGTTATTTTTTGAACATTGAGGACAATGTTCTATATAAGTTTGGGGGTGGAAATATTTCATTCATCATGTTACTGCAATTTTTGTGTGATTGTTTCGTGTGATTAAAAAAATAATAAAAAAAGTCTTTTGTGAAATTTTCTATTAGTTACTTTCAGCTTTTAGTTTTCAGTTGTTTATTTTTGAGCATTAATTTAGAATTTTGTGTGCTTGTGTGGGTTTGATAACTTCACCGACCATGATGTGAATATTGGATTAGGTATGAACTGTGAATGGTGAAAATAGCGCACTATTAGATTAGTCAAAGCTTATGAATGCTAAACTTGACATTTTTAGTGCACAATACTCATATTTACATATTGAGTTTGTGATTTGGTTCATTACTTAGAAATAGTTGAACATAGTGAATAAACTTGAATAACCTCCTTTGTGCTAAACCATGGTCCATTTTTAGAATAATTTGGAGGTAGTTGAACGGTTGCAAGGGAACATTGAGATGATTAGGGGTTCCGTACATGATATTTCTTGTGTGAATTATCTTAAACCAATGAGATGAAGACGAGGTGAAAGTTTTAAGTTAGAGGTAAGTCTTAGAAACTGGATGTCTAAAAGAAAAGGGGCATTGCATTAATCTTTGAGTAAATAAAAATATCTTTTCGAGCCTGTATAACTCGAGTTATTAAGCCTATAAGAGTTTAAAACCTAGTGCCCTATGGTCATCTGACTTGGGAGTCATCGGCCTAAAACTCGTTACAAGGGTTATATAGAAAGCAAATGAGAAGATGTTACCAAAAAAAAATATTGATGAATAACATACATACATATATGTATGCATTGCATTGATTAAGCCCCAGACATTCGGTCAATAAAACTATATCTCTAATACGAGGCGAGTAACTTAGTTTAATTTTCGAGGTTGAAGTAATCAAAATTAGGAGAATCTCTACTCGTTAAAGTGTGAACTTGTAATAGTCCTATACATCCGAACTGAGAGAGGGTAAGGAGTAGATGTAAATGAGTTCAACTTTAGAGCACATCCCGGGATAATAGAATGAAAAGAATAAGCTTGGAGGTGTGTGCATCTCTTGAGCGAAGTAAAGAAATATTTGACTATTTTGGGTCAGGTGTTGAGCTAATCATGATCTTAATATGTTAGCATGAGTTTTCACATACATACACGTCAAGTTATGCATGTAACATGTGGAGATTGATTTGATTTTGCACGGGTGTAGTTGTTCATTTTGTTTAGTACTAAGTCCAATCCTGAGACACGGCGGGTCATTAAACCATGTTTTTTGTGGAATGAAGTTTTAGTTTTATTCAAGGACGAACAAAGGCTTTAGTTTGGGGGTGTTTGATAAGTGCATTTTTGTGCACTTATTCGGGGTCATTTTACTAGGTTTTTGTGTCATTTTATTATTGTATTTTACTTAACTTAGGTTACTTTTTTCCTATTTCAGTTTTGGACCCATTTTGAAGCAATTGGAAAGGAAAGAAGAATAAATGGGCTAATTGACGAAGCTTTGAGGACCAACATGCATATGGGGGGAAGTTGAAATACTAAAATTGAAGTAAATTAATGAGGAGGACCAAGATGGAAGAAAGAATGAAGAAAATGGCGGAAAAAAAAAATAGAGAAAATTTAGCCTGGGCAAGCTCCCATCTATTTTACCTGGGCGGCCGCCCGAAATAAAAACTATCAACAGAAGCCAAAAATTTAGCCTGGGCGGCCGCCCCATTTTGTACTTGGCGCTAGCCTAGGCCATTTCAGGAAAAAAATTCTGATTTTCTAATTTGACTACAACTCTTATGGAAACGAATTTTGGAGGGTTTTTTAAAACCCTAGGGCCGTCAAAAAATGAGTGAGGAGATTGGAGAAGACTTTTGAGAGCAGAAAAAAGGCAAGAACACGAAGATCAACTCCAAGAACACGAAGATCCAATTCAATAATCGAATTGGTGATGTCGTTCTTTATTTATTTTTTTGATTTTCTTCTTCCCACCATGCTAGGCTAGATTAATTTTGTACTAGGATTAGATGAACTATATAATATGATTTTTATTTCTTAGTTTTATATTCATGACAATAAAAACACGTTTTGGGATATTTGAATGATTTATATGAATTTATTTTTCTCCACAATTCTATGCTCAATGATTGTGTGAGTTTGGTGGCTTATTTCATGCATTCGAAAGGAGGAGAATATGTTCGACATATATAAATTATCATAGGGTTCGATAGGGGATAGAAATATACCGCTATGCCTTATGTGAATCTTTAAGTGTTCATAAAAACTCATGCATTCTTGTATGTTTGCATCCGTTATAGAAATATAGTCGGGTCGCATATTTGAATATGTTTAACTCTACTCGAGAGAGACTGTTAGATAATTTAGGAGTATTGATTCTTCTTTATTCCAACCGTGTGTCAAGGTGTGAAACTAAGTTTAAAAAGATTATTGCATAGGGATTCGTGATTCTAGTACATTCATCACATATTAGAAAAACTCAAATTTACATCCATTGCTAAATTGCATTTAGTTAATTAATTCATTCATATTTGAATGTTTAGTATTAGATTAGTTATAAATTTATCAAAACAAACATTCTCATCTTTTTATAGTTTCGGTTAAGGTTTCGGTAATTAGAATCAAATTAATTCAATCTCTGTGGGTACGATATCCGGAATTCTCAATTCCACTTTATTACTTGTTACGAACCGTACCCTTGCGGTGATTTAAAACGAACAATTATTTTCGTGAACAGAAATCAATCATTTGAAATTCCAGACCATTATAAGATCTAATGGTTCTGATATTACACTGAAAATGAGTTTGAATTAGGTGATAGAATGACTAAATATGAGTTCTAGTCTGAGATTTTTCCCTCATAAGGTAAGTCCATGTCATTCTACTAAAATCATCAACAATGGTTAGAAAATATTTCGAACCATCCAAAGAAGGGACTGAATAAGGTCCTCAAATGTCACAATGAATGACTTCAAATTGATGTGAAGCTTTAGTCTCATTGTTAAGGAATGCCAGTCTATGTTTTCTGGCTAAAGGACAGATAGTACAATGCAATTCTTTATTGACTTCAATGTTGGGAACAGATTTATGTAAAAAATAGAGAGTTTAGAAATAGGTAAATGTCCTAATCGACAATGCCAAAGATCAATATTCATTTTGACATTATAATCAACAATGGTATTACAAATAAGAATATTAGATTTATTCCATTGAAAAGGAAAACTAGGAACATCATTAGAATTTCTGATGTTGGAATTGTTAGAATCAAATTTGAGCTGATAGTAGTGTGAGGTTGAACATTGATTTGAGATTGAGGCTGTTGGAAATGATAGAGTCCATACTCAAGTTTGCCGACCCCAATCATCCTCCATGTTGAAAAATCTTGAATAAGACAAGCATCATGAGAAAGCATCATACAGTAATTATGCTCAAGCATCATTTTACTAACTGATATTAAATTGAACTTAAACGATGGCACAACCAGCACATTGCTCAAGTATAAAGTAGGTGATAAATTCACTTTTCTAATGTGAGTAACAGCCACATTGTCACCATTAGGTAACCTTACAGAAGCACCAACAACAGCAGACATGGCAGCTAAATGATTAACAGAATATACCATATGTTCTAAAGCACCAGTGTCAATGATCCATTTGTTTGAAACTGATGAATAATCAATATGAACTTGATTACCTGAGAAAGAAAATGAATCAGGATCTGTTGGAAAAGACGAAGATATATCATGAGGCTGGTGGTTTTGAGCAATCTCACTTTGCAACTGAGGCATTAACACATATAGGATTTGTTGACACTGATTTAGAGTGATAGTAAGCTATGAAAGAGAATTCAATATTCCTGATACATCACTGCTAGATATTTGGCCTTGACAAGCTTGTTCTACAACACTAAAATCAATGGAGGTTTTCCTCTGTTAACTCTCTGATTAGGAGGATATCTAATCAACTTATAACATTTGCCTTTGATATGTCCAAGCATACTACAGTAACTACATATAGGTCTCTCTCTTTTCTGATTAGGATTGAAAAAATTGAATCTCTGATTGAATGATTTCTGTACAGCTTTACCTACAAAAGCAGCAGCATCATGTGTTGCTTGTTTACCGGCACTTATCTCCTTTTACCTTTCATCTTGTAAAACAAGTGCAAAAACCTTATTCAACAAAGGTAATGGATCCATCAACAAAATTTGATCTCTAACACCAGCAAAGTGTTCATCTAAACCCATGAGAAACTGCATAATTTGCTCCTCATGTTTATAATCAATGTTATCAGTGCTTGGCCTAAAATTTTCCAATTCCTCCCATAGTCATTTTAGCTTGTTAAAGTAGGAATTAATTGAGTTGTTCCCCCAGAGAAATTGAAGCAATCTGTTTCTTCATCTCATAGATCCGAGGACCATTTCCCTAACTCTATCTATCACGCAATTCGATCCAAATATCTCTAGCTGAATCCTTGTGCATCACACTTGGATAAAGCTCCTTAGGTATCAAATTGATGATCCAAGAGGAGACCACATGGTTACACCTCCTCCAAGCCGTATAAAGCGGATCATCCTGAGAAAGATTGATGATAGATCCATCAACAAATTCTTCTTTATTTTTAACACTAAGAGCCATGGTTGTTGCTCGACTCCATGTCGCGTAATTCTCTTCAGTGAGAGTAACAGAAATCAGTTGCATTGTTATCTCTATAGTGAAGATAATAAGGACTGCTTGGATCGCTCATCAAGCGATTAATCACAGAAATTACATCTGCTCCAGCTGTATCCTCAGCTGATGATCCATGGACTGAATTCGCTTGTTCAAATTGACTTTGAACCTCCGCCTGAACACTAGAGTCTCTCGTCATCAATTACTGATGAAATTCAGAGTAAGAAGATCACAGAGTTGCATACGGAAGGAGCAATTTACACTCTGATACCAAGTAGAAATGTAAAGAATTGATCTGAATTGAGAGAGAGAAAATGACGGGAAATGAAATTCATTCAATTATAGAAATGAATTCTATACTTTACAATAAATGGAAGCCCCTATTTATACACATCCTAACTAACAAAATAAAATGAAGAATGGTAAAATGACATAAATAACCTCAAGCTATTTTAACATCTCAACACAGTTCATCCTAGCTCGATCTCATTTTGAGACGAGTCATGGGTTGAGCTGAGCTTTTTTTTTTTTTTATGAGCCGGCTCGTGGGACAACTCATTTTTTTGTACTTAAGTTATTTCTTTTTTTAAGAAAATTCTTATTTTGGACTTATTTTATTAATTTTTCAAAAAATTAAAAAAAAAAAAAAAAGGAGTTGGCTTGATCCATTGCAATCCCTATCCTTATCTAACTTAGACTGTATCTCTGATAATCGAGTTGTGCCTAGGTCATGCTTCCATGTATCATATCACCTTGAGCTTGGACGATTTAGCATATATTAATAGAACTTTTAGTCAAGGATTCACCATAGGGTTAGGTAGATCCAACCATACCACACTCACATGATTCAATTTTGAAGCGGCTAGTGCGAAACCACCCCAATATTAATATTTTATGAATTTAAATTGTAGGAATATTATGTTAGTGCATGTGTGTACGTATTAATACTGGTTTGTCTCCATTGTCGAGCTCAGTACAACTTGACTTACAAATGTGACCCTACCAATAAGTCGTGTGAGCGGATTGAGCCGTGCAGAAATGTGTTTTCACGTGTCGAACCGTCTTGATCATCACATTTTTAAATCTTTAGGTTCGCGTAGACCCGCCTCAAAATATTTCTATATCTTGATCTGAATTTAGAGTAAGAAGAAAAAATCGAGATTTGGTTTTTTATCTTGTTATATATGTTAGCATTCAACAGCTAAGATGTTTTCTAGAATTGTGACAAGGAACGAATCCTTCTTTTAAAGTTTCCATTTCATAAATCAGTACTTGTTGTAAATAAAATAGTATTTGTGAATGACAATTATACCCATGTAACCTTATATTTTATTATCATTGTATCCTTACTTCTTCCCTATATATATGGGACTTTGGTTCTTAATAAACCTTACAAGTTTATCGACTTCTCTAATGTTCTCTGTAGTTTATAACATGTTATCAGCAGAAAGTTCTAACCAATTGAGTTAGCAAAATTTATTTCTCTTTCCGCTTTCAAATCTTTACCCAATTTAAGTATAATTTTTTTTCTTCAGTCAAAGAAAGACAAGAAGTTTTAACCAATTGAGTTTTCAAAGAAACTCTTTTAATCTACTCAAATAAAATTTTAGTATTATCTTAATTTTAAATTGTATAATAAAGATGTATAGTTATTCGATCCTATTATATCGATTTGACTATACCAATTTATGATATATAAATATTCAAGCATGTAATTTTTTAGTTCAATATATTCTTCCAAAATATTGTGTTATTGTTCTTGAAAAGAAACAATCTAAACCAATGTTTCAAAAGAACATTGTATTATTATTGTTGAAAATAAATAATCTAAATCAATATTCCAGAATAATGCAATATTGTAATATTACTTGAAAGGGAATATGATATTTATATTATTTTGTTGCTCTTGAAGAAGTAGAAATTCACACATACAATTTTTAAAATAATATTGTATTGTTACTCTTGAAAATGTATAATATTTTTTTATATTATATTCTTGAATATAATTTGTTTCTAATTGTGCTTCATGAAAAACCACAATTTACAATTTCATTAATATTCCTGAAGAATATTATATAGATTTTGAAAAACAAATATTATTCTAATATTCCAGCAAAATATTACTTGTCCTAGAAGGACATGATGTTATAATTTCAATATTCCAGAAAAATATTGATTCATTGCTCTTAAAGAAGCATTTATTATTTTATTGTACACGGTGATTATGTTTTTATTCTGTATGAATATCTATTTGCATTAATCAATAATGAAATCATATCAATTCATGTTAACTAGAAAATTTTACTTAATATATCTACTTTTTTAATTGAATTTGCGTTAATAAATTCAAGCCAATATTTTACGCGTGTTTCAATGAATCTAGTACTCTTATATCTGTTTACTACAAAATATTATTGCCCCTGAAATAACACACTATTATTCATGTTCTAGTTAGATTATACATGCTCTTAGAAAGTATAATTAAATAAAATATAACACAAATTATGTTTTTTCTCTTGAAAAGTAAATCTTTACATAGTTTATATTTTAGATATTATTTCTCTTGAAGAGCATGAGTACGATTTCAATATCCCAGAAGAATATTGACATATTACTCTTGAAGAAACAAATATATGGCTCTTGATGAGCTAATGTTTCGAAATAACAATTCAATGTTGTCGCTTTAGTAATACAACACTATAATTAATATTTTAGAAGAACATTACTTGCTCCTGAAGAGCTTGAATTATAATTTTCAATATTTCAGAAAATTATTGACATATTGCTCTTTAAAAAAGTAATAGTAAAATACAAAGTGCTCTCGAAATAGCACATGTTGCAAATAATGTGTAATTTATGAATTAGTATTTATCCCTAAAGGAAAACGATAACTCATGTCATATTGACATTGATTATTTTAACTATTCGATTAGTTATTATATGATTATATAATATTTCACCGTAATGTAAGTGCACATACTATTTTTTAAGATAAAAAGTAATTTCTGAACTTAACATTAGTAGAAAATAATGTTAATATGATATTTGGTGCATTGAATATTGTTGAAAACTCTAGAAGAGCTTGATTATTTTATCAAATAATACGAAATAATACATTGAAGATGTATTTTATTCTAACAAATTCAGAAGAAATTTGATTAATTTTAAAAACATCTGTTGTAATGGATATCACATTGAAAAGATGTAAGAGAATAATCTAGAATATCTTTGTATAACTTCTTTCGTATGTCGTCATAAACAGATAAAATAAAAACTTCCGGCACTCCATTCGACATGTATTACACATTCATAAAAATGATTGAATCGAACATTATCACGAACCCGAAACTCATTAACCCTATATTGACTCTATATACTATGGATGAATTATATTATTATTTTGAAAACAATAGTACAAAAATTTGTAGAATTCAGACAACCTGTATAACCGTGATAAAAATATTAATATCTCGGCGTTTCGTGGTTCAATCGTCATGAAATTTGGACAAGGAATTCAGAACTTATTGTCCTTCAAATCCAAAGGTTCCTATCAAAATCCGACGATTCGTTTGTGAGGAACAACAACATGAATAGTAGCAATATTTCAAATACTATAAAATTTTCATATTTATATATTTGAAGAATGTGATATTTGCCAACTATTCAAGATTTTCTAAAACTTTCAAATTCAAGTAAGTCTGTTCTTTAAAATTATTTTCTATTTTGATTATATATTTGTAAAGTTTCTGATCAAATAAAAATTTTGATTTAACATGTGCTCCCGAAGAATCATAACTGGAAATTTTATTTGTACTAAATGAATATGGTGTTAATATTCTATAAGAAACACAGCCTACCTTATATAAATATTTCAAAAAGAATATTATCTTCACTTGAAGAGCATGACATTATAATTTCAATATTTCAAAAGAATATTGATATATTGCTCCTGAAGAAGCAAAAATAATATATATTAGTATTTTTGAAGAATATCGTATTGTGTTCTTTAAAAAGCACAAATTTATACGCATTGATATTTTAAAAGAACATTATGATTAATTTAAATATATATGCATTCTTAAAAAAATATTTTTCTATTACTTGTGAATAATCAAAATCAAGTATATACAAATATTCCATATGAATATTGTTTTCATGCTGTAGAAGAGTCAATATTGTGTTATGTGGGAGAATAAAATTTTATTATTGGTAGTAATTTATTCTCTACTAAATTAAGGAGGACGTACTAAATTTCTAAAATGTGTGGTACAATTAAAATAAACATTATACTGAACTAGAAGTTCAATTATTGAATGTATTATTATTTGACATGACCAGTTGGACTATTACTAGATCAATAATGATAAAAAATTAAAAATTAAAATGAACATTTAATGAAGAGCCTGAAGATTCTTCAATCCAATGAATTCCTATACGTTATTTGCTCTCTTTATCAAAAATTGATCATCACTAGCAAAAATAAGGATTGAATTTCCAATATTTCTGAAAATTAACCAGGGTGATAAATGGGGTCCTACATTCTCAACGTTGACCATCTAGATATTATTTGTATCTAATAGATTCGATACATACTAGATAATTGTATGGTGTTCAAATATAAAATTTGCGAAATTATTACTCAAATTTTAAATTATGAGCATATTTTTTAGATTATACAATAAAGATAACGTGTCTGTTAATGCTATTGATCTTAAATCACAACCTTTTAACAAGTGTTCGTTGAAATGTAAATAAATGATTTAACATTATTTCTTGTTGAATGTCTGCAATTAATTTAATTGAGAAGAAAGTACTTCTCTTTTCTCTTTAAGATAATGTTATTATGCATCATGCCAACATCATAGTTTTTCTAGTTATAATTGGCTTGTGGTCAGAGCCTAATTTTTTCATCTAATTGTTTTGATAGTCAGTAAAAGTGAAATTAATCGACCACAATGCACTCAGATGAAAAGTAAAGAATGCTGATATTAAATGAGTAGTTTAAATCCTTATACAATATCTCAAACCCTAAAGAGTGATATTTCATAAAGCAATTTGTTGATTGTCAATTTGATTGGACAATTCTATTAGCATTAGTGGAAGGAATTAAAAAGCAGGAAATAATGTATAAATGCATCGCTATCTAAATCCTTGCAAAGATAATTCGAACTAGAAGTTCGAAAGATAATTTATTTGTATACATTTACTGACCAAAGAAATCAATAATATTTTCACACGTCAGCTTTAAATGCTCCAACTTGAATTAACGTCTTGGAGGACAATTAGTTAATATTATATTTGATAAATTTTTGCCACGTTTGAAATATCATGATATTTGATTCTAATATAAAAATGTCCAAATGAAAATTGAGTAATTAGCAAAAATAGTCCCATTTAGGAAACATATACTTTTGGAAAGTATATAATCATAAGAAAATGTAAAACCCTAGAAGAGGTTTACGTACCTGATATGTTGAAAATTGAAATATCTCAATAAGTTATGCCGTTACAAGAAAAATAGAATTGAAAAGAAAATGTTGTCGACAACACCTTTATACATGATATATCGCTTCATATTATGATTAACAAGGATATCGAAATAAATTTGTTGACCCATATCGATCGAAGATATGATTGACCAAATAAAAGAACACAATCTTATCAAATTTGAATTTCTTATAGAAACCTGAAGTTTTTGGGTTTGCAGTCTGAAAATCTAAATGTGTACACTTATGTAAAAAAGGAAATAAGAAAAATAAAGTCATAATATGTAATTATCGACTCTCGACATTGTGAATTTTATGGTGGATGAAATCAAATGTCCGTATCATGTTATCTTGACAATGCATGAAACTTGAAATATGGTTATAGTCAACTCATATGGCATGACTATTAATGTTATCCCTAAAGGATTTAATATGCTTGAAGTATAATTCAAGTGATATTATCATGAGGGGGAGTAAATACCTATTATACTCTCTTTCCTTTGACCAAGATTTTGTCGCAATGTGTTTTTCGTCAAGGTTTTTAATGAGACAATGGTGGATGAAATTACATGTTCATATCTTGTCATCCTAACAATGCATGAAACTTGAAATTTGATTATAGTCAACTCATATGGCATGACTATTAATGTTATCCCTGAAGGATTCAATATGCTTGAAGCACAAATTCAAGTAATATTATCATAAGGGGGAGTAAATATGCTTTGTACTCTTTTTCGCTTGACTACAATTTTGTCCCATTGGATTTTTTAGTAACGTGTTTAATGAGACAACGTTTGTAGCGTATTCAAAAGAATAATGTACTCTTTTTCCTTTATTAAGATTTTTCCCCATGGTTTTTCCTTATAAGATTTTAACGACGTATATTCTTTGTGTAATGAATGTTCATAACATACAAGATATTTACATCAAAATAATACTCCTATATGTATGATATTCCTGAAGAGATTAACAAGGGTTATTTTTCTAAGCATCATTTTAGTACAATCATCAAAGATTGATAAATATCTTGTATGAAGACGGTATTATTTAGAGAATATACAAGACAACATGAGACAGACTTCACCAGAAATTGCAATATTGAAGACCAATACATACAATATTAGGATGAATTGATACAAGAATTAAAAGAAGTGGGAGTAGCTTTATTTTTTTTCCTTCGACCAAATTTTATCCTACTGGGCTTTCTTGACAATTTTTTAATGAGGAAACATTTTACTACTCCAAATTATCTGTACTCTTTTTTCATTTGTTGGCATTTTTATCCCATCGAGTTTTTCGCCAAACAAGATTTCAATGAAATAAGTAGTATTTCTGAATAGTCATTCAATGTGGGGATGTTGTAAATAAATAGTATTTGTGAATAGCAATCATACCCATGAAGCCTTAGATTCTATTACCATTATGTCCCTACTTCTTCCCTATATGTATATAGGACTTTAGCTCTTAATAAAGCAACAATACTTCTCTAATTTTCTCTCTAGTTTATAACAGTACTAAGAATTCTTTTCAATAATTAGATTTATTCATTACCTACCCTTGGTTCTTTCAGTTTTTTTCCATTATGCTTTCTCTAAAAAATCACTCCACCCATACCAACCTATCCTATCTCAAAAACGTTGATTTCAGTAGTCAGTTGTCCCCTCTATTAAGCTTTCATGTTTTCCCAAAATTTACCCCACCAAACCCACTTTACAAGCCTATTCCATTTCAATCTTCCCTTCATTATGCGGTCTTTTTTAGCATTTCCCAATGAATCATGCATTAATTGGTAATCAACTTGAATGTGTTTCCACATCATTTTGGATGATTTTGGAATTTAAAGCTCACATGAGAGGCTAAGGCTCCAATCAAAGGTAAGCAAGTGTTGGGAAGATGTTTTCGTCGGTGGTGATAGATGGGTCCAAAGGCTTTGGTGACAATTGATGGAGAATAACTGGTGCGAATCTGTGTGTGATGGTAGTTTGTGGTGGTCGTGTGTGTAGATTTATGTATGGTGGGTTGTTGTGAGTATGATGGTAGTGGTGGTGGTGAGGTAGATGTGGGATGGGTTACATATGGTATTGGCGATGGTTGTTAATATGGTGGTGATGGTGATGGTGATGGTGATGGTGATGGTAGGTGCGATATGGGTGGTCATGGTGATGGTTGTTGATGGTGGTAGCGGTGGTAGTGTGGTTGCAGACTTACAGTGGTTGTGAGGTGATATGGTTGTTGTTGGAGATGGTGGTGGTGGTGCATTTGGAGGCGGTGGTGACGGGGTTGCATTGGTGGTGGGTTGTAGATATGAGGTTACAAAATGTTTTGGTGGTGTGACGGTGGTGGAACGGTGCAAGGTAAGGTGGGAAAGATGAAGGGTAATTTGTCCATTTAATTTGGTAATTGTGACTAGTCAATTTGATAATTTATGATCGAGAAATAATTTGTGAACAATTAATTTAGTAATTTTGACAGATAAATATTTTGGAACAATTAATTTGATAATTTGTGATTGATAAATAAGTTGTAATCTATAATATTTGTGATTTGTGATCAAGAAATAAGTTGTGACCAATTAATTTGATAATTTCTACCACTAAATAAGTTATGGACTGTAAAATTTAGGATTTGTGACAACGATGTTCTGTGATTGTGACTAGTACGTATCTATCATCATAAATTGTATGGCTTCACTAGAGATAGTCTAGTCCCACGGGGACAACTACTCTAATAGTGGAAAAAGGAGAGGGACTCAAGGTGTTTCGAGGGTAAATACGGTCCTAAAACGAAAAACAAAATGCCAATGAATGAAAGGGCAATAAGGATTCCTATTTCTTTTGCAAGAAGAAATTACACTTGAAGAAGGGCTATTTCAAGTATAACAAATGGCTAAAAAAAATTTCTCTTATCTCATTTGCTTGTCATGAATTTCATTTTGTTAGTGTTCCAAACTGATAAGTGTGTTTTTGCACACTTATTTAATGCCTAAATATGTTTATTATTGATAAAAATGAGCAAATTTCTACTCACAATTATATAATTATTGCTTTGGTAGGTAACAATCACCCGAAGGAGAAAGAACAAGACAAAATGAGGAAAAATGGACTAAAAGTGTGCAAAATTATGAATTTTGGGACCAAAGTGAACTGAGCATAAAGTTGAAGGATCTTGGATGCAATTTATGAAGGGCATAATCGATATGAAAGTCAAAATCTGAGGACCAAATTATATAAGATAAAAGTTGAAGGACTTGGCGTGCAACTATATCATGGCTTGGAAAACATCTTTTGGAAAATGGGTTGAAAATTTAAAAACCCCAAATGGGTTTCTCTCATGGACGGCTACAGCTTCTTCTCTTCATTTCTTTCTTCTTTCATTTTCTTTTCTTTTCCTTTTCAATTTCGTGGTTTTTTCAGGATACAAATGTAGTACACAAGGAGAATACATTCAAGAATTTGGAGAAATATTTGGGGAAATCAAGGCCAACATTCAAAAAAGGGTTTTATCTATAACTTTGTATTTTTTCAATTATTTTGCCATATTTGCATGTATTGTTATAAATATTCTCTTTTTTATCATTTGTATAACATGGGCTAATTATTTTTGTTGAGATTTATGGTTGAAATTTAACCTAACTTTAATTAATTTTAATATTTGCATTTTAATGTTAAAATGTTTATTTTCATGTGTATTTATTATTGTGTTGCATATTTTTCATTTGTATGGCCATTAAATGATTGAGTTTAGTGATTTGTATATCGTTCAAAAGAAGATTGTAGATTTTAGATTAAATAGTAAATACTCTAGGTTTGTGTAGGGGATAGAAATATACTCCCAACCCTGGGTGATCCATTGAGTTATTTTCAAAAATATTTAATGCAATTGTTTGGTTTGAATCAATATAGAGTTATAGTAGGTTAAACAAATTAATTAGGATTAATTTCACTCGATAGAGGTAATTAACTAAATTGAAAAATGGGGTCTAACATCGTAAATGAGTAATTTGTTAATTGACTTGTGGAGAAATTAATTAGGTGACGGTTAAGTGAAACCATGAATCTCAACTACATTTTTCCTCCAAAATTCTCAAGTGTTTATATAATTTTTTGTTTTGTAGATTTATAGTTAATTTTCCTTATTTTCCAACATCAAATTTTATTGGGTGTTTGTTTTTATTGTTATAATTAAATTGGTTAAAATTGTGTAATCGGAAGTAAGCATTACTCGAATGATTGACAACTCGGACTCAAAAAGTCCAATTTATTACTTGAACGCAACCCGTGCACTTGCGATATATAATTTTAGCGAACAAGTTTTTGACGCCGTTGTCGGAGAATGTTTATTTAAATTACCATCTTAGTTGATTCTAATTTTCACAAATTTTATTTTTTATTCTTTTTTATAGCTTTTATATTTTTATTGTGAAGTTGGTTTCTTATTTTTATTTCCTTAGATCTTTGGTAGTGCATGCTTCGTTCGAAAAGTTTTGATTATTTCGAACATGATCCGGATATTGAAAGGACTTTTTGAAGAAGGCAACGGGAACAAAGGAAATTAAGAAAGTAACGTCTAATCGAGATGGCCCAATAAGGAGAAAATGTGGAACCCAATACTCAACTAGAAAATATTCTACGAGGTGGCATCCACCGAGTTTTGGTAACCAAGCGGGTAGGGCTCAAGAGCTTGTTGTAAATGAGGAAGATATGCTATTTGGAGACTTCATGAACCCACTCGTGGTGGAGAAAGAATCAAGTATTGTCTACATTTCATATGGGCATCCAAACTTTCAACTTCGACCGGATGTCATTAGTTTATTTTCCAATACCATTCCATTTTATGGGAGGATCGATCAGAACCCACAATCTCATGTTGTACAATTTGTGGAGAATGTTGGCAATTTTAAATATGAGGGTGTGATTGTGGTGGTGATCCGAATGAGATTATTTGTCCATACACTGAAGGATATGGCTAGGGAGTGGTTGAAACTTTACCACCCGGGAGAATAAATAGTTGGGCGGAGTTTGTTCAAAAATTTACTACCAAATTCTTTCCACCCGCTTGAGTAGCCAAACTCAAGCATGACATAATTACCTTCCAACAATTCGAATTAGAGAGCTTTCTTGATGCTTGGGAGAGGTTTAAAGATATTTTTCGGAAATGTCCATATCATGGAATCACAATGGGGGCAACAAGTAAATTATTTTTATGCCGGGTTGACTCCTTCTTGTCGTTCAAATGTAGATTCATCTTCTAATGGCTCAATTAAGAAGAAGAGTATTCGGGAAGCATATGATCTATTCGAGGTCATGAGTGAGCAAAGTGCTATGTGGCCGGATAGGAGTTCACAAAGAGAAGTTGGTGGAGTTCGAGATGGTGAAGCCTTTTCAATGGTTTTAGCAAATATTGACTCCCTACCAAAGAAGGTAGAGGGACTTTCTACATCTATCTCTGGCTTTCATTCAGCCCATATGATACAATTTCTGCCTATTTGTGATATTTGTGGAGCAAATTACCCAAGTTTGAGTTATCCATTGATGGGTAGTAGTTTGGCATCCACCGAACAAGTGGCATATTTTCAAAACTTCCAACGCCAAGGGCATAATCCTTACTTTCAAACTTATAACCCTGGTTGGCGAAATCATCCAAACTTCTCTAATGGGAACAATCAAAATGTGCTAAACCTGAGGCAATAAGAGAAGAAAGACGGATGGGAAGAGACCATTGCTAACTTGGCGAACCATCAATTGCAATATCAAGAATGCAATGATGCCTCTATAAACAATTTGGAGCGTCATGTGGGCCAAATAGTTAAGCTTCTCTCCGAAAGGCAACAAGGAGCATTGCCTAGTAATATCGAAATAAATCCAAGAGAGAATGTGCAAGCTATTACTCTAAAAGTGGGGTGAAATTACCCAAAATTACAGTAACACGAGCAAGGGTTCAATTTGACAAAAGCACCCATTGAGAAAGATGTACTTGTTCGAGAGCGTAGTATTAGTGTTGAAATAGCCAAGGAAAGTGAACCAGAGCCATCAACATCAAAGGATCCAACACCGATTAAGGCATATGTACCCCTTATTCCCTTTCCACAGAGACTTTAAAAGCATAAGCTCGATGCTCAATTTGGCAAATTTTTGGAAGTGTTCAAGAAGCTACACATCAACATCCCATTTGACGATACCTTAGCTCAAATTCCAAGTTCATGAAATACATTCTTTCCAACAAAAGAAAACTTGAAGAGCATGAGATAGCGATGCTAACAGAGGAGTGTAGTGAGTGCTATTTTACAAAACAAATGGCCTCTAAAAATCGAAGATCCAGGAAGTTTTACTATTCCATGCACTATTGGTGATTTAAACTTTAGTAAAGATGTGATCGTGGTGCTAGCATTAATTTGATGTCTTTTGTCAATTTTTAGGAAATTAGGCTTGGGGGAGGCCAAGGGAATCACCGTGTCCTTACAATTAGCCGATAGATCTATCAAATATCCAAGGAGTGTTATTGACGATGTCCTAGTCAAAGTGGACAAGTTCATCTTCCCAGCCAATTTTATAATTCTTGATATGGAGGAGGATCAAGACATCCCTATTATCTTGGGACGACTATTTCTTGCTACCGATTGAGCTTTGATTAATGTCCAAGAAAGGTAACTCACCTTAAGGGTTCAAAACGAACAAGTTACATTCAATATCTTGAAGGCCATCAAATACCTATCGAAATTCGATTCATGCCTTCGAGTAGATGTTGTTGATTATGTGGTGGCCGATTCTCTTTATGGGCTTTTTAAGGATCCCCTTGAGACATGTCTTGCACGTTCTTCAACTACCAAGGATGGGAATCCTGAAGTTGAGCAAGTGACACATTATTTGGGGGCTATACCATCTTGCTCGTATAAGAGAACACCATACTTTGAGGATTTGAAAAAGAACTCTTCACCACCACACCATCTCTTCAACGAGCACCTACACTTGAATTAAAGCCTCTTCCATCTCATTTGAGGTATGCCTATTTGGGAGATGCATCTACACTTTCAGTTATCATTTCCAACTCCTTAAGTGAGTTGGAGGAAGATAAGTTACTTCGGGTGTTGAAGGAACACAAGGAGGCCATTGGTTGGACTATTGCAGATATTTGAGGAATTAACCCTTCATTGTGCATGTACAAAATCCTTATGGTGGATGATTTTAAACCATAGATGGAGCATCAAAGGAGGTTAAATCCAAACATGAAAGAAATGGTGAGGGCTGAGGTGGTAAAATGGCTTAATGCGGGCATTATTTATTCGATTTCAGATAGTGCATGAGTGAGCCCTGTTCAAGTGGTACCAAAAAAAAAAGAGGTGTAATGGTGGTTGAAAATTAGAACAACGAACTTATACTTACAAGACCCGTAATCAGTTGGAGAGTATGCATTGGTTACCGCAAGCTTAATAATTCTACTAGAAATGACCACTTCCATATTCCTTTCATTGATCAAATGCTTGAACGATTGGCAGGGTATTCTCAATATTGCTTTTTGGATGGTTATTCGGGCTATAATCAAATTCCAATAGCCTTGGAGGATCAAGAGAAAACTACTTTCACTTGCCCACATGGTACAATTGCATATAGAAGGATACCTTTTGGTCTTTGCAGTGCACTCTCCACTTTCTAAAGGTGCATGATGGCTATCTTTTCCAACATGGTGGAGAAATGTATTGAGGTTTTTATTGATGATTTCTCGGTGTTTGGGGCCTCATTTGATGGATGCTTGAGGAATTTGGAGATGGTATTAAAAAGATGTGAGGAGATCAACTTAGTACTTAATTAGGAAAAATGTCACTTCTAGTCCAAGAAAGCATAGTTTTTGGCCACCAAATTTCACGCAAAGGGATAGAGATTGACAAGACAAAAATCCAAATAATTGAGAAATTACTTCCACCAACTTCGGTAAAGGGAATAAGGAGTTTTTTTGGGACATGCCAAATTTTATAGGAGATTTATCAAGGACTTCTCAAAGATCACAAAGCCACTTTGTTCTTTACTTGAGAAGAACATTACTTTTGATTTTTCTCAATGTCTTCATGCTTTCAACACTCTTAAAAGAGAAACTCATCACTGCTCCTATCATTGTAGCTTCAGATTGGGATCTTCCATTTGATCTTATGTGCGATGCAAGAGATTATGCCGTTGGAGCGGTTTTGGGGCAAAGAAGAGATAAAATCTTGCCGGACCTTGACTGATGCTCAATTGAACTATACTACTATTGAAAAAGAGATGCTTATGGTGGTAGTGATTGTTTACATCGACCACTCGACCCTCAAGTATTTTCTAGCAAAGAAAGTGCCAAGCCTCGATTGATTAGATGAGTTCTTCTTCTACAAGAGTTTGACTTGAAAATTTGTGATAAGAAGGTGACTGAAAATGTTGTTGCCGATCATTTGTCTTGACTTGAGCACACCAAAGAAGTGGTGGATGGTGAAATTAACAAGGTATTCCCTGATGAGAAACTCTTGCAAATCACGCATCTTCTACAAGCCACTCACACACCATGGTATGCGGACCATGTGAATTTTCTTGCTAGTGGTATCACTCCCCCAAATCTTTCTTACAACAAATGAAAAGATTTTTCGCTGACATCAAGCATTATTTTTGGGAAGATCATTTGTTGTTTAAACAAGGCCAGGATCAAATTATTCGGAGATGTGTGCCGAAAGATGAAATGGAGCAAATCCTCGAGCAATGTCATTCCTCTCCCTATGGTGGTCACTTTGGTGCTGTGAAAACTGTATCAAAGGTACTTCAATCAGGTTTCTATTGGTCCACATTATTTAAGGATGCCCACACTCTTGTCTTTAAATGTGACAGATGCCAACGTAGTGGTAATATCTCCAATCGAAATGAAATGTCGTTGAGCTCTATATTGGAAGTAGAAATTTTTTATGTGTGGGGGTATTGATTTCATGGGGCCTTTTCCTTCATCATTCTCAAATCAATACATTTTGGTGGCGGTCGATTATGTGTCGAAGTGGGTCAAAACGGTGGCTTTAGCCACTAATGATGCTCAAGTGGTAGTAAACTTTTTAAAGAAAAATATTCTCTCACTATGGCACCATCCGAGCTATCATTAGTGTTGGAGGCAAACTTTTTCCAATCGCCTCTTCGACTCATTATTGACAAAATATGGAGTGAAGTATCGTGTGGCCACCCCCTATCATCCCCAAACTAGTGGCCAAGTTGAGACTTTGAATATGAAGTTGAAGAGGATTCTCGAATTAATGGTGAGTTCCTCGAGAAAAGATTGGTCCAAGAATTTGGATGATGCATTATTGGCTTACCGCACCTTCTTCAAAACCCCTATTGGTATGTCTCCTTACCGTATTTTATTTGGGAAAGCTTTTCACCTCCTGATCGAACTTGAGTATCGAGCTTATTGGGCAATGAAAGCTTTGAACTTTAATGTCAAATTGGCTAGTGAGAAAAGGTTGCTTCAATTGAATGAACTTGATGAATTCTACCTTGATTCTCATGAGAATGCTCAAATTTACAAAGAAATGGCATGACAAATACATTGCAAAGCGAGAGTTCTTTGTTGGGCAACAAGTTCTTCTCTACAATTCTAGACTCCGATTGTTTCCTGAAAAGCTCATTTCAAGATGGTCGGGTCTTTTCAACATCTCAAAAATCTTTCCACATGGAGTGATTGAACTTTATCATGAAGAAAAAAGGAACTTCAAGGTCAACGGGCAACGTTTGAAACCATACTTGGGAGGTGATTTTTGGAAAAAGAAATCATTTATTCTCCTTGACAACACGGAGTGATCATGTCTTAAAAGTCGAGCTAGAGACTTTAAAACAAGAACTTGTTGGGAGGCAACCAATTTTCTTACCCTTTTACTATTTTGATATTTACTCATGATTAATCCTTTTTTTATCATATTTTTGTCTTAATACCTTTTTTTTTGTAGGTCAAATTTTTGAAGTCCAAGCCATCCATGGGTCTCAACAAGTTTGGGCTGAACAAGGTTATGAGTTTAAAAAATAATCACAAACATCCTTCAACAAACATTCAATAGGGAAGTTTTATGAAACCTATTTCTTTATTTTATATCATTCTTTTACACATTGAGGACAATGTGTGATTTAATTTTGGGGGTGATTGTGCTTAAATTGGTGATATTGTGTTGATATGTTAGATATCCTTGCTGGCTTAGGATGTTTTGATGTTTAAAATTATTGTTGATTCATGAGTTATGACTAAATATGCTATTTGTGCCTAAGTTTTTCAAAATTGCTTATCCATGAGAGATCCCAAGTTACTTTGAGCACAATTGTCACTATTAATTGTTATCTAGATGTGAAATTTATTGATTGATGGATAGATTGTTTTGAATTGGTAAGAACTAGATTGTGAGTTGTGTCTAAATTTATCAATCTTACCTTCTCTTCTCTTTCACTTAACCATATTGTGAGATAAGTTTGGGGGTGGTTGAGCCGGTGAAGGATATTATCTAGAAGTGTGTTGATTCCATGCATGTTAGAAAAAATAATAATAAATTTGTGTGGAGTGTCTTTTGCTAAGTATAAGCTAGGTAATGATCATATGCTAGGGATCTAAACCCCATTTATTTTGTAAAAAGAGACATTGCACTTTTTGAAACTTGCCTCACTTCGTAGCCTTTTTTACTCGAGTTATTAAGTCCATTGAGGTATCTCAAAACCAGGTACCCTTTGGTCTAAACAATCGGGGAGTTATCGACCTAAAACTCGCTACAAGGGTCAATAAGAAAGCTTAAGGAAGTGAGGTCAATCATGAGCTTCTATTGAAAATTTTGATGAAATTGTGCAATTGTATTTGATATTTGGGGTTAGATAACTAATGTGTTTGAATTATTTAAAATAAGCTTAAATGTTAAAGCACTCATCTAGTAGAGAATCATCACGTGGATAGATTTTTTACATTGCCGGTTAGGCCCAACCAAATTAGAGTGGGAAAATAAATGAGTGATTTGAGAGCAACCTTTAGATTTACACTTGGGAAAAGAAAGTAAACATTTACTTAAGGAGTGTGAATTTCACGAGAGGGAAAGGAAATATTTTACCATAAAGGGTCGGGTTTAAATCAATTTGATTTTTTTCCGTCCTGACAACTTTTTCATAATATAGATAATAATTGAAAGTGGCTGTGCACACATGCACCGATTAAACATTGGATAAGCCTAAATTATTTTTGTTAGCATTATTTGGAGCATATTTGTGAATTGATTATACAATTTTACACTCGTTGATTATTATGGCAAGCTATCTAATATTGTTAATCTTTATCATGTATTCTTGATTGTGTTAGTAGATAATCTTACTCGGGACGAGCAAAAACTTAAGTTTGAGGGTATTTGATAAGTGTGTTTTTGCATACTTATTTACTTCCTAAATATGTTTATTATTGATAAAAATAAGCAAATTTCTACTCAAAATTATGTAATTATTGCTTTTGTAGGTAAATATCTCCCAAAGGAGAAAGAACAAGACAAAATGAGGAAAATTGGACTAAAAGTGTGCAAAATTGTGAATTTGGGGACCAAAGTGAACTAAGCATAAAGTTGAAGGATATTGGATGCAATTTATGAAGTGCATAATCGACATGAAAGTCAACATTTGAGAACCAAATTGTATAAGATAAAAGTTGAGGGACTGACGTGCAATTATATCAGGGGATTGGATTGTAATTTTTGGAAAATGGGTTGAAAATTTAAAAACCCCAAAGGGTTTCTCTCACGGATGGCTGCAGCTTCTTCTTCTCTTCATTTTTCTTTCTTCTTTCATTTTCTTTTCTTTTATTTTTCAATTTCTTGGTTTTTTGGGAATACAAATCAAGTGCACAAGGAGAATCCATTCAAGAATTTGGAGAAATCAAGACCAAGCTTCAATAAGGGGTTTTATCTATAACTTTGTATTTTTTCAATTATTTTGTCATATTTGTATTGTATTGCTATAAATATTTTCCTTTTTATCATTTGTATAACATGGGCTAAGTAATTTTGTTGGGATTTATGATTGAAATTTAACTTAGCTTTAATTAATTTTAATATTTATCTTTTAATGTTAAAATGCATATTTTCATGTGTATTTATTATTGTGTTGAATGCTTTTCATTTATTTGACCATTAAATGATTAAGCTTAGAGATTTGTATATCGTTCGAAAGAAGATTGTACATTTTAGACCAAATAATAAATACTCTAGGTTTGTGTAAGGGATGGAAATATACTCCTAATCCTAGGTGATCCATTGAGTTATTTTCACAAATATTTAATGCGATTGTTTGGTTTGAATCAACATATAGATATAGTAGGTTAAACCAATTAATTATGGTTAATTTCACTTGAAAGAGGTAATTAACTAAAATTGGAAAATCGGGTCTAACGTCGTAAATGAGTAATTTGTTAATTGGTTTATGGAGAAATTAATTAGGTGACGGTTAAGCGAAACCACTAATCTCAATCACGTTTTTCCTCCAAAATTCTCAAGTGTGTTTATATATATATATATATATAGTAGATTTTTAGTTAATTTTTCTTATTTTCCAACATCAAGTTTTATTGTGTTTGTTTTTATTGTTAAAATTAAATTGACTAAAATTGTGTAATCGGAAGTGAGTATTCGTCGAGAGATCTACAACCCAGACTCAAAAAGTCCACTTTATTACTTGAACTCGACCCGTGCATTTGCGGTATATAATTTTAGCGAACACAAACCATACATGGTAGATTGATTTTTGTACTATTGTTCACATTGTCAATGCTATGCAGGGCTTTATAGACCTAAGGAAACCACAACCAAATGAGCAAAGTATTTATTGTGGCACCCGATTGGGATCAATTGTTGAAGGCGAGTGAACCTTTGGATTACTTTTAAAGATCGGTTTTCATTTAGATCTCAAAACATTTTTTATGTTCCAACTTATTTTCGTAATTTAGTTTCTATTTCAAGACTAGTATCATTAGCTATTAAATTTGTATTTGAAAACATAAGTTTTTAGTCTATTTTAGAACTCAATTCTTGTTGGACATGTATTTTGGTTGGTAATTTGTATAAATTTGATTTGGATCCCAGTCGTGAATGTAACTTATCCGACATCCATAGTAATAGCATTGGCAATAATCGTTGCATAAGTAAAGAGAACTCATCTGAACTATGGCATAGAGATTGTGACATATCTTCATAGAGAGACCCAAAAGATTAGTAAATGTTGGAGTTATACCAATTCTTGACTTCACTGATTTTTGGACTTGTATTGACTGCATAAATGGAAAGTAGACAAACAAACCACTAAAGGTGGCAAAAGGAGTTGAGATATTCTTGAGATTATTCACACAAATATTTGTAAACCTCTTTCACTCTTTGTCTAAATGGTCAAAGATATTTTATCTCATTGATAGATTACCATTCAAGATATATGTATCTTTATATTTTAAATCATAAGGATAAGGCACTAGATACTTTCAATATTTATAAAGCTGTAATCGAAAATTAAAAGGAAAGAAAAATAAAAAGTTACAAGGTCCGGCATGGGTGGAGAATACCATGGATAGGACACTGAAAAGGGATACATGCCAGGTCCATTTGCGAAGTTTTTAGCAGAACAAGGCACTATACAATATACCATGCTGGAAACACTGCAATAAAACAGTGTAGCAGAAAGAATAAAAAGACTAACGGAAATGGCCAGGAGCATGGTGAGCAATTCAAGTCTCTTTTTACATATATGGAGTAAAGCCTTAAAGATTGCAGTGTATATCTTAAATAGAGTTCCATCTAAGATATTTCCTAAAATACCATTTGAAATTTGAAACGACTGGAAAACTAGTTTGAGAATGCAGATATAAGGGACTGTTTAGCTGAAGCGAGAATTTATAATCCTTAAATCCCCACGTAAAGAAATTGGACCCGAGAATATTTAGTGGATTTTGTGTAGGTTATCTGGTGAACTCCAAAGGCTATAGATTGTATTGTACTAGAAATATGTAAAATCAAGATGCAGTGTAGCTATATGAAGATCCTCAAGAATAAGGAAACCAACAATTTTTAGAGATTATTGGCATAGAGATTCACAAAGACATATTTGAAAGGTCAGTACGATTGTCTCAGGATGCTTACATTGAAAAAGTGTTAGAAAAATTCAGGATGAAAGATTGTGCATAAAGAGTAGCACCTATTGTTAAAGGTATTAAATTCGGCCAGAATCAATGTACATATAAATGAATTGAAAGAGAGTACATGGCTTCTATACCTTATGTTTCCACCGTCGGTAGCGTACGCACAAGTCTGTACTATACCCTACATTGCATTGACAGTTGGTGTACTAGATAGATATCAAAGTAATTAGAGAATAGAACATTGAAAAGATACTTAGAAAGTAATTAGCTATCAACAAGGAACCAATGACTACAGACTCACATGCAAGCATTTCGACAATCTTGAAGTTGTCGGATATAAAATCAAATTTTATTGTATGTGTAGACAGAAGGAAGACTACTTCACAATAGATTTTTCTTCTAACTAGAGGACCTGTATCTTGGAGAAGCGGTAAGCAGACTATAATTGTATCGTCTACCATGGAAGTATAATTCTTTAGTTGATATGAAGCTGCTACATAGCATAATAGTTCTGAAATTTCGTCAAAGTCTTAAGACTTGTCAACAATAGACAGAAGCCTTTGAAGATTTATTGTGATAATAGGAATGCAATTTTCTTTTCAAGAAATAACAAAATTGAAAGTTGAAATAAACATATTGGCACGAATTATCTTGTAGGCATAGATCATATAAAAAAAAGATGAAGTGGTCATTGAGCATATCAAGACATATCTCATGATTGTCGATTGCATGACTAAATGCTCACCGACTAAAATTTATAAAGCTCATGTTGAAAATATGGGACTTACGTGCTCATTATGATGCTCTGACTTTTAATCTTTAAAATTACTGTTTTTCTATTTGAAACAATGTTGTTAGTGCTCTTAAAATTTGTAATGGATATCCATTGTGGTAATTAAAGTTTCGACTATAATGACTTATAGGAAGTTATTCATCAAGTAAAATACACTTTAAAAGTGATCATACTTGTAATACATTGCCATATTAAGTACTCGCCTTAAGGTTCACAATCGAGCACGTGGATCTAACGGGGGAATGTAACCATTAATTGAGTGGCCCACATGTTTAATGATTTAATTTAAATTTTATAAGTTAATTAAGTGTCTAGCCAATTTACCATTTGGTCATAGGAGGTAATTAATTGTACGAGAAAAACCACCTATTTTTAAGATGGATGGAAGTTTTATGGTGGTTATCTCTATCTAGATTGATAGCCCAAGAATAGATAACCAAGAGGGTGGTGAATTGGTTTAGAAAACGTTTTCGAAAAATTAATTTAAAATCAAACACGTAGTAACAAGATAGATTAATTTTAATAATAAGCACAAATATGAAAGCACTAAGTAGAGAGGGATAGAGAATACAAATGATATAATTATGGGGGTTCGATCCAACAGAAAGATCTACATTCTGCGTTACCAAGCTCTTCGGCACGAGTAAGGCCAATTTCACTATGTTGATTAACATGTGGAGCAATCCAATCTTTTACAAAGCTTCTGGTGACTTACAAACAAGGAGTACCAATTCTTTTACAACGTTGAGCTTTATGGGACCTCAACACGATCCACAAGTTTAAAAGAAAATGAATTTTACAAATTGAAACTTCTCTATTAATAAATGATATGATCACAATTAAATACCAAGAGAGAAATAGGCTAATACTTTAATAAATAACAATGAATAAAGCTCAAGTGTTAAGTAGGAAAAACTTTGATGTGTAGAAATTTGACTAAAAGTTTTTCAACACTAAAATGATTTGATAATAATAAATGATATGAGAAATCAATGCAATTTTGCTCAAAAGAATCTCACTTGAATGATCTTAAGTTGTTATAATAAATGGAAAGTGAGTTGGCATTTATAGTAGTTAAAAACATGAAATTTTCTATCGAACTGGACGACCATCCGAACGTCTGAAACTGTACTGACAACTGAAAATAGCCGTTGCAAGTCAAATAGCTGAGCCGCACGTCCGGATGGCCATAATTTTGGGCCACTTTTTTTTTTTTCTTTTCAACCGGTAAGTTTTTTGCGTGATATTTTTACTTGATTTGTCAAGGCAAGTGACACTAATAGGATTGAAAATTAAATTGAAATTCTTACATTTGAAAACCACTTTTTTTTTTTTTTATAAACGATTTTAAATGTAAACTTTTATCGTGCATAAAAGTTCGTCACTTGAGCTTTCGATTAGTCATTGCTAGGGATTTAAGTATTTTACCTTTACAAGTAAGTTCAAACATGTAGTTCTAATATCTTCAATTGATTTGGCATGAGTGAACGACTTGTTACTCGATTTGTCTTCGATTGTTTTGGCGCGAGTGCTTGACTGAGAATGATTGATTTCCATCTTCGGCTTTCTCGATCGTCTCCTTCACATCTTTTGGTAGCAATTGTTTTGATCAGGTTCGCAACATGTAAAAATGAAGACTCGAATACAAATGTTAAGGATAGAATATTTTGTTTGTTATAATCGAAATAAAAGATTAACCATAGGTCAACATTTTTCCCATTTTTTATTATGACAAACAAATTATGACTGGCAATAAGAAAAATATTTTATCGCACATGATTTGTATATTGCTATATTATTCCCCCTATCTTTTATAGATCAAGCGTATGATAATATTCCACCTTTCTTATACAAGTCAAGCATGCATATCATCGTACATATGTTTTCCCCTTTTGTCATAAGCAAAAAAAGACGAAGTAGGGAGTGAAAGCAACCATAGACAAAAAAGAATGAAATTGCATAACACTGAAAACATAGTGAAATATTCATCATGAAGCAAACCAAAACATTAATCATAAAGCGAAAAGAAATATCCATCGTAAAGCAAATAAGGTAAAATTCATTATGAAGAAAAATAACGACTATGGCTCCGAAGGAGGCGGATGAAGGAAGTGGGCATAGAAATGGGCGTAGAAGGTATTATGTTGAGCTTGCATCGCTGCTTGTTGTGCTTAAAGGGCTTCTTGTTGAGCTAGTATGGGACTGTTGAGCTTGTTGGTGGACTCTGGAGCATCCTACAGAGACCATCAACCAAGGATGTGAGGAAGTCAATGCGATCGTTCAACATGCTATATTGATCCTCAGTAAACGTGAAGCTACTACCCAAAGATCGAGGGATACTGGAGCCCGAAATGTCGAGAGAAGGAATAAGAGCTCTCGATGCATCATCGTCATCACCCTCATCATCTTCCTCAAATGGTAGAGTCGAAAGACCCGAGGTGGGGTCGAACCCCTTGGTATGTGCCACCCACTGATTGTGTTCTTTGGTGATTTTCATGCGTTTAAGGGTTTGAATGTTTATAGTATCAGTGGGTCGAAGTTGGACAAATGTCTCATCATCCAACGAAACATTAAAGTGTTTAAATTTTTTTGTAAGAAGCATGCCGTATGGTAAATCTTTAACGTGTCGTGATGAATGAACAATCTTCATGAGTCCTAATGCAATGGTGGAAAAATCAAGTTTCCTATCGACAAGAAAAGAGTAGAGAAGAAAGAGATCAAATGAACTCACTTAGTCCCAATGAGCCTTTTGTGGTAGGATAATATTTGCAATGATGTTTTGTAAAACCTTGCATGGAAGAGTCAATTGATTTGCACTAACTTTTATGATATTTTCAAAAATATTTCCGGTGACTCAACGACAAGCCTAGGTAGGGTCAAAGCTATCTAACGTGGGATGTGTTTTGTGAATAAAAATTTGTGTTGCACACACCTCAAGTTCTAAAATGTTACGAATGAGAGCTTTGTTTATGACAATGCGTTTATTTTTGTAAAATTCTTTCATGAGGCATGGATATGCATGCTCTTCTAAAATTGTAATAGAAACCCAACCCATATTTTCAAAAAGTTCTAATAAAATGCGGGTACTTCAATAGTAAAATCCGCAAAATCTACAATTTTACCTACCAAAATTGGAGATTTTTCAAATGGGTTAGCCGGTACCTCAGGTTCCAAATCGAACTCTTCGTCGGATCAAGGAGAGGGATATCGTCTCACTATACTCTTGAGCCTTTTTCCCGTTTGTTTTAAGCCCGACATTGTTGGAAATAGAGAATGGAGAGAGAGGAATATGAGAGGCTGTGATTTTAATTTGGTAAAATTGGAAAGTAGTGGATGAAATTTAGAATTTCTTTTGGAATTGAGATGTTAAAGTAATGGGTTTTTGATTTTGATAAGTAATTGATGATTTGAAATAAAAGATTGAGTAAGGCGGAAGAGAATTCGGGAGAGAAAAGTGAGAAAAATGGAAGAAGAAGTGCCTGTTCGCATTTTTTAAAACGCAGATTCTCGTAGAACCAGACGTTCTCTTCAGCCATACAGACGTCCAGTTGGGTAGAAAAAGAAATTTGTCCAACTGGATGGTTTTCTGGACAATCCGGTTCAATCCAGACGTCCTGTTTCTCATCCAGATCCTTTTTTTTAATACTAAATCACATGAAATATTATGAAGACATGTAAGTGTATTTAGTTATGAACTTAATTACGTACTTCAAATTCATCAATAATGCCTAAACCTCTTCTAATATGTGGAAATCGATCAAGAGCTAGAGGTTTGGTGAAAATATCTGGAAATTGATTTTCTGTGTTTATAAATTCTAAAATAATATCACCATTTTGAGCATGGTCTCTTATGAAGTGATGTCTTATTTCAGTGTGCTTCGTCCTTGAGTGTAAAATAGGATTTTTAAACAAGTTTATGACACTAGTGTTATCATACATAATGGGTATATGATCAAAGGATAGTTGATAATCACTAAGAGTTTGTTTCATCCATAAAACTTGTTCACAGCAACTAGCGGGCGAGATATATTCGGCTCTGGCGATAGAAAATGCAACCAAATTTTGCTTCTTGCTAAAACATGATACAAGTGCAAAGCCTAGAAAATGACATGTTCTGCTAGTGCTTTTATGATTGATTGTGCACCCGGCCCAATCGGCATCCGAATAGCTAAGTAGATCAATGTAAGTGCCTTTGGGATACCAAAGCCCTAAAGTTTTAGTGCCACTAAGATATCTAAAGATTCGTTTTACGGCTTTAAGATGTGATTCTTTAGGATTCGATTGAAATCTAGCACATAGACACATATTAAACATAATATCGGTCTACTTGCGGTTAAGTAAAGAAGGGATCTGATCATACCTCGATATTTTGTTATATCAACCGATGTACCTTGATTGTCCTTGTCCAATTTTATAGATGTGCTCATAGGGGTGTTCAATGGCTTCAAGTCATCCATATCGAACCTCTTGAGCATGTCCAATATGTACTTACTTTGATTGATGAAAATTTCATCAGAAGTTAACTTAATTTGGAGATTGAGGAAGAATTTAAGTTCTCCCATCATGCTCATTTCAAATTCCATGCCCATGCACTTAGAGAACTCTTCACAAAGATAAATATTAATAGCATTAAATATAATATCATCAACATAAATTTGAATAATGATCGTATCGTTCTTTTGAGTTTTAACAAAACGTGTGGTATCCGCTTTTCTAATTGAAAAATCATTTGACATTAGAAATTTGCTCAATGATTCGTACCAAGCCATAGGAGCTTATTTTAGACCGTAGAGAGCTTTTTGAAGTTTTAAAACATAGTCCGGATGTTTGTGATTTTTAAAATTGGGTGGTTGTTCAACAAACACTTCTTCTTGAATAAAACCATTAAGAAAAGTACTCTTGACATCCATTTGATAAAGAGTGAATTTTTATGACAAACAAATGCAAGAAGCATGTGAATGTATTCTAATCTAGCCAACCATGCAAATGTTTCTTTAAAATCTTTCAATTCTTTTTTATTGTAATCTTGGGCCACTAATCTAGCCTTGTTGCGCACAATTACTCCATTTTCATCACATTAATTTCTAAAGACCCATTTAGTACAGATGACGGTTTGATCATTTGGTCTAGCAACTAAGTCTCAAACATGATTTCGTTCAAATTGATTTAGTTCTTCTTGAATAGATAAAATCCAAAATTCATCAAACTCGACCTCTTCGAAGTTTTTCGGTTCAATTTGTGAAATGAAAGCACGACTGCTTAAATGATTTTTAGTAGAGGCTCTAGTAGTAATACATTTTGATGGGTCGCCATTGATTAGTTCTTCATGATGAGAAGGAACAAACCTCCATTCTTTTGGTAGATGTAAGTCATTTTGGACTTCAGTTGGCTCTTTTCGATTTGTTGAACATTTTCTCCTTCTTGATGTTTATCTTGTTGATCTTTCTTATATTTATCTTGAATAATCATTTGTTCGAATGGAGTTTCCAAACCTACATCAAGACCAATACCTTTATCACGATCAAGGGAGTTAGTTTCATCGAAAGTGATATGCATTATTTCTTCAATGACTAGAGTTCTTTTGTTGAAAACTCTATAGGCTTTATTAGTCGATGAATACCCTAGAAAAATTCCAATGTCAGATTTTGAATCAATTTTTCCCAATTTTTTTTTTTTTTTTGTATTCAAGATAAAATATTTGCACCCAAAAACTTTGAAATAACCGATATTGAGAATTCTATTTTTTCGAAGTTCATATGGAGGTTTGGTTTTCTTTCGATTAATTAAAACTCTATTAACAATATAGCAAGCAGTGTTAATGGTTTCGGTCCAAAACTATTTTGGCATGCTATTTTCATTTAGCATTGTCCTATCCATTTCTTGCAATGTGCGATTCTTTTATTCTACTACACCATTTTGTTGATGAGTTCTAGGAGCCGAGAAATTATGTTCATATCCATTTTCATTACAAAACTCATCAAAGGCGAGATTATTAAATTCTCTACCATGATCACTTCTAATGATTGTAATGGAATATCCTTTTTCATTTTGAATCTTTTTGGAAAAATGTTTAAAGGTTTTTAGAGCTTCATCTTTAAGACTTAAGAAAAGTACCAAAGTGAATTTAGAGAAATCGTCAACAATAACGAAAGTATAGTGTTTTCCACCTAAGCTAGCGGTTCTTGATGGTCCAAAAAGATCAATGTGAAGTATGAAGTGGTTTTGTAGTTGATGAGTGTAATTTGTGATTAAATAACTTTTTACTTGTTTACTGAATTGATATGCATCACAGATTTTGTCTTTTTCTAACTTCAAAGTTGGTAGACCTTTGACAAACCATTTTTGGAGATTTTTTAAAGGAGATCCATACCAACATGACATAATCTTCTATGTCATAGCCAAGTATCCTCTTTCAAACTCACTAAACATTTTTCATCATTTTCAAAATCGATATTTATGAGATAAACATCTTTACTTCGGCTTCCTATAAACAATACCTCCTTAGATGTAGCATCCTTAATGAGACATTTAGAATAATCGAATTTAATATGATAGCCTTTATCACATAATTGATTAATACTAAGTAAATTATGTTCGAGGTTATCTACCAATAGTACATTTTCAATGGAAGGGAAGAGATGATTACTAGTGCTTCCAATTCCGATGATTTTTTCCTTTGCATTGTCTCCAAATGTGATATGACCTACATCCTTCCTTTTGAAATTCGATAGTAAAGTTCTATCTTGAGTCATATGCTTTGAACACCCGCTATCCAAGAACCATTTGCTCATCATCTTCTTCGGTACCTACAATAATAATTCAACTTTTAATTTTTGGTACCCATACAAGATTAGGTCCTTGGTAGTTAGTTTAAGTGGATCCTTGAGTCCACTTATTTTTTCTGTCAAAATGTAGCTTCTTTTTTGTTAGACAATTGTAGGCAATATGTCCATCCTTGTTCCAAAAGCTATAAGTAGTTTTTGATGGAATTGTGTTTCACGCTTTTACAAATAAATTTTTGAGAGATTTTTGTTTCAAAATGGTTTATATCCAATGCTTCCTTTATAAAAAATGCAGTTTGATCACCGAGCATTATATCAAAATTTTTCTTCCCTTGAGTGAAGTTAAAACTAATTTTTGTCAAGTTTTCAACATTTTCTTTTAACGAACAATTTTCTTTATACAATAAATCATAAACAATATTGTTCTTTCTGGTTTCTAAAATTTTTTCCATTTCAATTTTTAATAATTTTTGTTTCTTTTTAAGAATAGAATGACCAAGAGTGAGTTTTTCAAATTCTTCTAAAATTTCATCATATGAGGACGATAAATCATCATATAAGAATTTTTCAATAGAATTTACCTCATCATTGATTGCCATGAAGTACATGTTAGCGATCTCTTCTTGACTTTCATTTTCATCGTGATCATCATCCTCGCTTTCATCTCATGTTTCTTGAAGTGCATTTTTCTTGAAATTTCTCTTTTTGTTTGGACACTCAATTCTCTCGTGACCGGGTTTGTCACAATCATAGCAAACAATTTTATTCGCTCTTTTCTTCTTTCTTCTGAAACTTTCGATTATTTCGAAAGCTTCTCCATTTTTTGACAAAAAGCACGAGATCATCAAGCTATTCATCACTCATATGTTCACTAGTAGTTCCTTCCTCAATCGCCGATTTGAGAACAATTTGATGCCTAGGAGGCTCATTTGATTTTTCCTTGCTTTTTCTCGTCTTCTTCTTGGTTTCGGTGTTGTTAAGCTCATATGTCATCAAAGTTTCATATAGTTCCTCCAAAGGATAAGAGTTGATATCTTTGTATTCTCTATCAACATCCTCAATGAGCTCCAATCTTTCGAAAGTGACCTAAACATTTTATTTACAAGCTCACCATTAGTAAATTTACGATCAAAGCCCTTGAGGCCATTAACAATATCGGTGAAGCGAGTAATCATGTCAACAATAGGTTCGTCTTGTTTCTTGAAAAAAATTTCAAATTCTTTGACCAAGAGATTAATCTTGGTTTCTTTTACCTTACTAGTGCCACATGAGTGATTTCTAAGTATGTCATATATTATATGCGGAGTCACGTGTACTAATACGGTTAAACTCATTCTATCTAAGGCACAATAGAGTAGGTTTTTAGTTCTAGCATTCAATGACAATTTTCTTTTATCATATTCGTCATGTTCCTCTCTAGGTTTAGGAATAGAATGATTGGGTTTTCCATAAATTTTAATAGTCTTGGTAGGCACGTAAGGACCATATTCAATGACTTCCCAATATTATAATCTATTGATTGAATATAAATCATCATTCTAGTTTTCCAATAATTATAATGTGTGCCATCAAAGAAAGGAGGTCGATTTGTGGAATACCCCTCGAGATTTTGAAGATTCTTGTGATTAGCCATTGCTCGAGATTGTAAAGTTTTAATTTTAAAATGAGCACCTTGCTTTGATACCAATTAATAGCCCTAGAATAGCTAACCAAGAGGGGGGTGAATTGGTTTTTAAAACTTTTTCGAAAAATTAATCTAAAATCAAATACGTAATAACTAGATAGATTAATTCAAATAATAAGCACGAATATGAAAGCAATAAGTAGAGAGGGATAGAGAATGCAAACGATATAATTATGGAGGTTCGATCCAACGCAAAGATCTACGTCTTCCAATACCAAGCTCTCCGGCACGAGCAAGGCCAATTTCATTATGTTGATTGACTTGCGGTGCAATCCAACCCTTTACAAAACTTCTGGTGACTTACAAACAAGGAACAGCGATCCTTTTACAACTTTGAGCTTTACGGGACTTCAACACAACCCACGAGTTTAAAGAAAAATTAATTTTACAAATTGAAACTTTTTTCTTAATAAATGATATGATCACAATTAAATACCAAGAGAGAAATAGATTAACACTTTAGTAAATAGCAATAAATGAAGTTCAAGTGTTAAGTGTAAAAAACTTTGATGTGTAGAATGATTTTCACAAATTTAATTTGACCAAAAGTTTTTCAACACTAAAATAATTTGATAATAATAAATGATATGAGAAATCAATGTAATTTTGCTCAAAAGAATCTCACTTGAATGCTCTTAAGTTGTTATAATAAATGACAAGTGAGTTGATATTTATAGTAGTTGAAAACATGAAATTTTCTGCCAAACTGGACGACCATCCGGATGTCCGAAACTGTACCGAACAACTGAAAATAGCCGTTGCAATTCAGAATCAGAACGATCGAATTTTCAACCGTTGGGCCGAACCGGATGTCTGGATGGCCAGAATTTTGGGCCACTTTTTTTTTTTTTAGCAACCGATAAGTTTTTTTCATGATATTTTTACTTGATTTTTCAAGGTAAGTGATGCTAATAGGATTGAAAATTAAGTTGAAATTCTTACCTTTGAAAACTACATTTTTTTTTTTTTTTTTGCAAACGATTTTACGAAGTAAACTTTTATCGTGCATAAAAGTTCGTCACTTGAGCTTTCGATGAGTCATTGCTAGGGATTAAGTATTTTACCTTTACAAATGAGTTCAAACATATAGATCTAATATCTTCGATTAATTTGGCGCAAGTGCACGATTTGTTGCTCGATTTTGAATTTGGTGCAAGTACTCGATTTTTCTTTGATTGTTTTGGCGCGAGCACTTGATTGAGAATGCTTGATTTCCAACTTGAGCTTTCTTGATTGTCACATTCACGTCCTTTTGTAGCAATTGTTTTGATCGAGTTCACAACGTGTAAAAACGAAGACTCGAATACAAATGTTAGAGATAAATGTATTTTGTTTGTTATAATCAAAACATAAGATTAACCATAGGTCAACATAGATACCAAAAGGTCCATAGCCAAACTTGTACAAAATCCCGACTTAATTTTCTCTCTCAAATAGAAAGCCGCGTGTTTGTTTCCATCAAGTTGAAGGGATTATTAAGTAAGGTATTGGCGGGAAGACTTTTTGTGTTGTGATGACTCATTTCTATTGTAAAATATCAATTAGATTTTGAATAACATGGTTGGAGTTACGCAATTTATGTCTTACAAAATAGCCTTTATAGAAGAAGTGCTTTCATCCCGTAACGTCCCGCCTTGAGACTTTAGGCATTGAATGGACATGGCTGTTGTGCTTTCGTCATTTTTTGAACAATAGGAATAGTTGATCTCTATCTCCATATACTAATTAATGTATGACCGTAAACTTGTTCCCCTTCTCTTAATACTACTTAGTGTTTCCATTGCATTTCTCATTGTAATTGCTACACTGTCCAGTAATTAGCCAGGACTCCTTAGAGTTTAGCCCACTTTTAATTTTTAATTTTTTTTATCGATTCTTTTAATAATATTTTTAAATTCAACAAGAAAATTGACTTCAGAAAGTACACACACTCATAGAATATTTAAAAATAAAATTAATGTTAAGCATATAAAATTAAAATTTTAACCATAACCAAATATTAAGGGGTTTTCTAAACGAATTATTTTTTTTCCTTTTAAAAATTCAAACCAAAAATCATTATCTATTTTTAAAGGACATGTGCTTCTTGCAGTTTATATATTGCTAAAAATACAAGTATAGTCCATGTTTGAGCTCAATTCTAATTAATTTTTGGGAAAAATATATTTTGTATTAGTGATCTTTTAAAGAATGTGTGATTAAAAAATAAGGATTTTTTTTTTAAATTTATGTATAATATTATTTTATTAAAGAACGTTTTGTTGAAAAGAAGAGAGTATAATATATTTTGAAATTAATGAAGCACAAACATGGCCATAGTGTGTCAATTTTTGGCCAAATAAGTATTCCATTGAATTATTGATGAGTGGTTCTTTACTTTTTTTTATTGATGGACTCCACCACTCCAAAAAAAATAGTGTTTGGATGCCCATTGGAACCCCAATCCCACCCCATCCCCACTCTCACTCACAAATACACACATTTCACACACGTGTGAGAAATTCTTCATGGGTTTGATATGATTTGTAGTCGAGATTGTTTTATTAGTTTATTATAATTACAAGTTGATCCCTGGGTGTGTTTTCTTTAGAATATAATGCATCTAACACTTGGAAATAAATTAAGAATATGATGTAGTCATTGTGGAAAGAAATTCATGGCACACTATCTAGGGTGAAAGAAGCTTGATTCTTTTCTAGTATTATAATTATACTTCTGCACCGTTCGAGATTGATTTTGGAGCTTAATTTCTAATTCTCAAAACATTTTGAAGTTGTTTAAACTGTTTGAAAAATTTTAAAATAATTGATCTTAGAAACATATATAGCTTCTAACGCTAGATTTTGAGAGGCAGAAAATGGTAGTTTTTCAAATTTTACCTACCTTCTTCTGTTTGTTTCCCATTAATTACTTATTTGTAGAAGAAATTCAACCATTAATGGATCCCACCCAGCCGCAACATTTTACTTGCTCCAAACATATTTTCAATGGCAACAGTCATTTTTCGAAGGCAATGGTCACATTTTTTCTACTTTTGCACAGAAAATGTTGTCAAAATAGGGGCTTAACCTTAATTACTTAATTTAATTCATTTTCTATCTTAGGTTTATTAATATTTCAAAAATAAATTACAAAACCAAATTGCTACAAGTCCGATGCATTAAAAGTAATTTATATTTATTTGAATATTTTTCTATTATTTTTACTATGCTTTTATTTTTTAATTTATAATTTTCAAACCTAATAGATATTTCATTATCATTTTAAAATAATTACCATGAACTATTTTAATTTAAAAATTTTGTCTATCTTTCTATCTATTGAAAATGTTACGAGGGGAAAATCTATTAAGCATTTTGCTTTATTTTATTTATCTGAAAAAATTAAAAACAAATAGTCCAACAAGATGTTTTTCTGCTTAGCAAGATGATTAAAATAATGTACTAACAATTTTTCAACATCACGTCAAAAATCAAACTTTGGTGACTATTCTAGACCATGCATAAATAAATTTACTATCATGTGTAGATCAAAAATGGGCAAAAACGAAAGAAATACAAAATTCGGGAACCAAAATGTAAACATTCAAAGTAGATTCGGACCATAAAATGATGATTGTAGATCACATATGATCAATTTGATGCAACTGGTGGACAAATGTGTGAAATATATTTAAAGTATTTTCACAAATCATTTTTTAGCCGAAAAAGTTATGCTTTGAATTACAACCTCATATTGAGACCTATTTTTGAGTAGCAAATGTTCGAATTGAAAAATTTATATTCCTAGAAGAATTGCAGCCTATTGAGTTATCTTTCCAATACATTCTTGAATCACCTCAATCGAATATCGGGAGAGAAAGTGTGACCAAAATACCGAAAAATACTCAGGGACAAAGCAGCACAAACTGACATGCGTGCGGGGAAAATTCAGACTCCCACGATTCACCAACCCAAGAGCTGGAATGTTGAGCAGCGTGCATGCAGTCCACTTGGACCAAGCTTGTAATTTCCGACTGCGACTCAAATTCATCTTCAATTCAAATTCTTCACACGTTTGACTTATTTTTGGACTCTTATAAATACAAAACATTGGGGGATCTATCTCTAGCCTCTAGATAGATAATAATATCATAAAATTCATCATAAACAAGGGGCTAATTGCAATATTTTGAGAGAGAAGATCAAATCCTAGCAAGAAATTGAAACCATTTATATCAAGATTTTGAAGAATTTAACCTTAGAATTAAAAATCAAGATTTCTTGCATCATTTCATGATCCGGCTAATGATTTTCCATTAATTTTCTTGTAATTTATTTAAGAACATGTTAAGCTAGATCCCTTTTTGTATTGGATGTGATGAACCATATTGTTCATTTTTTTTTTTTAAATTCAAGACTAGTAATTTAGTTTATTTCTTATGTTTCTTGATTAATTTCGCATACAAATTACATTTTTTAATTAATTGCCTATAGAAAATTAGTTGTTTATTATAGTATTGGAAAATTCACAATAAGTTTAGAACGTGACAAAATTAATGTGCAATAGATGTCGGAATAATATTTATCATTTGTGTAATCATATAGATAATCTAAAATTTAATGTATTTTAATCATTCGAATTCAGATTAGGAATAGATTCAAATTTGGTTAAAATAGATTTAATTTGTCTTGAAAAAGAAAATTATACATTATAACTTTATCGACTGTCAAGAAAACATGAATGGAATTATATTACAAATCAAGAATTGATATGTATAGCAATTGGCTAATTTGTAAATCCAATACAATCATTCATAATTTCATACAAAAAAAATAAAAAAACATTTTACCACTTTCTTGAATAATTTAGCATAAAATCAAATCGAAATCTCTCTTCTGTTTACAGAATTCGAATTCCATATAAAACTAGTACACTTGAATTGAAATTATTCTTAGTGGGATGATACTCTTAACTCATCAAATCTATTACTTGTAAACGATCTAGTACACTTACGGATTTCACACAAACAAGTTTGTGGCACTGTTATCGGGAATAAAGTATTTAATTTGATTAGTTTATATAAAATTTGAATTTTCTTTTAGGTTATTAATTACACACCTAATCTGTCTTTTTTATTTTTTGGCAGTTTATGCAAGATTATGAAGAAATTTAGCTCCTACTGTTGGATCTCGAAATCGAAAGAATTTGCAAACAACAGAGAAGATAACAGAGAGAAGCAAGAGAAATGGCAGAAATTTAATATCAAGTTCAATTACACCCAGATCCACCAGAGAATCTCTGAGGGATTATTTAAGTCCCATACATGCTTCCGTACAACCGGCTATTGTTTATTCACCTTTTCGACGGCTAACTTCCACATTCGATCAGATGTCATCAACTTGTTTCAAAATCATTAGGACATTAGATTCTCTAGAAAACCAACTGAAAATGCTCTTGAACAAATTCGAACTTTCTTAATACTTTGCGAGGTGATCAATCAGGAAAGCATGTCAGCTGATGCTTTTTTAGTGCGTTAATTCCCTCATACTTTAAAGGAAGACTCACGGGAATGGCTATTCTCATTACTCCCTAAGAGCATTATTTCATGGAATAACATGGCACAGAAATTCATATTGAAATTCTTCCCACTTTCTCAAGTCTATCAGATAAAAAATGGAGCTCATACATTCATGTAAAAGGACTTCGAGAGTTATCTGAAGCATATGAAAGATTCAAGGATTACTTCTGAAAGTGCCCCAGTTTTGACATTGCTAAAAAAAGCTAACCTCTACATCTTCTATGCATGTCTGCATCCTGAATACTGTAACATAATCGACGTTTCAGCATAAGGATCAATCACAAACATTCCCTTAGACAACGAGAAAATAGCAGAAAATCAAACCATGTAGCCTAGAGACAGGGAATTGTCAAAGAAAATAAACAGATATTCACAATATTGACGCAATTACATCATTGACAGTCCAGATGGAAGTACTAATAAAAAATTGGACAACCTCACTTAAAATGTGAGCATGGTGCACCAACCAGACCAGTTTGCAGGGGGTGCGGGTGATAAACATATTTTATACACTTATTCGGATCTTAAAATAGTGATATTTCGTAGTTTTTTTGATGAAATATAGGTTAATTTATTGTATATTTCATTTAATAGGTGAAACCTGATGATTAGAATTGGAATTGGAAGAAATAAGAGGAAAAAGAGAAAAAATAATGGCGACATTTAAAGTATGGGGAACTAAATTGCAACATTCCATATTTGTTTTGGACCACAAAATGAACACTGAGATGTCACGGATTCAATTGGATGCAATTAGAAGTTAAATGACCAAAATTGTAAGAGAAAAATTTAAAAGAATGAAGAATCGAATTCAGGAACCAAAATGCAAAGTTTGAAAGAAAGTATAACTGGACTGTCTAGTTATCGAGCCGGAAGACCATCTGGCTTGAGATATCAAAAACAATGGCTGAAAATTTTTCCTAGGTCGCCAAGGCAAATTTAGCAAACACAAGTTGTTTCATTTTTCTTTCAAAATTCTACTTAGAAACCACATTTTTGCTTGATTTTTGACATAATTTCACCTCCATAAATACAATACACCTCTCATAGACCTTTCATATACATCTTATACTCCAAATTACATGTATTCTTGCAATCAAAAGGAGATGGATTTCATAATTTTGTGAGAGGATTGAAGAGCATTTGACATAATTTCACATCTGTGTTTTGCATGATTTCTATATATGCTCAAGCGTTTTTAATGCATGCTTTCATGTTCGCATTTTACATAAACATATATGAAGGTCATAGGAGATGATAGATTTAATTGACATCGAGATATGCTTTTGATTAAGTTGGAACATTGATCAACAAAATTGTGCATATATTGTCATGTTATTGATTTGTATTGAAACATATTAATAAGGGGGATTTAAGGTTTTCGTGATATCATATCTAAATTTACAAAAGCTCCCTTAATTGTTCATTAGAAATGTTAGTTTAATTAATTAATTAGTATAAACTCTTCAAACAAAATTTACTACTCAGTTAGAGTTATAATTGATTGATCATATATTGGATGCATAATCCTTGTGGGAAAGATAATTTATTCATCACTTTATTATAATTTATTCATCACTTTATTACTTGTTCACGATATTATACACTTACAGAAAATCAAACGGATCAAGTTTTTGGCATCGTTACCGGAGACTATTGTATTTAATTAGTTTTAATTTATTTTAGCCTTAATCTGGGTTTTTATTGCTTTATTAGTTTAATTTTATATTTAAAAAATGCAGTATTTCTTCTCTTTCGATTTCAGGATCTTATATGCAAAGTTCGAGGCACGATGATCTTGCTCAATTTGAAAAGAAAAGAATAGATAGAAGCACAACAAAAACAGCAAGCAGATCTAATGATAGAAAATATAGAAAATCAGGTGGCTGTTGAATTGAATGTAAACGTGGCACATCCAATTGTAGCTATAGGGAACGAAAATGAGAGACTGATGAGAGAATACATGGTTCCACCCGTGGTAGAAAGCAAATTCAGTACAGCTTATCCAACATTTGGGCTAATTTCCATTTAAGGACAGACTTGATCAACATGTTCCAGCATGCACTGCAATTCTTTAGGAAAGCCATTGAAAATCCAAATTCTCACATCTCAAGATTTTTGGATATGTGTGCATCAATTTAATATTCGGGAGTTTCCAGTGATACAATTCGGCTGAGCTCTCTCCTTATATCTTGAGAGATTTAGTTAATGAATGGTTGGACACATTCCTACGTCAGAGCATCACTACTTAGGATATTCTGAGCCAGAAATTCTTCAGTGAATACTTTCCACGAAATAGTGCTACTACGAGGCATGGGAAAGATACAAAGGTCTGCTACGACAATGTCCACAACATCGTCTGCAAAAATGGCTCCAAGTCCAATACTTTTACATTTGACTAAATCCAACTAGTAGGGCTATTGTTGACTTTACCTGTGATATGTCAATTATAAAGAGGATTGCGATCATGTCTATCAAATAACGGAGGATATAGCATACACCAGTACATTATGGCCGACTAAGAGATCAGGTGGAAAGAAGGCTGCATGGATGGATGAGATTGACACATTGGTAGCTATTTCAGAACAACTAGCAGCACTAGCTAAAAGGTAAATGGTTGGACAACCAATTAAACAATGAAAGCAATTAAAGCTGTTGGGCCAAGATGCAACCCTTATGGAGAAAATAATGGAAGTACGGATTGTAATGTGGTAGTCCATTTATACAGTTAGTTGAGGATGTGAATTACATGCATGACTATCAGAGGCAGCAAAATAATCCCTATCCTAATACATATAATCCAGGTTGGAAAAATCATCCTAATTTCTCCTGGAACAATAATTAGTCATCTCAAAGTGCACCATATCAGAATGCACCACCGAGTTTTCAGCAGATAGAAAAGAAGCCTTCATGGGAAGAAACATTGAGCAAAATAGCAGCGTCATCAACTGAATCATTGATCAAAATAGCTGAAGTATCAACCAAATTTATGCAATAGACTGAGAAAAATTTTCAGATTCAAAAGGCTGCCATACATAACTTAGAAAACCAACTAGGACAAGTTGCTAGAGCAATTTTAGATAGACAACTAGGGACCATGCCAAATAACACTGGGGTAAATCCCAAACAGCAAGTAATGGTGATAAATGTTGTAAAATATGAGGTCGACGCTCCACCAATCAAATTTGCTCCAATTACACGAGAGTATGTACCACCTATCATATTTCCTCAAAGGCTTCGAAAAAGACTTGAAGGGAAAATAATACGGGCAATTACTGAACGTAGCAAATTGCAACTTCTAGAAATCACAGCTAAGAGACAGGTGGTAGTGAATGAAAAGACACTTTCCAATCGACGAAAATAATTCTAGATCAGAATTAAAAGAGTCCACGTGTTAAGGCAACCATTCCTAACGAAACAGATTTACCTCATGTCCCATTTCCTAGGAGATTGCGGAAAAGAAAGCTTGAAGAACAGTTTGCAAAGGTTTTGGACTTTAGGAAGCTTCATGTCAACTTCCCGTTAATTGAAGCCATATCTCAGATACCAAGCTATGCAAAATTTTTGAAGGAGATAAAGAAAAGAAAGCTCACTGAATTTGAGATGATCAAGCTAAATGAGGAGTGTAGTGCTATCTTGCAAAACAAATTACTTCCTAAACTAAAAGATCTAGGGAGTCTCAAAATACTGTTCGTGAAATTTCGCAAGTGTATGGATCGTGACAAGTAATAAAATGAATTTATCAAGTCCGAATATCGTCTCATAGAGACTACTATCTACTAAAACGTTTTAAACTACCTAGCTTCAATTTTAATTAAATAGTAACTCATGATCAAATCAAATTGCGTTTTCTAAAAGAAGTTCTAATAAATAAAATAATAAACTCAAATTAAAATGGTAGATAAGATTATGTGATTGGATGGTTAGAATTTTCGATTTCACTTAGGTTATTTAATATACATTTAATTCCAATTTACTCAGCCATCTTTTCTTACGTGCTAATGATTGAATTAACCTGATATAGCTAGTGATCTCTCTCGAGCAATACTAATCCTATTCATATGCCAGAACTTACTATATCTTTATATAAATTCACACGCATATGAATGCATTTACCTATAGGAATTCAACATGGATCATATAGTCTATAATTATCTCTCGATCTCAGTATTATCTCTAAATTAATCAATTGTTGCGCATACAATTGAAGCATTAAACACACAATAATTAATTAACAAGTATCAAAGTGGCATGAAAATCTTGAAATTAAACATATAATAAAAGCCTTAAGTTACATCATCCATTCTAACAATAAAAGTATTTAGCCACTCATAACGTTGAAATTAAACAAGCAAAAGTGGAACGACATCACGAAAAATTGACAAAACATGAAGCTTCTCGTGTGTGCCGTCTCCTTTCGTTTGTGTGCGTGTATATATAAATAATTCAGCCCATGTTTTCTCCCCCAGAAGCTGCCGATTTTTCTTTCAATGTGTATCCAATTTCTACCTCAAGCTGCCTCCTTTGCGTGTATATATATAAACAATTGCAGCCCCTTTTTTTAATGCCCAGAAGCTGCCGGTGCGTGTTGTGTGTATATATATATATATATTTGAAAGCAACAACCTCTGTTTTTCCAAAGAAGCTGCCTTTATATATATATATATATATATATATATATATATATATATATATATATATATATATATTTGTTTTCTCCTATAGCTGTCTGCCTTCTCCAAAATCATATAATTCAGCCCATTTTGAATGCATGAATGTGTGTATATATAAATCAAAAGCTGCATCCTTTTTCTTCCCCAAAAGCCGCCCACTATGCGTGTTGTGTATATATATATATATATATATATATATATAATTGATATAACAAGGCAATCGGGCCTCTTTCTAAATTTCAGCCCAATGTTCTCTTTGTCAATATATTTAAGGTAAAAATTCATATCTAAGGTGTATTCTTTACCTCAATTCAAAAGTAAGGTAAATAGTTTGAAAATTCAAAAATCAGGTATGGATTTAATTAATTAAAAATATTTATTAAATAAAGATAATAAAGTCACATTTGTGATTAATGGTCACATATTCATAATTATAAGTTACAGATTTATTTATTGGTCACATATCGTCAAATTTTTTGATCCCAGATTATTTCGAGGCCACATATCAAAAAATTTGTACGTCACAGATTATTTTTGAGTCACGTATTATTAATTAAATATAACAATTGATGGTCACATATACATAATTATAGGTCACAATTTATTTATTGGTCACATATTATTAAATTAATTAGTCACAATTTATTTGTCGGTCACAAATTTTTAAATTGGTCGGTTACAGATTATTTTTGAGTCACATATTACTAAACTTTTAGGTCACAGTTGAGTAACTGGTCACATATTACCAAATCCACTACCATCCCCGTCACTGTCACCACCACCACGACAGCACCACCACCGACACCAACACCACATTACCACCACCAAATTGTCACTACCGATACAGTCAACTGTCAACAAAAACCACAACCACCATAGCCCCACTCCACTTCTCACGGTGCCACCACCACCGACACCAATACCACATTACCACCACCAAATCGTCACTACCGGATAAAGTCAACTATCAACAAAAACCACAACCACCACAGGCCCACTCCACTTCGCATGGTGCCACCACAATCATCAACACCAACGGTGCTCTACCAACATCCAGTCGTCCTCACTCCACAAAAAAAAAAAAAAAACTCAGCGCCGAGCGACCACCATGCACGGCGCTGTAGCAAAGATAGAAGCCTGAGGCCGATTGACAACAGAAACAAAAGCAGGTACAATAGCTGGAGACGAGAAGGAGGTGGTGGCGTCTTGAGCGTCGAACCCACCATTACTGCAAGCAGATCTCACCACCGCAGCACCTAATCATCGGACGCTCCTATCTCCTCTTCATTACACATGGTGGTGACAGCGCACAAACCACCACTGTCGATTAGGCACGGAGAACCCCCACCACAGCCGATCTGTACAGGGCCACACGCAGCGATCTCCGATCTCCTCTTCATTACAGCTTCTCCATGCTTGAGAGTGTTCGTCGGCAGCGATCTCCGACGGGCAATGAATCATCAGTTATTTGTGATAGAGAGAAGAGAGAGAATGAAGAAAATGGAGAGACTAGAGAGAAAATATAAGGAAAAATGATTAGGGATTGAAATAATTGTGTGAAGATATTTAATATTTAATTATTGTATTGATACCTGAATTATGACTAAAGAAACTTCAGGCATGATTATTGAATTGTGAATTTTAAACACCGGCTACTGCGTAATTTTCCCTATATTTAATATCAAGTCACCAAATTTTGTATGGGGAAATTAGGCCCAATACGGACCGTAAGGAACAAAATTGAAAAATACACTTTAAGCTAATTAAATAATTTCAAACGTAAATTATACGTCAAAATCTCAAGTTCCAAAACATGAAGCATTATTCAACAAAAAGAGAGAGAAATGATTGGAGGATCAAGGAAGCAGATCATCATCATCCATAAATAAATATAGAGCATAAGCTCCACCACCCTGTGCGGTGGTTCCGGCAACGGCGAGGCTGCAGAGAAGCCTGACAAAGAGGACATGTTAATCAGTAGCCCTCATAATATAGCCACTTCTCAAGACAGTGCTTGTAGAACACTTGCTGACAGTTTCTAAGCTCCCACCCCTGGCTTTTCCTCTTCAACTGGTTCGAACACATCGTGCATGACATATCGTAGTTTTCCGGCAGCCTGCGTTAGAAGTTACCGAAGGTGGTTGAACTTAGACTGTCCTTAATCATCTTCAAATTGGCCGAGGTTGAAGGGTTTCTTCTTGAGGAAATTTTTGCCAAAGAATCTGAAGAAGTTGAGAACAGAGACATCGAATTCAGGAGATTTAGCAAAGGACAAGAGCCATCTAGTCACTGTAAAAATAAGAGTTGCTTTATACATCACAAAATGGTCACTCACAACCATTGAAGGGGAGGGGGATTCTTCAAAAGCCCAATGCAGGTATATATAGATAAATTCTTCCGTGGTTAATTTTCCTCTCTTGTTGATGATGGTTTCATCGAAAATAATTACACATCCACACATTTTGTTTGTGTTTAATGCTTGAAAAGGAGATGGATACAAAAGTACGTATGCATATGTTGCTGAGAGAGGGATGAAAGAGGTGGGATTTTCTTGATTTATAGAGAGAGAGAGAGACAAGTTATGATCTATGAAGAAAAACTTGACTTTATTTTGGGCTTTGAAAGACAAATTATAAGATAGCACAAACAAATTGTCTATTGATTATATGTTATTTCACTATGGTGTCAAGAAAAAATTTCCTCATCAATAAAGAGGATTTATGTTTGTGTGATTGTGCTTGCATTGAATCAATTTTATGCAAGTAGTTGTTGGACATTGTATGTCAATTGTTAATAAATAAGTGACACTAAACTTTTAAAAGTGACATTGTATCACTTTTTTAGATTTTGTCACTTTTTTGAGTTTTTTGTCACCTTTTAAGTTTTTTTTTATATTTGTAACTTTTTTAAGAAGATAAAAAGTAACATAGTATGTTTTATTTTTTGCCAAACATAATCATCATGTTTTTCAAAAAAAAAAATGTGGATTGTCCCGGAACGTGATTACTAGTGCTGTACAAATTGATGGTGTTATTTTGGTGTTTGTCACTTTGTTTGAGTTCGTGTCATTTTTTGAGTGTTTTGTCTCTTTTTTTGAATTTTGTCACTTTTATATTTTCTTTAACATAATCAGTATGTGGATTGACCTGAACATGGTGATTATTTTAAGAATAGGATTATTGGTGCTGCCAAAATAGATGGTGTTACATTGATATTTATTTCTTTTTTTTTTTTTAGTTTTGACACTTTTTTTAAAAAAATTAAAAAAGTGAAAAAGAAAGTAAAAAAGTGATATTTTTTATAAAAAACAAAAAAAAGCGACATTGTGTAACTTTTTCATTTTACACAGTATTTTTTACTTCTTAAAAACTTTTCATATGATTTTTCAAAATATCCCTAATTTTAAGGGTATTTTTGTAAGTACCCCATTTTGTATCTAATTAGAAGTCCAAATTGAGACTCAATTAATTTAATACTTGCTTCCAAGTCCTCGTACTATGAACTTTTTTGCATTATTTTCTTCAATTTTTCATTAAATATAAAGTTTTACCTACAAAATACAATAAAACATAAATTAAGTTGAATTTTATTCAAAGGACAATAAAATGTCATGATTTAGAGTATCAAATAAGTATAAAAAGTACACTTATCACACCTCCAAACTTGACTATTTGTTTGTCCTCAATCAAAACTAAAACCTAATAAACACACAAACACGCAATGATAATTACCTAATTGGTGATCATTAATTAAGAAAACAAAAAGATTTAGCTAGCTAACTAGACTTTTTATCTCAGGATTGAAATCATAATATTAAATCTAATCACGGTTTCAAAATCACAAAACAGAAATTAAAATCCAATTTTCCAATGTAAAATCGACGTGTGTGTGTGAAGAATTAAGCATGACATTATGAATTGATCAGTTGTTTCAATTCCCGACCTTCAATGGTCAAATATATTCTTTGATCACTTGGAAGATTCACACACCCACAAACTCAATTATTTTCGTTCTTTTCAAGTGTGTGAACTAATGTTGAATTTTATACTATCCTCACCTCTCGAGTTTAGGTAAATCTCACTAATTGCTAGTCAATATGTCAATAAATAAGGATTCTGCATAGTTTGATTGCTTCAATCTCTAGAACTTAACTAGGCTAATAATCCCTTATCAAAAGTCAAATTTTCTCAAATAAGTGTTTGAAACATAACCAAGGCATTTAGTGCATCTTCTGATTTATATACTTGCTTTTTATGATTTTCTATAAAAAAATTCTTTATTTTTTTCTTTATTTGAAGTATTTTCACCATTAAACTTTCCAAATGACTCATGTAACAAGCTTTCAGCTGAAAACTCCCAAATCAGATGACCATAAGCACCGGGTTTTAAATACCATTGCAAACTTAATTGATCGAGTCATAAATGTTGCGAAGAGAAATTTTCAAATAAAATAATAATTTTTTATGCATTGATTATTCCACTGTCCCTCATTAAAGACTAATTTAAGAAATAACAACTTCTAACTTGAGATTTTCACCCAATTTCATCATATTGATCTTAGACAATCCACACAAGATTTTTTTCACATATGGAATCCCCATTTATCTCAATATCATCCTACAACAGTGAAATCCCCCAAACTATTCTAAATTTGGTCCAATGATGTAAAATTTAATAGTTTTTGGTTTAGCATCTATGGTCCACTATTTCAACCTATTTAATTATGAATTCAACTCATTCATACACAATATTTAACTTAATTCATGTGCTCAATATATATCAAATTTCACGTGAAAAAGTAAAAATTAATCTGAACATGCAAATTATTCACCATTCATAGTAAAAATATTTAACTTAATTCATGTGCTCAATATATATCAAATTTCACGTGAAAAAGTAAAAATTAATCTGAACATGCAAATTATTCACCATTTATAGTTCAATTAATGATTCAATATATTCCTCATTGCCAGCCAGACCAACTAACTCACACAAACACAAAAAAAGAAAATATTTTTGAAATTGTTCAAAATTTTCAATTTTTTTTAAAGCAACAAAAGCACAAAAAAAAAAAAAAAATTAAAACGCATTTTTTCCACCCCCAAACTTAAACAAACATTGTCCTCAATGTTTTAAATTCTAAATCGGCATATAAAGGGGTGGGGAAGAAAGTGAAGAAAAGATTCACCTGATATGACTTGTAATTCAATGGCTAGCTTTCCTATTACTTCAGTTGGCTCCTTGGTCAAAATTGGTTTAAATTTTCCGCGACGTCATGTTCCTGAATAATCAAATAAAACATTAAGATCAAATAACTGGAACAAGTGTTACTTAATTCTAACATCTAATAAACCAACATATCAAAGACCTAAGTAGAAACGGGGTATGGATGATGAGTCCCAAATAAATTTAAAATAAATTAAAATAACCTAAAACGAACAGAATAAATAAAAATGAAAAAAGTTTAGGTTGCCTACCAAGAAGCGCTTCTTTAACGTCATTAGCTTGAGTGCAGTAATGATTATTCTGGCTCATCTAATAGAATGAAGGATTTTTCTTTCGAGAATTCTCCTTCTAAATACCGCTTCAACCTTTGATCGTTAACTTTGAAATTACTCTTTTCTAGATGTTGTAGCTCAATCGTGCCATAAGGATATACTTTCACCACCGTAAAAGGTCCAGCCTATCGATATTTTAATTTTCTAGGAAAGAGCTTTAGTCGAGAATTATAGAGTAGCACTTTCTCTCCCACCCAAATTTTTTCTCCTTGAATGAATTTGTCATGCCATCGCTTTGTACATTCCTTGTAGATGCGAAAATTTTCATAGGTATCATTCCTGAACTCATCCATCTCATTGAGTTGTAGAAGTCTTTTTCCTCTGTTGGTGGGTGGTGTCGGAGGTGAAATGTTGCTAGCGAGGTAGTTGACTATATCTACATACCATGGGACCTCAAGTAGAGCAAGAAACTATTCATCTAAAAATAATTCGTTGATCTGAGCATTTCTTGCTGGTGTGATCTTCTCCGATCTAGATAGGTGATTTGCCACTGCATTTTCTTTACTCTTCTTGTTCCGAATTTCCAAGTCAAATTATTGTAGAAACAATACCCATTTGATAAATCTAGGCTTAGCATCTTACTGGACTAGTAGATGTCTAAAAGCTGTATGATCAGTGTAAACTATGACTTTCAACCCAATAAGATATGATTGAAATTTGTCAAAAGTAAACACAACTGCTAGCAGCTCTTTTTCAGTAGTGGCATAGTTGATTTGAGCATCGTTGATGGTTCGACTAGCATAGTAGATCACGTGAAGTATCTTATTTGTTCTTTGACCCAGTACTGCTCCAACTGCAAAGTCACTTGCATCACACATGAGTTCGAAAGGTAAATCTCAATCTGGTGCTACAATGATAGGTGCAATTACGAACATTTCCTTAAGTATGTTGAATGCAGTCAAACACTCCTCAGTAAACTGAAATTTAACATCTTTCTCAAGTAAATTATATAATGTTTTAGTGATCTTTGAGAAATCCTTGATAAACTTTCCGTAGAATCCCGCATGATCTAAGAAACTTCTGATTCCCTTTACTAAAGTAGGAGGAGGTAGTTTTTCAATTAACTGAATTTCTACCTTGTTAATCTCAATACGTTTACCAGATACTCGATGACCCTATACAATACCCTCATGAAACTTGAAGTGACACTTCTCCCAATTCAGCACAATATTGCTTTCTTCGCACCTTTGTAGAGCTAATGCTAGATTATTGAGACGTGCATCAAATGAAGACCCAAAAACTGAAAAGTCATCCATAAATACCTCAATGAATTTTACAACCATATCTGAAAAGATTGCCATCATACATATCTGAAATGTGGCATGTGCATTACTTGAACCAAATGGCATTCTCTTGAAGCAAAGGTTCCGTATGGACATGTAAATGTTGTCTTCTCTTGATCTTCATGAGCAATTGGGATCTAGTTGTATCCCGAATATCCATCCAAAAAGCCATAATGAGAATGTCATACTAGTATTTCCAACATCTGGTCGATGAATGGTAGAGGGAGTGATCTTTTTTCGTGGCAGCGTTTAACTTTCGATAATCAATACAGACCCTCCATCCTGTTACTGTTCTGGTAGATATAAGTTTGTTGTTTTCATTCTTCACCATTGTGATGCCCCATTTATTTTGTACTACTTACAGTGGACTCATCCTCTTACTATCAGAAATGGGATATATAATACCTGCATCCAAAAGTTTAATTACTTTAGCCCAAACCACCTCTTTCATACATGGATTCAATCTCCTTTGATGGTCAATTGATGATTTAAAGTCTCTTCCATAAGAATCTTGTGCATGTATAATGATGGACTAATACCATTTATGTCATCGATGGACTATCCAATTATAGTTTTGTATTCTCTGAGCACCCTAAGTAATTTCTTTTCCTCATCATATGTTATAGAGCTTGCAATGATGACTGACAATGGAGGTACTTCCCCTAGATAGGCATACTTCAAATGCATTGGTAAAAGTTTCAGCTTAAGAGTTGGTGGATATTGAATAGATGGCAATGGTTTAGTAAGACCCTTACAAGCTCTTCATATTAGTGCCTCCTTGGGAATGCAACAGGTAGTGATGATTCCAAATAATTGACCTACTCCTTAATTTCAAGATTTTCTACTATTTTGGATCTAGAATGAACTAGGTATGGTTCCATAAGATGTTCATGTACAACTGACTTTACCAGCAAGTTATCTATAATTTCGATCTGGAAATAAGAGTTGGATTCAGATGGATACTTTACTGATTTGAAGACGTTGAAAGTGACTTACTTATCCTCCAGTCTCAAAATTAACCACCATTTGTGTACATCAATCAAAGCTTTTCTCATAGCAAGAAATGCCCAAAATGATTGGAATATCCTCGTCTTTATGCCCAAAATTATTAGAATATTCCCATCTTCATGCCCAAAATGATTAGAATATTCCCGTCTTCTTCCATATCTAATACAATAAAATCCGCGGGGTAAATGAATTTGCCCACCTTCACCAAGACATCTTAAATAATTTCCCTTGGATGCTTTATGGAGCAGTCAGCTAGTTGTAATGATATTATGGTTGTTTTGCCCTTTCCAATTCCTACTTTCCTGTACAAAGACAATGACATTAAGTTTATAATTGCACCAAGATCGCATAAAGCATGTTTAAAATATTTATCTCCTATGGTACAAGGTATAGTAAAACTCTCTGGATCCTTGAACTTAGGGGTAATTTATTCTGTAGAAGTGTACTGCACTCCTCAATTAGCTCACAGTCTCATAATCCTCTAGTTTCCTCTTGTTAGTGAGAATTTCATTCATGAATTTTCCGTATCTGGGCATTTGTGCTAGAGTATCCGCGAATACAATGTTGATGTGCAGCTTTTTAAACATTTCAATGAACTTGGAGAACTATTTGTCCAGTTTCTATTTATGTAGTCACCGAGGAAATGGAATGAGGGGTACATATTCTCTGATAGGAATGGCCGCCTTAGCCTTTGGTGTGTCTGAATTCTCTTTCAAATTTTTCTCAGTTGACTTTTCAGATCCTTCAAATTGCTCCTCATCTAAAGTATGCACTTTATTTGTTTCTGCTACTGGTCTTTTTACTGTAATTTTGGGCATTTGTACCCCACTTCTTGTTGTAATTGTTTGCACCTGTCCCTTTGGATTAGTTTCTGTATTGTTAGGTAGCGCATCTTGTGGTCTTTCTAAGATAGTGCGGGCCAACGGACCTATTTAAGTTTCCAACCCCCTTATGGTTGCTGAATGATTATGCCAACTTGGGTTGTATATATTGCCCGTGGCATTATTATGTTGGTGTTGATAATTTTGTACATAGTTAACTTCCTATGTCTCTTGAGATGCCATATGGCATTCCCCACTATTGTGAGTTCCACCACATATATCACAAACCAAAAATTTTGTTTGCACTGCTTTCGTTGAATTTCTCGTAGTCAAGTGATCTATCACTTTCTTCTCCAAAGCTGAGATCTGTGCTGAGAACGCCAAGAAATCATCCACCTCATGTAGACCTGTGTGCTTCTTATGTGTGAATCTTTCAGAAGGCAATAAGGCATTGTTGATTGCCATTGTCTCATATAATTCCTCAACTTCATTAAGTGACTTTAAAGTGATAGATCCATTTGAAACTGCATCCATCGATATACGACATGCTGGGCTTAACCTAGTGCAAAAGTACTAAACTTGAAATTTTTTCTTAATACTGTGGTTAGGGCATTTCCTAATCAAGTCGTTGAACCTTTCCCATGCTTCGTGAAAACTCTCTAATTCATCTTGCTGAAAAGTGGATATCTCGTGTCTTATTTTAGGTACTTTTGACAATGTAAAGTATTTTGTGACAAATTTTTATACGTGATCATTCCAGATCCTAATGCTTCTAGTGGGTATGTTATCCAACCATTCTCTTGCTCCGTCTCTAAATGTATGTGGGAAGAGTCTCAACTTGATTGTTTCATCATATACTCCATGGAAATTGTAATTTTGGTAGATGTCCAAAAAGCGTGAGATGTGATTGTGTGGATTCTCATGAGGTTTCCCATAAAATGATACTCCATTCTGGAACAATAAAATGATGTATGTCCTTAATCTAAAGTTTGGTTGCCTAAATGGAGGATAAACGATGCTTGACTGATTTGGTGCAACAAGTGGTGTGATGATTTGTCCAAGTGGCAAATCATCATCGTCAATCTCGACTTGTTGTTTAACTTGTGTTAGTTGCACTTCTCTATCCCGTACTGCCATGACGTTCTCTCGTTGTTGCCTAATTCTTTGGTTGAAAGTGCGTTCGATGTCTGGATCAAAGGGTACTAGATTATTAACTCTCGAACTTTGCATGCAAGGACAATTGCAACGAAAAACACACAAAAACAAACAAAAAACAAAAACAAAAATAAAAACAAAAACAAAATTTTAATCAAAACTAGAATTAATTAAAAATTTAAAGCAAATAAACTAGTTCTCGACAACGGTGCCAAAAACTTATTCATAAAATTCCACAAGTGTACGGATCGTGACAAATAATAAAGTGGATTTATCAAGTCCTAATATTGTCTCACAGATACTACTATCTACTATAAAGTTTTAAACTATCTAGCCGCAATTTAAATTAAACTAGTAACTAATGATCAAATCAAATTGTGTTTTCCAAACGAAGTTCTAATAAATAAGATAACAAACTCAAATTAAAACTATAGATAAGATTATGTAATTGTTTAGGATTTCCGATTTCACTTAGATTATTTAATATACATTTAATTTCAATTCATTCAGCCATTTTTTCTTACGTGCTAACGATCAAATTAACCTAATGTAGTTAGTGATATCTCTCAAGCAACACTAATCATATTCATATGTCCGAACTTACTATATCTCTATGTAAATTTGCACACATGTGAACGGATTTATCTATAGGAATTCAACATGGGTCGCATAGCCTATAATTATCTCTCGATCTCTTATAATGTCTATGTTAATTATTGCACAAGCTATAATTATACATCACATCTCAATCTCATTATTATTCCTAAATCAATCAATTGTTGCGCATACAATTGAAACAAGAAAAACACAATAATTAAATAACAAGTATCAAAGTGGCATGAAAATCTTGATATTAAACATATAATAAAAACCTTAAGTTACATCATCCATCCTACCAATAAAAGTATTTAGCCCCTCATAACGTTGAAATTAAACTCGCAAAAGTGGAACGATATCACAAAAAATTGACTAAACGTGAAGTTTCTTGTGTGTGCCGTCTCCTTTCGTTTGTGTGTGTGTATATATAAATAATTTCAGCCCATGTTTTCTCCCCCAGAAGCTGCCGCTTTTTTCCTTCAATGTGTATCCAATTTCTACCTCAAGCTCCCTCCTTTGCATTTATATGTATAAACAATTGCAGCCCTTTTTTCAACCTTTGTTTTTCCAAAGAAGCTGCCGCCTTTTTTTATTTGTTTTCTCCTATAGCTTCTTGGTTTTTCTTCTTCTAAATCATATAATTCAACCCTTTTGAATGCGTGAATGTGTGTATATATAAATCAAAAGTTGCCTCCTTTTCTTCCCCAGAAGCCCCCTACTATGTGTGTTGTGCGTGTATATATATATATTAATCAAGCCTCTCTTTTCTTTCCCAGAAGCTGCTGCTTTTGCTCTCTTTTTTTGTTCAAATGGCTGCCGGTCTCTTTCTCTTCTTCCCTGTAGGTACGTGTGTGTGTGTGTGTATATATATATATATATATATATATATATATATATTACATATAATTACAAATTATATTTTAATTTCATCCATATTAATTTCATCACATATCAAACACTAAATTCACTTCTCTCTCCCCTCCGTCTCTCTCTCTTCTCTCTGACCAGCGACCTCCACCAGTGGCGCACAGATCGCCGGCGACTACCAACCCACAGCTACAACCCGCTGCCTTCCTCTCTCTTTCTCTCTCTCTCTACATTTCTCCCCCAACCCCGTTCTCTCTCTTTCTAGTGTTGTTCTCTCTCTCCCTCAAATACCCTTCGGCAGCCGGGGCGATGATGCACATGGAGAGAGTCGTCGCTGCAGCCATGACAAGGAAGTTGTCGCCGCTGCGATCTGAGCTGTGATGGCGTCAGGTGCGAAGTCGCGAACGCAGAACCTGATTTCTGCCAACCCAGGCGCCGTCCGGCTAAACCAAGATGGCGGACCACATGAGCTAGCCCCCCCCCCCCCAACACCCACACATACACACTATGGCGCATCCATCCCTGCCCTGGGTTCAAGCCAATTGCAACCCAAAATTGACGAATTCATGGCTGCAGCTCAAGAACTGTGCGAAAAATTTGGTACCAACGATTTCAATAGGTCTCTGCTGCTACAACTATTCAATTCTACCAACAATCATTCAATTAACACTGGTATGACCATGGGTAATCCATCAATTGAATCAATTATCACTCCAAATGTGAAGAATCTTCCTTAGCTCCAATTTGTGGTTTTAATGGTGTTATTGATACAAATTCGAACTACATATGTGAAATTGAAGATCATGTGGTTATGGGTAATTTCCCAATTGATGGAAATACTGTCCAATTGAATCCCAATTCTATGCCTCAAGCCACAGTAGCCGGGATTGCTTCAAATGCTAATTCAGGGGGGCTGAATTCTACACATGATAAGTCATTACGGCTGTTGATTCCCACTATAGCCAATGTATCTACGGTGCCCTTTAATCAGTATTCGATGTGACCAATTATTTAACCGTGATCCTTAAAATTCGATAATTTGTGACCTTAAAATTTGAACCGTGACCTTGGCTGTGACTCTTGATTTGTGACTTGTGACCTAGGCTGTGACTTGTGACCTGAGCTGTGACTTGTGACATGGGCTATGACTATTGACTTGTGACCTGAGCTGTGACTTGTGACATGTACTGTGATTTGTGATTTGTGACTTGAGTTGTGACCGTAAAAAAAACATGTTAACCGTACAAAAAAATATAGCGGAGCAGTCGCCGGGAAAATCGACGCCGGAATAGTCGTCGGAAAGTTCGCCGAAGTAGGGCGGTGATCGGAATGGTCGCCGGAGCGGTAGGGTGGTGAAGGTGAGATGGGTTTATTATAAAATATATTATAATTAAATATTTAATAATAAATTAATTTAATAATTTATTATTTTATAAATAAAAATTTAAAAATTTTTTTAAAAAATCTGATTTTGGTAACTTTAAACTTGTGTTCTTATTTTTAAAATAGACTAAACTTATACTATTGAATATGTAATCTTCCCATGTTCTATTTGTCAATATATTTAATCTCAAGTCGCCAAATTTTGTGTCTAATTAGAAGTCCAAATTCAGGCCCAATTAATTTAATGCTTGCTTCCAAGTCCTCGTATTATGAATTTTTCCATTTTTCTCCTATTTTACATTCTTTTTTTCAATTCTTCATTAAACATAAAGTTTTACCTACAAAATACAATATAACATAAATTAGGTAGAATTTTATTCAAAAGACAATAAAATATCATGATTTAGAGTCTCGAATAAGCGTAAAAACTACACTTATCAAATACCTTGATCAATAGATGTAATTCTACTATGTGATTCCTAAGCATAGAGGTGTCAATCCAGGTGGTTCGGGCGGGGTCGGTCCGCCAACAAGTGAGTCCGGTAACGGCCCGCGTTAAAAAAAGTCCGCCTGCTGCGGGTTCCGGGCCGGTTATAGGTCGGCCCACAATTTTGGACTACAACCCAGGCCCGCCCGCTGACCCATCCGGGTCGAGCCCATGCGGGTCACGGGTAGCGTGGGTCGCGGTTCGTTCCGGTTTTGCCCGTATGATTGTATAAATAAAATTATAAAAATATAGAATTTTTCATATTTATAGCAAAAAATATTTTTTTTTTAAATGTAAACTAAAAATTGAACAAAACGATAAATTCATAATTATATCAAGAAATTTTTACATAGAATTCAAATTTAACGTTACATGAATTATTTATAACTTTGCAAACTTAAATTTAATTTAAACAAATAACAACTATATCAAAATGCATGCCTAATTTATCCACTTCATCTTCTTCTCAATCCAAGATTTTTACAAATTTTTGCAAATTCTTGTTGTCTAGAATCTGAATAAGAAATATAATTAATAGATTCTCTAATTATACTTATTTGTGGTGTTATTAATTTCAAACCATCTTGCACAACTAAATTCTCCCCTTATTTTTTTGAATTTTTTTTATTTTTATTTTTTCAATTTTTTTTGTTTGGCTCTCTTCCCCCTTTTTTTTTGTTTTATTTTTTTTTTCAATTTTTTTTACGGGCCGCGGGTTAACCGCGGCCCGTGGGGGTGCAACCCATGAAGCCCGCGGGTTACACCTCCTTGGCCCGTGAACCGCCCGCACGGGTCGGCCCGCGGTCCCGATTTTCACGGGTCATGGCCGGTCCGTCCGTCTTGACACCTCTACCTAAGCAAGTATAAATTCAGTGCATTTTTCTGTCTACATGAATTTAGGTTTGGAAGATGTGAATGATAAAACTATCTTCCTTCAACTGGCAGACAGATTAATCAAATACTCTCGAAGGGTGGTTGAGAACGTGCTTATTAAAGTGGTCAAGTTCATATTCCTAATAGACTTCGTTGTCCTAGATATAGAAGAACCATGGGATGTATCACTACTTATCTTGGGATGAACTTTTCTATCAACAAGCTGGACTGTCATGGACTTTGAAGCAAGCTAATTGACCTTAAGAGTGAATGATGAGCAAGAGAAGTTTAAAATCTATACAACTGCTGAGAAACCATCTCATAAACAAAATGGCAAAAAGGTTAAAGAAGAAGAAATGAATGAGCAATTAAAGTGCCAACATAAAAAGGGCCGGTAGAACGATAAGGAACCCCAAGGATGAAAATGGAGCTCTTCAAGCATGTAAAATAACAAAGGGGGGTGATAATGCTGAACATTTTGATCAAAGTTTTGCTGGTGAAGTCCACTTTGAACCACCATAATTCTCACCTCTACAAAGTCTAGATAAAGACTTTAAATGAATCGTTTATTGGGAGGCAACCTAATTTCTTATCATTTTATTTATTATGCTTTACGTATTTGCATTACTTATAGTTTTATATGTTGCTTTAGTTTTAAGGATGTTTTTGTTTCAATAAAAGGGTAATCATATCTACATTTAGCCTAGACAAAAAAAAAATAATTCATTTGAGTCAAACATAGTAAAAAAAAAAACTGGCACATACTTCAAGGCTCCAGGGTCGTAAAAAACTAGTTATCATACACACAACATTCTAGCTTTTATACTACTTTTTGACTCTTATATTTATTTTCCTTCATCTTTTACAGGTACATGGACATCAATCAAGAGACAACTTAGCGAGTTGTGAAGTGGAATGAACTGATTCAACAAACTACCACGAATATTAGACAGAAAAATTTGGGGAGTACCTTCTTCCTTTCTTCCTCGGCCCTTATGTTGTTAGATTATACTTTAAGACATTGTGAACAATGTCTAATATTATTTTGGGGTGGAAAATTATTGAGTTCTTTAGTTTATTATTCTCGTGTGATTTGTGTTTTTATTGCTTATTATAAAAGATTTTTTTTTTCAAAAATTAAAAAATAAAAGATTTTCTTGTTCATTGTGTGTTTGTGTGGGTTAGGTAGCACTGTCGGGAATGATGAATATATTTGAAATTATGTGTTGATTTATGAACTGTAGATAAGTTACATGTTGGATTAATTGATTCTTATCCATGTAAAACTTGATACTATTTGTGAACATGAATTAAGTTTAACATTATATAGTAATGAGTTGATTCATATGTTTGATATGTTAAAATATTTAAATTTAGATGCTAAACAAAAAACATTACTACGTTATACAATCCTTAAATCAAAAAATTAGGTGAAAATCTTAAATTAGTGGTCGATTTTTGAGAATAAGTGTTTAATAAAGGGCATTGCACTAATCGTTACATAAAAAAAGAGTTATCTCGTTGTTAAACGTCTCATTGTAGTCTAGATGACTCGAGTGATTATGTTTGCATAAAGATTTAAAACCTAGTGCCCTATGGTCATCTGATTTGGGAGTCATCGATCGAAAGTTAGTTACAAGGGTCATTTAGAAAAATTAATGGGGAAAATTTCGATCATAACACAAGTAGAAAAAAATCAAATCTAAAAAAAATAGGTGCATGGAAGAGAAGACACTTATTCAACACTACGTGCCTTGGTTAAGCCCCAACACTTATTCGAGAAAATTAAATCTTTGATAAGTGATTATGGTGCGGAAATGTTTAAAAATTCTTGTAATAAGAATTATATTGGAATAATCTTGCTTTGTATTGATATATGGTTGATTGATTAAAAAGTATACAATACCCCTATATTTATAGGCAAAATTATCCCTAATTCTATTAATATAAGGAAACTAAAATAAGGAAACTAAATTCTAAAAGGAAATAAACTAGTCCTAATCTAAACAAGATTTAATAATAAACCTATTACAACTAGAAAAGGAAATTAGAAAAGATAATTTGAAAAAGATAAACTCCTAGATAAAGTGAAATTATTAATTGTAGTTTTGATGTACTACATCAATCTCCTCCACTTGAATAAAACTCGCCCTCGAGTTTTGTGGATGTAAGGAAGACTCATCTGGAGGAAAGTATTCGAAAATATTAGCAACATTGAAGGTATTAGAAGTGTTCATATTAGTAGGAAGGTCAACTTTGTAAGCATTATCACCAATCTTCTTATCTTTAAGCTTATTGTAAGTGCCAACATGAAAATGATTTTTGCGGAGATGGATCATCACCAAATCACCTTCGTTGAATGGCTTAAGGCGTCGATGTTGATCTGCAGCAGTCTTGTAATGAATATTAGCATCTTCTAAATTTTGTTTTACTTCGTGATGAATTCTTTGAATACGTTCAGCAAACTCTTCTGCATTAGAATTGACATTCGGAAGTCGAATCAAATCTACTGTATGTCTTCGAACACTAGTGTAAACGACTTCAAATGGAGTCTTCTTGGTGGATCGATTAAGCATACTATTAAAAGAAAATTCAATCTGTGGAAAAGCAACATCCCATTACTTTGGTTTATCTCCACTGACTGCTCGAATCATATTGCCAAGAGTTCGATTAGCTACCTCTGTTTGTCCATCTGTTTGTGGATGACTCGCGCTACTAAACTTTAAAGAAGTGTCAAATATTCTCTACAATGTCCTCCAAAAGTGACTTAGAAACTTGACATCTCTATCTGAAGTTATAGAACGAGGAATGCCGTGTAGGTGAACGTTCTCACGAAAAAATAAATTAGCCATGTAAGAAGCATCTGTAGTTTTCTTACAAGGAAGGAAGTGAGCCATTTTCGAAAATCGATCAATTACAACCAAAATAGAATAAACTCCTCGTTGAGTTCGTGGAAGACCAAGAACAAAATCCATAGTGAGATCTTGCCATATTGTTTTTGGAACAGGCAATGGGGTATAGAGTCCAGTATTTTGAGCTTGTCCCTTAGCTTTCTGACATATTGGACAACGTTGAACAAAATGACCAATGTCTCTTTTTAGCTGGGGCCAATAAAATCTTTCTTCAACCAAGCTGATTCTCTTATCTCGACCAACATGTCCTCCTAATCCGCCTGCATGCAATTCTCGAATCAAGTGCTCACACAAAGAAGAACGAGGAATGCATAATTGCATTCCTTTAAATAAGAATCCTCCCTAAAGTAGGTAATCGAGTATAAATTCTCTATTACTGGATCGAGTCCATATATCGTCAAAATCCTTATCAGTTGCATAAAGTTCCTTTAAGCAATCGAACATAACTACTTCTGTACTAATGGTAGCTAAAAGAGATGCTCGTCGACTTAAAGCGTCTGCTACTTTATTCTGTTAGCCTGATGTATGCTTTATAGCAAAAGTGAATTTATGTAAAAAGGTGATCCATCGAGCGTGCATTCGATTCATTGTTTTTTGAGAATTGATAAATTTCAAAGCTTGATGATCCATAAATAACTCAAATTCTCGTTGTATCAAGTAATGTTCCCAATGCTTTAAAGCCCGAATAACAGCATAAAATTCTAACTCATAAGTAGTCCACTTTTGCCGAGACTCACTAACCTTTTCACTGAAAAATTCGACTGGGCGATCTTCTTGAGATAATACTGCTCCAATTCCCATAACTGAAGCATCACAATCAACTTTAAATACTTTTCGAAGTTAGGTAGTGCCAACACTGGTGTAGTGTATAACTTTGTTTTTATTGCCTCAAAACTATTTTCTTGCACTTTACCCCACTGAAATTGACCCCTTTTCAAGCAATCGGTAATAGGTGCCATGATTGCACTGAATCTTCGAATGAAACGCCTGTAAAAAGTTGTTAGTACATGAAAGCTTTGAACTTCTCTCACGGTTTTAGGAGCTGGCCATTCGCGTATTGCTTTCACCTTTGTTTCATCAACCTGGATACCATCTTCCCACCATAAAGCCAAGAAATAAAAGTTGATTAGTCATAAATATGTATTTTTTGAGATTGATATACAATTTATTATCTCGCAGGACGGAGATAACTTCTTTAAGATGTGTCAAGTGCTCATCTTCATTCTTGCTATAGATAAGAATATCATCAAAATAAACCACCACAAATTTTCCCATAAAAAGGACAAAAAACTTGGTTCATTAATCGCATGAATGTGCTTGGTGCGTTCGATAGCCCAAATGGCATCACTAACCACTCGTAGAGACCGTCCTTGGTTTTGAAAGCTGTCTTCCACTCGTCGTCAGTTCGAATATGGATTTGATGATAGCCACTCCTTAAATCAAGTTTGGTGAATACCACTGTCCCTTGTAATCTATCGAGCATATCATTAAGATGCGGGATGGGAAAGCAATATTTGATTGTTATTTTATTAATAGCATGACTGTCTATACACATTCGCCAACTGCCATCCTTCTTTGGAGTGAGTAAAGCGGGAATTGCACAAGGACTCATGCTCTCACAGATCAATCCTTTATCAAGTAACTCATTAACCTGTCGCTGTAACTCTTCATGTTCAACTGGGCTCATTCGATAATATGGTAAGTTAGGAAAACTAGCTCCAAGTGCCAAATCAAAATGATGTTGAATGTTTCGTATAGGGGGCAACTCGCTTGGTAACTCGTCCAGTGCTATATCAACAAAATCAGCAAGTAACTTTTGAACTTTGGCGGGAATCTGTATAGTTGCTTCCAAGTGACCTTTAACTACTAATGCTAACATAGTGCTCGGTTCTTTTACTTGGTCAAAGAATTATGGGCATGATATGTTGGTAAAAAGTGGTTTATCTTCTTTGATAGCAGAATTACTTTCCAAATGTTGAGATTGTGGTACTAAAATGATCTTCTTATCAAATCACCAAAATATGAAAGTGTTATCTCGCCCTTTATAAGTGGCATCAACGTCATAGTTCCATGGACGACCCAATAATATATGACAAGCATCCATATCCACCACATCGCACATGATCTCATCTTTGTAATATTTCCCAATCGACAAAGGAACTTTACAGATCTCTAGAACTTGAACTTCTGGGCCTTTTTTAATCTATGCAATCTTATATGGAGAAGGGAGGTCTTCAGATTTAGAGTTTTTACCACTGCTTTGGAAACGACGTTCTCACTACTACCGCTGTCAATTATTACATTGCATACCTTACTACAAATAGTGTACCGAGTCAGGAAGATTTTGTCATTGTGAGTTATCAGGCTTTTTGGGTGGAAGTAAAAGGCGTTGGACAATGCACGCCAACTCTTCCCCAGTATCTGCATCTGGAACATTGCCACTCTCATAGTCACCGTCTTCAAAATTTTGTTCTTAATCACTTTTGTCCTCTTCTACAATGTTAATGGATTGCCTGTTTGGAAAACTATTTGAAAGATGTCATGGTTGGTTATACCGATAGCACTTTCCAAGATTAGGATGCGCATAAGGGTCATTATTTGTTCGTTACTGTGCTTGGTTTCTGTTTTGGATGTTAGATTGAACAGAAGCTGAAGTTCCACTTTGATTATGTGCCGAATTCTGAATTGGCGTGGTACCCTTACTGTTATTATTATTGTTTCCTGATGTCGTTGCACCCTTTGGAGTAGAATAAGTTTCTTGAATTGGTCGTCGAAAATTGCCTTGAGTACGGGTTGTGGTCCTATTCATAGGATTTTCCACTTTTATTGCTAAATTAACTGCATCTGTCATGGTCCAAACCTTCTGAAGAGCTAGTCGATCTTGAATGACTAATTTTAGGCCTCTTATATATCGAGCAATTAATTGAGCTTCTGTTTCAGACAAATTAACTTGGGCATTTAAGCGATCGAATTCCTCTGTGTACTCGTTTACTGTTCGATTGTTCTGTCAATAATTCTGATATTGCTGGTACAAAAATTGCTCATAATCTGGAGGGAGAAATTGTCTTTGCAATAACCGTTTCATCTTGGGCCAAGTTTGCACACGTTGTTTTCCTTGTCGTTGACGATTAAATTGAAGTTGTTCCCACCATGCCGAAGCTCTACTCTTTAATTTATACGCCACGAACTTAACTTGGCTTTATTTCGAGATATTCAAATAGTCAAAAAAAATTTTGACGGTATGGATCCAATCCAAAAAATCTTCAATATTTAATCGGCCGTCAAAACTTGGTAAATCCATCTTCATCTTAAATTCTTGAACATTTGTACCCTGATTATTAGCCCTTGGTCGAAAATTATTTTCTTCTTCTGATGAATAATCGAAACCCTGTGGCCAACATTGTAACCACGGTCAACATTATAGCATCGATCAAAATTGTGTGGGTCAAAATTGATTCCTTCCATGAAAACAAATCGCGTCTCTGCCTCTCGCTCAAGATTTTTCGTTGGAGTCGCAGTCGGTCACTGAGCTCCTCGTCGCCGTTGATTGGAACCCTTCGCCGGAGGTTACCTTCATCTCACCTGTTTCTTCGCTTGTAGAACCGTAGAGGGACGGCCTCGCAAGGGTCGTGATTCGCAACTGGGTTAGCGCGCCAAGCAATTCGATCATAGATTTCTAGGTTCTGCTGTCGAAGTCGATCATCTGCAAGGGGCCGGAGTCCTTCCCCCACACTTGGGTCGACTGGGGCTGGGTAATAGGGCGCGTCTCCCTCCTTACTGGAACTCCATGATTTCTTACATTCAAATTAGCATCTTCTTCCTCATCGTTAGAATCTGAGTTGATATCTCTCTATACATATTTCTGCCCACCCGTCTGTTCTGCCCTGGGTGCATGATACTTCGCAATAGTCATCGCAGTTAGCATCTGCGTGATATTGCGAAGAGCTTCATCCATCCCTTCTAGACGTTGCTCAATTTTTTCAAACCTCCGTTCGTTGTCGGTGGTTTGTTTGCCACTCGAACCATCCTCAACCATCATATTGAGGTGAATTCCTTGCTCTGATACCAATTTTGGTGCGAAAACGTTTAGAAATTCTTGTAATAAGAATTAAAAATAAGAATTATATTGGAATAATCTTACTTTGTATTGATATATGATTGATTGATTAAAAAGTGTACAATACCCCTATATTTATAGGCAAAATTATCATTAATCCTATTAATAAAAAGAAACTAAAATAAGGAAACTAAATTCTAAAAGGAAATAAACTAGTCCTAACCTAAACAAGATTTAATAATAAACCTATTAAAACTAGAAAAGGAAATTAGAAAAGATAACTTAAAAAAGACAAACTCATAAATAAAGTGGAACTATTAATTGTAGTTGTGATGTACTACATCAGATTACTAGCCCAATTGAGTTTTAGAGGTTGAAGCAATAAAAAATTTGGAGAGTATTTATTTGTTAAAGTATTGACTTACAATTAGTGAGATTCATTCAAATTAGAGAGGATGATGAGTTAGTATAATGATTCAACCTTAGATTAAGCCTTTGGAAAAGAGTAAAAAGAACAAGTTCGGGGTATGTGTGAATCTTGTGAGAGATTAAATGAAAAATTTGACTATCGAGGTTCGAAAATTGAAACAACTTGTGAATTCATAATGTTTTACTTAATTCTTCACATACACATAATAGTTTAGCATTGAAAAAGTAGATATTGATTTTGGACATGTGACATTAAAGCCTTTTATAGATTTGATGTTATAATTTCAATCCTGAGGCAAAATGGCAGGTGACCTAGCCAAAACTTTTGCATATTCGTGTGTTTGTTCTAAGTTAGGTTATGATTTTATTTGGGGACAAACAAATATTTACGTTTTGGGGTTTTGATAAGTGTATTTTATAGACTTATTTGGGCCTTAAAATAGTAATATTTCATAGTTCTTTTGATGAAATATAGCCCAATTTATTGTATATTTCATTTAATGGATGATACTCGAAGATCGGAAGTGGAATTGAAAGAAATAAGAAAAAAATAGTGAAATCCAGAGTATGAAGACTAAATTCTAACATTTTAATAGTTGTTTTGGACCAAAAAATGAAGAATGAAGATGGTATGGGTTCAATTGGAAGCAATTAAAAGTTAAAGGACCAAAATTGTAAGAGAAAAGGACTTAAAAGAATCAATAATCGAATTCGGGGACAAAAATGCAAAGTTTAAAAGATGTTATTACTCGGCGACTACCCAATTATAAAGCTGGACAGTAGGGCTTGAGAAATAAAAAACTTGTGGCTAAAAATATTGTCTGGGCGAGTGCCTACTTTCCTACTGAGCAATTGCCTAGGCTAAAACTAACAAATGCAGGCCGTTTTCTTTTTTCTTTTTAAAAAATTCTACATGAAATTTTTTTGCACGATTTTAAACCTAATTTAACCTCTATAGATATAATACATGTCTTATAGACATCTCATATACATCTTATATTCCAATTTACATCAATTCTTACAATCAAAAGGAGTTAAATTTCACAATTGTACGAGAAGGATAGTTGTAAGAATTTACAATTGAAGATTAAACCTTGGTTTTTGGGTAGAAAAGAGAATGTGCAAGTGGAAATTCATCAAAAAATCGTTGAAGAAATTCAAGATTATTCTTCATCTTCTCAATTTATCAAAAATCCTAATAATGTTTTTCCAGTTAAACATGTTTGCTTGTAATTTTGCAATGCTAGGCTAAATTTTCAATTACTGAGATCTAGATGGACCTTTATTATGAATTTTTTAATATAAATTAAATATTTTGATGTCTAATGTGCATGAGTTCTTGGATGATTGTTATTGTGTTTAATGTTTTCAATTGTTTGATCATCAATAGGATTGATTTGTGAACTTTCTTGATTTCGAGAGAAACAATAAAATAGAAAGCACTTTATAAAATCATTGTAAAGTCTGATAGATGATAGAGATATATCAATATATTTTACATGATTTCTATAGATGGTCTAACATTTTTAATAAATGCTTTTATATTCACGTCTTTCATGGAGATATAAAAAAGGTCACATGAATGGATGTATTGAATTGATATCGAGAGATGCTTCTAATTAAGTTAGGAACATCGATCAACAAAATGTGCACATATTCTCATGTTATTGATTTGAATTGACACGTATTAATAAAGGGATTTTTAGAAAGCTCCATAAATTGCTCATTAGAATTGTTAGTTTAATTAGTATGTACTATTCAAACAAAATTTGCTATTCGATTAGAGTTATAATTGATTGATCCTATATTGAATACATAGTCGTCATGACACTTTATTTATCGTCATCGGCAGAAGAATTAGTGCCTCAGTTCATTACCAAAAGTGAGACTAATTTTCAAAACCAGCAGGCCTAGCAGGCTACAATTAAAAAATTGTAAACTCAGGTGGGGCAGATAGCAGCTGCATTAGCCAATAGAACACAAGGTGTGCCAAGCTACAGAAAAGAACCACAAGAATAGGTATTAGCAGTCGAAGCTATGAATAATACAATTATAGAGGCACCATCAATCAAGCATGATACCCCTATTTGAATTTATGTGCCACCTATTACATTTCCTCAAAGGCTGGACAAATAGCCTAAAGATGAACAAATTTAGGTTACCACAACAAGAAGTGGAGTTTAACCACCAGAAATTATGTTGAAGAAGAAAGGGATTGAGGATAATCAGGTACCACCACGGGCGAGGAACAAGTGGATCAGTATGAAGAATCAGTAAAAGTTAATCAAGAAGTAGCTAGTCCACATGTTAAGGCAATCATTTCTATCAATAAACACATACCCCTAGTCCCATTCCTTTAAAGGTTGCAGAACAATAAGCTGGACAAACAATTCAAAATGTTCTTGGATGCACTAGGATAACTTCACATCAACATTCATTTTATTGATTCCATACTACAGATTCACAATTATGATAATTTTTTGAAAGAAATCTCCAAGAAGAGAAAACTCAAGTAGATGAAAAGTGGCTTTTTCAAAAGAGTGCAATTTAATCATACAACATAATCTCCTTCCTAAATTAAAAAATATAAGGAGTTTCACCGTACCTTGTTCTATAGGAAATTCACATGATTTAGATACTTTAATTAATTCTAGAACAAGTATTCATTTGATGCCACTATCCATCTACATGAAATTAGAATTGGATGATCCAAAAGTATCATCGATAATCCTACAGCTGGCTGAATACTCAAGTATCCTTATGGGGTAGCAGAAGATATGCTCACCAAAGTTGGAGATCATCTCTTTCCAACTGATTTCATTATCCTTGATATAGATGCACAACATATGCTATTAGTTTTGTGGAGACAATTCTTAGCAACTGCAAGGGCATTAATGAATTTTGAAACAAAGTGAATTAATCTTGAGGGTGGAAGAAAAACAACAAAGTTTCACCATGAATGCTTCACTTAAGCAACCAGCTGACATTGATGAATGCAAAATGATAGACCATTAGAAAAGCAATAAGAACAAGAAAGAAGAGGTGGAATCGTTACGCGGGACAAGAATGCAACTCTCATAATCTAGAGGCTAAAAATGAGATAAAGAATCACTGCTAGTGCATCCAATGAAGGCTAGAAACTCTATTCAAGCCACTATGAGTAGTCAAAACATCAAAATCAAGTTAATGACTATAAATAAACGTTTATTGGGAGACAACCCAGTTTTTTTCACTTTTATTTATTTTTTCATTTAAATAATATAATAATTTTTATTCCTTTAGTAGTATAGGGTATCTTCATCCTCGTATTTCTCTTTAGGTTGTGTTTGGGCTTACTATAATTTTTTCCAAATTATGATTAACCTTTATTTATTTTGAAGGAGCATGACACATGAACACACTAGAAAAGAAAAAAGATATAGCAAGTGATCCAATACTTTCATGCCAGCCCATATACTATTTTGCATATTTACACCAGAGGTGTACTTAGTTTCTTTCTTTGCCCTTAATTTTTGTATATTACTTGTTGTATTTTTATACATTGAGGGCAATGTATGTTATAAGTTTGGGGTGAAAAGATATCGAGCTTTATCTATTGAGACTGTTTGGCGTGCTTGTTCGCGTGCAAAACAAAAAAAAATGGCAAATTTGAAAAGAATAATAATTTATTTTCAACATTATTAATACTTTTGTGAGCTTATGTAGGTTAGATAAATTTTCCTATTACGATTCATATATTTAGAACAATGTATTAGGCTACAAATTGTGGAAAAGTTGCATGTTGGGGTTTATATATGCTTATTCATGTAACATTTGACATTTTTTGTGCACACGATTTATGTTTTGCAACATGAAAGATTAATTTCATTCAAAATTCGAATAGGTTTAAAAAAATAATTGAACTTAGATGCTACATCGAAACAACCACTAAACTATACATCCGTCAACTAAATCAAGGATAGTTTGGGGTGGTTGAACTATTGTACAAAGACATAAAGATAAATGTGGATTCTATATGTGTTAAATTTTGTGCAAATCATTTAAGATCAATAAAATGAAAATTAGGTGAAAAATCTTAAGTTACTGTCGATTTTTGAGAATAAGTATTTAATGAGGGGTAATGCACTAATAATTACATAAAAAATGTCTCATTGTAAAACTTCTCTTCATAGCCTTTATGACGTAGGTGATTAAACCTGTAAGGTTATCTAAAACCTGGTGCCTATAGTCATCTAATTTAGGAGTATCGGCCAAACACTTATTTGAGAGAATTAGACTTTTAAAAATGTATTATTAATTTAGTTGATTTTTGGAGGTTGAAGTAGTAAAAAATAAGGAGAACCCTCATTTATTGATATGTTGAACTATAATTAGGTAATGATTAGTATAGAAATTCAACCTCAGATTACATCTTGGGAAAAAAAGTTTAAAAAATGATAAGTTTGAAGTTGTGAATCTTACGAGAAAAGTAATGATAAATTTGACTATTAAGGTTCGGGAATTGAATCACTTTACGAATTTTCACATATACATATACATCGGTTTTGCATTGAATAAGTAGAAATTAATTTTAGCAATGTGATTTTGAAGGCAGATTATCTAACCATGTTTTTTTTTTTAATTATTTAAGTCAAAATTTATTTTGTTTGAAGACAAACATTTGTTCACTTTTGGAAACTTATGACTTAATTAGACCGTTAAGATTAATTATAATAAATTTTGATGACTTACGAATTAATTAAAAGTTAATTTTTTATTTTAGGTAAAACTAGTGGCAAATTGGTAGAATTGGAATAAATGAACGAAAAATGGGCAAAAACGAAAGAAATCCAAAATTCGGGGATCAAAGTGTAACATCCAATAGTTATTTCGGACCATAAAATGACGATTGAAGATCACATATGATCAATTGGAGGTCAAATGAGTTAAATATAGTTTAAGTATTTCACAAATTAATTTTCAACCGAAAAAGTTATTCTCCGAATTTTCAATCTCGGATTGAGACCCATTTTTTCGGGTATCAAACGTTTGAATTGAAAATTTCAATTTTAGAGGAACTGTAGCACTTTGATTATCTTTTCAACACACTTTAAATCACCTCAATCGGATATCGAGAGAGAACGTTAGGACCAAAATATCAAAAGTTGCTCAAGGACGAAACGACGCAAATAGGCACGCGCTCGCGGGAAATTCAAGCACGCTCATGAGACCTGTTTTCACCAAGCTGGGACGTTATGTGGCACATGCACAACTCATATTGCAATGTTAATTCTGGGACCAAGCTTGCAATATTCGATTGCGACTCAAATTCTTTTTTAATTCAAACTTTTCACGCGTTTGACTTGATTTTTGGACTCTTATAACAAAACTTTGACCAAAACATTTGGGATTTATCTAGTCTCTAGATACATAATAATATCATAAAATTCATCAAGAACAAGGGGTCAATTGTTATATTTTGATTGAGAAGATCAAATCCTAGAAAGGAATTAAAATCAATTGCATCAAAATTGAAGAATTCAACTTTGGAATTGAATATTAAGAATTCTTGCATTATTTCATGATTCGGGTGATGACTTTTCATTATTTTTTCTTATAATATATTTAAAAGCATGTTAAGCTAGACCCTTTTTGTATTGGACGAGATGAATACTATTGTTTATTTGTTTTAAATTCAAGACTAGTAATTTAGTTTATTTATTACGTTTCTTGATTAATTTTGTATACCCATTTCATTATTTAAATAATTTTCCATCAATTAGATAATTAATTGCTTATTTTAATGTTAAGAGACTCACAATAAATTTAAATTTGTCAAAATTAACATATGTTTAATACATGTTAGGAATAACATTTATCACGTATACAATTATATAAATAATCTGAAATTTATTGCATTCTAATCATTCGAATTCGGGTTAGGACTAGATTCGGGTTGTGGTTATGATAGATTTAATTTGTCTTGCAGAAAAATATATATCATAAAAGCATGAACGAAATTAGATTACAAATCAATAATTAAAATAGATATCAATAGGCAGATTCGTAAATCCAATGTAATCATTCATATTTTGATACAAAGATACTTTTTACACTGCTTTCTTCGACAATTTAGTATAAAATAAAATCAAAATCTCTTTTGTTTCAATAATTTGAATTTCATATAAAACTAGTACACATTAATTGAAAAATATTTCCTGTGTGACGATACCCTGAAGTCATCAAATCTATTTCTTGTCAATGATTTCGTACGCTTGCGGATTTCACACGAATAAAATCAAACATGCACTAAGCTTTTTAAACTTAGATAAACACGCACTTTGATGAAAAGTAGGGTAATAAGGCCTTTTGTAGTGTCCCTAGCTCAAGTGCATGGAGACAAAGATGCTCATCGATCAATTCACACAATTTTTATTGCTTTTTCCAAAGTATGTCAAATAAACTGAAAATAGGACCCTCCACAAATCACACTCAAATTTTAAATGCAGAATCAAGAACCCACTTTCATGCACAAAAAGATGCCCCTTCGAATCAGAACCTAACATATTTTCCTTTTCATCGAAATCTTCTTTTTAATTGAATCACACCCATGAAATAAAGAGGATAGGAACAAACAATATTTTCAAAAAAGCTAGAGAATTATTTTTCTTTGTGGGTCAATGAAAAATATAGATGCTATGTGCAATAATAAAGCATTTGTATATTTATCAAATTTCTCATATATTCACAATACGCCCAAAAATAATAATAATAATAATAAAATAAAACGATAAAAAGAGGGAGTCAACGTACTACTACCTAATAAGTGATTAATCAGTAAGCACTAGCTATTGTTGTACAATAAGCGATTATTTGTGTAGTACTAGTTCTCCTTTGTTACTCTAAGACCTTATTTGGACTGTTTGGCGACTTGCAACAAGCAAATCTACAAGGGTCTGCCTCATGAAGCAATTGAACGACTTCATTCATTGTTGGGCGGAGTGTCGGGGTTCGACACGTGCAACGTATCGCAATGCGGAGTACCTTAATCATCTCGTCCTTGAATGATTCGGATAATCTTTTGTCTAAAATCTCCATTGTACCTTCTTTAGTCTCCACTTTTGTCAAAACCCAGTATATGATATTCTTGTTTTCTCCAAACTCTGCCTCCACGGGCTTCTTCCCCGTTATTAATTCCATTAGTACAACCCCGAAACTATACACGTCACACTTGGTCGTCGCCTTGGAAGAATATGCGTATTCTATCACAAGTAGATAAACTGAATGAGAGAAACAAGGAACCTAAAAGGAATTTTAAAAACTTACTAGTTCATAGTGAGAGTAAATCAGTAAAATAAGCAAACACATTAAGTAAGGTGAATCACTAAATTGTATTAGGTGAATTACCTGGTGCCAAGTAACCATATGTCCCTGCAATAACAGTAGTTGTAGAATCTTTTGATCCCCTTGCTTGCAAAACCTTAGCAATTCCGAAGTCTGCAACCTTGGCCTGATAGTCAATATCGAGTAGGATGTTTGTCGACTTGATGTCTCTGTGAATTATTGGTAGCATCAGATCATGGTGAAGGTACGCCAATCCCTGCGCTATCCCAAGTGCAATCTGATGTCGAATGGGCCAATCCAAAACTATTTTTCCTTTATGAATTGCATCCCAAAGGTTTCCATTAGGCATGTACTCATAGACCAGCAAACTGCAGTCCAAACTCGAGAAATAACAGTACAACTTGACAATGTTCTTGTGCCTTATGCTTCCTAGAGTTTCAACTTCAGTTTTCAACTCCTTGTCCATAGTCAATCGATCCTCCAGTGAAGAATCTTTTGGTTTTGGACTCCACAACTTCTTAACAGCAACAACTGCTCCATTGTTCAACTCGATTTTGTATACTGATCCTGATCCTCCATATCCGACTATATTTTTATCTATCAGGGATTCAATGATCTCATGCTGATTAACATACAATGGATGGAAACTTTTAATATCATACGAGTAAACTGAGGGGGATACGGTATCGTCGTTGTCCATCATCCTCCTTTCTTTACTAAACCATCGTTTCAGAAACAGGATGATACCAACTATAACAATTCCTACTGAAATTCCTATCACCCAAACGCAGTTTATTTTCTTTCTATTATAAGCTCGAGAACAATGAGAGAAATTTGGGACTGATGAATCTAGATCAACAGGTATGCAAAGGCCTGGATTGCCTGAAAAACTTTCTAACAATCCTCCCTTTATGAACGACAGGGGTATAGGACCAGAAAGGAGATTGTTCGAAAAGTTCAACGAATTAGGTAACAATTCAGAAAGGCTTTCTGGGATATTCCCCGTCAAGAGATTGCTCGAAAGATCAAGAACATTAAGAGATTTAAGTGAACAAAGCGATTCCGGGATGGAAGAGTCTATTTTGTTACCTTGCAGTAGCAACAAATTCAGCCTTCTGAGGTTGCCAATTTCAGAAGGTAATCGACCAGACAGGAGATTGTCGCTGAGATCAATTTTCACTAAATTGATTGTCAGAGAAATTTCAGAAGGTATAACACCAGAAATCCTGTTGCCCTGCATGAACAGCTCTGATAAATTCTTAGCATTTTGAATAATTGAGGGGATAGAGCCTGTTAAATGATTATATCCCACATCAATAATTGATGCATGAGGAAGAGCTAGAATCCCATCTGGTATTTTTCCCTCCAAATTATTATAACTAACTCGAAACCGGATTACAGACTCGCATTTTGCATAACTTTCAGGCAGTTTTCCCGAAAACATGTTCTGCAGGACAAGAAGATACATCAGTTTGCCACCACTACACAACCCCTCCGGAAGATTCCCGTACAGCTGGTTTTCCGACAAGTCCAAGCCTCTGATGGCTGATGACGTACCAAGACTCTGTGGGACTTCCCCTGTCAAGAAATTGTCGTAAAGGGATAACGTGTGCAAAGTGGTGGAGTTCGTGATAGTAACCGGAATTTCTCCCGAAAGACTGTTGTTGTAAAGCTGCAAGACTAGAAGATTTTGAAGGAGAAATATTGAGCCTGGAATTTTGCCTTTGAACTTATTGACAGACATGTCCAAATCTAAGAGTGCAGTTAAATTTCCGAGTTCCTCGGGTATTTCTCCTTCAAGTTGGTTATAGTAGAGCTCAAGCTGCTGCAAATTCTTTAGCTGGCCGAGCTCTGCGGGAATTCGGCCTACTAGGTAATTTCCACTTAATTCAAGATCAATCAGAGAAGTCATATTTCCTACAGAGGGTGGAATTTTGCCTTGCAGCATGCATGTTGTCAATATCATGTACTCAAGTTTTGTCAGCCTGGAAATATTCTCCGGCAGATTCCATAAATCGAAACCACCATTTTCGTTGAAATTCAAGACCTCGAGATTATTAAGATCGGTGACTGACATAGGGAACTCGCCTGTAAAGTGATTATATGAAAGATCAAGTATCCTCAACGATTTCAAAGGTGACAAATCTGGCAACTTTCCAGTGAAATATGTAGAGGTCATGTTCAGCTCCTCCATGAGAGAACAGTTGATAATTCCACGGGGGAATTCACCATGGAAGTTATTGTGGCCTAGACGTAGAACGTGTAGTTTAGGCAAATACGAGCATACTTGTTCAGGAAAGTTTCCAGAAAGTGACCATCCAGAGATATCAATCTGAATAATGTTTTCTTGATCATCACAGCCAATTCCAGTGTAATTGCAATAGGAAATTTCTTTGCTGACATCCCAATTGATCAAGAAGTCCCCTGAGAGTGACTTCTTCACAAGAGTCAAGAATTCAGACTGGCTAGTAGTGGTTGCTCGGCACAAGCAGTACGCATATAGCAAGGTCACAAGTACCAAAAAAAGGCGCTGAAACACCATCATAGACGATTTGAGAGCCATCATGGTAGCCGACTGGAGAATTGGACTCAATTACGAAGGAAAAGAGGGGGATGCTAGTTAATTTGGTTGGTGCAAAGGAGAAGGATGAAGTGAAGAATTATATAAGTGGGATGATAGATGGGAACACTGGGTGCAGTTTTAAGCAGTAGCAAGCCTTGATGATGGAAAAGGGAGATTCTTGCAGTGGTGTTCATGGTGACCAGTGAGATGGCGATGTGCATATTTGCATAAAGAAGCTTTTATGTTCATACCCCCACTCATACTCTCACAGAATAACATCAACTAGACGAGTTGGTACTTCAAGGCAAGAAAAATACACACTGCATTTGTTCCTTGTACATAGCAAGTATAAAGAATAATGCATTTATTGCCCTTAAATAATAGTAAAATGAGTCAATTAATAAATTATTTTTATCATTAATCTTCTACGTAATCATTAAGTGGTACTCTATAAATCAAAATGGTAAAATGAGTATTACACCAATATCTTTATGTTAAAAGTTAAAATGTGTTTTTTATTTAAATATTTTTATAATGTGGTGTAACGATAAGTTGACATGTCAAACAGTAATTATGTAGAAGATTTGTTGTGGTATGATTATCACTTAAATAATTTTTCATCAATTTGGGAGACTATGTAATATAGTGGTGAAATTTAAAAATAAAATTGAAGTTCGGTTACCCAATTAAGACTAAATTGAAATCCAATTGCCCAACCGAAATAAATTAAAGTTATGTGACCTAACTTTACTCTATAGTTTTGTTTAATATATCTAGTACACGTGCACTACATTTAGAGGTGTATATTCGTGATCGTAAGTAATAATGAGATAAGGATATTGTTATTGAGGATAAATCAAAACGTGTAGCATTCCCCACTTATGAAGTGAGTAGTTGATTTCACAATCTAAAATGTAATGATATTTATATGGAAGAGTTGATGTTTTGTTAGGAAATAAATCATTGAAGACTCTCTACACAGATTCCACATGGATAGCTATTTAAGTTTCAGTGGTTAATCTCTAACATTTGGTATTGGAATTAGCCTTTCGACTTGAGGTCATCATATTGTTTTATATGAGGATAGTCAAACTTAGGTGATATTGAACCCCTGTAGCCCCATTATTCTCAAAACTTATTTTCAACCACATATTCTTCCATAAAATAATTTTACACGTAAATTCATGATTTTCCCTATTTTCTAACCACGCAATCTCCAAAAAATATTATTCCAAAATACATTATCCCCAAAAAATGGGGCTCAAACAGATATTGAATGTTGCTTCGCCAGAGTCGCTAATACATCATCGTTTGGATATGTCAAAAATCATAAAAAGTGTATGAATGATCAATAGAGGATTCATCACTCTGAGATAGTAAGAGAATATGATCTTCATTTTATACGCTTAAGTTGATATTGAATTCTTGACTAAAGTAAGTACGTAAGTTGAAAAGAGTTTCGACGATTATTAACTTAGAAGTGGAATGAAAGATATGACCGATTAATCGAGATTGACACATATCCATATCTCATAAATCGAATAATATTGATGAAGGTATTATGGCTTCATGGTAAATGAACAAGTCTTTTTTTTCACACTACGTGATATTTCACATCATATGTGTTGCTCGACACATTGCCGATATCAATTGAGGACGACGAATGTGAATTTATATTTAATTTATGTGAATTAATGATAAATTAAAAGGGAATTTTTTTTTTAATTTATCTTATTTTAATTAAATAAAAATAATAATTCATGTAAGTCGATATTGTGATTGAAAACTTAATGGGTCACATAAAAGGAAAAACTAGAAGAATAATATTACAACCTAATTAATTAACAAGTGCGGAACATTTGTAGAATTAATTAACGGGAATGTTTATTTATGGGCTTAAATTTATTATTCAGATTAATTCACATATGGGCCAAGTTTAATTAATTAGATTAGTCAATGGACCGACTTATGTTTAATGGGTAGGTCAAGCCCATTTGAATATCTATAAATAAACAATTAGGGTCCGAGTTTTTCATTATTACTATCACAATTACATTGCAACAAAATATTACGTTACAATATCATGACAATTTTGCTACCACAAGAAAGAGATATCATAATCTCTCATGCTTATTCTTTTGGGTAGATTATCATTGGAAGTTGTATAATTGGACAGCTGCAGTGTGGAAAGATAGTTGTAGATCAAGATTTAAAAGGAGGAGCAAAGATCGTGATTGTTTGTGATCAAGATTATCAAATGAGTTTAAAGAACTAGCTAAAAGTATAATTATAATTACGATTTCTATCTAATCACAAAGACGATCCTTGAAAAGAATTGAAAAATATTTTAAATTTCTCCATCCACATATATAAGTGAATTCCCAACAGAGCATGTTCAACAAGCCTTGATTCCAATTCGATTTATGCAAATCGTCTTGGCAGCTATTGAACAAAATGATTTGATAGCAGTTGAGCATATCTCAAGCTTTAACTATAATCTAGTCCCTCGATCATTTTGGTAACAGCCAAGTGATATCCCTCAATCGTAATCTATCCCTAAGACCATCTTAGTAGCTTCCAATCGATATGCCTCAATAGCAGTTGAGCTTCTCTCAAGCTTCAATAGCAATTGAGCCAACAATCACCTTTATAACAGCCAAGCGAAATGTATCAATAGCAGTCGATAGGAGTCAAGCTAATAGATTACCTTGCAGTGGTTAGGTATCCATTTATCCTTATCTTAATTGAGACGATGTGGCAAATTGGCAAGCGAAATACCTTAACAATAAAATGTGTATTTTTCAAAGACTACTAAGCAAGCTAATGATGGCCTATTCTAAGATATTTAGATGCAATGTCGCAAAAAGAAATTGACAATTGCTGAAATACAACTCAAGATTCAATCAATGATCGACCGTTTGCTTATATTCAAAGATAAAAAAATACACTTCTACAGACAGCAAACGACATAGTCGAACCATATGTACAGAAGAGTTAAATTCTTTTGAATCAGCATTATATCCAAACTCATTTCTCCCCTTTGAATCGAGGATGTAGTTGGATTGTTCGCATGTGTCCTAAAAGGTGCCCCATCTGGTTGTTATTGAAGCAATTCAGGCAGGTTACACCTTGAGATATATGATACTTGTGTTGGAAAATATTGAATGAAAGTAGTAAAGTGACAGTTTATCCGTTGGCGGTTTCGTCCATTCATATCACAATAAGTTCCATCAGGTTTTTCTTTAATGATGTAACTCCTATATTCAATGTATTAATAAGCATGCTCATGTTCTATGAGTATAAATAGAGGTTGCTCTAAAAAAAAAAACAAAACAAAACCCTCTTTCCTTCCTCATTCAATAAACAAATAACAGAAGCATCATTTTTGTTCTTTTCTTCCTTTTCTGAATTCTTTGACAGATAGAGAAATACACGGCTAGTTCATAGGCGGTTAACGTAGTGCAGCGGGAACCGACAACCGATTGTATCCTAGGAATCGAACAAAGATCAAAACCTCGTGCACTTCGATGAGGCGGCGAATTCGATTTAAGGAAACTGTGTAAACACAGGCCTTCGGTTTGATTAATATACTTTGATTCTCCAATTATTTCCCTACAAGCTTAAATTGAATCCATTTCGGGGAAAACTCGTTTATTGTCTTTTTTTTCCTTTGGTTACTGGTTACTGTTTCTGTTCTTTATCTCCTCAGCTTCAGTTTATTTGCTATTTACATAATCTATTTAATTAATTACATGCCATAAGTTTATTCGTTTTGAATCAGTAAGGTTGAAGGAAAAAAAAACTGATTTACAGGAATTTTTTTTTTCAATTTCGTTACTGCTACTTTGGTTTTACGGAAAGGTGGCTTTGCATGGATTTATATGTGGTTTTACATGGTTAAATAGGTAGTTTTGCATGGTTTAAATAATTGGTAATGATTTTTTCATGATTTGGTAATGATTATATGATTATATCATTTCGTCATGATTAGTTAACTTTTGTCAATCATTAGTTGCATGATTAGATTATTATTGTTAACTTTTCCTTTTTATGATTGATTTTAATCATTGGTTAATTATTTTTAATTATTTCCAATGATTGTTAAGTTGTTAATAATTTGACAAAATAATCTGTTCAAAAATTTTATTTTTTTCAAATGGATAACTTAGATCTCGAATTTATAAGTATTCTAAATTATTTGTTGCTTGTTCTAAGGTTAAATGACGTCACATGGAAATGACGATGTGAACAATGGAAGCAACACTGTTGGGACCACTGGTAACCCTGTGGGGACCTCGACGGCATTCCTCCCATTGATGGGACAATCGGTGACGGAATTCCTCATGTTGGAATGAACCCCACTTTGCCTACGGCTACGGCCTCGGCAATCCAATTTGGCACAATACCCTTGCCAGTACCTAGGGCTACGGTCTCGGTACCTTTGCCATCGTTTCCGGCACCATTTTCGGTGAATCATGCAATTCGACCGGATAAGTTTGCTAGCACTGATTTTAAGACATGGCAGAATAAGATGATTTTTTATCTTACTACTTTGGGCCTTGCACATTTCCTTACCAAGGATGCTCCTTTCGTGGCTGAAAACAACACTGATATGTATAGGCGTGCGGCCTGGGATGCATGGAAAAGTGCTGATTTTTTGTGTCTCAACTATGTCTTAGATGGCCTACAGAATTCTCTATATCATGTGTATGTGGTAAAGAAGTCTGCTAAGGAGCTTTGGGAGTCCTTAGAAAAGAAGTACAAGTCTGAGGATACTGGGTCCAAGAAATTCTTGGCCAGTCGGTGTATGAACTTCGAAATGGTTGATTCATGTTCAATGGTGAGCCAAGTGCAGGAGTATCGAGTGCTCTTGTAAGAAATGTATGCTGAGGGTCTGATTATGTCAGAATCTCTACAGGTGGCTACTGCTATTCATAAGCTACCTCCTCAGTGGAAGGCTTTCAAAAGATATTTGCAGCATAAGAGGAAAGAGATGTCTATCGAGGATTTAATTATCAAGTTGCGCATTGAGGAGGATAATAAAAAAGCTGAACGTAAGTCAGGGAATTCTTACTCTGAGAAGGCTAATGTATTGGAGCACTGCTAGAGTTCTGGTACCAAGAGAGGTCATTCCTTTAAAGCCAAGTAGGGTAATAGAAATTGGAAAGACAAAAAGCAGACCACGAAAGGGTCTCAGTTGAAGTCTACCGGTGGGGTAGGAAAGAAGCCTAAGTTCCAGTTCAATGGAAAGTGCTTCAATTGTGACAAAGTTGGGCATCGATCAGCAGACTGTCGTCAGCCTTGGAGGGATAACAAGCAGGGCCTTCAGGCTAATATGGTTGGAAATGAGAGAGATCATTTCTCAGATGACATGTCTGACCTAAACCTTACTGTGGTAATTAGTAAGGTTAACTTAGTGGGGTCTAACCTTAAGGAGTGGTGGCTAGACACTGGGGCCACTTGCCATGTCTGCTCCAACAGGAGCATGTTCACTACTTTCACACCATTTACAAATGGTGAAAAGTTGTTTATGGAAAACTCTGCAACTTTTGAAGTGCTTGGTAAAGGTAAGGTGATCCTGAAGATGACCTCTGGCAGAGAGCTTACTCTGACTAATGTGCTGTATGTGCCAGAGATTCGCAAGAATCTGGTCTCTAGGTCTCTTCTGAGCAAGAATGGGTTCCACATGGTGTAACGTCTCGAACTTGAGCTTCGAGTGTCACATACTAACGTAATAACTTCAGTCTTTGTTACATGTAAAAACTCTTAAATAAAATGTAATGCATTCCAGAAACCTATTTTTATTTCAAAGTAAAATATCTCTATAAAGTTTAATGGTTAGCAGAAGTGCATGCTGATTTGAAATTATTTTTTTCATATGCGGACGTAGTGCTGTTACGGCTAGTTTGGGCAGCCAGTTCAAACATTTTTATAAAATTCACCCCAACTCCGTTTCCTATGAAATTTGTGGCATTTGAAAGATATTTCCAAGTAGTTTTCCAGGTTAAAATATGGAGAGTTTCCAAGATCATATGATATGGACGTTTCATTAAAAACAGTGAGGTACTGCACAGAAATTTCAGATTGACCCTTCGACACTTAAAAATTTATATCTCCGGCCACAGACATTCAAATTGAATGATTCTTGTGCTAATATTAAGAAAGCTCACAGAGGAATGTGGTAGTATTTTTAGGGTCTCAAATAGGTGTTTATAGAGTTAGTAATAGCATTTTAAACTGACCCCAAAAACTGTCCAGTTTCTGTCTCTTTTACCGTTTCAGGAAAAAGTCTATAGAAATGTCTTTAAGCACAACATGAAAGATATGATTACCAAATATACATCTAGTAACATATTACATCATGCCACATACATTCTTATAATTAATGCCACCATAAACAAAACATAAGGAAGGCAGTCTTTGAACAAAATATACAGGAAGGAAGTTTAGATACAAAATAACTTTGTCCCATCATCGAGTAGGTCGACCAACTTCCACCAACTTAACTCAACGATCATGGATCTGAAAATTTAGTATAAATGACTATGAGTATAAATAATACTCAATAAGATACCATGCTCGAATTTAACATGTTAATACTACACAAAAGAAAGCATTCAAACACATACTTGCATATTCCGGCTTGCCGGTCCCTTCGGACTTGTCCTAATAAATAGATATCTAACTTTGTGGACTTGTCCACAACTTTCATATTATGGTGCTCATGCATAGCTTAAGCATAAATATTACCATAAAATCCTACCATTTGAGCATAGAAAGTATCTTACCTTAACACTTGGGGTTGAAAATTGTACTTGCAAATGCTAGCCTTTGTTTTCCTTTTTCAAGTATCCTATCTTTCTATTGTTTGCAAGAAATATTCTGGTTTCAAAAGACATTTGCAGTAACCTTTCTTAAGTATTTAAAGGCAAGAAAACCTATGACTAAGCAAGGTGTAAAGGGTGACTATTTACCAAACTAAAACTTGTTGCCTACATCTACACGTGTGAGTTGCATAGATGTTTTCCTAAATTTAACTAAACAGCTCATGCATCAATTAAACACTTCATGATAGCTTGTTACTACAGGTTGACACCACATGCTTGCTTGTTACTACAAAGATGACCATATCATGTTTGCCTTAGCCACCTCATGCTAGCTTAAATATTTAACCACCTCATGCTAGCTTATATATTTAACCAAAACATGAAAACGTGGTAGTCACTAATAGTTTGGCCAAATAAAATTTGAAAAGTTACATTACTATCCTGAAACAATTAAATGAGCAAATTAAACGAGCATAAAATTTTGGAGTATTACATCCCTCCTCCCTTAAAAAAAATTTCGTCCTCGAAATTACCTCGAACTTGGTTGAAAAGTTCTGGATACTTGGTCTTGATTTCCTCTTCTCTTTCCCAAGTTGATTCTTCGACATTATGGTTTCTCCATTGAATTCTTACTAATGGAATTTCTTTTGTCCTCAATTGTTGGACTCTCCGATCTAAGATTGCTACTGGTTTTTCTTCATAAGTCATGTTCTGTTTGATATATAATGGTTGATAACTAACCACATGACTTTGATCTGATACATATTATCGAAGCATTGACACGTGGAATACATCATGAATTGCTGATAGATCTGGTGGCAGAGTAATTCGATAGGCTGAACTTCCAACTTTTTGCAAAATTTCAAAAGGACCCACGAATCTTGGTCGAAGTTTTCCCCTCTTTCCAAAATGAAGCACTCCCTTCATCGGTGACACTTTCACGAAAACTTTATCACCAACATTAAACGCCAAATCTTTTCTCCTTTTATCAGCATAACTTTTTTGTCGGTCCTGGGCTGCCTTGATTCTAGCTTTTATTTTATCAACTGCTTGACTAGTTTCCTCAATTATTTTCGGTCCTAAAACTCTTCGCTCACCTACCTCATCCCAATAAAGAGGAGATCTACATCTCCTGCTATAGAGAGCTTCATAAGGTGCCATCTTTATTGTAGCCTGATAGCTATTATTATAGGCAAACTCTACCAGTAGTACATAATTTTCCCAACTGCCTCCTAAATCAAGGACGCATGCCCGCAGCATATCTTCCAAAGTCTGTATAGTCCTCTCCTATTGTCCATCAGTTTGCGGATGAAAAGCTGTACTGAAGTTTAACTTGGTACCCATAGCTTTTTGCAGACTTTTCCAAAACTTTGAGGTACATCTTGGATCTCTATCAGATACAATTGAGGCTGGGGGACCATGTAAACGGATGACCTCTTTGATGTATAATCGTGCGTATTGATCCATACTGAAATTCACTCTTACTTGTAGAAAATGAGCTGACTTTGTTAACCGATCCACTATAACCTACATAGCATCATTTTCTCTAGCTGATTTTGGAAAACCCATAACGAAATCCATAGTGATATGCTCCCATTTCCATTGTGGAATTTTTAATGGTTCCAACAATCCTGATGGCCTTTGATGTTCAGCTTTCACTTGTTGACAAGTCATGCACTTCCTAACAAAAAGACCTATGCATCGTTTCATATTTCTCCACCAAAATATACTTCTTAAATCTTGATACATTCTTGTACCTCTTGGATGAGCAGTATATGGAGTTAAGTGTGCTTCTTCAAGAATTTATTTCCTCAATCCCTCATCTTTTGGTACACACAATCTTCCCCTAAAGAGTAAGGCTTTATCAAGGTCTAATTCAAAATCCTTTCGCTTGTTAGTACCAACTTCAGATTTAATCTTTTGTAGGAAGGAGTCACCATCTTGTGCCACCCTTATTCAATCTCTAAGGGTTAGTCGAATCATCAGAGCCGCTATCCTGGTGATAGTTTTGGTTGGTGGAGCAATTACTTCTAGATGTAAGTTTTCGAAATCCTTTAACAGCTGGTCCTGTATAGTAATTAATACTGCTAATTGTCCAACTGTCTTTCTGCTAAGAGCATCTGCAACTACATTAGCTTTACCAGGATGGTAAAGGATATTGCAATCATAATCCTTCACTAGCTCGAGCCATCTCCTCTGCCTCCTATTTAATTCTTTTTGGGTGAAAAAGTACTTCAAACTCTTATGATCAGTATAAATATCACACTTACTTCCATATAAGTAATGACGCCATATCTTAAGGGCATGAACTACCGCAGCCAATTCTAGATCATGTGTTGGGTAGTTTTGTTCACATTGTTTCAATTGTCTGGAAGTGTAAGCTGTAGCGCCCAGACCCGCATGGTTCGAAACGTTACAAGACTTGCTTTACTTTAGTCGTAAACTTAATAAGTTACGATACCTTAAGCGGAGAGTATAAGATTTTAGTTTAAGAATTTAATTCAAGACTTATTTAATTCTGTATAACATCATTTCAATACTAGAACCACATAAAAAAAAATGTTTTTGAATTATTCCCATGCATGTATTCATTTACTGACGTGAAGTTCTAAGTGGAAAAAAAAATGAATGTTGCTGTTTGACTTTCTATCTCAACAGCAGTAGTCGAAAATAAATTCTTTTGCATAGCTAACATCTCTGAAATTTCATGAAATTTTATAGTAAAGTAGGAAACTCTTTATACTATGACATATCCAAAAAGCAACTCCCGTCGGCAACATATGAGGTATAAAAATATTTTTTTCAAAACCTCGCAACGACACAGTTTGGAAGGTAACCCAGCGCGGTTTACTTAAAGTGATATATAAAATTCTACACATCAAATCAACATGATTTCAACTTTATGCAGTAGCTAACCCATGAGACTATCAAAATCCATTGGTTTTACCCAAAAATTTCAAGTAACGATCGAGTTCTGAATTTTCAAATCCGAGGGCAGAAGCTGGAAAACATCAACATTACCCGGCGTAGTTTACACTAAGTGACATTTAAAATTCTGCCAACATCGGATTGACGTGATTCCAAATTTATTCAATAGCTAACTTATGAAGCTATCAAATACCACTTGTTTTGTTGAAAAATCCCAAGTAACGATTAAGTTATGAATTTTTAAAATCAAGGCAGAATCTGGAAATATAATGAAACAGCAACATTAAATTGCCAACACTTGGTTTTTTTTGTGAACAGTGAATTGCAAAAAAATTTTATGAAACGTACCTACCTTTAAACACAACTTATTCATAAAGAAATGTGATTAGAATAGTTTCAAATATGACATTTCATAGAAATCTATTTAAAACAACGTAAACATTGCATAATCAAATTTAAAACGTTAAATCACCGGCTTCCCCATAGCACGTTGCATCATTCTTTACCATCATCCACGTCCCAAGCAAATCATATCAAATGAACCTGTAGAGAGGGAATTAACCCATGAGTTTGAAACTCAATAGATGTAACGCCCCAAAATTTCAAGCATCTTGAGGTGTTACCAAAATAATTTTCATGTATTTAACTGCGGAACTGTAAAATTCATTTCTTTCTAATAAACCAAACATTCATAATTTTAAATACGAATCATAAAATCGTGTCTTCGAAAAACAACTTAAACATTCTCCAACTAATAAATTTGCTAAATAAGGTTATTGGACAAATCAAACTAATAATGAACTTTAAATGGAAAGAAGCAAGACTTAATATTATTCTCGTAGGTGGAAATCCATTGGCAGTCCGCTGCACTATCCCGCCACAGATCCAATCGACCCGAACTAGCCTGTAAAAATTGTAAGAGTGGGTATTTTGAAAACACTACAGTAAGATACGTGCAGTTTCCATATGCAGTTACATAACAATAACATAGACAATTCATACCATTCTTCACATTTCTCATTTATGGAGTATATCGGTGGCCAATCGAGATACCCATCTCTTTACATTTCTCATTTCGTTACGTCGACCCGAAGGTCCATTGGCAATACATGCATAAATTATTGAACATAAAAACATAAGGAAACAAAACAACTTGCACAAAAAGTATCTTACCTCGATTGATGGAACGAGCTTTTGAAAATAAAAATATACTTAGAATTTACAACTGCTTTCTATATGAAAACTGTTGTGTAAAATTCTGTGTGAAGAATTGTGAGATATGGGCACACTATTTATAGGGAAAAAGTACAGTAGTTGAGTCATAATATAACTCTAATAAAAATCATATTTATTGTAATAGATAAGAGTTTGTTATAATGGTTGGTTAGAACTAGAATTTTGATAGGTCAATATATATTAAAGATAAACATGGCTAATATAACACAATATTATCTTCCAGAAAAATATACATATGTACACGTGCAATTGAAAAGAATAAGGAATGGTTAATTCATGATTATCTACTTAAATATTATAATATATTGCTAATTATCCTAAAATGACCATTATTAAGTAATAAAATAATACATATAAATACGTTTATTTGAATTGAAATAACTTGGGCTTAACTTATCCAAACTTATATTTTCTCGAGCCCAATAAACATTATTTAATGCGAGCTACAAAATGAGCCCAATGTTGATATACTTTTGATCACTCTATAAAAAGTTAAAAATTTGGCCAATTGAAACATAAGAATTTAAAAGATACTTTATTTTAGTCCATCAACTTTCAAAAATCATAAAATAAAATTTATAAAACAATTATTTTTATTCTAAAATTTTCGGGGTGTTACAATCTCCCCTACTTTAAAAAATTTCGTCCTCGAAATTACTTCAACTACTTGAAAAGTTTTAGATACTCGATTTGACATACTGATAACATAAAGTAAGAAAACTCATAACCATGCTAAATGAATAACATTTCTTTCCATACCTTGGGATCAATTGGAGAGTGGTCGAGTAGTGAGCGCTACGTGCCAATGATTCTTCATCTCATCACATGTTTAAGACTTTAAATTTTACATTGTCCGTAAATTTCTAATGTTTATGAAAATACTGCATTTTGTAATCGCAAAAAAAAAAACAGGATTTTTAAATAAATAAACAATTTTTTTTTTTAAATCTTGAAAGGTTTGAAATATTGTATTTCATCTCGTTAATTTGAATAATGCGCAATCAAAAGGCTTCCAAATGAGGAGGGGGGTCACAACGGACCGCTTAAATCTCAAACTCTTCTTAGACAGTTTAGGTCTTTTTGACAAAGCCTTTTAATTTTGCAATTACGCAAATTAACAAAACTCTAACGATAAATCGAACATGAAATCTCATTTTTTTTTAAAAAAACATCATCAATGGCTAAAAAAAATTCAAGTATGAAACTTAAACAATTTAAATTCTATACTAACATTACCAAAAGTTTTATACCTCAAGAAAGAAACAATTTGATAAGAATTGACTGCTCATAAATTTTTGAAAGAATTTCGGCTACTGTTAACGTGAACAGTGACAAGCGTCACTATTCACGTTTTGTCATTGTTCATAAAATATGTACTTTTTTTTAAAAGAGTCTACAGGAAAGTATTGCTCTGATACCAAACTGTAACGCCCCAAAATTTCAAGCATCTTGAGGTGTTACCAAAATAATTTTCATGTATTTAAATGCGGAACTGTAAAATTCATTTCTTTCTAATAAACCAAACATTCATAATTTTAAATACGAATCATAAAATCGTGTCTTCGAAAAACAACTTAAACATTCTCCAACTAATAAATTTGCTAAATAAGGTTATTGGACAAATTAAACTAATAATGAACTTTAAATGGAAAGAAGCAAGACTTAATATTATTCTCGTAGGTGGAAATCCATTGGCAGTCCGCTGCACCATCCCGCCACAGATCCAATCGACCCGAACTAGCCTGTAAAAATTGTAAGAGTGAGTATTTTGAAAACACTCAGTAAGATACGTGCAGTTTCCATATGCAGTTACATAACAATAACATAGACAATTCATACCATTCTTCACATTTCTCATTTATGGAGTATATCGGTGGCCAATCGAGATACCCATCTCTTCACATTTCTCATTTCGTTACGTCGACCCGAAGGTCCATTGGCAATACATGCATAAATTATTGAACATAAAAACATAAGGAAACAAAACAACTTGCACAAAAAGTATCTTACCTCGATTGATGGAACGAGCTTTTGAAAATAAAAATATACTTAGAATTTACAACTGCTTTCTATATGAAAACTGTTGTGTAAAATTCTGTGTGAAGAATTGTGAGATATGGGCACACTATTTATAGGGAAAAAGTACAGTAGTTGAGTCATAATATAACTCTGATAAAAATCATATTTATTCTAATAGATAAGAGTTTGTTATAATGGTTGGTTAGAACTAGAATTTTGATAGGTCAATATATATTAAAGATAAACATGGCTAATATAACACAATATTATCTTCCAAAAAAAATATACATATGTACACGTGCAATTGAAAAGAATAAGGAATGGTTAATTCATGATTATCTACTTAAATATTATAATATATTGCTAATTATCCTAAAATGACCATTATTAAGTAATAAAATAATACATATAAATACGTTTATTTGAATTGAAGTAACTTGGGCTTAACTTATCCAAACTTATATTTTCTCGAGCCCAATAAACATTATTTAATGCGAGCTACAAAATGAGCCCAATGTTGATATACTTTTGATCACTCTATAAAAAGTTAAAAATTTGGCCAATTGAAACATAAGAATTTAAAAGATACTTTATTTTAGTCCATCAACTTTCAAAAATCATAAAATAAAATTTATAAAACAATTATTTTTATTCTAAAATTTTCGGGGTGTTACAATAGATGTCATCGGTGCGTTTCGTTAACAAATTATAAAATTTCGAACTATAGATTCATACCGTCGCACGTAGATGGATTTCCGGCAAAATCCAATTTCTGTGGAGTTATGATTTAACATAATGCATAGAACCGGAGAATGATCATTCAAACTATAGTAGTGTCGTAAAACCGTGCCCGAAGGCACCAACTCATTCAAACTTTTAACGAAAATCATAATTTGAAAACGAAACAAACACTTGCACATCTACCCACCTTCTTTTGAAAGTATAATGTTGGATGATTGTTGTTGCTTCCTGACGGTATCAGAACTTTTAGAAATATGCTCCTCTCCTATTCTTTTGAAAATCTTTTTCCTTGATCAAAGTGTGCACTTTCTCCTTCACACCCTTGCTATTCTTTCAAACTTTACTTAACATAAAGATTTTTTTCAGAGAAAATAAGTGTAATTTTGGATTTGAGGAAAGGTGTAGTTAAAAAAATGTTTTTTTCTCTTCTTGTAACCTCCCTTTTTAGTGGAAAACTAAATGGAAGAGTTATATTATCATTAATCTTGTTAAATTGAGTCTTTAACTAGGAATTTGAAGAGTTTTAAGCCCAAAAAATAATTTTATAAAATATTTCATAAAAACATCTGCATGATGATTCGAACCTGGGTGGCCAATGGGAAATACCATTCAGATGACCATTGTGGTAACCCAATTATTCATTAAATCTTTGAAATCAAATTTACTTAAAGTTAATGTCTTAAAGTATTGGGCTTATAAATAACTTATGGCTTGTACTTTCATAACCCTAAATGGGCCGAGATTCCATAATTTATTTCTTAAATGGATTATACCAACCAAATTAAGAATATAAAATCTGGGACATTACATAAGCTATCACCTTTCCTTTCTGCATCAGAACACACCCTATGCCCTGTTTCGAAGCATCGCTGTATATAACGAAGCCTTCTGGTCCATCTGATACTGTTAACACTAGAGCTGTAACTAATCTTCGTTTCAGCTCTTGAAAGCTCTGCTCACATTTCTCTGTCCATTGAAATTTTATCCCTTTACGAGTTAATTGGGTCAATGGTCCTGCTATCTTAGAAAATCCTTCGATAAATCTTCTATAATAACCAGCCAATCCCAAGAAATTACGTATTTCTCCAACATTTGTTGGTCTTACCCAATTATTCCCCGCTTCTACTTTAGATGGGTCTACTTCAATTCCTTGTGTTGTGATTACATGCCCCAAAAAACCTATTTTATCCAACCAGAATTCACATTTCTTGAATTTAGCATAAAGCTTCTCTTTCCTTAAGGTTTCCAAGACAATCGTGAGATGTTTCTCGTGTTCTTCGTTACTCTTCGAATAAATTAAGATGTCATCAATAAAAACTATGACAAATTGGTCTAAGTATTTATGGAATACTCTGTTCATTAGATCCATAAATACTACTGGGCATTAGCGAATCCAAAAGGTATCACCAAAAATTCGTAATGCCCATAATGTGTTCTAAAAGCCGTCTTAGGGATATCATCTGACTTAATTTTCAATTGATGATATCCTGATCGTAGATCGATCTTTGAAAATACTGTAGCCCCCTTAAGTTGGTCAAACAAATCTTCTATTCTTGGAAGTGGATATTTGTTTTTGATAGTGAGGCGATTCAATTCTCGATAGTCAATGCATAGCCTTATTGTTCCATCCTTCTTTTTCACAAATAACACCGGTGCACCCCAAGGTGATACACTTGGTCTAATAAAACCCTTATCAAGAAGCTCCTTCAACTGTACCTTCAACTCTTGTAGTTCCAATGGTGCCATACGATATGGAGCCTTTGAAATAGGTGCTGCTCCTGGTACTAAGTCAATGGTAAACTCTACTTGCCTGTCTGGTGGTACACCTAGAAGATCTTCTGGAAAAACATCTTTATAGTGATGAACTATTCGAACATCCTCAACTGACAACTTATCTCGTTTAATGTCGGACATCGATACAAGAAATCCTTGACATAATTCCTTTCTCGACGTCCTTTCAACCTGAGTTGTTGACATTATACAAGGCAAAGTATTTGCCCTAGTCTCCGTAAATCGGAACTCTCTCTCGCTCGGTCTTTGAAAAATCACCACTACCTCGGTACAATGAATAGTTGCATAGTTTTTTGACAACCAGTCCATACCAAGGATAATGTCAAAGTCTTTTATTGTTAACAGAATTAAATCTACCGCTACACTTCTACCATCAATTTCCATCTTAAGGTCTCTAGATATTTGGTTAGCAACAAGTACCTTTCCAGATAGAAGAGAGATTTCTAAAGTATACGGAAGGAATTTACATTCCACTTTAGATTTTGCAACAAATGAAGAAGAAATGAACGAATGTGTAGCTCCAGAATCTATAAGTACAGATGTAGGCATATTGGAAACATAGACGATACCTGCTAGGACATTAGGGTCTCGCTCTGCTTCTTGCCTGGATAAGGAGAAACCCCTTGCTTTTCCTTTCTTGTCATCTCCAGCTTTCTGTGTCTGATTTTGAGGGCACTCTTTAGCAAAATGTCCTGATTTTCCACACTTGAAACAAAGATTTTTCCCTAGTAAGCATTCTCCTTTGTGAGGTCTATCGCACTTAGGACAACATTTATCACCACCAACTCCTACTATCTCTATCTTTCCTCTCTTTGCTGCATTGTTCATTTTTCCTTTACCGTTATTCTGTCTATCAAAGTTCCACTTTCTCTTACCGAAGAAATTTTGAACCTGATAAGAATTTCCAACATTTCGCGTTCTTTGATAAGAAATAGTCTGTGCTCGCTTCAGGACTTCTCGATAAGTGTTTAGCTCGAGAACTAACACTATATCACGAATATAAGGTTGAAGCCCATGTTCGAACCTTCTAGACTGCTTTTCCTCCTTATCTACTAGATTAGGAGCAAACCTTGATAATTCCTCAAATTTGCGCTCATATTCCACGAGGGTCATGGTTCCCTGCTAAAGTCTGAGGAACTCCATTTCCTTTTGATCTTTCACCGCTGTCGGGAAGAATTTTTCTTCTAAGAGTTCCTTAAACCTCGCCCAAGTTATAACCTGTTCTTCTGTAGGTGCTAACGACCTGGTAGTCATGTCCCACAAATGGCTAGCCCCCTTCTTTAACATAAACACTGAAAATGTTACCTTTTCAGCATCTTCGCATCTTATAAATTTAAAGATACGTTCTAGTTCCCGTAACCAGTCTTCCACTGCTAAGGGATCCGTGCTCCCTTCGAACGATGGAGGGTTCATTTGACAAAACTGCTCTATCATTACAGTTCGATCCCTCGAGTTAGGTACTATTTGAGGTTGAACAGCTCGTTGGTTGGGCTCCTGATGATCAGTTGGCATTTGTTGATTTAGTGTCCCTTGTCCAGTCAAAGGTGGTCCCTGTTGTTGTTGTTGTTGTTGTCCAAACTCCCGCATTATGGCAAGTAGTTCTTGTGCAAAGTTTGCTACATTAACTTCACCATCACTAGAACTAGCATTGGCTGGCATTTCCTTTGAACGAAAAATATTCATCTAGTTAGAATTACATTAAAATGTAACACTAACGTAGAAAAAGCCAAAGACAAAGACAACCTGCCTTTATATATATACATATATATATTATATTTTTTTTTCAACAAAATTCATGTTAAGATACGATACATACATTCAAAAGTAGATGTACGTATTCTATTCTATTCCTAAAACAAAGATAGCTAGATAAGATGGTGTCTAATCTTCTATTGCTTCTGGATCCTCCTCGGGGTCTTCATCTGGATCTTCCTCTGGTTTTTCCTACGGGTCTTTCTCTAACATGCCTTGCCCCGACCTGTCTAGAAATGGTACGGGAAGACTTTCATCGAAAACTTCGCAAAGCACTTAGCCAACGGTCCAATATCTAGCCTAGACTTGGTAGCTCGTAAACTAGTATTCATGGATAAGGTTATAGTCTTCTTAAAGTTTCACTGCAAATTGCAGCTAGTTTCATAACTTTCTCGAAGTAAATATGTAATGTCTTCATATGAAAGGTCATCATCAGACCATTGCACAATCTCATATATGACTGCAGACCAAGGTTCTGGAACAGTTTCATATAACCTCTGTATCTTCACCTATCCCTCATGACATGGTGTATTTCCCACAACATCTCAATAATGCAGTCTAGTAGATCAAGATGTTGCTCAAGGCTATGGAGCGGATGCATACGATAATTAAAATAAAATGCCAATAATATGTCCCGCTTCCGTGCATAACCATAAACTTCTGTCTTCGTGGGGGTTCTTATAATTCGTGCCATAACTAGGACAAAAAATTAATTATGTTACTCTACTAGGCTCTAATATATGATCTCAGACATGATTTGCTTCAAAGTATTCCTATATCCAACAATAGATATCGTAGTTCATTGGATAAAGAAAACTCATAAACTTTGAAAAAAGATTTTACCTGGATTGCTGGTTGGAAGTCAGTTGCAAGCTTGCTCGATGATGATGGACAATTTTTTTTTTATAATATATAAAGTTCATACTGAACTTATAATAAAAAAAAAAAAGTCTACAGAAAAGTATAACCGCTCTGATACCATGCTGTAACGCCCCGAACTTAAGCTTCGAGTGTCACGTACTAACGTAATAACTTCAGCCTTTGTTACATGTAAAAACACTTAAATAAAATGTAATGCATTCCAGAAACCTATTTTTAATTCATAGTAAAATATCTCTATAAAGTTTAATGGTCAGCAGAAGTGCATGCCGATTTGAAATTATTCTTTTCATATGCGGACGTGGTGCTGTTACGGCTATTTTGGGCAGCTAGTTCAAACATTTTTATAAAATTCACCCCAACTCTGGAATAATTCACCAAACTACCGCACCTTATTCACCTCAGGAAAACGGAATTGCTGAGCATAAGAATCGAACGTTGAAAGAAATGATGAATATTATGTTGATTAGTTCTGGATTACCACAGAATATATGGGGAGGAGCTATTCTTTCTGCGAATTACATTTTGAATAAAGTATTAAGAAAGAATATGGATAAGACTCCGTATGAATTTTGGACAGGTCGTACACTTTCGTATAAATACTTACGAATGTGGGGGTGTCTTGCAAAGGTCGCGGTGCCTCATCCTAAGAAGGTCAAGATTGGACCTAAGACAGTTGACTGTGTGTTCATTGGTTATGCACAAAATAGTAGTGCATATAGGTTCCTTGTGCATTATTCGAATGTACCTGATATTCATTCGAACATAATTATGGAGTCTAGGAATCCACAATTCTTTGAGAATATATTTCCTTGTAAATCTCCTAAATAGTTAACTCCTATTAAATGGACTATGGAATCTTCTGCTTCCGGCAGCAGTAAAGATCCAGTTGAAGAAGGTGAGGATGAGCCTAGACGGAGCAAAATGACCAAAACTTATAACATGTTTGGCCCTGATTTTCTCACATATTTGATGGAGAATTATCCTCAAAGCTATAAAGAAGCTATATCTTCTCCTGATGGTCATTTGTGGAAAGAATCCATCAAGAGTGAAATCGATTCTATCCTACAGAATCACACCTGGGAATTAGTAGATCTTCCACCAGGCTGTAAGCATTTGGGCTACAAGTCGATCTTCAAGAAGAAGATGAAAGCGGATGGCTCCATTGATAAATATAAAGCTTGGCTAGTAATCAAAGGTTATAAGCAAAAAGAAGGCTTAGATTACTCTGATACTTATTCTCTTGTGTCGAAAATAACTTCTATCCAGATGATAATTGCTATTTTGGCCTTGCGAAATCTAGAAATACATCAGATGGATGTAAAAATAGCTTTCCTAAATGGAGATTTGAATGAAGAAATCTACATGGAGCAACCAGAGGGCTTTTCGGCTCCAGGTCAAGAAAGGAAAATCTGTAAATTGGTTAAATCGCTTTATGGTTTAAAGCAAGTACCGAAGCAATGGCATGAGAAAATTGATAATGCTATGATTTCTAGTGGTTTTAGAATCAACGAGTGCGATAATTGTGTATATGTCGAGGACACTAAGATGGATATGTCATATTGTGTCTGTATGTCGATGACATGCTTATTGTCGGCAGCTCTGATAAGATTATCAAAGCCACTAAGAATATGTTAAACTCAAAATTTGACATGAAAGACATAGGTCTTGCGTATGTCATTTTGGGAGTAAAAATCACTCGAACACCAAATGGACTTACGTTATCTCAATCTCATTACATTGATAAGATACTAGACAAGTTCGACAAGTCGGATACCACTGTGGCCAGGACTCCAGTGGATTTGAGTCTCCACTTATCCAAGAACACTAGTGATGGTGTGTCACAGTTGGAGTATTCTCGGATAATTGGGAGTTTAATGTATTTAATGACTTGTACAAGACTGGATATAGCATACCCAATTAGCAGATTGAGTCACTACATGAGTAACCCAGATGCTATCCACTGGAGAGCCATCTTCAGGGTGTTACATTATTTGAGGTACACTCGTGATTTTGGACTGCATTATTCTAGGTACCCCGCAGTAATCGAAGGGTATGCTGATGCAAATTGGATATCAGATATGTTAGATTCAAAATCTACTAGTGGATATGTCTTCACTCTTGGTGGTGCGCTGTTTCTTGGAAATCATCCAAACAAACTTGTATCGCGAGATCTACAATTGAATCAGAGTTCATTGCTCTAGACAAAGCAACTGAAGAAGTAGAGTGGCTTCACCAGTTTGTTGAGGATATTCCAAGATGGTTAAAGCCTGTGCCTGCAATTTGTGTTTATTGCGATAATCAATCAGCAATTTGCAGGGCATAGAGCAATATGTATAATGGTAAGTCTCGGTATATTCGAAGACAACATAATACCATTCGACAACTACTCTCACAAGGTATTATCACTCTGGAGTAGGTGAAGTCAAATGATAATATTGTGGATCCGCTAACCAAAGGGTTAACTAGAGAGTTAGTTGAAAAAGCATCGAGGGGAATGGGGCTTGCATCCTATGACGTTGAAAGGTATCATGGAGGAAACCCAACCTAGCTGAATGGAGATCCCAGGATCTAGGTTCAAAGGGACAACTAAACCATATATATCTGTGTAAATCACTGAGAACGTTTTCCTTCAGCTCATTCCTATGGTGCTCACAGTGATTGGAAGATGCAGGTTAAGCTACACTTTTAATGACCTTTAAGCGTTGTTGTGAAATGCTGAGTTAAGAGGTCACCTATGTGAGTGTGAAGTGAGGCCGCTTCTATAAGAATTGGGAAGGCTACATCCTTGAATAAACACTTACAGAACCAGGCGACGTGTTTATGGCCAAAACGAACACAACATTGAGAACTAAGCTGTGTCTAGAATGGTCCTGTGTGAGGTCTACTGACTTGGTTTACACAAATGGAGAAATAGTTCAAGGCATCAGATCCACTGATTTGATAGTATTACTCAATAGATTTTCATAAGGAAAGGTTCAAAGCTAAATGTTACCTATCTTACGCATGATTGATTCGATTTACTCTCTCTTCTTCTCTCTCGAGTATTTGGTTTTTGCAATTTTTTCATTCATGTGGGGGATTGTTGGAAAATATTGAATGAAATATTGAATGAAAGTAGTAAAGTGGCAGTTCATCCATTGGAAATTTCGTCCATTCATATTCAATGTATTAATGAGCATGCTCATGTTCTATGAGTATAAATAGGGGTTGCTCTCGATTGGAAGAATACACAAAAAAAAAAAACCCTATTTCCTTCCTCATTCAGTAAACAAATAACAGAAGCATCGTTTTTGTTCTTTTCTTCTTTATCTGAATTCTTTGAGAGATAGAGAAATACACAGCTAGTTCGTAGGCGGTTAACGTAGTACAGCGGGAACCGACAATTGATTGTATCTTGGGAATCGAACACCGATCAAAACCTCGTGCACTCCGGTGAGGCGGTGAATTCGATTTAAGGAAACCGTGTAAACACGGACCTTCAGTTTTTTTTTGAAATACTCACGAAAAAATGAGAAGAACCACCACAAAAAGCATAATAAAAGGTAGATATTCTTCAATAGAACGATAATACCTCCATTTTCCCAAAAAAAATTGTTATGTTATTTAGATGACCAGTTGTTTTACATAACAAAAGAGACTAATAGGTAGCCGTAGCCAAGAAGAATAAGTCATATACAAAAAATAATGAAATTCTGAGTGGATGATCTTGCTCAAGGTTGCCATCTCTCTAAACACCAGTTTTGTCAATGCCATCATCTTTTTTGACATCCTTGTGGGAGTCTTCCTCCATGAAAAATATAGAGAACTCGCATCTCAATCGTGACTTAACTTTTTCATAGCCCATCTACATTCCCTCAATACCGTACCAGTACTTGAACACGTTGGTCGTGTTGTAGTTCTCGATGGTATTGATGGTGTAGGTCTCGAGTTGAACTTTAATATTTACAAGTTCTCTATCCACCTATACTTTCTTCCTCTCAACATTGGCCACTTTCTTTTTCGTAGCTCTTATAAACATCGGACTTTTTTTGGAAGGATGAAGCTAACTCTCACAATTTTTTTTCAAATTCATCCATGCGCCAAAAGGTAATTTTCTACGTGCTAATGAGTTGAAACAAAGGAAAGAAAGCCTCGATGAGCACTAGTTCGATGGAAATTGATGAGTATATTTCACTTATACTTTAGACATCATCTAAATTCAATATTTAACTAATTTCTATGAGTTTTAGAGATTTTTAATGTACATTTTGATGTGATATAGGTTGATTAAATTGAAGGAAATAAGCAAAAGTTGGCAAAATTGAATAAGATGGCTAAATTGTAAGAGATCCAAAGTTCGGGGACTAAAGTGTAAATACAAAAAAGTTGTGTCAAACCTCATAATGAAGATTCGAGAGTGATAGGAGTCAATTGGATGAAGAAAAAAGTCAAAGGGATGCAATATAGGCAAAGTATGATCACAGATCAATTTTCAACCAAAAAAGTTATGCTCTGGATTTTCAGTCTCATATTGAGACTCATATTTGACATAGCAAAGGTGTGAATTGGAAACTTATATCTCAATCCAAATTGCATCCCTTTGCGTTATCTTTCCAAGGCATCTTGAATCGCCTTAATCAGAAATCAGGACAAAAAGTTATGATAAGAATATTGAAGGACGTGCAATTCTAAATTTCCATCCGAAACTGGGCACCGCAGCTCCATCGTTGCTGAAATTCAATAGCAACTGGTGCTGTTGCGCCACGATTGTGGCACCAGGCACAGCTGGGTGAGAAAAAAGGTTTTGATTTTTTTTTTTTGGACTCTTTTCTTGTCCCAACACGACTCCAACATTTCCAAAACTTCAAAATACTATATATACAATCTTTACGACCTAATTATAGGAGGAGAATGGTTCAAGAGGCGAGAGGAAATTCAACACAATTCTTCAAGAAGGCAAGGAGGAAAAAATCAAGAGATTCAAGAACAAGACAAAGAAGAAAAAGAGAAGAAATTAAAGATTTGCATCCTAGTTTTTCTATTATCTTCCCTATGTCTTTTTAAATGAATTTTAGTATTTTCATATATTACATCATGAGCTAAATTCATTATCTAGGGATATATTGTAGCCAAACACTTGAGAAAATGGATTGATTAATGTTAGTTATTTATATTAGATTTTCAGCATGTGTTTATTTGTATTATAATTTTAATGATTTCAACTAATTGGCTACTAATTGAATGATTTTATGCTAGTAAATTTCGGCACTCAAGATAGGAGAGTTTTGGTGTGATCATAAGAATAACACAACATAGGAAATTATAGGTTTCCGGAGAAAGTATAATTCATTTGAAGCATGTTCCATTTAAGAAGGAATAGAGATATTGTAATTGAAATATAGGAAGAGTTTTTACTCGACAGTGAGGTGAAATCAATCCCTAGGCCTTCTCACATTGATAACTCTCATATAATTTGCCTTCTTTTACTTGAATTATCACACATCCACATTAATTTAGTATAGAAACATTGACTTTAGATTCAATTTTCTAGATAAAGTAAAAGCTGAAATAATTATAGTACTTAGTAGAAATTAAATTACAATCCATGTGGATTCGACACTTTTATTCCATTACTACATTACAAAACTTGACACCGTATGCTTGCGGCATAAATAATGTTATAGAAAACGCGTGACAAGTGATTTATTCATTGAACTAATACCTTTAAAACATAGTTTTCGGCTTGTTCTTAAGCACTTTTGAGTGTTTTGATGTGTATGTTCATGTTGTTTTGTAGTTTAGGTAATTTAGAGAAATGGGGTAGTATGGAGCTTGGAATGGAGCCACATGTTGATCATAGAAGTGGGCTTGAAGATGAGGTGAAAGAAGAAGAAAAATGAGGTGGAAAAGAGGAGAAAACAAAAGCAAACAAATGACGGAATTAACGGACGCCACAATGCCCCCAAAATAGCAAAAACTGGGCGCCGCAGCGTCCAGCTAGACAAAACCAGCAGAAAATGCAGCGCTATGGCTCCGGTCCTGGGCACCGCCACCTGGGTATTAAAAAAACGTGATTTTTGAAAAAATTTCGGCTTGGTCCAACTCCAATCCATCTTGATACTTTAAGAAACTACAAATCAAATGTGAAGACCTAGAAAAGAGAGAAGAAGACGGCTTATGAGGCAAGGAAGAAGATGAATCATTGAGTGCAAAAACAACAACAATTTGTGAAGAATTCATGCTGCAAGACAGTTTTTCTTCTTCTTTTCTCCTCCATGTTCTTTATTTTCGATTTTTATATGTCGTTCCTTTTATTCATGAACTAATTTTATTATCTAGGATTTGATGTAACTAAACTTGAGATATGTTTGGATTCTAATATAGTTATTTCTATTGATTTTTTTCGTTAATTTATTTGCGTTGATTCTTGCGCAATGCTTTCAATTATGTGATCAATAATTGAATGATTTGATGCCTTAAATTTCAGTACTTGAGAGAGGGAGATTTAGGCGTGATCTAAGAATAACATAACCTAGATTTTGTAGATTTTGAGAGAAAATATAAAATCTTTGAGGCTTATACCATTTAAGTACCCGGTGCATATAATTTCTATATTATTAATTCGGAATAGAGATATTGGAATTAAAATATAGAAATAGGTTCCATTCAGCTCGAGAGAGTGAATATAATTAACCTAAGGTTCTCGCCTATAAATTCAGAAAGAATTGATAGAAGTAACTATAGAAGGTGAAAAACATTATTGATAGTGAGGTGGAATTAATCCCTAAGCCCCCTCACATTGATAACTCTCCTATAATTTGCCTTCTTTTACTTGAATTATCACACATCCATGTTAATTTAGTATAGAAATATTGACTTTAGATTCAATTTTCTAGATAAAGTAAAAGGTGAAATAATTATAGTGCTTAGTAGGAATTAAATTACAATCCCTGTTGACACTTTTACTCCATTATTATATTACAAAACTTGACACCGTACGCTTGCAGAATAAATCACGTTATAGAAAACGCGTGATAAGTTTTTTGGAGCTGTTATCAGGGATTGTTTCATTTGATTTCTATTGATATTATTACCAATTAGCTTTTTATTTTAATTTAGATTTTAATTTTTTTTTTCATTTATTTCTCTATATCTTTAATAGTTATTTGGTTGTTATTTTCACCTGTGTATGTGAAAAGCTATGAATATTGAATTACTACCTATCGATCCTGAATCAGAATGTACATTCTGCTTTCTCAAGGATATACAGAGAAATGAATGTGAAGCAATGTAAAAATAAGAAGCAAGAGCTGCTAATGAAAATAATCAACAACGGGTTATTCGGGACTACTTTAGGCCAATGGTCAATGACAACTATTTTGGTATCGCGTACCCAGCCATTGCCATAAATAATTTCTAGCTAAAGCCAGGATTGATACACATGGTACAACATAACCATTTTGGGGGAGCTTAGACAGAAGACCCAAATGTCTATCTGGGTTTTTTCTGGAAATTTGTGATAAAGTGAAAATGAACGGAGTTATTGAAGAGGCTATTAGGCTCCGTCTCTTTTCCATCTCCTTGAGCGATAAAGCCAAGGCTTTGTTCCAGTCACTACCATTTTGTTTTATTACTACTTGGGATAACTTAGCTCATAAATTTCTCACCAAGTACTTCACATCTTCGAAGTCAGCTCAACTTCAGAGTAAAATTGGTCGATTTAGACAATCTGACTTTGAGCCATTTTATGAAGAATGGGAGAGATTCAAAGACCTACTTAGAAGGTATCCTTGACATGGTTTTCAAAATTGGATGCAAATTGAGATCTTCTACAATGGGTTAAATGGGTAAACAAGAACCATAGTGAATGCAGCTGCAGGGGGTATTTTATTGGCTAAAATAGCATATGCTTCATATGCTCTATTGGATGACCTAGATACAAACCGTTACCAATGGCTGAGTGAAAGATCAAGCATAAAGAGAGTAGCCAGTCTACATGAATTGGTTCATATCACTGTACTAGCAGCTTAGGTTTCATTACTTACTAATCAGATGGCAACATTTACTACTCACAATAATCAATAGAAGACAGACTTGGATATGGCTTCTTCTGTTGAACATCAGGAGATAGAAATAGCGAATGAGCAGGCTTAATATGTCAACAACATAAATTACAATTAGAGATGAAACTACTCTTCTAATCACTACCATCCAAGGCTTTGAAATCATGAAAATCTATCATATGGCAATAACAAGAATGTACTTCACCCTCTTCCCAGGTTCAACACTGAACAGTCGGATTGGAAAACATCTTTAGAAGATCTCCTGGGGACTTTTACTTCTAAGACGAGATCGCGGTTCAATAAAGATGAATCACGCTTGGATAATATCGAGACTCACGTGACCAATATGGGAGCTACCATGAATAATCTTGAAGTTCAGATTGGTCAGTTGGCTACACCAATGAAATCTCAACAACAATGGAAGTTTCCAAGTGTTACAAAGGTGAATCCAAAGGAACACTGCAAAGCTATTACCTTGAGAAGTGGCAAAGAAGTTGGAGAGAACATGCCTATAGTGTCGTCAACCTCTACATCTGATTAGAACGAAGAATGGATAGTTGCACAAAAAGAGAATCACATTGACGAAACAAAGCAGGATTACAAGCCTAACTGTGTATCATTCCTTGATATCACACCTGTCATCAAGCCAACACTTTCATTTCGATAGAGATTCCAAAAGAAGAAGTTTGATGTACAATTTGCCAAGTTCTTGGAATTTTCAAGAAAATTCATATTAATATCCCATTTGCAGATGCTTTGGAACATATGTCAAACTATGCTAAGTTTATGAAAGAGGTAATGTCGAAGAAGAGAAAGCTGAAAGAATATGAGACAGTTAAATTTATAGAGGAATGTAGTGCTATTCTTCAAAAAAAGCTCCCTCAGAAAAGAAAAGATCCGGTCAGCTTCACTATTCCATGCACCATTGGAGGCTCATCTTTTGATAGAGCCCTATGTGACCTTGGAGCAATCATCAACTTGATGCCCTTGTCGTTTTCAAGAAGTTGGGCCTCGGAGAGGTAAAACCAACAATAGTTACTCTACAACTAGTCGACACGTCCCTCACATACCCACGAGGGATTATCGAAGACGTTTTGGTAAAGGTTGATAAATTTATCTTCCCAGTTGACTTCGTGGTATTGGATATGGAAGAAGATCAGGAGATTCCATTGATTTTGAGTAGGCCATTCTTAGCAACAGAAATAGCCCTAATCGATGTACAAGGTGGGTAGCTAACTTTAAGAGTAAATGAAGAAGAAGCGATGTTCAATATCTACCAAGTAATGAGATTTTTGGATGACACCGAAACTTGCCATAAAATTAACTTTATCAATTCTGTCGTGAAGGAAGAGAAAGTATTCATTGGAGATCTCCTGGAGTATTATATGATGTTTAGTGCAACAAATGATGATATTGACACTTCTAGAGGTTACACAAGAAGCAATGAATTAGTTAACTGCATATTGGCTCTTGAATCATCGCCAGATGATGGTAATCCATCATATATTGAAGATATTCAGCATGCAGTAGACTCAAATGACAAAAAGGGTAATAAAAGTAGTAAATCTAAACTGAAGCAACTTCCAGACCACCTTCAATATGCTTTCTTGGAGAAAACTCTACATCTCCAATGATTATTTCTTCCTCATTTACCAAGGATGAAGAAGATAAATTACTAAAAGTGTTAAGAGAACACAAAGCTGCTTTGGGTTGGTCTATAGTTGATGTCAAACGGATAAGTCATACAGTTTGCATGCACAAAATTCTCATGAAAGACTCTTACAAACTGTCTATTGAACATTAAAGGAGATTGAGTCCAGCTATGAAAGAAGTGGTGAGAGTAGAGATACTAAAGCTATTGAAGGCATGGATTATATTTACTATTTCAGATAGTAAATGGGTTAGTCCAGTACAAGTGATGCCAAAGGAAGGTGGAATGACTGTAGTTAAGAACGACAACAACGAGTTGATACCTACAAGAACATTGACTGGTTGGATGGTTTGCATTGATTAAAGAAAGCTGAACAAAATAACTAGAAAATATCACTTTCCACTTCCATTCATCGATCAAATGTTGGACAGACTAGCAGGATACTTTCACTATTGTTTTTGTGATGGTTATTCTGGCTACAATCAAATAGCAATAGCATCAGAGGATCAGGAGAATATGACATTCAATTGCCCATATAGAACTTTTGCTTATAGACGGATGCCAATTGGATTATGCAGTGCTCTAGCCACTTTTCCGAGATATATGATGGCTATCTTCACAGACATGTTCGAGGAAATCATGGAGGCATTTATGGGTAATTTTTCTGTTTTATGTTGCTTCTTTTGATAATTGCCTTCATAATCTCTCTTTAGTGTTGCAACGCTATGAAAAAAAGAACTTAGTTAAACTGGTAAAAGTGTCATTTCATGGTACAAGAAGAAATTGTGCTAGGCCATCATGTTTCAGCAAAGGGACTGGTAGTCGACAAAGTTAAGATAGATACAATAGCAAGGTACCACCACCCACTAATGTCAAAGGAATTCGGAGTTTCTTGGGACACACTGGGTTGTACAAGAGGTATATTAAAGATATTTCAAAAATAGCTAAACCCCTTTACAACCTTCTGGAGAAAGATACAACATTTGTCTTTGATGATGACTGTCTCGGGGCATTTGAAACAATAAAGGAGAAATTGGTTACAGCTCCTGTTATGATAGTGTTGACGTGTGATGCCATTGATTATGCGATAGGAGCAGTTTTGGCACAAAAAGAGTGAAAAGATCTTACAGGCAATTCACTATGCTAGCAAAACCTTGAATAGAGCTCAATTGAATTACACCACAATAGAGAAATAGATGTTAGCAGTGGTCTTTGTTTCTGACAAATTCAGATCTTATCTCATTGGGACCAAAGTATTCATCTAAATAGATCATACAGCAATCCGATATCTATTTGAAAAGAAAGATGCTAAACTTCGCTTAATTAAGTGAATTTTGTTGTTGCAAGAGTTCGATGTGGAAATTCGGGATAAGAAAGGCAGTGATAATTTAGTTGCCAATCATCTTTCGTGGTTGGAAAATGAAGAAGTTATAGATAACAACCAGATTCAAGAAACCTTTTCTAAAGAGCTTCTGTTAGCAGTTTCATTGAGGATCATGTGGTATGCAGATTTTGTGAATTTTTTCAAGTAAAGTCACATTTCATGTGACTTTTGCATTATGTGATATAGGCATAAACATTTTAATGATGAAAATTCTATTATCAATCTTTGCTTCTACTTTAGTGATATTGCTATATCTACCAAACAGTGTTGGTACGAATTCTCCGAACGAATGTCTTGATGACACAGTAAGTTATTTTGTATGTTGGTGATTTAAGATTCTTTTATATAATTTTTAATGCAATTGTTGATTTTATCATTTTTTTCCTTTTTTGTAGCATATCAATGTGTGTTTCTATTACTTGAGGAAGATGTTAAGGCATGGAAATGGTATAAGCGTAAAGGCTACAACCACAGACTTTCCACTTGATACCCGAATTAGAGGTATGTATACTGAATTTAGAGCAGACTTCTCTTCTTTCATATGTTATTGGGCTGTATATATCATGTAATACAAGTTGGAGCCTTGTTGACCTAATGAGAATGTCAAATTCAATCATTTAGATTCTCTATGATTTTGACATCCAACATATATGTGCCTTAATGTATATAATTCGTACCACTTGTGAGGAATGCTTTAGTAATTAAGACTGTTACACCATTTTCTGATATAATTCCTCATCTTCTTTTTCATACTGGCTTCTTTGAGGGAAAATGTATTTCGAAAGAAGATACTTTGAGACCATTGGTTGTAAAAATAATTCCAAAACTTCCATAGCAGAATAACATGTTTGATTGTTTTCTAAAGATCATTTTTGTTTTCATTTGACATTCATGTATTTAATTGTCTAAATTCCTTTTCTTTTTTTCATGTATTGGAGAATGTGGAATTTATGTAATTAAGTATGTCCAGTACTTTATTAACGAAAATTTAAATGAAATACCAAAAACATTTAACATTCCACATGTTAGAAGAAACTTGGCGGCTCAATTATATGCTTATGGAAAGAAGAAGCAAGACAAGGATTATGATACTTATAATGAATGGATGTCAGAATGAGACTGATTAGTAATATGTTGATGTGATAGAGAAGAAGATGATTTTGAAGAAGTGGACGTGTCTTGTTATGTAATAACCAATTTAGTTGTTAGAATATTTTGTAGATGTACATAAGTTGGTTGGTAGTTGATGTATGTAATGATTGATTTGACAAAAAAAAAAGTGACAATGTTAATAGTGACAGGACATTTTCAATTGTTAATTTTTGAAGTTTTGAACATATTTTCTTTACAATATCAATAGATCAGGGATGTTGGTGATATAACTAATTGATATTAGTACTAGTACCAACTATAACAAGTTTGTAACTTCTAATATGCTAGCAGCTTGTATAACAAACAATGACATGATGTCACCTTTTTAATAAAAAGTCACATAATTAAAACGGTGACATTTATGTCACTACTTTTTAACATGCTAGCCACTTGTATGTCACTTGGCATAATTGAGGTCAAATCTATCCTACTACACCAAGGTCAAAGTACACTATATCATTATCAGTTCGATATTGCAATGCATATATTGCTCTAGCAAGGTTTAGAATGAGGGAGTATCTGCTAACCATCTAATTTCACAAGGCATGGCATAACCAATTATCAAAAGAAGTGGCATAATGTCACTTTTTGTTAATAAGTGACATCATATGTTAGTATGTTTTTCTAAAGATGTGTTTTTGTGAAGTTTTGAACATGTTTCTTTACAATATCAATGTAGCGGGGATATTGTTAATATAATTGATTAATATTAGTAATAATGTTCAATAATTGCAATATGTTACATGTATTAACATGCTAGCTTTTAACATGTAAAAAAAAGTGACATAATGTCACATTTTTAACAAAAAGCGATATTATGTCACTGGTTGTGGTAGTTTGATATTTTGTATTCATGCTAAAAGGCTCAGTGGAGGATGATGGAACCTAGTCGATTTATTAAGTAAAAATGCTTCTAACTATGGATCCAATGTCAGTGAAGTATGATATTCATTGTCACATAAACATACACATAAAAAACCAATTTTTAAGAAATTCATATCCATCAAAACCATTGTGACTTTTTTTTAACAAAGTCACATATATAATAAACTTCAGATTTGATATTTTGCTTAGAATATTTGAATTGAAAAACATTCCAAAACAAAAAATATCAAATAATTTGGTTACCGGGCTCATATGTTGGCGGGCTTACCCGGCCCGGCCCGACCCACCCCACCCTGATTGACACCTCTAGGTGTGGGAAAGGCTGATCTAACGTTTTCTCGTAGGGACAGAAATTGTTTGCGTTAAGGCCGTACGGTGTCTAGTTATTTTAGTGTAAGAAAACTAGTCCCGTGACATAAGTCCCTAAATGAAGAAAAGTTAGTCATATACTAAACAGTTTCTAAGGTAGCGATGAGTTTTGTATTAGTAAAAGAGGAAGGGCAACAACAATTGCTAGTATATTACATAAGTAAGGCTCTGTAAGGCGCTGAGGCTAGTATCGATGTATTAATCAATTTTTCACTCAAGCAAGTATTACGAAAGCTCAAACTTCTGGAATATTGACGAAATGGGCCATTGAATTGAAACAATTCAAAATAAGCTATAATGGACGATCCACAATCAAAGCGCAAGCATAAGTAAATTTCATTGTAGAACTCTCAAACGTCCCCGCTCCTATTTATAGATGGGTCATCGAGAGAAAGTGATGCTAGAGCAGGAATAATTCTGACAATTCTAGAAGAACACTAACTAAATTGTGCATTAAGATTCACATTTAAAGCAACAAATAATGTGACCGAGTACGAAACTTTACTAGTTGGTTTATGATTGGCAAAGAAAATGCATGCTTGGATTATAGAGATAAAAAGTGATTCACAATTAGTGGTCAGGCAAGTAAACGAAAGGTTTCCTACCGAAGATAAAATGATGGCCACATATTTGGCTGAAGTTATGAGCTTATCACAATACATATAATAGCACACATTCGCCTTTATGTGATTATTGTATATAATTATATGTTTATCCTTATATATAATTCTTAACTCATGAATTTAATGTTGTTTGATAAGTGTAATTTTTACACTTATTCGGGACCTAAAATAATGACATTTGATAGTTCTTTTGATAAAATATATTTTTAAATTGTTGTATTTTATGTTTAATAGGTGAAACTTTATGGATGAAAAAAGAATTGAAGAAAGCAGGCAAAAGGTAGTGAAAAATGGCAAAACCCAAAGTACGAGGACTAACTTGCATCATGTGAAAGAGTTGGGGACTTGGAAAGAAAACATTAATTAATTGAGCCTCAATTTGGATGGACTTTTGTTGGGTTAAAAAAATTAGGTTTTACATATTTATATTTATATACACACACACGCAAAAAAAGGAAAAGAGGGCTACTGCAGAGAAAAAAAAACGGAAGAAGAAAAAAATAAGCAAAAGGATGGCTGCTGCAATTGTAACTTGAGGCTGTACTAGGAATATATACACACGGAAACTGAGGCAGGTTATTTTATATATATTCAAACAGAGAGGAGAAAAAAGAGGCAGAAAACAAAGGGCAGAAAATTAATTCCAGATTTGTTCATTTTTGGTCAATTTTCGGTGATGTCTTTCCACTTTTGCGTGTTTAATTTCAATATTATGATAGGCTAGATTTTTACATTGTTAAGATATTGATGAACCCTTAATTTGAAACTTTTAGTATGTATTCATTATTTTGACGTTAATTTGTTTGAATATGTGGATGTTTATTATGGTTTAGATTGATTTTCAATTAATTGGCCATTAGTTGAATTGTTTGTGGATTTTATTATCATCGAGAGAGGTAATAGGATCGTCAGCATAGAGTAATAAATATTGTGAGATTCGATAAAGGATAGAGATATACCTCTATGCTTTGCATGATTTTTTTTAGATATTCTAGTTCATTTAATGCTTTCTTATATGTTGGTATCTTTTATAGAGAAATAAAAAGGTCGCATGTAGGATTAGACTTAATTGCTATCGAGAGAAACTTTTAAATAAATTTGGAACTTCTACCAACTCGCACGATAACAAGGAGTCATTTTAATTGTTGTATTAAAAGTAGATTAACAAGGGGATTCTAAATCTTAGCATTACATTTCAGAAATTTGATAAACTTTTGCTTTGATTTATAGTACGTGATAAATTAGACATGGATTTATTACAAATTATTATTGCTATTCGATTAAGGGTATTATTAACTTTAACTCGATAAAATACGTAGTCCTCACGAGTTCGACACTTTACACACTACTATATTACTTGATCACGATCCCGATCACTTGCGGGTTTTCAAACGGTCGAGTTTTTGGTGCCGTTGCCGGGTACTACTGTTTTTGATACATTTAGTTAATTTTAGCTTTAATCTGAATTTTAATTTCTTTCTTTAGTTTAGTTTATAAAAAAATTATTGTGTTTCCGCTTACTTTTTTTAGAACGTGTATGCGAAGTTCGAGAACCAGTGATCTTGCTCAATTTGACCCCCAAGATCGAACGAATATTCAACATTCAAAAAATACAACAGCTGGAAACACACCTAAAACAAAAGGAGAAATATATGGCAGAGGAAAATCTGAATCATATAGTCATAGGGGCTAATCTGGAAGCAGCACAACGGATTGTGGCTCCAGTTAATGAAAATGGAAAGCTAATGGGAGAGCACACGGTTCCTCCGATTGTGGAAAGCTAATCTAGCATAGTATATCCAGCGTTTGGTCAGGTAAACTTCCACCTAGGGACTGATGTGATCAACATGTCCTTAAACGCGCTATAATTTTTTGGGAAAGTTTCGGAGAATCCCAATGTCCGTGTATCGAGATTTCTTGACATGTGTGCAACTATCGAGTATCCAGGGGTGTGTTCACGAAAATATATTTCGAATTTAAATCACCGTAAGTGCACGATTCGTTGACAAGTAATAAAATGAAAATCCTAGAATTTCAAGTTTCGTTCCCACGAGAATTGATTTAACTTGATTTTTATTATCGCCACCTTAACTGAATCTATTAAATTTGAGATGAGTTTTTCAGTTTCTATAATTAAACTAAAACTAGCATGCATCTTAAACTAAAATTACGACTTAAATGCAAAAATGACGTTTCAATGCAAAAGATTTGAATGAAATCAATGTATAAAAAAACGCACTAGGATCCCGAATCACCAAGCGAAGTTCCATTTTAATCCATATTTCACAATTTGATAACACGATAAATTGGTTAAAGAATCAATTTTTCTAATTTATCCAACAATCTCTTTTGAGTAAAATTAAACATATTCTAGCATACCATTTGACTATATTTCTATGACAACTACAATATATAAGAATGCATGACGTTTTGTAAATACTTAGAGATTCACGTAAATCATAGCGATATATTTCTATCCCTATGAACCCTAAATAATTTATACCTTGTTGATTTTATTTCCTTTCTTTTAAATACATAAAATAAACCACCCAAACTCACACAATTATTGTGCACTATAATTGTGGAGCCAACAAAGTGTATATAAATCATTCAACATTCATCAAATGTGTTTAAATATCAAATTGTAAAATTGAAATTAAAATACCACAATACGAGGTTCATCATTCACCTAGTACATAATTAATCTAGCCTAGCATGGTGGGAAAAAGAAAATCAGAAAAATAAATAAAGAATGACATCACCAATCCGATTCTTGAATTGAATCTTCGTGTTCTTGCCTCTTTTCTTCTCTCAAAAGTCTCTTTATTTTTCCCCTTCATGTATTCTGATATTATATATTTGTAGGAGTCAAAAATTGGTTGAAAATCAAGTCCAATTTGGTTTCCAAAAGAGCTCCAATCGAATAAGGAATGTTTCATTTGCCTGCACATTTTTTGTCTCTGTATAGTAGTCAGTATTTTGGCCATAACTTCCTCTTCCGATATCCGATTGGAATAATTCAAAGTGCGTTGGAAATTTGGATCAAAGGGCTAAAACTTTTGTTGAGTAGAATTCTTCAAATTCGAACGTTTACAGTGCCAAAAATGGGTATCAATATTTGGCTAAAAATTTGGAATATAACTTGTGCGATTGGACATTGATTGGATAATATTTTGATCATATTCCATTCCTTTTTGAGTTCTAATTTCATCCAATTGTCTCCTATTAATCTTCGAAGTATCATCTCGTGGTCCAAATCAACTATTGAATTTGTAATTTGGTCTTCAAACTTTGGACGTTGCTTCATATTAGCACTTCTTCGTTTGTTTTTCCTAATTTCCACCATATTCATCATTATTCTCCTGCAAAATACAAATTACATCGAATTAAGCTATATTTCACATATTTATTAACAATTATCCATGTTTGGGCCTGCAATAAAAACGTACTTGTCAACTCCTCCAAACTTGAACTATTGTTTGTTCTTAAACAATTATAACTTAATTCCACATAAATATTTAAGATCAAAACACGGCCAGAGGAAACAATAAAAGATTCTCCATTTTCAATACTTTTCAAATCTATCTTACTCAATTTCCCCTTTTAATATAAGTGAAAAGGTAAAACATATGAGAGGAAGAAAATGCCGTATAAGTTCAAAATTTTAAATCAACCACTAAAAAATAGTAATATATTCCCTTTCAATTAAGCACAAGATGCCAAATATATGCAAATTTAAATAAGAGGATTAAAATAATAATCAAAGTATGAGTGATGAAGTGACAAAAGTATAATCATTTGGGTAAAATTTATATGAATTACAACAAATTGGCACACAGAATCATACGAGAATATTTAGTATGAATTCAATTTAGCCACATACTTCAAATTTATCAATAATTTCCAAACCTCTTTGAATGTATGAAAATTTATCAAGTGTTAGATGTATAGTGAGAGTATCGACCAATTGATTTTTCGTATTTACAAATTCTAGTACAATATCCCTATTTTTGGGTGCCTTTAAGATACCATAGATGTAATGTCTTAGTACCACTAAAATATCTAAAAATTCATTTTACGGCACTAAGGTGTGATTCATGAGTATTGGGTTGAAATCAAGCACATACCACACAATAAAAATAATATCGAGTCTACTTGCAATTAAGTAAAGGAGAAATCCAATCATACCTCGATATTTCGTGATGTTTATGGAAGTACATTGATCATCTTTATCCAATTTCATTGATAAGCTCATTGATTTAAACTTTCATTTCAAACTTATTGAGCATGTCTATGATGTACTTTGTTCAACTCCATTACTTAGATAAAGATTGATCACTTTATATTTCAGAAGATTATTTTTCATCTTGTTGCACATTTGCTTCTTCCTTATATTGATCTTCAACTTCTTTAGAATCTTCCTTGTTTTGATTTTGAATTTATTTGCTCAAAAGGAATCTTCAAACCTATAACATTATCAATACATTTCTCTTGATCAAGAGGATTAGTTTCATCAAGTATTATATGCATGAATTCTTCAACAACTAAAGTTCTTTTGTTGAAAACTCGATAAACTTTACTTGTAGATGAATAACCAAGAAAATTTTTAATATCGGACTCTAAATCATGTATTCCCAAATTTTCTTTAGTCTTTTAAGAAGAAACATTTGCAACCAAACAATTTTAAGTAACCGATATTGGGAACTTTATTTTCAGAAGTTCATATAGTGTTTTTATTTTCATTCGACTTACCAAAAATTCTATTTACAATATAGCAAACGGTGTTAATAGCTCTAGCTAAAAAATATTGTGGCAAACCATTTTCATAGTTCAAGCTAGTTCTTACAATGTGCAATTCTTCATTTCTATTACACAATTTTATTTAGAAGTTCTAGTAGCCGAGAAATTATGTTCATAGCCGTAAATTTTTACAAAAATCATTAAATGCAATATTTTTAAATTCTCAACTATGATCAATCCTAATGATAGTAATAGTATATTCATTTTCATTTTGAACATTTTCACAAAAATGTTCAAATGTATTCAAAACTTCATCTTTTAGGTTCAAAAATGGGACACAAGTCTAGAAAAGTCATCAATAATGACGAAAGCATAATATTTACAATTTAAGCTTGTGATTATAGATGGTCCAAAAATATTCATGTGGAGAAGTTAAAAAGATTTTGTAGTTGAATAGTGTTGTTTTAGTTTTAAAAGAACTCTCGTTTTATATGCATCACAAATTTTGTGTTTCTCAAATTTCAAATTTGACAAACCTCTGATAAAATAGTTTTTGAAAATTTTGAAAGTAGGTCTATGCTAACATGACATAATCTTCTAAACCAAGCATTATATTTTAAAATTGATAAACATTTTTCTACGCATTCAAACTTAGTGTTTATAATATAAATATCATTACTACAACTTCCTAGAAACATCACCTTCTTTTGATGTAATATCATCAATAAGGTACTTGGAAGAATCAAATTTGATATGATAATATTCATCACACAATTGACTAAAACAAAGTAGATTATGTTTAAGGTTATCTAGTAAGAAAACATTTTCAATAAAGGGAGATGAATACTTATCAATAATTTCAATGTCATTGATTTTTTCTTTGGCATTAACTCCAAAAGTATCATGACAACCATCCTTTATTTTGAAGTTTGACAATAAAGCTTGATTTTCGGTCATTTGCTTTGAACATCCACTATTCAAGGTCCATTTGCTCTTTATTTTCTTTGGTACCTATAAAAGATAATTCATTTTCTGGTCTTTAGTACCCATACAACCTTAGGTTCTGGTAGTTAGTGTTAGCGGACGTTTGAAATCACTTGTAATTGTCTTCAAAATGTAATTTCTTTTTGATAAAACAATAAAAAGCTACACGTCCAATTTTATTACAAAAATTACATGTGATATTTGAAATAGGGGAAGTAGAGGCTTTAACAAATAAATTTTAAAGAGACTTTTGTTTTAAACAAAAGGTATCTATCCAATTACTCATTTATTAAAAAATCATTTTTGTTCATCAAACATTAAATCAAAATTTTTCTTTCCTTGGGTAAATTTGTGAACATTTTGAGTCAAATTTAAAATCTTTTCTCGTAAAGATGAATTATCCTTGATTAAAGATTCGTAATAAGCTTTTCCATTTTCAAAATCATTTTGAATTTCCAAAATTTTTTTACCTCATTTTCCAATAAAGAATTCTTCTTTTCAAGGATCGAATGATTTAAAGCAAGTTTGTTTTTCAAAATTTTCAAGAATTTCATCATAAGAGCTAGATAATTCATCATATAAACAGTTCTAATTTGAATTTACCTCATCATCAATAGCTATGAAGTACATGTTGGCAATTTCCTCTTGAGTTCCATCTTCTTCATGGTCATCATCATCGCTCTCATCTCATGTTGATTGAGGTGCTTTTATATATATATATATATATATATATATATATATATATATATATATATATATATATATATATATATATATCTATATTCTCTTCGCATTTTTCTTCTTCCTTTTGGAATCGACGATTGTTCTGGAAACTTTTCCATTTCTTAACCAGAAGAACTAAATCATCAAGTTCTTCATCATTCATATTTTACCTTGAAGTGCCTTCATCAACTACGAATTTTAAAGCAATTTGGCGCATTTCCTCTTCTTTGCTTTCATTATTTTCTCCGTTGTCTAGGTGCGATTTAGCTCATATGTCATCAATGTTCCAAAAGGCTCTTCCAACATATGTGTTGATATCTTTGGTGTTTTCTACGAACTTTCTCAATGGACTCCATTCTTTCGAGAGTGACCTAAGCACTTTCCTCACAAGTTCACCATTAGTGAATTTTTGATCAAAATCTTCAAGACTATTAACAATATCGATAAAACGAGTGATCATGTCAACAATTGGTTCATTCTCTTTCATGAAGAAATTTTCAAAATCTTTAACTAAAAGATTAATCTTTGTTTCTTTCACTTTTCTAGTTCCAACAGGAGTCATTTCTAAAACATGCCAAATGTCATAAGCAGAATCACATATACTAATTTGATTAAATTTATTTATATCCAAAACACAATAAAGTAGATTTTTGGCCCTAGCATTTAAAGATAATTTCTTTTATCATCTTCATTCTATTCTTTCTAGGTTTAGAAATTACTTGAGCTAGTTTACGATCCTCTTTAAAAACCTTTTTAGACATGTAGGGATCAAATTCAATAACTTCCCAAATATTATAATCTATTGATTGAATAAATATCGTCATTCTAGCCTTCCAATAGTTATAATGAGTACCATCAAAGAAAGGAGGATGATTTGTAGAATGTCCCTCAAAATTTTGAAAAATGTGGTTAGTCATTACTCAAGATTGTAGAATCTTAATTTCAAAATGAGCACCTTTCTCTGATATCAATTAATAGCCCAATGACAACTAACTAATAGGGGATGAATTGGTTTTTAAACACTTTATGAAGAATTAATCTAACTTCAACCAAGTAAAGACTAAATAGATCAATTCAAATAATAAGCACAAATATGAAAGCAATAAGTAAAAGGGAGAATGGTGCAAACGATGTAATTGTGGAGGTTCGATCTAAAGTAATAATCTACGTCTTTTGTTACCAAGTTATCCAGGATGAGCAAAGCCTTTTCACTATATTGATTAACTTATGGTGCAATTCAACCATTTACAACAATTTCGATAACTTACAAACAAGGAGTACCGATCTTTATACAAAGTTGAGCTTTACGGGACCCACTATTGAGCTTTAACAGGATATTAATATGACCCACACGGTACTTATAATAAGGAGAACCAATACTTATACAATGTTGATCTTTGCGGGATTTCAACACGACCCACATTTTATCAAAATGATTTTACAATGTAATTCCTCTATTGATAAATAATACAAACAAGTTAAGTATAAAAAGGAGAGATGAAAACCTTTGATGAAGATGATGATTAAAGAGTTTGAATCAATCGAAGTTCTTTATATGAAGAAATAAATGATATGAATGTAGATGTAAGGTTAAAGAAATCTCTCATAAGATATATCATTTTGATTATCTTGAAGAAAGTTGTATTGAATATAAGAAGTAGAGGTATTTATAGAGCTCAAAATGACAAAAAATATAGGAGTTCGGATGACTCATCCGGTCGACCGCCTTTTGTCCAATGACCTATATAGCTGTTTGTATAGCAAAAATCAAAGGTTAGAACGATCAAATTTTGGACCGTTGGAAACTTTAGTTTTGGCCGGTCGATCACCTCTCCTTGCCAGTCAATCACCCTGGATTTTAGTCTTTTCACATTTTAGCACTGTTTGATCCGATTCGAAGATTTTGAAGGGCATGGACTTTTGGAAAATATTTTGAACTAACTTTTCAAGATAAAAACTATTTTTCAAGTTTAAATATCATTTTAAAAGTCATTTTTATATTTGATCAAAACATTATATTAGAATGACTTTTAATGCATTGAAAGATTTTAAGCTTAAGCATTCATTGTCAAATATCAAAATGTTAGTACATTTGCACTTTATCTAATAAATTAAGTATTTGATCTTGCTCCGAAGTTTGGCTCTGAAGTTCTTGGATGCACAACTTCAATCTTGACCTCATTATCGAGTACGATTTGTGATAATAGCCTTTAATCTTTTGACAACCATTGATCAATTTCATAGTATGCTTTGAAAAACTATAATAACTTGAATTCAATTTATTAGTAAACAAGATTAACTCGTTTTTTATAATCAAAACTTTAAGGTTATAATCAACCACGGGTAAATAGTAAAGTTATAGGTTTACAATCAAACATGCTAATATTTTTTTAGAATTTTAATCACATAGTCATGTTGGTTTAGAAATTGCATATCCTTTTCTTTATTTCTCAGAATCTGCATGCCAGGAATCTTTTTGGGCAAAGCCAAGATCTTTCATTTCAAATTCAGATTTAAGCTTTTGTTTTATATCATAATTTCAGATTTATCACAACTAGCAAGTAGCATGTCATTCATATAAAGCACTAAGTACATAAATTTCTTACCTCCTTTACCTTTACAATAGAGACAAATATCATAGTTGCTTCTTTGAAAACAAAGTCTCAAAACAAAACATCAAATCTTTTGTACCACTGTATTTGTGCTTGTTTTAAGCCATATAGTGATTTCTTTAGCAAACACGTAGTTTTTTCAGAATCTCTTTTTATAAAACTAAAAGGTTGTCTCTCATAATTTTTCTCATGTAAATCATCATAGAGAAAAGTAATTTTAATATTTAATTGATCAAGTTCTCATTTAAATTGAGTAACAAGAGCAAAAATGCATCTAATAGTAATATATTTAACTACAGGGAAAATTGTAGTATAATCTACACCTTTTTTGTGTAAATCATTTGGCAATAATCTAGCCTTATATCTAACACTTTTATTGTCCCCGTCCCCTTCCTTTATTTAATAGATCCATTTGCAATCAATTAGTTTGAAGTCCTTAAGCCATCAACCAATTCTCAAGTTTTATTTTTTAGGAGTGAAGACATTTCATCTTCTATAGCAGCTTCTTAGGTTTTAGCATTTTTACCTTTAATAACATCATATGAGTTTGGCTCATTTTTAAATTGTTCTTGATAAGTAAAAAGTCAAACAATATTATTATTATCAAACCTACCAGGAGGTATGATTTGTCTTCTCTCTTTCTCTTGTGAGTTGATACTCATTAAGGGAAAGAGTAGTAGTATCAGAATGATCATCAAGTTCAAATCTTGATCAATTTCAGTTTCAATTAAGGGTATATTTTCATCAAGACAAGATTCATCAACTGCAAGTTTACGAGTATCTCTCTCAATGCGATAAGTCTCCACCTTAATTTGAACATCTTTTTCAGTCAAGTCACGTTCCTTTCCTTCTAAATATGACATAACGGATTCATTAAAAATGACATCTCTTCTTATTATAACCATATAACCTCTTTCATTTTAATCCATAATATGTACCCTTTAACATTTTAGCCATATCCTATCAAAACACATTTATGCGATCTAAGATCTAACTTACCAATGTTTTGATGAGCATATACTGCAGAACCAAATATTATCAAGTAAGAATAATTAACATAATTTTTAGACTAAACAGATTCGAAACATCAAAATTCAAAGTACTTGTAGGATTTCTACTAACAAGATATGTAGTAGTTTTCACAGCTTCACTCCAAAACAATTTAGGTAAATCAGAACTCAAAAGAATATATCTACCTTATTTAGTGGGTGTTTGGTGGGAATTAAAATTAGACTTTTAGTAGATTGTGATAGAAATTTGTGAAATGTGTGGCTGAAAAATTGTGGGACCCATTAAAGGTGTGGTTAATATTGATTGTTTGACTTAAATTTAGATTAAAATCTAATTTTAATTCGAAACAAACATGGCCTTAATAAAGTTATATTCATTCTTTCAGCTATGCTATTTTGTTGAGGTGTATAGGTGACAGTTATGTCTTAAAATACTATGTTCTTTACAAAAGTTATTGAATTCATAATTGCAGAATTCCTAACCATTATCAGTCATTAGAACTTTTATCTGATTATTTGTTTGGTTTATATTTGTGTTTTCCAATATTTGAAAATAGAAAAAAAGTTTCATATTTAGTTTTTAATAAGAAAACTCAGATTTTTCTTCAAAAATCATCATCAGAAAATAATATCTAAAACTAGATAGGGTACTTACAGAAGTAGGAGCCCACATATTATTATGTAAATATTCAAGTATTTGTTTGAATTTATGAATTCTATGTAAGAAAAGTAACTTCACTTGCTTTCCTATAACACATTGTTCACAAGAATCAATTTTATCGAGATTTTGATTTCCAAAAATTCTTTTGTTTTGTAAAGATTTTAAACTTTTCTTACCAATGTAATCTTGCAAGAGTAAAATCTTCATTTAAAGCAACTGCAGTCAAACCAAGGGTTTTTCTTTAAGAAAATAAAGACCATATCTCTTAGGGGCACTTATGATCAAATCACAACTCATAAGAATTTTAATGTGTCTTCGACCCAATTTTATGTAAAGCTCCATGTCATCTAACATGCCTAGAGACACTAGATCCTGCTCAAGCTCAGGTACATATCTAGTACCTTTAAAAAATAAGACATCACCATTTTTCAGAAGTAATTTTTACGGTTCCTATTCCATTCAATTGCGGGTCATGTTATTACTTATTATTCATTATGACTTGCCCTCCAGTAGTCTTCTCTAATTCAAGAAAACAGTTATTATTTGGGTACATATGGAATGAATAGCTTCAATCAAGTATTCACTCTTCATTCAGTGTCAGCAAGGACCATTCCATTTTCAAGTTTTTCATTATTATAGACTAAGGCAGCCTTCCCATCATCAAATCTCTTTTATTTTATTTTATTTTTCTTCTTATAGCAGTCTTTAATGAAATGACCCAGCATTTCTTACCTTTTGCCTTATTTTTAGATTTATTCTTATCACTCCATTTGTTTTTGTTTTCATTAAAAGTCTCAAAGTGATAATTAGATTTACCATTTGCTTTCCCTTTAACTAATAGGTTATCTCCATTTTGACTCACTTTAGACTCAAATTTTATCTCTAGAACCTTATTTCTTAGGGCATTAATTATTATATCAGTTGTAAGATCTTTCCTACGATATTCTAAAGCAATCCCAGTGTCTCTATGTCTATCACTAAAGGAATTTAACATGATTACAATCATCTGATCTTTTGAATGTTTTTCATCACAGTTGGCCGAATACTGGGTAAGTTTTGTAAATCTATTCAAGTTATCATCCAAATCAATTGAGGGGTCCATTTTAAAAGAAAATAATTGCTTCGACAAATATCATTTATTGGAAATGCTGAACATTCCTTCCCATCATGGAGCCAGCAGCTTCTACTCCAAATTCGACCACCATGCCACCGAACAGACTAGTGGATTTCCACACCATCAACATTTTCTCATCCCACTCTACATCTTACACCAACAATCAGCCATAAAAATTCCAAAATCAGATGGAATTAAGGCTCAAAAACACGTCTTCACGTACGTTTTCAACACCAATTTCGGCCAACCCTCCAACACCCATGGCCAAACTCCATTATAGGCTTCTTCTACTCCTTAAGGCAAGCAATTTCGTGGTCCCATATCATCAAGAAACATTTAATTCGGATTCAATCTCATTCCAGTTTGAAGGCATCGAACCACACACTTGTCATCCCAAATTTCAGCACTAAATTGAGAATCACGATCGTGCACCACTACTATTATCTTCTATTCATCATGGCGAACAAAATGGGTCTTCCTTAATTTGTATCGAATCGGCCAATTAGTAAACATGCATCTTATATGAGTGAAATGCCTCTTGACTCTATTTCAATTGAACACTCAAATCTGCTCCAACCTACAAATAAGCATGGGAGAACTGAAGTTCATCATCAAATGACACTGGGTAATCATTTAATTGTAGAAATTATAGGCCTTGTTTGCTAGATTTAAGGTCAAATGTTGATCTCCATACATTGCAAACTGCTAGTCCAATTTCTTCAACTTCTGGGAAAATTTTGAACAAATTGACATCGTCGACGGATCTAGCACGCCCAAAAACCTTGGGAAGCACCTCCAATTTGGTTGGAAGTAATGTATTGGAATTTTTGCCATAAAATACACAAATTGAGGTTCATATACATGCAATTTCTAGGCAAAATCCGACCAATTTGACACTGCCACTGATTCCAGAGCACTTGAAAACCTCTGGGAGGACCTCCATTTTGACCAAGTCGGCAATTTTGTATTGGGATTCTAGACAAATGGCACAAACAAAGAGGCAACGAAATCAGCAACTTTTAGGTAGGTAACATCTCCGATGATCTTAGAACGTGTAAAAACCTCTGGAATAGAAACTTCCGCTTCTAATTTGGTTGTTTGTGATGCTTTGGGAAGCGTACCAATTGACATGCATAACGGGAAAGCTCCTTCTACTGTTCCTGAACTTTTTTGGCATCGGGAATTGTTCCAGTGGTGCCGAGCATAGAGAAATTCTTAGGTTTATTCATTTAGCTCCTAATAAATCTCAGGTTGCACATACCACCAATGTGTGTGTTCATCTACCATACAGGCAACCCCAACCACCACCACGAGTTAATATAACTACTCCTACTGCATCCATTGGTCTGAAGTCTTATGTTGCAGCAGTTGGTAATATGCCTATTATTTCTCGGGCAGAGAGAAGTCGGAAGAAGTCTTTTGCTCATGTCCTTAGAACACTACAAGAGTCAGCTGATCACAGGCTTGTATCTAAGGAGCCCTTCATCCATCATGGTAAGCCTGCAGTCCTATTTATGGAGGCAGACGAGGATATTCTAGATGACCAATACAAGTTTACACTTGTCAAATTTTTTGCATTTTGTTTTTTATGGTAATTACACTATTGGTTTGAATGATGCCACACACATTTTGATTCATTTAGAGCATGAGGATGATTACGCATGATTATTCTTCATACCTACATGGTACATTGATGGTTCTCTTATGAGAGTCTTTAAGTGGACTCCAAGTTTTAGTCCATAACAAGAGACCCCCATTTCTCCAGTCTGGGTTTCATTTCCTTTACTGCCCATTCACTTTTAGGCTAAGAGTAGACTATATGCTATTGCCAAGGCTATTGGCTTACAGCTTCGAATTGATGAGTTGACTTCTGATCTCCGTCGTCTCAGTAAGGCTAGAGTCTGTGTATAGGTGAATTTGGACTATGTTCTTCCTGATACAGTTTGGATATGTTCTTCTTGATACAGTTTGGATTGAGAAGTTGAAGATTGGTGGCTATTGGCAGATTGTCTGGTATGACAAGAAGCCAGAATTTTGTTAAAGATGCAGACATTTTTGGCACACAGATGATCATTTTACGCTTGGTACGCAGCCAGTACCACATACTCCTTCCCATGTTGTTGAGTCTATTCCTCGAAATGTTATCCCAGCTAAGGATAGGAGTAAGTGGATGGTGGTTGAGGTTGAGCCACGTCAAAGGTGGACCCTAGTTCGTAAGGATCAGAGAAGACAACATAGTGCCAGCATTTCTAGTGCCCATGTTCCTCAGATTATTTCAGCTATAGTGAGTGGTGCCCCCCTGTTCCATTTATTATACATACTCAGAGAAAGATAGTTGCCTCACAAATACCTCATATAGTCAGTACCACTCTACTAGATATCAGTTCGGTTGCTCTTCACATCAATATTATTCAAGTTCATGCCAAGGGTTCTATATATTTACCCTTAAGTTTTCTTTCCATTTAGTTGGCTACTACATCAGTTTCTCCTCTAGTGGTTCAATCAGTTGCTCCTCCAGTGGTTCAATCAGTTACTTCTCCTAGTATTGCTCATTCGACCATCATTATATCTGCTTTGACTCCATCACATATTGCCATTCATTTATCTAGTGCTTAAACTGATCCATGGGCTTACGAATTGATTCAACGACCACATATATCAGTTGACTCAGAGGATACCGATATAGTGGTCAGACATCTACAGGCCCTACACCTAGCCACACTCATGTCTTTAGAGCTCTTCCGATTTGTCAGCAGAATGTTGAAGCATCTATCCCATCTCTACAGTCTAAGAAGTCAGAAATGTAGGGCACATCACAGATTGAAGTTTATTAGCAGGGATACGGAGGGCACATCATAGATTGAGGTTTACCAATAGGGCGTGTTCTATATGTCTTCTACTGAGGATTTGGTTGGTATAGTTGGAAGGACAGAAGATGATGGTTTCGTCCGGATTACACGGAAGAAACACCTGCGGGCTAGTGATACTCTACATCCAAGCAGGAAGATCACCAGGAGTCAATTACATAATACCTCCTAAGATTCCCCATCCCTATGACTACCATCATATGGAATGCGAGAGGTATAGCTAGTATATCAAATCACCGATGCCTGAAAAGACTTATACAACTTCATCAGGTTTATCTTTTCGTTATACTAAAGGCTTTGTTCTTTAACATATGTTTTCCTATATCTGACAATATCTATGCTTTGACATGGGAGTTCAGAATGAGTCAAACAAGATTTGGTTTTTTTGGAATGTAGGGACCCACATTACTGTTATTAATGATCATCCCCAGTTCCTTCATATTAGAGTCGAGGATCCGAGAATTGCGCGTCCCATCTATCTCACTCTAGTCTATGCTTCATGTGATACTGCTTTCAGGATAGATTTGTGAGTGCGTCTTTACCATATTTTCCTCGATATAGATTTCCCTTGGCTAGTTAGGGAGACTTTAATGTCATTACACATGATGGTGAGCGTACTTTTCATAATACTTAAGATTGGGGCACTACTGATTTCTCTAATATGATGTTAGAGTGTGGTTTAGAGAATGCTGGTTTCCTTGAGAATTGGTATACTTGAACCAATGGTTGGGTCAAGAAGAAACTGCATTGGGTACTTATTAATTCTAGAATTACAGTATTCTGTTGACAACTTATAGTGAGGCACTTGAATTGGACTTCATTTGATCATTCGCCTTTACTACTTCAATGGATTTCCGATGATAATTTGGGGCCTAGACTTTCAGATTCCTCAACGTGTGGATCAAGCATCCTGATTTTTTAGCCTTTGTCTATCAGAAATGGTAACTCCCTACTTCGTTCACCGAGATGGCTATTCTCTGGGAGAAGTCCTTCAGGCTGAAACAGGGAAAAGTTCTTTGGTGGAATCGACATGTGTTTAGTGATGTTTTCCAGTAGGTGAGGGATATTGAGGATAATGTTGATGAGCAGAGATAGTATATGATGAAGACCATACACTAGAGCATCGCGACATACTACATCATGCTCAGGCAATTTTGAATCGGACTTTATCTATTGAAGAGCGTCTTTGGAAACAAAATGTCAGTTCACGTTGGGTATGTGAGGGATGATAAGTGTATTTTTATACACTTATTCGTACAGTTAAACTAGAGCAATTATTGTTATTTTAAATGAATTGAGGCTTAGTTTCTTATATATTTTGTTTGTTAGGTACATCTCGATGAAAAATAATGAAATTGAAGAAAATGAGCAGAAAATTGGCTAAAGTGGACATAATCCAAAGTTTGGGGACTAAATCACAAAATGCTAATAGATGATTCGAACCTAGTATCGATGATTGGAGAAATTTTGGAGCAAATTAGATGGAGTTGAAAGATGGAGGATCAAGAAAATACGAAGAAGGAACCAAAATAACCAAGGAATGAAATTTGAGGACCAAAGTGCAAAAAAATGGAAAATTTTATAACGGCGCGCACCCACAGGCAAATTCTATCGCGCGCATACGAGTATGTATTTTACTTACCAAGCCTAAAACCAATTAACGGCACACGCGCAAAGAAATATACGGCGCGCTCACACAGGCCATTTTTGGGCCTAAACGGCCCAAATTCCTTGTTTCATCCAAATTCTTATAAAAATCAAATTTAGCCTATTATCTAGAAAGAGGATGGTGTGAAGAAGATATACAACATATTATATCCTAATTTTGACCACAAGGAAGAGGCTAGCGACAAGATTCAAAGACAATTAATATAAGATATTGAAGATTTAAAGTCCGGGTTGAAGATTTGCAAAGAAGAAATTGGTTTTTCACTTTCAATTCATTGTTTTTCATTCCGGGTGATTTTTTTCTATATCGTTTTGTGTAAATTACATAACAATATGCTAGGCTAAGTATTTTCATGTATTGGATGAAGATGAAACCTGCTATTATTTATTTTTAATTCAAGACAAGTAGTTAGTTAATTTCTTGTTTTTCTTGATTAATCTTGCATGCATAATTTTATTATTTGATTGCTTAATCACCAATTAAATATATAGTTGCTTGTTATAGTGTACTTGGAGGCTCACAATAGGTAAAGAGCATTGATTGATTAACACGTGTGCGATAGATGCTAGGAATAATATTTATCACGTGTGCAATTTTTGAGATAATCTAAACTTTAATGCGTTCTATTCATTCGAATTCGGATTAGAAATAGATTCAGCTCGTGATTAAAATAGATTTAATTTGTCTTGGAAAAGAGAATTAATTACAATAGATTTATCAATTGTCAAGAATGCATTAATGATACTAGCTAATGTAGATTTTACAATAGATTTATCAATTCGTAATCAAGCACAATTGCTATTTTGTTTGCTAATTCGTAATCCAATACATTCATTCTATATAAATACAAAACTCGAATTTTACAAGCTTTCGTAGAAAAAATTAGAATAATTATCAACCACAATTTTATTTCGTTTGCTCACTTTGAATCTGAATAAAGACTAATACACTTGATTGAAATTTATTCCCTGGGGGATGATAACTCCTAACTCATCACGTATTACTTGTCAATGACCCGTACACTTGCGGGTTTTGCACGAACAAGAGAGATCAAAATACTCGATACTTTCATGCGATGGTTTAGGGACACTGTAACATGTCGTATATTAGGTCCATCAAGACATCAATAGGAGAAGGCTTAGCTACTCCTCCTGACATTCAAACTTTAGCTATTGCATTCTACTAGGATATTCTATCTATCATTTGTAACATTTGGACCCCATTCGTTAAGATATCATCCCCAGCCTTTTGACGAATGATGATAATTTGTACTAAACAGTCCTCCTTTGATTCAGAAAGTACGAAAGGAAGTTTTCAATAAGTATAGATGTTGACAGTGTTGCTGGCCCGAATGGGTTTTCTTCTAGCATTGCTGGAACATTATTCAAGACGACGTATGTAGGGCAATCTTGGACTTATTTAATAGTGAACATCTTCCATGGGGTTTTGCCGCTGCTACTATTGTATTGCTACCTAAGAGTAAGGGTGGACAAAACCTAAACCAACCCGCCTAAACCTCTCGAACCGACCCAAACCGACCGATTTGGGTCAGCTTTTTTATTTTATAGTTGGGTTGGATTTTGGGCGAAGAAGGCGGGTCGGGTTGGGTCAGGTCACGAGTTAATCCAAGAAAACAGATTTAACCCGACCCACTTAGTTTTAAAAAAAAAACGCAACTCCATTCCAAAAGGCAAAAGTCACGAGACAAACAAGTTGCAAAACATAATTACACAACCCTAACCTAATAATTTTCCTCCTTCTCTCTCTTTCTCTCGCTCCCACAATCTAATTCCACTCGTCGTCACCTCTCTTATTTGACCAAAAAATGGGAAAGTATTTTTTTGTAAATTTCTTTTGCTAAAATTTGTCGGTGAAAATCTTTTAGAACTTTTGCATTTTAAAATCTTGACGAAGCTGTACTAAGTATCTATGATTATTCCAAGTTTATAATTTAACTTTTGGTTATGCTATTAAAAAGTTGTTGTAGTAGATTTTTTATTAATCTTTCCCATTTCTTGTTTAGCTTTGATTTGAAAACAAATGCAGTTATAATTACAGGTACAAAATGCCTCTATTTTCTTTTTTTAACATTTTTTATTTATGCATTTCATGTGGTTGATAGGTTTTTATTGTTGGAATATGATTTTATGATTTTTAATGTCCAAACCGCCCAACCTAACCCGACCGAAACTTGATTGGGTTGGGTTGGTTTGATTTTTGATCAAACCGACCATATTGGGTTGGGTAAAAAACCAACCCGACCCGACCCAACCCACTTCCGCCCCTACCTGAGAAGGATAGTGCTTGTAGATGGACTGACTTCAGACCCATTAGTTTATGCACAGTGTTCAATAAGCTTATTACTAAGCTTTTAAGTACTCCGTTGAGTATACTGCTACCACGTATTATCTCTGCTCCACAAAGTGGATTTATCTTTGGATGCCTGATTAGAGATAATGTATTATTAGCTCAAGAGTTTCTCTATACTTTGGATGCTAAAGTGTGATGGGTAACACTATACTAAAGCTAGACATGACTAAAGCATTCGATCTTGTAGACTAGGGCTTCATTTATTCTGTATTGGAGGCATTTGGATTTGATTAGATATGGATCGATAGGATTAGGTAGTGCATCTCGAAGTGTCATTTTTTTGTACTTGTAAATGGTCACCCATGTGGCTTCCCATTTCGCCATCATCGTTCATCATATCTGCAGATTACTTCTCACATGTGAGCACTCAAAGGTTTCAGAAGTATCACAGTATGTGCTATCGACATGGATGTTTACACCTTTCATTTGCTGATGATATGATCATATTCACCAACGGCTAGAAACAATATGTCAGGAGGATTCTTGATTGTCTGGAACATTACGAAGCTATTTTTGGTCAGTTGGTGAATAGGGACAAGAGCAAACTTATTCTACCAAAATGGGCATCTGTTAGTCATATCAGACAACTGTAGATTTTGACTGGATTTCGACACTAGCGACAACCTTTCACTTATCTGGGTCTTCTTATTTAAGGAGGTTAAGAGGAGCTTTATTTATGATGACCTTATCCAAAAGGTCAGGGACAGAATCTCAAGTTGGCATTCACAACTATTATCACCTGGTGGCCGTATTACTTTGCTGAAGTTAGTGCTTTCTTCCATACCATTACATCTTTTTCAGATTATGTAGCCTCTAAGGCTGTCCTGAAAAACTTGAGAGCATCTTTGCCCAATTCCTATGGGGCTCCAAGGACCAGGCACGACAGTTACATTAGCGAAGTTGGAAGGAGATTTGCCTTCCTATTGATGAGGGTGGTCTAGGTTTCAGAAGATTACAAGATGTGATAGACACATTTTTTGTGAAGCTCTAGTGGTTGTTCCGTTCTTAAATATCACTTTAGGCCTAGTTTTTACTGGGCAAGTATTATATGAGGATACATCATTTACTTGCAGCAATTTTTCACTTATCTTCTCCTACCTGGAAGATGTTGAAATTAGTTGGGCCTCATATAGAGCCACACATTGCATGTCACCTTGCAACGGGTCAGAAATCCTCCTAGCATGATTGTTGGATGGGCGACACCACGTTGGCCTTCTTATTCCCATACCGACAGCACACATCTACGAGGGTACGGGATTTTTTTGATGATATTGGGTGAGATATTGGACGTTTAGTACATGTTCTCCCTTCTTTTACAGCGAAACAAATCTGGGCTATACCTTTATGTGCAGATTTCCCAGATCGCGTTATTTGGAAGTGTACATCGAATGGAAGCTTTGCTACCAAGTCTGCATAGCAGCTCATATATTTGGGATGCCAGTATCTGGATCATATCGATTATTGTGGAGCTCCATTTTACCCATCACTGTCTCATTTTTCTGCTACAGACTATGACAGGATCTCATTCTAGTAGATGTCGTTATTCAGAGGAAGATTGGATATCGTTGGCTTCCTGATGCCATGTTGTTCCGAGATCGAGACTATCGGTCATATTTTCATCGACACTAACATCTCTAATCAGGTATGGCAGCATTTTTGGAACATTTTTCAAATGCTTATGAGTTCAGGAGAGAAAGTTGGACAGAGGTTCCAAAGATGGGGCATTCTGGACAGTATGTTCATTGTGGACACATTCATACTATCATTCCTCTACTAGTATTTTAGTTTCTGTGGACCGATAGGAATGATGAGAAGTATAGGAAGATCCGCATAGTAGCCAGACCTATCATATGGAGGGTTTATCGCATGATCTATTTTCTTCATATGGAAGGACTGTTTCAAGATGTGCATTGGAGAAGGGATCTGATACTTGCACCCATCTTTTGTATTTTTTTTATTCCCCTACCCCATCTCCTCCTATTTTGGTTTGGTGGTGCACTCTATCAGTTGAATCTATCAAGATCAATACTGATGGACGCGTCAATGACGGTATTGCTAACGGAGAAGACATCGTCATAGATCATGCAGGATATTATATAAGGGCCTTTTCAGCTTCGTATAGACTGTACGTGATATTAGAAGTAGAGCTCGGACCTATTCTTAATGAGATTCTACTGGCTAGAGGACTCAGTCTTTCAGACATTTAGATTGAGTTAGATTTATAATGGCTATTCACTGCATCACTAGAGAAGAAGGACCATGGGTTATTCAGGGTATACTTAGACAGATCACATACGTCGTATCATTCGACAGAGATACAATTTCCTACATCTACAGATAGGAGAATCAAGTTGCAGATGCTCTTGCTGCAGAGGGTTGGAATCATCAGCAAATATATGGAGCAGCTGGCCTAACACGACATATTAGGGCACTCGTACAGATTCATAGACATGGACTGCCCAGCATTAGAGTATGATTTTTTCATTTTTTTAATTCTTGTTTTTGTATTTACTTGCATTAGTTCTTATTGTAAGGAAGTAATACTTTCTTTTTTATCACTTTACATGTATCCCTTATCATTTATTTTCTTTGTAAGGGAAGCAGTACTTCCTCATTTACTATTTTCATTATTTTCTCATATAATCACAGTATTCATCCGCCATAAGTGAGGGCATATTAATAAATTTTTTAAGGTACCATCCTCCTTTTACCAAAAAAAAAAAAAATTATCATTTATTGGGTGTCGTCTTTGTCACATATTGAGCATGAAGTTTAGTCCACAGTTTAGAGGCAGTTTTGTTTCACCAATAGTTCTTATCACATTTTCATATAAGTACAAGAAAATAGCGCTCCAGGCAACTTCTTCAAGTTCAGTTTTCTTTGCAGAAAGTCGGTCAGGAGGCAAATTGTTATCTAATGCCCTAACACTTCTTATTTGCATTAAAATAGCCTTCATTTTCTGATTTCACATATTAAAATCAACTTTTCCATTAAACTAATTAACTTCAAACTTAGCAGAGGCGATCTTATAAGTAAGAATGACACACAAATTGAAGATAGATATACACAACTCAGAAAGACAAACAAGAACGCAATGGTATCAATCACAATCACAGTAATACATTTAGTAATGCAAGATTTCAAAAATTTATCAAGTTTTAAGTACAATCAGAGAACATGTAGAGCAAAGCCAAGTAGAAAATATATGAATAGAGATCACAAGTCTATGTTCCAAGGATTTCTCCTTCAAGATCCTCTATATACCCACCCATACTGGATTTATCTCATATTCCTAAGGCCTTATGGGAGCCTTTGGACAAAGATTAGACTCTAGGAGATTGCAATGTATTATTATTATTATTATTATTATTATTATTATTATTATTATTATTATTATTATTATTATTATTATTATTATTATTATTATTATTATAGCAAAGTGACAGAATTTACATTCTCTTATTGTTAAAATTTTCTGAAAGGTGACTATCTCGGTTTCATATATAAATTTCTAACTTAAAAAATTCATGGATTTTGGAAAAGCGGGGCTAGCAATTGTCGATATGCTCATATTAGTGACATGGATATTATTAGGTGGGTTGTGCAGATCCAGTCTAGTCGAGGACAAGTAAAATCTCTTCATCACATGAAATACCACAACAATGGCGGAATAGAGTTTGTCAACGCGAAAGAAAATGTTGACCACACATTCTTTAAAGATGAAGTAGAAAAAAATATAAAATTCTAGTCTCGGATTATCCAATAGATGACTAATGCTGTCGAAACTATTCAAGAACGAATGAAATTCCTCAAAGCGGATAAACAAGGGAAGAATTTAGAATTTTCTACCGAAAGTATTGTTGAGTGCAATGAAATTTGAGACAGTATAAAAGTTGAGTCTTTATGTTGTGGACCTTTCGAGATGTCAAATCTGATAGTAGGTAATTTGGTTTATTAGATTACATTATCACCATTATCGCCAAGTATACAAAATGTGTTTCATGTTTATTTATTTAGAAGTATTTTTCAAACACTTTCATATTTTAGATTCAGTTAATTTTGTTGTAAGTGGTAAATTTATTAGTGAATGATAATTGCACCCCTATCGTCCTAAAAATTATTACCATTGTATCTATAATCCTTCCGCTTTGGTTCCCTATAAAACACATATAAGTCTATTAACTTCTCTCTATTCACTTCTTTTTTTTCTCTACCTCATAACATATTATAAGTATAATAAAATGGAATTAAGATGGAAGTAGTAGAATCCAAACAATGAGCTGAAAACCGAAGATTTGATTTCAATAATTTGTAAATTGATCGATACCTTATGAATGGATATTACAACAATATATATACATACAAACCAGTACAAAAGGGAAATAATTACAAAGAATCAAATATTGTTACGAAATAACAAACTCCATGTGGTGAAGCCTTCTAGATCCTCTTTCCTTTCTAGATTGTTCCTATCGTGCAGGAGCTTCATTGCTTACTGTGGCTACTTGTTCAGCTGACTGGGATGGCACCTCATCTGCTATATGGTCATCTTGTTTATCCCCACAAGATGGAAAGTAGATATCAATCACTCCCATCTTGATCATATGTAAGTAAAGATTTGAAGAATTCAATGCTTTTGTCAACATATCAGCCAATTGGGATTCAATGTGAACATACTTAGTAATTATACTTCCATTGTGAATTTTGTCTCTCACAACATGGCAATCTATCTCTATATGCTTAGTCCTTTCGTGAAAAATAGGATTTGTGGCAATATATATGGCTGATTTGTTGTCACGGTATAGTTTTGCTGGTTGCTTTGCTCAATCTGCAGATCTTCTAATAGATATTTCATCCAAGTCACCTTACAACATGCCTGAGCCATTGCTCTATACTCTGCCTCAGAAGAAGACCTTGAGACTATACCTTATTTCTTTGATTTCCATGATACAAGTGATGAGCTAATGAATACACAATAACCAGTCACAGACCTTCTAGTCTCTGGACATGCGACCCAATCTAAATCTGAGTATGCTTTCAATTGCACATCAGAAACAGCAGGATAGAGTAACCCCTGTCCTGATGCCCTTTTGATATATCTCAAGACCTTGTATGCTGTATGAAGGTGTGGCAACCTAGGCTTGTCCATGTATTGACTCAACAGTTGCACCGAATAGGAAAGGTCTGGTCTCATTATAGTTAGGTATAGCAAATGCCCTATAAGTCTTCTATAGACAGAAAGATCAGGCAGTGGATCTCTCTCTTCCTTATTCAATTTTGTATTCTGATCAAGGGGTATCTTCGAAGGTCTTGATCCTATAGTACATGAATCTCCTAAGATATCAAGAGCATATTTTCTCTGACAAGTGTGAATTCCTTCCTCTATTCTTGCCACTTATATTCCCAGAAAGTACTTTAACTTTCCCCAAATCCTTGATCTTGAACTTTACATCAAGTGCAGCCTTAAGCTCACTTATACTATCTATACAATTCCCTGCCAAGATAAGATCATCTACATATACAAGGATGGCTGTAAAAGAGCTCTGTGTGGTCTTAGTAAACAAGCTACAATCTGCTTTTGACTGAACGAAACCTCGTTGAATGATAAATGCAGACAACTTGGTACCATTGCCTTGAAGCTTGCTTCAGGCCATATAAACTTTTATGTAATTTGCATACCTTTGATTTGTAGTCAGTTCCATATCTAAGAGGCAGTTGCATATATACATCTTTACTTAAATCTCCATGTAAAAATGCATTATTAACATCTAATTGATATAGAAACCACCCTTTTAAGGCTGAAATGGCTAGTAAACTCCAGATGGTGACTACCTTAGCCACTGGTGAGAAGGTTTCATGGTAATCCAAACCTTCTTATTGTGTATACCCCTTTGCAACTAGCCTGACTTTGTACCTTTCTATGCTCCCATCAGCCTTAAACTTGATTTTGTACACCCACTTGCACCCTATTGCTTCCTTTTCAGGTGGCAGATCAACAATGGCCCATGTGTCATTCAATTCAAGAGCTTTTATTTCTCTTTTCATGGCTTCACACTATTCAGGGTGCCTGATGGCCTATTGGAAATGCTTTGGTTCAATTTGAGAGGTTATGAGCTGACAAAGGCTTTATGAGTAGCTGTTAGTCTTTCATAAGAGAGATTATTACTAAGGAGGTAAGGTCTACCTGAGATGACAGATCTTTCTGCCTTGGCCAAGTCCTGCAATGGGGAGAATGAAGTCACTTGTTGACATATGAAATCCTGCAAATATTGGGAGGGTTCTTTTGATTCTGGTAGATTTTCTAGGCAAAGGAGAATTGATTGGTGCTACATCAACAGCCTGCAAGTCTATTTGTTCTGTGGTTTGTTTACTTTAGTTTTGAGTTGTGTCATAGTATTCACTGTGATCTTCATAGCTGGGAATTGAAGTAGACTGAATGTCTGGCTCTTCTGACTGTGGGAGTATGTGATCATTTGAGGTAGGAATTGCTAGATTTTGATAGACATAAGGATCAGTAGGAGTATTGAATTCTGCAGCCCTGACTTCTTTGAAAGGAAAGATAGTCTCATAAAAGATTACATTTCTAGATACAAAAATTTTATTAGTCTGCAAATCAATAAGTTTGTACCCTTTAATCCCAAAGGGATACCCAAGGAATGCACATTTTCTGGCCCTAGAATCAAATTTGTGCCTACCTTGCATAAGTGTGGTGGCAAAAGCAAGACAACCAAAAACCTTAAGGTGAGAGTATGCTGGTTCCTTTTGAAATAAAATCTCAATGGGCTTTTATGATTTAGGACAGGTGAAGGTGTTCTATTGATGAGATAAACGGCAGTCATAACACATTCATTCCAGTACTTTAATGGCAACCACTTTGAAATCTTAGGGCTCTTGCAATGTTTAAAATATGTTGGTGCTTCCTCTCAACTATAGCATTTTGCTGGGGGGTTTCAACACAAGATTTTTTGTGTATGATCCCCTTTCCAAGATAGAATTCTCTCAGATTAAATTCCCCCCTCCCATTATCAGATCTAATTACCTTTATTTTGGTTTTGAATTGAGTTTCTATTATAAGTTAGAAATTTTGTAAAGCCTTTGATGCCTCAGATTTAAATTTTAGCATGTAAGCCCAGGTGCATCTGCTAAAATCGTCAACAATTGTAAGAAAATAACGTGTTCCATCATGACTCATTTAATTGCAAGGTCCCCAAAGATCAGTATGTATTAAATCAAAGCATGCCTCTGATCTGTGCTGACTTACAGGGAAAGGGAGCTTGTGCATTTTGGCTAAAGGAAAAATACAGCATGGTTTAGACCTATCTAGCTTGGGAATGATTAGTTGGAAGAGATAGAAAGTGATGGATGTCCTAATCTATAGTGCCAGATATCAAAAATTTCAGAAGAACTAGTTATAGGGGCTGATACGTGGGATCTGTTTTAACTGACTCAAGCTTTGCTGAAGAGCTGTAGGGGAAATTGATGTCTTCATTAAATGATAGAGATTTGACTTCAATTCACCCATTCTAGTAGTGGTCCAAGTCGAAAGGTCCTATATATAGCAATAATCGGCAAGAAAAATAATAGAACAATGTGAATCCATAGTCAGCTTTCTAATAGATATCAAATTAAAATCAAAGGATGGGACACATAACATATTGTGAAGGGTTAAGATATCTGTGACTTGGCTTGTTCCAACCTATGTGACAGGAACAGTGTTCCCATTTGGTAAAGAAACAAAACAATTAATTTGTGATTTAACTAAGGTGAAATGAGATGATGAACATATCATATGATCTGTTGCACCAGTGTCAAGTATCCAAGGAGCTTTGTGATTGTCGTAATATTTAATTTTAATAGATGATAAACAATAAGATGTACCGCATATTTTTGGAAATGTGCTTTCTGAGCTAGATTCAGTGTTTTGACTCTGGTTGATCGATGGTTTAAGAATAGCCACGAGTTGGAAATATTGTTGTTGAATCATTAGCACTTGAGCATTGTTGTTCTGTTCCTGACTTGGAGGCATAGTGACAGTGGCCTGATTTGCAGCTAGTTTGAACAGACTCTTCCATTCATTTCTGAGAGTTGATGGATATCCATGGAGTTTGAAACATTTATCAGCCTTGTGACCAGGCATTTGGCAATGTGAGCATATAGGCCTATCTGGATTGGCCTTGAAGCATCTCTCAAGGGAGTGTCCTGCCATTTTACAAAAGGTGCAGTAGTAATCCTTCTTCTGTAATGAAGATCTCTATCTACCACTTTCTCTCCAGTTTCCTTCTGCCACAAAAGATAGATGCTCACTTACAGATCCTTCTACTGATATCTGCCTTTCTTTCTCTTCCTGTTGGATAGTGGCATAGACTTCATTCAAGGTGGGAAAAGGCTTCATCAGCAGAATTTGCGCCTTGATGTTTTTGTAGGACTCACTCAATCCCATTAAAAATTTTATCACCCAATCTCGTTGCTCATTCTCAACCACGATCTTCAGACCTCCACAAGAACAATTGGGGATGATTTCATAGTTCAGAAGCTCATCCAGAAGAGTCTTAAATTTGGAGAAATAAGTACTTACGTCATCCTAGTTTTGAACCAGAACCATGATGGCCTGCTTGACCTCATAGATTCTAGGGGCGTTCTGCTGTACAAAGCGCTGCTCAAGCTCTAACCACAGCTGGTGTGTAGTTTCAGCGCAGACAGTGCTGCACCTGATGTCTGCTACCATAGTGTTTTGAAGCCAAGTAATGACTATATCATTGCACATTAGCCAATGCTTCATCAGAGAATCATCCTGGTCAGTTGGCTCACAAATTGTTCCATTTATGAAACCTAGTTTGTTCTTGATTCTGAGGGCTCACTTTACATATCTAGCCCAGGAATGATAGTTGTTTGCTTCCAATATTTGAGTAACCAATATACCTCCATTTCCATCATTGTTTCCAATGAAGTAGGGACTACTTGGGTGTGTGGGATCGAGATTTTTGAAATCAGCTTTTGGATTTTGATTTGCACTAACATTTGATGAATCTGATTGGATCTCAACATTTGGTTGTGTTTCAACATTTTACTTAGCCATTATTTGGCTCTGATACCATATAATAAAATGGAATTAAGATGGAAGTGGTGGAATCCAAACAATGAGCTGAAAACAGAAGATTTGATTTCAATAATTTGTAAATTGATTGATACCTTATGAATGGATATTACAGCAATATATATATGTGTGTGTGTGTGTGTGGATCCTCTTTTCTAGATCCTCTTTCACTTCTAGATTGTTCCTATTGTGCTGGAGTTTCATTGCTTACTGTGGCTACTTGTTCAGCTGACTGGGTTGGCACCTCATCTGCCACATGGTCAGCTTGTTTATCATGATTTAACAATAAGTACGAAAACTTAATTTCAAAATCCAGTAAAAGTAATATTTTTTTTAGTATAATTATTTATTACGTGTATCAAAATTAATTTGGTGATGCGTAAATATAATCACCATTATGCTATTTTTGTAATCACTATTATGTAAGCATATGTATTCATCGATAGCCGCACTCAAATGGACCATGCTGTTGACAGAATTATACCAGTTTCTTACGTGGAAGAATTTGTCTCAGTTTGTATACACTTCATTAATCATATGTTTATCTTTGTGTGGTCGAATGACCGTTCTAATTTGGCCATTATGATATTTGACCAATAAGTTCATTTGAATTGTTTGACCATATAATTATCATTCTTTATTCACTGTGATGAATTTCTTTATATTGCTGCACAATCTCAATTATTTTTATATGCTCGCAAAATCACACATATTTAAAAGATATATTATTTTAAATTAATGTTACTCCTGAACGAAAAAATATCGTTAATATCATGAAGACATTGATTAATTTGACTACTTGAACAATGTTTGATTATATAATGTTTAATCACATTTTTCGAAATTAAATAATTGAATTATATTTTATATTGAACTAGAAGATCAAATTGACTTTATCGTTTGGTACAACCGGTTGAACCATCACTTGATCAATAATGTTGCGAAAGTAAAAATGCAAATGAATACTCAATAAAGAACTACAAGATTTTTCAATCCAACGAAATCCTATATGATATTTGTTCTCTTTCATGAAAATTTTTCATTAACCATCACTAACTAAATTAGGAATTGAATTCTCTATATTTCTAAAAATTAATCGGGGTGATAAATGAGACTCCATCTAGATATTATTCGTATCTTATAGATTTGATACAAATATGAGATGATTGCAAGATGTTCGCAATCAAAAGTTTGCAAAATTATTACTCAAATTATGAGTATAATTTTCAGATTATACAATCAAGATAGTGTGTCTTGTTAATACTAGTAATCATAAATCTTAAACTTTTTAATAAGTGTTAGTTGAGATGTCAATAAATAGTTTAATATTATTATTTGTTAAACACCTCTAATTAATTTAATTGAAAACAACCAACATCATAGTTTTCTCATTTAGAACTGGACTTATGGTTGACCCTATTTTTTCCATATGATTATATTGATAGTGCAATATATATAAAATTGATATACCACAATGCACTGAGATGGAAATTAAAGAATGTTGAGAATAAATGAGTAGTTTGAATCTTTATCTTAGATGAATGATATTTTATAACGAGGTTTGCCGATTGTCAATTTGATTGGACAATTTCCTCAACACTAGGGGGAAAGAATTAAGAAGTTGGAAATAATTTACAAATGCATCATTATCTAAATTTTCACAAAAGATAATTTCAACCCAAAATTAGAAAAATAATTTATTTAAATGCATTTACTGACCAAAGAGATCAACAATATCATATACACCAGCTTTAAATGCTCCAACCCAATTAACGTCCTCGAGGACAAATAGTTAACATTATATTTGATAATATTAACTAATTGCCAAACAAAAATTGAGCATTTAACAATGTTAATCCTATTAAGAAGACATATATTCTTGATGAATATTTAGACATAACAAATTATAAACCCCAAAAGAGGTTCAAATAAAGAATTTGATGGATGTACTCATAAAGAATTTTGCGAAGACCTGTACATATAGAATTTTGCGAAGACTTGTATAAATATATGAGTTATAATGTGATGGATGTACTCACAATTCTCTACTTTGTTAGTCTGACAATGCATAAATTTGATATGCATATAATAAATGTGATTATAGTCAACTTATTTAGGGTGTATTTGATGGATATTATTTTGGAAGAATGTATTTTGGAATAGTAGATTAATGGAGAATGTGTGGTTAAAAAAGAAGGAAAAGTTATTGATGTGATGGAAAATTATTTTATTAAAAAATGTGTGGTTGAAAATGAGTAGAAGAATGAAAATGAAAATTTTAATGTGTGTCAAACAAGGGCTTAATCTTAGAATGACATGTATTTGAAAAAATATTATCAATAAAAATAGGTTTGACACAGTCAAACTTTTAAGACAATTATCAAGTAAGGCTTCCCAAATCATAGTAATATCGCAAGACTTACTCATTGTAATATCGCAAGCTTTCAGCAAAAGTTACCATTTAAAGTGAAAAAATAACAAACATGTGTAAACAAAAAGATTCAAATCTTATTATTATAAAGAAAGGTTATAAAGTCAAATACACTCAATCAAGAAATAATCTATTGAAAAAATACAAACAGCTTTTGAGGTCGCTTAAATCGCGAGGTGAGAAAATGGCAGATCGAAAGTATTTTGTGTTTGATAAAATAACAGTAAAGTGCAGAAAAACTTATCAAAAGATCGAGTCTCGTGACAGCACGATGTCCTAAAGCGAAATTGCCCGTCGATAACTGCTGCGACCTCTGTGGACAATCACCTCCAGGATACAACGATCAAATAAACCAATTGTACAGCAATCACAAAAGGTTTTCAGAACTCTCAAGTGTACTCCAGAAATATATAAAACTAAGAACAATATTTTTTCTGTATAGAAATATATAATCTCGTTTTTCTTATTATTTTCTAATACCCAAAAGTCTGTTTATATAGGCAAAAAGAGATGTAACTTCTTCCACCATGATCTAGTATTAAGTTGCAGATGTAATGACCAATGGTAATGGGTATTAATATTGGGCAGTTAAAACTGTCATATTCTACTGGCTAGTTGACCCATTAAATAATTCCGAAAATGACTAAAAATAATAATTATTTTATTAGAATCAATAAAGCCCAAGAACCCAAGGCCCCAAGGCCCAATCAAAGACTTTTTAATATAGTGCGTGAGGCGTGGCTCGAACACCTGACCTTATATGTGGATGATATGCTAATAATGGGAACTAGTTTAGATGTGATTAATAAGACTAAACAGTTTCTGAAAAAGCACTTCGAAATGAAAGATTTGGGTGTTGCTGATGTTATTCTAGGGATTAAAATAGTAACACATTCCGAAGGAGTTACTTTAACCCAATCACATTATGTAGAAAAAGTTCTTAAGAAGTTTAACCAATATAATTGTATTCCTGCTAAAACACCTTATGATGCAAGTCATCATTTGAGAAAACATTCAGGTCCTAGTGTTTCTGCTTTAGAATATGCTAGGGTGATCGGTAGTCTCATGTATCTCATGAACTGTACCAGACCTGATATAGCATATGTCGTCGGTAGACTTAGCAGGTATACTAGTAATCCTAATAGTGAACATTGGGATGCTCTCATTCGAGTCTTGAGGTATTTGAGATACACTATAGACTGGGGAATACATTATACTAAATATCCTGCTGTACTTGAGGGATATTGTGATGCTAATTGGATTTCAGATACCAATGAAACTAAATCTACAAGTGGCTATGTTTTTACATTAGCGGGTGGTGCCGTATCTTGGAAATCCACTAAGCAAACCTGCATTGCGAGATCTACTATGGAATCAGAGTTCATAGCATTAGATAAGGCAGGTGAAGAGGCTGAATGGTTAAGGAATTTTCTTATGGATGTTCCTTTGTGGTCCGAACCACTTCCAGCTATCTATGTCCATTGTGACAGTCAAGCAGCTATTGGAAGAGCTCAAAATTCATCCTACAATGGAAAGTCTAGACATATTCGTAGGAGGCACAATACTGTGCGTCAGCTGCTTAAGGATGGGGTTATAGCTATTGACTATGTGAAGTCAAGTGATAATATTGTTGACCCATTAACAAAAGGATTAGCTAGAGAGCTAGTTCAGAAAACATCGAGGGGGATGGGGTTAAAGCCTATTACAAATTAGATCACCTATAATGGAAACCCAACCTTGCGATTGGAGATCCCATGGATAAGGTTCAATGGGATAACAAAGTTATTGGAGTGATCTGTGGGGGTACTACATTGAATTTATTTCAAACCCCTCCCTATGATGAGTAGTACAAATTGTATTGATTAGAGGATGAGCTAATACTCTTAAATGCTTTCTATAACTGATATTCAGTGGGGTGTTTAAATACAGTGCATCCTTGATAGAAGCACCTATTTGAGTGTGGAAGTGGGGCCGCTTCCTATGAGAATTAAGGCTAATTCTCTAGAGCACTCAAAGAAACCGGGAAAGTTCACGGCCGAAATGAACACAACCGTGAGAACTCAATGATTGTTTTAGAAGTCATGTGTGTGTTCTATTGTCTCAGTTTGCAAATCATAATTGTGGAGTTCAAGACATAGTTCACTCTACAGTTAGCAAACTCGATAGAATATACAAAGCTAAGGTTCAAGTCGATAGACACCTAAGCCTGCGTGATTTCTACCGTACTCCAGAATAGTATTTTTATTTATCTTATTTCTTTCATGTGGGGGATTGTTATATATTTATACAATAAATATAATATTTGAAAGAAATATTAATTAAGATGAAATGCCCAACTGGTGAAAAGTGTGGAATTTGTGTGGGAGGTCAGGTGTTCGAGCCACGCCTCACGCACTATATTAAAAAGTCTTTGATTGGGCCTTGGGGCCTTGGGTTCTTGGGCTTTATTGATTCTAATAAAATAATTATTTTTTTTAGTCATTTTTGGAATTATTTAATGGGTCAACTAGCCAATAGAATATGACAGTTTTAACTGCCCAATATTAATACCCATTACCATTGGTCATTACATCTGCAACTTAATACTAGATCATGCTGGAAGAAGTTACATCTCTTTTTGTCTATATAAACAGACTTTTGGGTATTAGAAAATAATAAGAAAAACGAGATTATATATTTCTATACAGAAAAAATATTGTTCTTAGTTTTATATATTTCTGGAGTACACTTGAGAGTTCTGAAAACCTTTTGTGATTGCTGTACAATTGGTTTATTTGATCGTTGTATCCTGGAGGTGATTGTCCACAGAGGTCGCAGCAGTTATCGACGGGCAATTTCGCTTTAGGACATCGTGCTGTCACGAGACTCGATCTTTTGATAAGTTTTTCTGCACTTTACTGTTATTTTATCCAACATTTTGTAGAATCAAATTTGGTGAAATAGAACACGACTGTCTGATAGATCATTTGCCCAGCAGCCGGTCTAGTCTAACGCCTATCCAAATTCCTCCCAGATAAACAATGTGGAAAATGCAAAAACATGGTAAATTTTCCAGCTTCTGAATCATCCTTTACCGGCTTCTAATCATTTTCGTCAGCCTGTGAACTATTTTTATCTAGAAATAACACTGTAAACGGGAACTGATATCATTCCCAAAGCTTCACTCAACCTTATGGCATCCAGATAGAAGAACTAAGCAACATATATCAAGAGAATACATTGGAATTAACGAGGACAATGAAATATCAGTAACAAAATTTTGAATTTTCCTTTGAAGAAATGAAACTTAAGCAGATCTTTCAAAGAGTCAGTAATCACAAAAGAACTAAAAAAATAAATTTTGTATCTTAAAGAAGAAGGAACAATAACAGAAAATACATTATATATAGGTTTAAAAAATGTACATTATATACATTTTATAAATGTTGCGAAAAGTTAAGTTTTTGCAACGTTTTTTGAACGTTGTTGAAATCTGGTTCTATAGTGTTAACTGAAAACAACTAAATGGTCTCAGTCAGCTCCACATCATCCATCTGCCTTGCACCAACTGGAGCAGCCATCAGCTCACTTGCATTGCTGTGAATTCGGTTTCTCACTAGCTTGTGGTCCTACACTAATTTGTTACAAAATATTCTTGACATGATCCTTGATTTCAGGAACTAATTCACAGCTGTACATATTCTAGATCCTTCCTTGTAAATTCTTTTTCATTATTTAATCTCCTTGCCTTAGTAATGGAATAGTAAGTTGAATTGCAGCATCTATCTTACTCAAAACTTAACTTGGTATCAGAGCAAGAATGGCAAACGCTAGCAACTTCAATACGCCTCAAAATGCTGATTCAATCCCTGTTCCAGTTTCAGCCTCCAGTAGCACCGCTACCCATTTGATAAGCAATGGGAACACTACACCCTTTGGAGTGAATCTTACTCAAGTTATTTCTGTCAAGTTGGACATAAATAACTACCTACTATGGAAGAATATGATCCTACCTATCATAAGAGGACACAACCTTGAGGGCTATATCTTAGGGACAAAGATGTGTCCCCAAGAATTCATTGGAAACCAGGTTGAAAGTGAGATTGGTATCAACATTGAAATGATAAAGAATCCAGAATTTGGCCAATGGATGTCAACAGATCAACTACTTATGGGCTGGCTTTTTTCATCCATGACCCTTGACATTGCAATGAGAGTCATGGGGACAAAGAACTCAAAGCAGCTGTGGACAACAATAGAGGAAAGCTTTGGAATACAGAACAAATCGAGAATCACCTTCCTTATTGGTGAACTACAAAAATCGAGGAAATGATCAATGAATATCGATCAGTATCTCAACAAGGTGAAACAGTTGGCTGACAACGTTGAAATTGCTGGAAAAACAGTGGCTCATACTGACTTAGTCACTCAAGTCCTTGCTGGCATAGACGAAGAGTATACTCCAATTGTGGTTCAGATTAATGGCAGAGATCACATATCCTAGGGGGAATTAAAGTCGACACTTATGGCATACGAGAGTAGACTTGAACATCTCAATTTGCTGAGAAGTGATGTAGCAGAAATTAATATCAACCAAATCTCAGCAAATTTTTTGCAAAGGTCAGGCTCTAACTATCATGGTTCCAGGCCTTATAAACCAAGCTATGGTGGAAGATTCACCAACTTCAGAGATGGGAGAAGAGGCAGAAACAGAGGTGGCTACCTGCATAGTGGAAATGAAAGACCACCAACTTGTGTGGAAAAATTGGCCACAAAGCTAATATATGTAACTTCAGGTATGATGATAGTTACACTGGAAATTCACCAAACCAGAGGACAGGCTTCAACACCCCACCTGCAGCCTATATCGCCTCTCCCAGCATCGTGAATAATCCTGCATGGTATGCAAACACAGGAGCTACTAGTCACATCACTGCAGACAAAGGAAACCTCACCTCCATCAATGAGTATGCTAGTAAGGAGAAAGTCATAGTGGGAGATTGAAGTAAGTTACATATCTCTCACTTTGGCATCTCACATATTCCAACTTTGAACAAGAAGTTTTTAACCTTGAATAAACTTTTCCTTGTACCTGACATTAAGAAAAACCTTATCAACATTTCTAAATTGTCATCTGATAACAATGTTTACATGGAATTTCATCATGATTGCTGTTTTGTAAAGGACAAATCAACGAAGGCAGTGATAATGCAAGGGACGCTTAGAGATGGGTTGCATCAGTTGGATTTCCCTCAGCAAACCACCAAGTATCTCAGTCAAAAGTCAGTCAGCCAAGAGTCAGTTTCCACCAATAAATCATCCTGCAACATGTCATCAATTGTTTCCAATCGTGAGTCCTCGTCTGATTTATGGCACAAGAGGCTTGGCCATCCCTCTAGCCAAGTGTTAAGTCTAGTACTTAATCTTTGTAATGTTAAAACTAAAGAAAATGAAATCAAATCGTTTTGTAATGCTTGTCAGCTTGGAAAATCTCATCTATTGCCTTTCTCTTTATCTTCTTCTCATGCTAAAGCTCCACTCGAACTAGTGTTTACTGATATATGGGGACAATCTCCTATTCTATCCATCTCAGGCTTCAAATATTATATATCATTCCTTGATGATTTCAGTAGATAAACTTGGATTTACCCACTGAAACAAAAATCTGAAGCTCTTAACACATTCGTTCAGTTTAAGAAACTTGTTGAAAACAAACTGAATTGTAAGATTAAAACACTTCAATATGACTGGGGTGGGGAGTATCAAGTATTCTCAAAATTCTTGAACCAAGAAGGGATAGATTTTAGGCACCCTTGTCCTTACACCTCTGCTCAAAATGGAAGAGTCGAAAAAAAGCACAGACACATCACAGAAACTGGCTTAACACTTCTAGCTCAAGCCAAACTACCTCTAAAGTATTGGTGGGAAGCTTTTCAAACGGCAACCTATCTTATAAATAGGCTGCCAACACCTACACTTCATAACTAATCACCCTATGAAGCTCTATTCAACAAAAAGCCAGACTATCAGACCTTAAAGATATTTGGCTGTGCCTGCTACCCGTGCCTAAGACTCTATCAAAGACAAAAGTTCAATTTTCACTCTACCAAATGCACCTTCTTAGGCTATAGTGAGTCTCACAATGGATATAAATGTCTAAGTAAATATAGGAGACTATACATCTCTAGGCATGTGGTATTCAATGAATTAGATTTCCTATTTGAAACACTTCGAATTATCTTTGCATTGATCTATGTGGATGACATTTTATCACAGGCAACAACAGAGCTCTGCTGTAGAATTTCATAGATAACCTGAACACTACTTTTGCCTTAAAGGACATGGGAATGCTACATCATTTCCTTGGAATTGAGGTGTTGTGGCATGACTCTGGAATTCACCTTACACAAGCCAAATATATTGCCGATCTACTTGAAAGGTTTGAGTTGTAAAATGTTAAAACCCTGCATCACACCTATACCTGCAGGTAAAGCAATGTCAAAAGGCGATGGGGAAGCTCTGAAAAACCCTACAGCCTACAGAAGTGCTGTAGGAGAGCTGCAGTATCTTCCATATACTAGACCAGATATAACCTTCGCTGTCAATAAATTAAGCCAATTTCTGGAAGCCCCTACTTTATTGCACTGGCAAGCATTGAAGAGGGTACTGAGGTATCTTAAAGGAACAATAAACCATGGACTTTGGATCCAAAGAAACGACAGACTTACTCTAAGTGGATACTCAGATGCAGATTGGGTGTCTTAGCCTGATGATAGACATTCAACCACTGGCTATTGTTTACCTAGGTGAGAACCTGATCAGTTGGTCTTCAAAGAAACAGCAGGTCGTTGCACGTTCAAGCACTGAATCTGAGTATAGAGCACTTGCTTCTATCGCGTCAGAATATCCTGGATTCAATCACTCTTCCAGGAATTGAAATTACCTTTAGCTGAAACTCCAATCATATGGTGTGATAATATAAGTGCTGGAGCTTTGGCTGTGAATCCAGTATATCAAGCCAGGACAAAACACATAGAACTTGATGTTCACTTCATCAGGAACAAAGTAATTGCCAAAGAATTGGAAGTAAAATATATACCAAGCTCAAATCAAATTGCTGACTTATTGACAAAAGGATTGAGTCATTCACGGTTCCTCTTCTTGAAGGACAAGCTTGGAGTAACTCTAGCACCTTCCAGCTTGAGGGAGGGTGTTAACTGAAAATAACTAAATGGTCCCAGTCAGCTCCACATCATCCATCTGCCTTGCACCAGCTGGAGCAGGCATCAGCTCACTTGCATTGCTGTGAATTCGGTTTCTCACTAGCTTGTGGTTCTGCACTAATTTGTTACAAAATATTCTTGACATGATCCTTGATTTCAGGAACTAATTCATAGCTATACATATTCTAGATCCTTCCTTGTAAATCCTTTTTCATTATTTAATCTCCTTGCCTTAGTAATGGAATAGTAAGTTGAATTGCAGCATCTATCTTACTCAAAACTTAACTTATAGTAACGTTCAGGACATGTTGTTGAAACTCTTAATATAAAGCATTTTACAACGTTTATTGACTGTTGCGAAAAGATTAATTTTTGCAACGTTTATTGACTGTTGCGAAAAGATTAATTTTTTGTAACCTTTTTTGATGTTGCTAAAAGTTCACTTTTGGCAATATTTTTTGATCGTTACGAAAAGTTCACGTTTTACAACGTTTTCTGAACGTTACAAAAAATTTTATACTTTTTTTTACCAAATTAAATTATATACTTGTTCAAGTTCAAATGATAAAAACAAAAAATAACCCAAACTCTACAGCCTCTCTTCTCCCAATCTCTTTCAATCCCACCATTTCTACTGCCTCCCAATTACTTCTTCCCTCCACGGCCTCTCACTCAAAGCCGCCACTGCCCGCCCATACATGTCCTTCTCTGCCTCCGCCATTGTCGCCTCCCAGTGATTATTTCCGATCAAGAGCACTGCGTTTTCCCTTGCTTTTCTCGCCGCTTCTGCTCTGAATTTTAACAAAGCTACAACGACCTCTCCACTTTCCAAAATCGCAATTTCCCCGAACCCATATCTTGCTCTACTTTTTTGAAAAGCCATACATAAATAAACAGCATTTAATCTTTGAATACTTAGAGATAAAGGCCCTCGGAGGTCAGTTTTTTTAGTTATTGAACATGTATGACGAGCGCGTCGGAGCTATTCTACAACAGAAGGTCTCATTTTGGCCGGAGTTCAAACCTTTTAGAATTCGTTCCGAAATTCGATTCCACAACCTCTCTCGATCGGAACAATCGCTGTCGCCGCCGCTACGCAAATAATTGTTTATCTTTGCAAATGAGAGAATTTATCTTCTCCGACTTTGGCCTTTGAAGCCCTGTTTCAGTTTTGCTGTCAAACGTTGAGCGTCTTGTGAGGCACGTGGAGGCCTCTTCAAGGTAATTGGATAATAACCACTCTCTCTCTCTCTTTCTCTCTCCTGGGATATTTTGGACGGGTCTGAATCTTGCATTTATTATTTCAATGGATTGAATCTTACCATGTTGTAACTATTTACTTAAAGTCTTAGCTGGATTAATTTAATCTTGAGACTTGAATGAAACAAGGAAAGTTTAAGAAATAATAAAGATTCATGCCCGACATGTTAAAATTCACAATCCTCATGTTATCTACTTTATTCCATGTAAACTCATATTATATTGATATTTCTTGGTGTTGAGATCATCAATTTCTCCAAATTCATGGAAAAATGTACTGAATTTTATCATAAGAGTTTTTTTTGTGTATATTTTAATCAAATTCTGTTTTGCTATTTTTCTTCCAGCTTTCTTGAAGCCATTGATCTGATTCTCGTGTGTTCAACACCAAAAAAAAAACAACTAATAAAAGCCTTTGGGGAGAATTAGAGATGGCTATATCTTTTGTGAGGTACAGTAAGTTATTTTCCGAATCGTATTTTGTGAAAATTTTGAATGAGTTTTGGGAATTGATAATAATCTATATCTATGTATATCAGAGGCTCAGCGCGTCTTGATTTGCTGAACCTATATTTTGCATGTCAGTCTGATCCCAAACTCTTAATATAGAGGTGTAAAATTTTGAAAAATCTGGATTAAATTATTAGACTCAGCTCAGCTCCAGTCCTCTGCTCCAACATCAGCTCACTTGCCAGCTCATCAGCTCCAACATCTCCACTCAGCTTCAACTAATTATGGGCGCCAAATTTAGTTAATCACAGCTGTCAATTAGTTGACATTTAGGCGGCAAAGCTAGAAAGATATTTTCTGTATTTCATCTATTTATATGATTCAACATTGCCGATTGTATTCTTGAGTTAGTTAAGATCAATAATATTTCTCTTCTCCATCCTTTCTCCATTTTTCCCTTTCCTGTAATATGGTATCAGAGCATATATTTGTTTGATGAATTTGATTGATCTCTTCTGATCAATTCTTCCAGAAATTAATGATGGAGAATGAGGCGCCAAATAAATCTGTGTCATCCGCAAATGCTGATGATACGTCTAATCCATTTTTTTTGCACCATTCCGATAATCCAGGTTTGATTCTGGTTTGAGTCGTGCTTGGAGACAACTATGCTTCCTAGAGTCGATCTATGTTAATTGCTTTGTCAGTGAAGAACAAATTGGGTTTTATTGATGGAACCCTACCTCGACCTGAAGACAATCAGGATCAAATTAATTCATGGATTCGTAACAATAATATTGTTACCTCATGGATACTAAACTCTGTGTCTAAAGAAATCTCTGCTAGTGTATTATATTCAGAATCAGCCTATGAAATATGGACTGATTTGAGAGAGCGATATCAGCAAAGGAATGCTCCTCGTATTTTTCAGCTGAGACGAGAATTGATGAACCTCACACAAGGGGATTCTTCTGTCAGCACTTATTTTACCAGATTGAAGACAATTTGGGAGGAACTCAGCAATTACAAACCTATTTGCTCTTGCAGCAAATGTATTTGTGGAGGAAATAAAAAGTTAATTGATCACCATCATATGGAGTATGTGATGTCCTTTTTAATGGGGTTACATGAGTCATTTGGACAGACTAGGGGACAAATTTTATTGATGGATCCCATTCCTTCTATCAACAAGGTTTTTGCATTGGTGGCTCAGGAAGAGAATCAAAGAAAAATCAATATGGCTAATGAGACGCCTGCTAGCACAATGGCCTTTTATGCTCAGAATAGTTCAAACAAGTTGCATCAAGGAGATACTAAAAGGACTGTAGGACAGCAACATTATAATAAATTCCAAAGGAAGGAGAGGCCAATATGTACTTACTGTGGAGGCATTGGTCATGCTGTTGATAGATGTTATAAGCTGCATGGCTACCCAGAGTATAAATCTAGGCAAGTATGGACGAATGTGATGCCTAATCCAAACAATCAAGCCATGGCTAATCAAATTTCTGAACATGTTGCTGCTGTCGATCTGAAACAGGACAATGATGTAAGTGTTGGAAATTTCATGCAAACCCTTAATCATACTCAGTATCAACATCGATGAGCATCTTGAATACTCGTCTCAAATCTGCTAAGTTGGATTCAGAAATAGGGGCAAGTTCAGGTAAGGAATCAGGTACCTGCTTCTCCATATCTATTAATCCAGCTTTTAATTCATCTAAGCATTGGGTGATAGATTCAGGGGCTACCAGTCATATATGTTCTGATCATTCAGCTTTTCATACTATGAGGCCAATTAAAAATGCATATGTCGCATTGCCAAATCATGTGCAAATTCTGTGAGATCAATTGGTAATGTCAAAATCACATCGATTTGATACTTGATGATGTCCTATATGTTCCTCGGTTGATTCAACTTTGTTATCAGTGAGTGCCTTAACAAGGAATACTTCATTATGTGTCAAGTTTCTCATTAATTCTTGTATGATTCAGGACTTGAACACACTGAGGATGATTGGCAAGGGTAGGAGAAAGGCAGATCTCTATATCATAGACTCCAGTTCATCAGTTCATAATGATGTTTGTTCATCAGTTCATAGTGATATTTGTAAACCTTCTTTCTCTGTATCCAATAATGTAACTAGTCAGATATGGCATGACAGACTTGGGCATTTATCATATCAGAAATTAGTTTTGTTGAAGAACTTGTTACATATTGAAGGTAGTTGTCATAAACATGATTTTCAAGCTCCTTGTTTTGTTTGTCCTTTAGCAAAACAAAGGAGGCTTTCGTTTGTATCCAATAATCACCTATCGAATAATGCTTTTGATTTGGTGCACTGTGATGTCTGGGGTCCATATAGTGTTCCTACTTATACCGGCCATAAGTTTTTCCTTACATTAGTGGATGATTGTACTAGATTTACGTGGGTTTATTTGATGAAACGTAAATCAGATGTGGGGTTTATTATACCTAAGTTTTTGGCCCTCATCGAAAATCAGTTTCACAAAGTTATTAAGTGCTTCAGATCTGATAATGCTCAGGAACTGAAGTTTACTGAGTTGTTTGAATCAAAAGGGATTATGCATCAATTCTCTTGTATAGAGCGGCACAGGCAGTCGTGGTCGAAAGGAAGCACCAACACTTGCTTAATGTAGCTCGTACATTATATTTTCAGTCCAGAGTCCCTATTCAATTCTGGGGTGACTGTGTTCTCACAGCCACTTTTCTCATCAATAGGACTCCTTCTCTTATTCTGGAAAATAAGACCCCTTTTTCATTGCTATATGGTGATGACTTTGACTATAATTTCCTTCGTGTATTTGGGAGTCTCTGCTTTGCTTCAACTCTGCTATCCCATAGAAACAAATTCTCTCCAAGAGCTAGAGCATGTGTTTTCATTGGTTATTCCCCAGGCATCAAAGGATATAAGCTCTATGATATATCTTCAAAGTCCTTTCTCATCTCTAGAGACGTTGTTTTTCATGAAACACATTTCCCCTTTCAGTCTATTACTTCTATTTCAGAGGTAACAGATCCTTTCCATGATATTGTGTTACCAAATGTTACTTCTGATCACTTTGATCATTTTTCCAATTCACCTATGTCTCCTTCCACCAACATTGAAACTTCCACTGATAACAATGAGCCGTCTTTCATTGAGCCATCCTCAATTCAGCATTCCTCTGATTATATTCCAAGTCCTCAAAGCTTTGGTCACACTCAACAATCTCATCCTGTTACTAGGAGATCGACTAGAATGAGTAAGACTCCTTCCTACCTTCAGGAGTTTTACTGTAATCTCCTTGTTAACCAGGTACCTCGTGATATCAACTCCAGCTATTCCTTGGCTAAATACCTTTCATACAGTTCATTTTCTCCCACACATAAAACCTTTCTTCTCAATGTTTCCTCCCATATAGAACCACATTTTTACCACCAGGCTGTCACATCTGATCACTGGAGGAAGGCAATGGCAGATGAGTTATCGGCCATGGAGTCTAATAAAACATGGACTGTGGTCAACTTGCCTCAAGGGAAACACTCCATTGGCTGTCGATGGGTTTACAAAATTAAATTTGGGCCTGATGGAAATGTGGACAGGTATAAAGCGCGTTTGGTTGCTAAAGGGTATACTCAGCAAGAGGGGTTGGATTTTCTTGACACCTTTTCTCCAGTTGCCAAGTTAGTTACTGTCAAAGCACTAATTGCCATTGCAGCTATCAATAACTGGTCCCTTGTCCAATTAGATGTGAATAATGCCTTTTTAAACGGGGACCTTTTTGAGGAAATTTACATGGATTTACCTTTGGGTTTTTCTCCTATCCCTATTAATGTAGTTGCAGGAACTAAACTTGTCTGCAAACTTCACAAATCAATTTATGGACTTCGTCAAGCTTCTCGACAGTGGTTTTCTAAGTTTTCTCATACTCTTGTCGCTCATGGATTTCATCAATCCAAAGCTGATTATTCATTGTTTACTAAGGGCTCAGGATCTTCTTTTGTTGCTTTACTTGTTTATGTCGATGACATTATCATTACAGGATCTGATCAGAATGCCATTGCCTCATTGAAGATGTTCTTACATAGTCAGTTTAAACTCAAAGATTTGGGGAAATTGAAGTATTTTCTTGGCCTTGAAATAGCCAGATCTTACAAAGGCATATGCTTATCACAGAGAAATTACACTTTACAATTACTGGAAGACACTGGACTTCTAGCATGCAAGCCAGCCAAATTGCCTATGGATCCTAAGATTCGATTAAGTTCTGAAGATGGGGATTTATTATCTGATGTTGATGCCTCCTCTTATCGACGATTGATTGGCCGTTTGCTTTACTTAACTATCTCTCGGCCAGACGTTACCTTTGCAGTCCATAAACTCAGTCAGTTTGTGTCCAAGCCTAGACAGACACACCTTGATGCAGCTCATCATCTCCTACGTTATCTCGAGTTAGCTCTGGTCGAGGTTATTTTCTCGGCCACTTCTTCTATGCGACTACGTGCATTTGCGATGCAGATAGGGGCTCTTGTCCTTATTCCAGGAAGTCTCTTACCGATTTCTCTGTTATTCTTGGCAAATCTCTCATTTCTGGAAAGCGAGAAGCAGCAGTGTCTCGAGTCCTCTGAGAATATCGAGCTTTAGCAATTTGCCGGTGAATTGACTTGGATACATCGGTTATTGCTTGATTTGCGAGTCATCTCGTCTTGCTCCCACTGTAATTTTTTGTGACAATCTTGCTGCCCTCCATATCGCCAGCAACCCCATTTTTCATGAACGAACAAAACATATAGAAATAGATTGCCATTTTGTTCGTGATAAGGTAGCTGATGGTTCAATCAAACTGCTGCCTATACGATCTCAGCATCAATTGGCGGATTTGTTCACCAAAGCGTTGCCAGCTTCGTCTTTCTTTTACTTACTTTCCAAGATGGCTATCATTAACTTACATGATCCATCTTGAGGGGGGCGTATTAGACTCAGCTCAGCTCCAGTCCTCTGCTCCAACATCAGCTCACTTGCCAGCTCATCAGCTCCAACATCTCCACTCAGCTTCAACTAATTATGGGCGCCAAATTTAGTTAATCACAGCTGTCAATTAGTTGACATTTAGGCGGCAAAGCTAGAAAGATATTTTCTGTATTTCATCTATTTATATGATTCAACATTGCCGATTGTATTCTTGAGTTAGTTAAGATCAATAATATTTCTCTTCTCCATCCTTTCTCCATTTTTCCCTTTCCTGTAATATAAATTCAATTGCAACATGAAATTTGGACTCAAAATACTGAATTAAATGTTTGGTAAGGCTTAAAATGCCCCGAAAAAACCCTTTCAGAGCTCATATTTGATGTGCTGCTTGTAAATAAAATACCCACATAATGACAAACAAATAGCATTGACGACACACATAATTGAAGAAAAGCTGCTTATTTGTGAATTATATGTCAATCTTTTTGCTTGGTGAAGATCTTGATAGGAGAAGCAGCAAGTTGTATTGTCATGGGTAGTCTAAATGATTTATATGAATTATAGTAATTATAAAGCATAGTGGATTGTAATCTAAATAGAAAAATATATACTGATCATTTTAATGAGATTATTAGGCCGTGTTTGATAGGCCGTATTTTTCGGGGAAGTAGGAAAATATTTTCCACTTTCCACTTTTTTGACTGTTTGATAGGCGAAATTTTCCACGGAAAATATTTTCATACTTTTCCTCACACGTGTGCATTTTCCCGATTTTTGATGAAATTGTTTTCCTGCCTTTTTGGTGGGAAAATATTTTCCCGACTGACTGGAATTTTTTTTTTTTTTTTTTAGCAATTGAAACAAATGTCATAACCAATGGTAAAAAAAAAATTCACTTTAATGGACAATTTTCATGTAAAATAAAATCAAACGAACACTAAACTTTGATGAAAAAAATGATTTTTTAGGAAACAATTTTTTTTCCCTTTTTTTTTTTACTTTTTGGTAATGGAAACAAATTTTATAACCAATTGTGGAAAAAAATATCACTTTAATAGACAATTTCCATGTAAAATAAAGTCAAATGAATAGAAAATTTAAAAATTTTTCGGGTGGAAAATTATACCAATCAAACACACTTGAATTGATTTTCCCTGCAAAAATATTTTCTAGGCAAATGTTTTCCCTGTAAACATTTTCTTTCCACCCATTTTCCACCCTTGCAATCAAACGCACCCTTAGTGATTTCTCGATTTTCCGATCATTGATTTCAAATGAAGATGTTCTTGCTTTTAAATTAATTACATTTATTTACTTTTAAAAACTTTTTATGATGATTTTTATCTGCGATTTGATTTGGTTTAATTTTAGTTTGCTGAATCTTTCTATTTGCTACTTCTAATTTTTGCTTCATATGGTAGTTTAGGCCCTCTGCTCGATGTTCGTGATTTCAGTGAAGGATTAAGGTGGAAGATGGAAGACACTAGCATATGAATGTTGACCGCAAAGTTGCTGACTTTAATTTTGTACTAAAATTGACTTATTTGGTGAAATTATTGAATCTTGTTTTATTGTTTTGTTCTAGGTCATAAAGAATTAACGAACTAACTCATGTCCTTTTACGTGATCTAATATGCTAACCCAAGTAAACAAAATCAAACATTCATGAAGTTTTAGAACTTGCAACCAAAAGGGATGAACTGTTTCCATGAAGATATTCCGCATCGGTAGAAATCGTTATCAAGGTATACGTGAAGAGAAGTTTAAAGCACAACTTCAAAACCAATGAGTAGAGGATACATAAATTGGTGAATAAAATATGAACATTTAACAAAATCAGTTAGCAGTGAGCCATTGAATGGCTGTCACTTGTCATAAACCAAAAAGATCCAATTGCCCCCAAGATCTAAGAGAAATCCACAAATAGTCCCACTTCAAAAGGAAAGAGGCATGCAAATTTGATTATCTCCCTCTCCTTACTGAGCATCAACTAAAACGAGATTAGGAAGGGAAAATCTGATTAGATAATAGGATTTTGTTGATCATGATTTGAAGGTCAACAATGAAGATTAGCTTACAATTTTTAAATCGTGTAAATGGCTCGAAAGAGAAAAAGAGGTTAATGAAGATAATAAACTTGTCTGTAGTTTAGTGGAAGAATGAACGTGAACAACTTCCCTCCTTTTCTTGAGGAGCACATAGCGTAGAATATTAATGACACTTGTTCATGTGTCACATAAGGTCAAAAGGCGCGCATGACACTCATGATTGACAAACCATCTTCCTGAGTGGGAGGGGCTAATGCTGCCCATAGAATTTGTTGGAAAAAATAGGTTTTTATTAGTTGGTTTGACCAACTTTTGACCAATTATTTTAGTGGGCTCCGTTAGTTGCACAAAATATTTCTTTGGCCGAATGTGTTCTACTCCATGAGTAGATTAATGTAATGTATTTATTTTCTCAAAATCAATTTAGGGTGAATAAGAAATTAAGTCCAAAATATGACCACTTGAAATTCAAATAAATTGGAATAAAAATTAGTGGGAAATTGAAGAAGTGCTTATCTCACATAGAAAAGCTAGAAGAATATAAATCACTTTATATTGCTCAAGTTTGGGACTTGAGTTTGGGCTCCAAGGATTACCAATAGTCTTTGATTGGGAGAGAACCTACATGCTAGTAGGTTGGGCCAAAGCCCACAAGCGTGCACCGCCAGGCACGGGCACAGGTCGTGAGTCATGGGCTTGGGCTAGGGCTAGGGCCAAGCTGATATATATATTTTTAGTAAAATAATATCTAATTTATATTATTTTAATATTATTTAAAATAATAATATATTTAATTTATATTATTGTTCCCCGAATTTTCTGTGCATGACGCGTGGAGTCTTCTAGAAGGGCGATTGACGGTTGACAGTTAAACTACCTATCCAAACGATTTGTGTTTGTTGAAAACACAACTTTTCGGCTGTTGTGTCTTTTGGATACAACCTTTCAATTTTTATAAATAGGTCCCCATACCCCGATTTTCATTCACTATAAAAATCAATTCTGATTTTATCTTTCTTCCGAAATTATTCATTTGTCCCTGCATTATTCATTTTTTGTAATCCAGCCTCGAAAATAATTTTCGTGCATTTTAGTCCTTGAATTTTTTAGAGAGATCAAAATGTGAGTAGATTTGCCGAGTCTTGTAATTTGTAATGCTACTATTACAAGTAGAGGTCGTTGTATCTTGGGAGACGAGTACTAGAATACTGTCGCACCGTCAGCACTAGTGCGAGGCATTATCGTCATAAGGAGAAATAGTCGAACTCTTGCCTCGACCATTAACATTTTATAGCATTCATTGTGCACAACGTTATTCTGCCTAAATTAAATTCTCGGTGACATCATTATTTACCAACAATCTTAAGACGACAATGGCAAGTAATACTGCATCTGTCGTACTCCCTAATAATGCTCACGGGAAGAAATCGAAAAAATTCACGGGAGTGAATTTTAAGAGATGACAATAGAAAATGTTGTTTTTATCTCACGACTCTGAATTTTGCAAAATTCTTAAGTGAAGATGCTCCAACTGTTGAGGAGGATGAAACAGATTCTCAAAAAACGAGCAGCATTTGATGCATGGAGTCATAGTGACTTCTTGTGCAGAAACTACATCCTCAATTTCCTTGACAACACACTATACGACGTATACTGTTCGGTCAAGATAGCTAAATTACTGTGGAAATCATTGAAAAAGAAGTACAAAGCGGAAGATGCCAGATTGAAGAAATTCGTTGTAGGCAAATTCCTGGACTTCAAAATGATAGATTCTAAAACAGCAATGAATCAAGTTCAAGAGCTACAAATCATCTTGCACGATATACATGCAGAAGGTATGAAGCTCTGTCAATCATTTCAGGATGTTGTGATTATCGAAAAATTACCACTAATTTGGAAAGATTTCAAGAACTACCTGAAATATAAACGCAAGGAATTGAGACTTGAAGATCTAATTGTACATAATCGCAATTCTGAAAAGAAATTTGGAAAGCTGCAAATGAAGGCTAAAGTCAATTTGGTGGAACTAAATACTAGCAAGAAAATGAAGCACTCGGGTAATGGCAAGCAAAAGAGCAAGGCAAAGAAATTCAAAGGAGATTGCTATAACTGCAGTAAGACTGTTACATTGCAAAGGACCGTCGACAGAAAAACAAAAACAAAAAGAACTAAGGACACTTGACCGAGGAAGACTGATTGTCTAAATGTATGTCTAAACTAATGCTCTTAGCTGTTGTATTTGAAGCAACATGGTAGACAATTCGAAAAAATGGATCGTTGATACTGGCGCTACTCGTCATGTTTGGGTTGATAAGGAGATGTTTTCATCTTACACTCCTATCAATGGATGACAACTATTCATGGGCAACTCGGCTACATCAAAAGTTGTTGGTCTAGGTAAAGTAGTGTTGAAGATGACATCAGGAAAAGAAGTAACACTCATCGATGTGCTGCATGTTCCTGATATTCGCAAAAACTTGGTATCTGGAGCTTTATTAAGCAAGAGTGGTTTGATCAAAATCATCTCTGCAAAACACGTGTAGAAGCTAAATTAGCTAAAACACCGTTTTATTCAGCTGAAAGGAACTCGAATCCTCTAGAACTAATTCATAGTAATATTTGTCATTTAAAACTTGTACAAACTAGAGGAGGTAAAAAGTATTTGATTACTTTTATATATGATTGCACAATGTACTGTTATGTTTATTTGCTAAGAAGTAAAGACGAATAGACGATGCCTTAGAAGCATTTAAACAGTACAAGAATGAGGTTGAGAATCAACTAAATAAACGAATAAAAATTGAGCACTGTTTGAAGAAATTTGTTTATATTCTGGGATTATTCATCAAACTACAGCTTCTTATTCACCTCAATCGAACGGTATTGCGAAACGCAAAAATCGTACTCTAAAAGAAATGATGAACGCTATGTTGATTAGTTCTGATTTACCTCAAAATTTATGGGGGAAAGCAATTCTTTCAGCTAACCAAATTCTAAATAAATTACCACACAAAAGTAGGAATGGAACTCCTTATAAGTTATGGAAACGTCATAAACCTTTGTACAAATACTTAAAAGTGTGGGGGTGTTTGGTTAAGGTAGAAATTCCAAAGCCTGAACAAGTTAAAATAGGGCCTAAGACCCTCGATTGCATATTCATTTGATATGCTAATAACAGTAGTGCTTATCGGTTCCTCGTACATAAGTCTGATATTCCGGATGTACATGAAAATAATATCATTGAATCTAAGAATGTCGTATTTTTGAGGACAAGTTTCCTTGTAAGGATAGGAAAGATATAAGTTCGCAAAAATGAACTTATGATTCTATAATTGGTAATCATCAAAGTGATGAAGAACCAAGACTAAGCAAAATGACCAAAACATCTACATCTTTTGGTTATGATTTTTTAACTTATTTGTTAGAAAATGAACCTAGGACATTCAATGAAGCAATGTCTAGTCAAGAAGCTCCATTTTGGAAAGAGACTATCAATAGTGAAATTGATTCTATTATGCAGAATCATACCCGAGAGTCGGTAAATCTCCCACCTGGTAACAAACCGTTAGGTTGTAAATGAATTTTCAAAAGAAAATTAAAGACTAATGGATCAGTTGATAAATATAAGGCCAAATTGGTAGCTGAAAGATTCAAACAAAAAGAAGACCTTGATTTTTTCGATACATACTTACTCGTGAGAAGGATAACATCAATTAGAGTATTAATTGCAATCGCAGCATTGCATAATTTGGAATTCCATTAGATGGACGTAAAAACAGCTTTCGAAAATGATGAGTTAGGAGAAGAAATTTACATGGAACAACCCGAAGGGTTCATTGCTCCTGGACAGGAGAAAAATGTGTGTAGGATCGTTAAGTCATTATATGGACTAAAACAAGCGTCAAAACAATGTCATACAAAATTTGATAAAACTATGTTGTCAAATGGTTTTAAGATTAACGAGTGTGATAAATATGTTTATATTAAAACCACACTTAATGCATATATAATCATATGTCTATATGTTGATGATATGCTAATTATGGGTAGAAATTATGATATCATAACAAATACCAAGAAAATGTTGACAAAATATTTTGACATGAAAGATATGGGTATTGCAGATGTAATATTATGAATTAAAATCCTTAAAACATCTAAGGGACTTGTCTTATCTCAATCTCACTATATTGAGACTGTTCTTAAGAAGTTTCATATATATGATGAAAGTCCAGTTAAAATATCGGTAGACTTAAGTCTACATTTGGCCAAACATAAAGGCGAACTCGTATCTTAATTAGAGTACTCTTGGACAATAGGCAATCTAATGTAGTGAACAAACTTAATAGATATACAAGTAACCCAAATAATGATCATTGCAAGACACTAGTAAATGTTTTTAGATATCTACGATACACCTCAAATATTGGATTACATTATACTAGATATACAGTTGTATTAGAAGGATATAGCGATGCTTATTGGATATCAGATACAAAAGATTCAAAATCCACTAGTGGGTATGTTTTTACCATTGGTGGTACGGCCTTATCTTGGAAATCCTCTAGACAAACCTGTATACTTCGATCCATGATGGAATCTGAGTTCATAGCTTTAGATAAAACTTGAGAGAAAGCAAAATGGCTTCGAAATTTTTTAGAGGATATTTTATGTTGGCGTAAACCTGTGCCTGCAATTAGTATACATTGTGATAGTCAGTCGGCTATCGACAGAGCACAAAGCAGTATGTATAATAGTAAGTCTCGACACATTTGTCGAAGACATAATACTATTAAGCGGTTGATTTCAAATGGTGTTATTTCCATATATTATGTAAAGTCTAGAAAAAATCTCGCGGATCCGCTTACCAAAGGCTTACAAGAGATCAAGTATACTGCCTATCAAAGGAAATTGGCTTGAAGCCTACTACACAAGAATCTTTGTAATGGTAACCCAATATTGCTAACTGGAGATCCCAAAATCTTGGTACAATGGGACAACTAAGTTATGAAAATTCAAAGAAGCACTTCGGAGTTACCTCATACCCATTCCTATGATAAAAAAGTGCTATTTGCAGAAAGTTTTAGATTAAATTATACTTTTAATGATTCTTATATCTTAGACTATCTAAGTGGGGTATGGTAGGTATCTTAATAGGAGATCACCTATATAAGCATGAAGTGTGACCGCTTCTATGAAAATGTTTTAAAGGCTTGATTTCTCTAAAGCACTTATGAAATTCAATAGTCGTTCAAGGCCAAAATGAACACAATGAGAACTCGAAAATGTTAGGGAGGTTATTGTGTTGATACTATTGTCTTGGTTTACACCAACGACTGACGGTTTAAGACACCGCGTTCACTGATTAGCCAAGTAAATCTGATAGTATTCTATTACGGAAGGTTCAAACCCATAAGGTACCTATCCGGATGCGATAACATTCCATCTGATCTCTCTATAGGGTCTGCATAGTATATTACATTGATTTTCATTAATGTGGGAGACTGTTGGAAAAAATTGGGTTTTATTAGTTAGTTTAACCAACTTTTGACCAATTATTTTAGTGAGTCCCATTAGTTGGACAAAATATTTCTTTGACCGAGTATGTTCTACTTAATGAGTAGATTAATGTAATGTATTTATTTTCTCAAAACCAATTTAGGGTGAATAAGAAATTAATGCCAAAAGATGACACTTCAAGTGAAATACATTGGAATAAAAATTGGAAAAGTGCCAATCACACATATGAAAGCTAGAAGAATATAAACCACTTTATATTGCTCAAATTTGAGACTTGAGTTTGGGTCCCAATAGGTATTAATAGTTTTTGAAGGGGAGAGACCCTACATGCCAGTAGGTTCGGCCAAATCCCACACGCTTGTGCCATCGCAGCGGTTCGTCTGACCGGCCGGCTCAGTTCGACACGGTTGTGGGTCGTGGGCTTGGGCCAAGCTGATATATACTTTTTTAGTAAAATAATATTTGATTTATATTATTTTATTATTATTTAAAATAATAATATATTTAATTTATATTATTTTCCCCGATTTTTCTGTGTGTGACACGTGGAGTCTTCTAGAAGGGTGCGGTTAACGGTTGACAGTTAAACTGCCTGTCGAAACAGTTTGTGTTTGTTGAAGACACAACTTTTCGGCTGTTGTGTCGTTTTGACACAACCTTTTAACTTCTATAAATAGATCCCCATACCCCAGTTTCATTCACTCCAAAAATCAATTCTGATTTTATTCTTCTTTCGAAATTATTTTTTCATCCTTACATTATTCATATTTTGCAATTCAGCCTTGAAAATAATTTTCGTGCATTTTAGTCCTCTAATTTTTTAGAGAGATCAAAACGTGAGTAGGTTCGCTGGGGCTTTTAATTTGTAGTGTTACTATTACAAGTTGATGTCATTGTATCTTGGGAGACGAGTGCCGGAATACCGTTGAACTCTTGTCTCGACCATTAACATTTTATAGCATTAATTGTGCACGATATTATTCTGCCCAAATTAAATTCTCGGTGACATCATTATTTGCCAATGTAATTGTCATCTGAATATAAATGGGGGATTAAGCCTAGTGTAATTACGAGGTACCATAATGAACCGTTGTTCATCCGTACAAAAGACGACATATAGATGGAGAATGATCAAGAAGGAAAAAAGATGCCATGCACTTCTTCCGTCAATTGTCAAGGCCAAAAAAGCGATCTCCAACAGCTGATAGCGACTGGACAAAGCGTCCAATTCATGAAGATATCACAATCGTATTATTGTCACTCTTACTTAGACTGCCCTAGTGGTTAACTAATCCTCGCCTTCTATTATTCTTGCCCAAAATCACGAAAACCCTTAAGGCAACTGTCCCATTTGCAAATAACTGTTTTTTGGACACGTTAGCACATGCTAAAGTGTATATAAAGAAAATTCCATCCAGAAGCAAAAAGTGAATAATATTAATAACTTTATTCATACTTGATTACTTTTTCGCACTTTATGTACTTCTTTTGTTCAAAAGATCAACTAACTGATTCTAGTATTCGAGAGGGACCAAGGACAAAGTTCCCAACCTTTTCTATACATGATTCGCTGATCGATTGGATGCTGTTGCTCGTAAGGATAAAATCGACCAGTATCAAGTACTAATATATATTGTTTCCATTTATTCTTTTAATTTTTACTTTTAATAGTAAAAAACGATTGAGGAGTTCGAGTTATTACCATAGTTTCAACCATTTTCGTTTTGGTAAAATCCAATTTGGTTAGACAAAAGTTTTTAGATCAATTTCTCTCCTTATGAATGGAAGGTTTGACATTACCCTTATCATATTTTTTAGTATAAAGCCTATTTACCCGCAAGGAAGTGTGAAACTTTACTTCCAAAGAATTATACGATAAATTTCAATCTAATCTATACAAACACTATTGGAAATTTACTCATACATGCACAACAGAATTTAAAACAATTTGAATTTCCACCAAAAATCTTCATTATGTTTAGGTAGAAACTATGATAGAACTATACTTTTACTAAATTCTACAAACTTTGACAATCTTGGAATGTGAACAATCATGATCTCTACAAATCACAATTGTCCATTTGTCCATCCTCCAATAGTAATCTACATAAGGGAACAAGAATGAGTGATTAGGGTTCCTTTTTTATGGTGGTAGAAAAATTATAAATGGATGTTACGATTTCTCAAACTCTAATAGCTTATTAATAGAAGTTTAAGTGGTGTGACTCATCCATTAAATATGCTAGCCCAATATTTAATTAAGTTCGTTAATTAAACTTGGTCCATAATTTAATTAAGCTAGACCCTTTAATAAACAACCCAAGTAATTAATTCTACAAATGTCCAACACTTGTCGATTAATTAATTAGTAATATCATTCTTCTAGTTCTCCTTTTTGCGTGTGACATATTAAGTTCTCGATCACGATACCTAACGACATAAACTATTATTTTGATCTAGGATAAATTAAAATACACTTTTCAATTTATCATTAGATCTCCTAAATTAATTGATTCACATTCGTCGTCCCAAATTAATATCTAACATTGTGTCAAGACAATACATGTGACAGAAAGTGTCATATAGTATGACAAACTAAATTAGTTCATTTACCTTGAAACTGTGATCCTTTCGTTAATATATTCTAATCAATTACGAGATATAGATGTATGACAATCTCGATTAGTGATCATATCTTTTATCCATCTCTTAAGTCAATATGAAACTCTTTTCGACTTATGAACACAGTGTTTAAAATAAATTTATAACGCTCTTACATAAATTGATGATTCCATACTTAATTCCCAGTGGGCTAGGATCATATATGTTATATTAAGACATTGAGTGTATTCAACAAGTCTTAATAAAATACTTGAGTAGATACTATATATATCTAACAAAAAAATAGACATACACAATAGTGTGAACGATTATGGACGTATGCTATATCTAACCTTCTCGAGTCAAAGGGGAAACGGTTGGTCAGTTCTTAAGGGGTTTAACATTGACTCAAAGAATGCTACATCCACATGGTTTTCTCCATTGCCTTTTAAAGTAATCCAACTACAATCTATATTCTATAATAGTTGGCACGTAGGCCTAAAAAAATTGGGACACGCATGCCTATAATAATTACAACAGACTCGCAGGTCCAAAATAAGTAAGAGCTCGCATGTCCAAAATAGCAACAATTAAAACTAATTATTCAGGGTACTTCCATCATCAGTAACACAATAACACGTTAATGCAAACCGAAAACAAATCATTTTATTCTACTTTACAAAAGTGTTGTAAAACACACCTACCTAGAATACTTTGAGTTTGAATAACCTTTGATGACTAATTTGCAAAGAAAAATGCAACGTGCTCCTTAGCTTATCCTTCAAATATTTTCCATATTCAAAAGTGCTTTAGAATTGTGGTTTGAGAAATGTTGGCTATAGATTTTTTTTTTAAAAAAAAAGATAATGTCATTAATTGGAATGATAGTGGATGGTTTTCTAGTAGTTGAAAGGATAGGAATTAAAATTGTAAATGGAGGTGGGAAGTGTACTTAGTGGGATTAAAACTAATTAAGACTAATTAAAATGCTTAAAGTGGAGTGAAGAATCCCATTTGACGATTTTTAAATGGTTGAAAATTTGAGCCAAATATAGGGAAAATTTACTATGTTTTAAGGGTTGTTTGATATTCAAAATAAATATATCAAATCTTTTTTTTTTTTTTTTAAGGACTTGACATAGGTGGTAATCAATATAGAATGAGTCATAAAGAAAAAATAAAATTATGACACCTTACAAAATTTTAAGGCAAGTGTACACAACCTTACTATCGTGACCAAAACTTCCATTTGGACTATTAGGAATGGTCGTAGCGACGCCATAGAATAATTCAAATTATTTTCGAGTTATACAAGATTATTTGAAAACGACATAATATTTTTTTTTCGGTTGCTACAGCTCTCTCTACTTAAAATAATTTCGTCCTCGAAATTTAACTTACTTATTTAAGGAGGTCGGGATACTTGGCTAAGATGTCTTTCTCCCTTTCCGAAGTAGCCTCATCCTTACCATGTTTATCCCATTGGACTTTGACTAATGGAACCCTTCGATTTCTCATAACGTGCTCCTTTCTCTCTATAATCACTACAGGAGCTTCTTCGTACGTCATGTCGCTTAGGACATCAAGTGACCGGATATTCACCACATGACTAGGATTCGGGATGTATTTTCTCAACATAGAAACGTGAAATACGTTGTGCATTGCTGAAAGTTCGGGTGGCAACACTAAACGATATGCCACATTCTCAATTTTTTCAATAATCTCAAATGGACCGATAAATCTAGGACTTAATTTTCCTTTCTTTCCAAATCGTAGTATTCCCTTCATCGATGCCACTTTGAGAAATATTTTATCTCCAACTTCAAAACTCAATTCTTTTCTCCTTTTGTCGGCATAGCTCTTCTGGCGATCTTGGGCAGTCTTAATTCTTGATCTAATTTTATATATAGCATCTACAATCTTCTCGACCAATTCTGGACCCAAGATTCTCCTTTCACCAACTTCATCCCAATTTAATGGCGAACGACAACGTCGACCATACAAAGCCTCATACGGTGTCATACTAATAGTGGCTTGAAAACTATTGTTGTACGCAAATTCCACCATTGGCAAATGATCTTCCCACTTACCACCTAGATTTAGAAAACAAGCTCTTAACATATCCTCAAGGATCTGGTTAATTCGTTCAGATTGTCCGTCAGTCTGAGGATGATAAGCAGTACTAAATGTTAACTTGGTACCTATAGTTTTTTGAAGACTTATCCAAAACTTAGAAGTAAACCTCGGGTCTCTGACATAAATTTGTGCGAGTTGTTCTAAACTATAGGTAGTCCGAACTGGCAAGAAATGACCAGACTTTGTCAGCCGATCTACAATCACCTGCATCATGACCTCTCACTGACCTAGGAAAACCGACGACAAAATCCATTGCAATCTTCTTCCATTTCCATTCGGGTATATCCATGGGATTCAATGACCCTGACGGTTTCTGATGCTCAGCCTTTACCTGTTAACAAACCATACATTTGGACATAAACCGAGCTATCGTTCCCTTTATATTTCTCTACCAAAATGTGTCACGCAAATCTTTATACATTTTAGTTCAGCCTAGGTGCGCTGCATAAGGAGCATCATGAGCTTCAGTCATAATCTCATGCCTCAATACTTCATCTGTAGCGACCGAGAACTTTTAAATGATATAAAATTATTTCTCGAAAAAAAAAACGTGTCGCTAAACCCTAACCCTAATTTTAAAGAAATAGCGCGTTGGTCTAGTCGTTATAAATGAATTTAAATTATTTCAAATCGAATCCTATATCGAGTAATCATTTTAATTTCAATTCCGATTTATTTTATTTGGACCCAATTTTAAAAATTCAAGTCCAATATTTAGAGCCCAATATTTATAGTCCAATAATTATAATCCAATTTCATAAGCCCGATTTAATTTTAATTCTTTTAGCCCAATTCTTTTAAGTCCATTCAATTGAGTTCAAAACCGGAATCTATTTAGTCTAGCCCAATTAGAATACCCTAAAGCCCAACAATTAGGCCCAATTACCCGTCTAGGGTTTTGTGCCCTAATTTTTACCACTATTCATACCCCACTCCACTCACACTCTTCACTCACTCTCCCACAAGCCAAACAGCCCTTGGGTAAGACATTTCTCCCGGTTTCAGCTCACTGGTTTAGCATCAACATCAATATGGAAACTTTTGATGATGCTAGAATGACAATTTCTAGCATCAACAACTTGTTGATTCCACAAATTCTATAGCACAAACACCAACATTGCACTCACCAACTCACTGCTCAACTCCACTTCCACTGCCAAACCACCAACACCAAGTCCACTGCAAGACAAACCATTCTTCCCCATTAGCCACTGCAAATCCACATTCCAGTCACTCCATTCATGAAAACCGAGACCAACATGCCAAGCCATAGCCACCGAACCACCATAAAGCTGCAGCCCCAACTCGATGACCACCACCCACGGTCACTGCCACCAACACCATCCAAACCCACCATCACCGACTGCCCAAACTCGCCCAAGACACCACCAACACCTCCTTAACCCTAAAACCGCAACCACCCAACAGCAACTCTACAACCAAGACCCCAAACCTCACTGCCCAAAGCTCAATCGACAACCATTTCACCCAAAATCAACACCCAAAAGCCGAAACCAAACCCAACACCTCGCTGCCCAACCCGTCGCCTGAAGCCACCGAGACCACCATCACCCCAAAACCAAAAGAAAATCAAGAAATAGGAACCCCCCCTGTTGCCCTACCTGCACCGGCGCCACCACAAGTGGTGGCAGCCACCGATCGGCGGTGGCGAAATGGAGGGATCTCCCTCTCGGTCTCCTCTTTCTCTTCTCTGTTCGAATGAGAGGGAGAGAATGGAGAAATTTGTTTTATCATTTTGATTTTTGAAATTTACTTTAAGTCCTTAGTTTTGAACTGTTATTCATGTTAGCCCTATAGTTTAGGAAATATCATTTTCAGTTTTTAAGTTTTATTCATTTAAACTATAGTTTCATAAAACTTTCATTTTAGTCCCAAAATCTTTTACAGCCACCGTTTCAGTCCTAAAATTCTTATTTCCAGTTTTACTTAACTTCAATTTAGTCCCCAAGTTTAGGAATTATTATTCCAGCCCTTTAGTTTTATTTTCAACTTTATTATATTTACAGTTTAACCCCTAACTATTAAAAGTAATTATTTCAGCTTTTAACTTTTATTTTCAGCTTCAAAAGATTTACAGTTTAGTCCCCAGACTTTCAAAAGTTATTATTTCAGCTTTCAACTTTTATTTTCAGCTTTAATACATTTCCAATTTAGCCCCTAAACTTTACTTTATCATTTTAAGTCATTTATTTCAATTCGAATAATTTTCAATTAAGCCCTTGACCTTAATTTCAACACTTTAAAACTTTAAAGTTTCGAAATACTGATTCAAACTTATTTTCTATTGGTTAGACGAAACGAACAGACAATTAGGAGATTGAAGTTACTTCTCGCACCATTTTCACGAAACTCGAGATTTTGAGGTAGACTCGCCACCATTAATTAGTTTAAATTATAATTGCATGTCTTATGTGAATTTACGTGTATTATATGCTTAACTGCATGAGAAGAGAATATGTCATATGAGATATATGATATTGTTATGCTTGCCATAACTTATATGTTTAATTGCATTAGAAAGAAGAGAATCTCTTATGAGATAAGATGAGAATGTTATGCATAACTTATGTGCTTTGAATGCACGAGAAAGAAAGACTACCCTCAGCCTATGTTTTTAAAGAGCCTATGATTTTCAAGAAAATGAACCAAAGATGATGATGATATCACGTTGTATATTGCATAAGTACGTGTTCAATTATTCTGTAAATTAATTATTGGCGATGAGTCTACTGAGTATTTCTTTGAAATACTCACCCCGTTATTTTAACAATATTTGCAGACTTCGGAGGCGATCGTGATTGATGGGCAGTGTGGCAACAATTTAATAATTCAGTTATTTATATTTGAAAATTTCGTATTTGAACGCTATTAATGTACTTTGTTATTTCAGTATTTCAAAAACTCGAGATTTGAAATTTAATCAATTTTTTTAAGTTATTAAAATGAGTTTTGTTGTCGACGAGATTTTTACCGTTATAAATGCGAAGTTTGAAATTTAGTTATTTTCCGCAAAACTTTTTATTTAAATTAGTTACAGAAGACGATGACGTGGTAATCCGGGTTAACGGAACTCAGGGCGCTACATCATCCTTCGGCACGCATAGTCAGCCCTTAAACATTAGGGCTTTATCCTCGGCTATTTCAAATCCTTTTCTCTTCTCAGTTCCTACCTCAACCCTAATCTTTTCCAAAAAGGGATCATCTTTTTGAATAGCTACTATTCTGTCCCTGAGGTTTGGTTTCACAGTAAAACTTGCTAATATTGTCGATGTCCTTACTGGAGAAGTTAATACCTCAATTCTCATGTTCTCGAATTCTCTGATTAATTGATCTTGTCTTGTACAAAACACTGACAACTGTCCTATGTTCTTTCTACTCAATGCATCTACGCTACATTAGCCTTACCCGGGTGGTACGAGATAGTACAATCATAATCCTTCACCAATACTAACCATCGTCGTTTTCTCATATTTAACTCCTTCTGGGTGAAGAAGTATTTGAGACTCTTGTGATCGGTGTAGATCTCACATTTGCTCCAGTATAGGTAGTGGTGCCAAATCTTCAAGGCGTGCACTACCGCTGCTAGTTCGAGATCATGTGTAGGGTAATTCTTTTCATACTGCTTCAATTGCCTTGAAGCATAAGCTATCACTATCCCATGTTGCATCAAAACACATCCTATACCAAGTTTGGATGCATCACTGTAAATCACAAAACCTTCGGAACCATCGGGGATAGTCAACACCGGTACATATACAAGCCTGTCCTTTAACTCTTGAAAACTCCACTCGCACTTAGTCATAGGACTTGCTATCTTGGAAAATCCTTCAATAAATCGTCGATAATAACCAGCTAAACCTAGAATACTCCTCACTTCTCCAACGTTTGTAGGTTTTCACCAATTGGCCACAGCTTTAACTTTGGATTGATCCACCTCAATTCCTTGTGCCGAAACAGTATAGCCTAGAAATCCCACTCGGTCTAACCAAAATTCACATTTCTTGAATTTGGCATATAGCTTCTCCTTACGCAATGTTCCCAACACTATCCTCAGATGTTCTTCGTGTTGATGAGAGTCTCTCGAGTATACCAGTATGTCATCAATACATACAATGACAAACACGTCCAAATACTGATGAAATACCCTATTCATCAAGTCTATAAACACAGCAGGGGCATTCGTCAAGCCAAAAGGCATCACCATAAATTCATAATGCCCATATAGAGTCCTAAATGCCGTCTTTGGTATATCATCCAACTTAATCTTCAGTTGATGGTAACCCGACCTTGAAACATGGATGCACCCTTCAGTTGATCAAATAAATCCTCAATTCTAGTAAGGGGATACTTATTCTTGATCGTTAACTTATTTAGTTCACGGTAGTCGATGCACATCCTCATAGTACCATCTTTCTTCTTTACAAAGAGTATCGGAGCTCCCCATGTAGATATACTTGATCTAATGCTCTTAGCCTTTAAGGCAGAGATGACGCGAGGAAGTGCCTTAATCTTTGACCCATAAAATCTGAACTCCTATTTTCTCGATCTTCAAAAAATTACCTATTTCTCAAAACACAAAATCGTGGCTCGATTTTCACCTAACCAATTCATACCTAAAATAATATCAAAATCCTTCATCTCTATAACTGATAGGAATATAAAATACACATTTTACATCTTTATTTAATGCGCTCATATGACTATTTTATGCCTAAATGTACTTAGTATTCTCATATTTTGGTTTAGGAGGCAATTCAATGGATATGGCGTAATTTGGAAGAAATGAGGGGAAAATGACTAAAAAGAAAGAAAGCTAAAGTTCGGGAACCAAAGTGCAAATATTCAAAAGTTGTATCAAACCTCACGATGAAGACTTGAGAGTGCTAGAGGCCAATTGGATGAAGAAAGAAGTCAAAGGGATGAAATATAGCCAAGACATTATCACATATCAACTTTCAAGCTGAAAAGTTTTGCACTGGTTTTCAGCCTCATATTGAGACCAGTTGTTGACATATCAAATGATCAAACTTGAAGATGTCATTTGAATAAAAGTTGTAGCCCTTTGAGTTAGATTTCCAATGCATCCTGAATTGCCTCAATCAGACATTAGGAGAGAATGTTACGACCAAAATACTGAAACTTGTCCGGAGGAAGCTTTGTAAAGCCTTGCGATCGCATGGCTTTAATTCCGCGCGATCGCACAGACCATCACCGAGAGTCTGAAGTTTGAATTTATTTGTTCCTTGCTATAGCATGACTTAATACCTTGCAATTGCATGGTTGTTTTCTGATGCCGAATCTTAAGTTTTCTAAATTGACTCAAACTCTTTTGGCAACATATCTTGCACGACTTTTCAACCCTAAAAACACCCAAAAACACACCAGAATGGCTCCAACCTATTTTCTCTCTATTTTTCTTAGATCTATCATGTGTAACTAACTCTTGATTTTTGATTGAAGGATACCGAAACCTTGGAACACATTATAACTGTGAGATCCACCTATTTTCATTGTTTAATTTATATTTTCAGTATTGAATATTCTTCTATATATAATTTTATGATTGTCATATTTGATTGCTAAGAGATCTATTAATTTTTCATATATTGTAATCTATAGCTAAGTTAAATCTCAAATCCATAATTGTTTGAATCATTTAACTTGTGAAGCACTAGGATTTGATAATTTTCTACGATAGATGTTATTGAATCTTAAGAAGAATGTTTAAATAGATTGAATGCAACCGCTGGTGCTTGTATTATCTAGTTCATCGATTTTTCTATTATTTAAAGCTGTTATTAAATTGAATATTTAGCATTGGCTTGAGATTATTTGATAATTAAGGTTAATTAGAATGTTGGTTTCTGATTAACTAAAATTAAGGAGAAATAGGAATTTATTCCAATGATGAATATTATGAATGTGGATTGATCATTCTTTGTGGATTGATGAATGGTTATAAATCTCCAATGGTGGAAGTTAACTTTGATCAAGACTCGTTTCATTGATTTAATACAACTCGTTAATTTATATTGTTATTTGTTATAAGATTGATTTCGTTATAAACAAAACCCCCAATCGTTATACGAAGCATAAATTGTTGAATTACACAATCTTCGTGGGATCGACCCTTACTTCCATTACTACATTAGTTTTAGAGGTTTAAGGATTATTTTTGGGTGCCTACGATAGCACACCAATAACATACAAGTCGGCCCCTAGAGTCAGTCCTTCAAAATTTATTTGTACCCCCTTAGCCATCCTATCTGTAATAATAGTTCCCCCTGATGGCATACTAACTTCTAGTACACTATCATTCTTCTGACATGAAGCATTAATCTTAGCTAAACATGCACTAGATATGAACGAATGTGTCGTACCAGAATCAATCAGGACGTAAACAGGAATACTAGAGATCGATAAAATACCTGTGATCACGTCCGAATTTTGGGCAGCCTCATCACGAGTCAAAGGAAACACCCTTGCTTTTCCTTTCTTCTCTTGCTCGGGTTTCTTAATCAATGGACATAAGGAAACCATATGACCAGGTTGACCACACTTATAGAAAACATACTTTCCTGACAAACACTCTCATCTGTACAACTTGTTACACTTAGGACACAGGGGTATAGGATTGCTCGTCTGGCCTGCAAGTGTCTGTTTCTTAAACTATCCATTATTCTTCTTCTTATCCTGCCATTTTATTTTTCCAAAGTCATTACGTTGTCCTTGATTTACCAACTTCACACCCGAGTAGGTCACTATCTGAGCTTTCTTTACCACAGCTTGAAAAGTGGTGAGATCACGTAAACTCACAATCTGTCTGATCTCTGGACGCAAGCCTCTCTAGTATCGTTTTACCTTCATGAGTTCAATACTTATAAGATGTAGCGACCGAGAACTTTTAAATGATATAAAATTATTTCTAGAAAAACGTGTTGCTCGACTTAAACCCTAACGTTAAAGTGAGAACGTGTTCGTCTAGCCGTTGTGAACAAATTTAAATTATTTCGAATCCAATCCAATATCGAGTAATTATTTTAATTTCAATTCGGATTTATTTTATTTGGATCCAATTTTAATAATTCAAGTCCAATATTTAGAGCCCAATATTTAAGTCCAATATACAAGTCCAACAAGGAAATCATTTTAAATCCAAATCACCTAAACCTAATTGGAAAACCCTACAGCCCAACTGCTTGACCCAATTACCCACCTAGAAATTTGTGCCCTAATCATCACTATTCATACATCAACTCCTCACCACTCCATTTCCACAATTCACGCAGCAGCAATCTTTGGGTAAGGAAACTTCATTTTTCTTCAATCCAGTTATTGGAAAATCATGTTGATGCTAGAACCTTAATTTCTAGCACAAACAAGATAGTGATTCCACTCAGTTGCAGCCTCAACAACCAATTGAACCACCCACGTTTTCAGCCTCAAAACACCACCAACAACACCTCTGCCCAAACCATCAAGCTTACTCACGAAACCAACAACACCTCCACCTCAAACCACCAAGCTCAATGCTCAAGCTACTGCCACCACCATCTCCAAAACCGTAGCCAAACTTCACAACCTCGCTACACCAAACCAGTCACTGCTCAAACCATCTCCGCACCTAAGCAGCCGCAAAAACCAACACCAAAACATGAAATAAAAACCCCAAATCAAGAACCTACCTTACTTCCCAAGGAAATTTCAAGAACCCGAGCCTTCCCCTCGACTGCCCTCGACCCATGCACCAAAATCATCCAGCCACCTCCACTCCCACACCGTCGCCACCGCGCGACGGTGGCACCGACGCCGGCCGTCTAACAGGCGGTCGATCGGAGGAATGGGCGAAGCCCCTTCCGTCACAGCTCCTTCTCCTCTTCGAAAATGAGAGTGAGAAGGAGAGAGAGATGATAGATTTTTATTTTAATTTTGATTTTAGAAATTTACCCCTTTAGCCCCCAAGTTTTAATAGTTATTATTTTAGTCCCAAGTTTTTAAATATTTTTATTTCGGTCCTTAAGAATTTATTTACAGTTGTAAGGAATTTCAATTTAGCCCCTAGTTTCTGTAAAAGTTTATTTCAGTCCTCAATATTTTATTTTCAGTTTTAAACATATTTTCAATTAAGTCCTTAAATTCTGAAAATGTTTAATTTCAGCCTTTTTGTTATATTTTCAGTTTTAATATATTTACAGTTTAGTCCCTAACTTTTAAAAGTCACTATTTCAGCCCTAAACTTCTATTTTCAGTTTTAATAAATTTACAGTTTAGTCCATAACTTATAAAAGTTCAATTTCAGCCCTTAAACATTTATTTTCAGTTTCAATAGTTTTCAATTAAGTCCCTAGAATTCTTATTTTTCACATTTAGCTCCAATACTTTGGAAATAGTATTTTCAACCCTTAGATTTGTCAAATTCAATTTCAAAAACTTCCAATTTAGTCCCTAAATTTATTTTATCACTTTAAAGCCTTAAATATTTAGAATACTAATTCAAACTTATTTTCTATTTTGGCTAGACGATACGTGCGAACAATTAGGAGATTGAGATTTCATCACGCTCCACTTTTCACGCAAATCGAGACATTTGAGGTAGTCTCGCCACCATTAATTAGTTTAAATTATAATTGCATGTCTTATGTGAATTTACGTGAATTATATGCTTAATTGCATGAGAAGAGAATATGTCATATGAGATATATGATATTGTTATGCTTGCCATAACTTATATGCTTAATTGCATGAGAAAGAAGAGAATCTCTTATGAGATAATATGAGAATGTTATGCATAACTTATGTTCTTAAATGCACGAGACGAGACTACCCTCAGCCTATATTTTTAAAGAGCCTATGATTTTCAAGAAAATGAACCAAAGATGATGATGATATCACGTTGTATATTGCATAAGTATGTGTTCAATTATTCTGTAAATTAATTATCGGCGATGAGTCTACTGAGTATTTCTTTGAAATACTCACCCCATTATTTTAACAATATTTGCAGACTTCGGAGGCGATCGTGATTGATGGGCAGTGTGGCAACAATTTAATAATTCAGTTATTTATATTTGGAAATTTCGTATTTGAACGCTATTAATGTACTTTGTTATTTCAGTATTTCAAAAACTCGAGATTTGAAATTTAATCAATTTTCTTAAGTTATTAAAATGAGTTTGGTTGTCGACGAGATTTTTACCGTTATAAATGCGAAGTTTGAAATTCAGTTATTTTCCGCAAAACTTTTTAGTTAAATCAGTTACAGAAGACGATGACGTGGCAATTCGGGTTAACGGAACTCGGGGCGCTACAGCTTGGTATCAGAGCTGGTCTGCGTTTCTGTAGACTGGCAAAATTTTCAAAAATAAAATTTTTCAAAAGGACGTTCTAAATTGTTTAATTATCATTAATGAAAGTTGCCGCTGCCATCATTCGATCCGCCGACTCCGAAAGAAGAGAAGTTTACGATGTTTACGAATTTATTGTTATTTTATTTTCGGATACATATTGTAATGATTTACGAGATTCAGAAGAGAGAGAAAGAAAGTGTATCCGGATTAGAAAGAAAGAAAGAAAGAAAGAAAGAGTTTGAGCATAATTTGAAATAGTTTTCTAAATTTTTACGTCCTCGTAAATTTTAACTAAGAAGGGTTGAATAACCCCACTTAATTGGACTTTGCATAATTGGTTTAGGACATGGCACCCATTCGTAGAAATGCACCCAGTGACGTAGAACAAGCCGTTAGAGATTCCGACCGTTTCAGGTCTAGACTTGATTGGACAATTGCCCAACACGCAGAGCAGTTGAATGTCGTACGTGAGCGGACCATACAGCATGGCTACGTGACCTGTAATCGCCAGTCGATCCATCACTTACTCTCGACTTTTCGAGGCGACTGTGCGGAAGTAGTTCGTAGCATATACATGGATGCTCTTACGTCACCTAATGTGGATATGTAGTATGATACCTTCTAGGTGAGATTTGTGGCATATTGGCTCATGTACTTTGATGACCGCTTTGGGGCTGTACCTGAAGGGGAGCCAGAACATGAGCCAGTGCCCGAGCCCTAACTTGAGCAAGAGGACGGGTTAGTTCCCGAAGAAGACCCAGAAGAAGAAGAAGAACCCGAAGAAGACCCGAAGAAGAAGAATCAGAAGAAGACGTTGATCCAGCATTAGGAGAATTCTCGGACGCCGAATCATGCGTGACCGAAGGAAAATAGATGGATAGGAGTTAAGAGTAGAGTTGACATTTTGTCCTAATCAAATGTTCGGCATACATGCCTTCCTACCGATGTACCTTCAGTAAAAGAAGTTGAATTTTAAATGAAATGATGTTTGGTTTTCCAATTTTCATTTTTCGAGATATCTTCTTCGATGTTGGTACACTTAGTTCAACATTTATAAACTACTTTTTCTTGCATCCCCGTGTATGTTCTAATAGACTCGAAAGCCATGCATTCATAGCTGATGCATGCTTAGAAAGACTGAACCTAATAGGCATAGAGACTGGTAGTATCCTTGAAGTTAGTTTGCCGTCAGGAGAAACTATCGATACTAATAAGATAGTCAAGGCAGTACAAATAGATTTTGATGGTCAAGTTTTGGAGGCAGACCTGAATATTATCCGAATGAAAGATTTCGATATTATTCTAGGTATGGATTGGCTCAGCACCAACCGTGCCGCAATTATGTGCCACGAGAGGGAGGTTATTTTTCGTAAAGATGGTGAAGAAGTATTCAGATGTTATGGGACGAGGATCAATGCACTTCCTCGCCTGATTTCAGCTTTACAAGTGGAGAAGCTATTAGCCAAGGATAGTTGTCATGGCTATTTGGTAAGTCTTCAAGACAAACCCGTAGAGGAGATTACTCTGGATTCAGTGCCAGTAGTATGCGAATACGGTGACCTTTTTTTTCAGACGATCTACCTAGCACTCCGCCGGATAGGCAAGTAGAATTTTCCATCGATTTGGTACCAGGAGCTGCCCCTGTTTCTAAAGCTCCGTACCGCATGGCGCCGAAGGAGTTGCAAGAACTGAAGGTGCAATTAGAGGAATTGCTAGAGAAGGGTTTCATCAGGCCAAGTGTATCTCTGTGGGGAGCACCTGTGCTATTTATAAAGAAGAAGGACGAAAGCATGAGGATGTGCATCGACTATTGAGAACTTAACAAGTTGACGATAAGGAATAAGTATCCCCTACCCAGGATCGAAGACTTATTCGATCAGTTGAAAGGTACTGCAATCTTCTCGAAGATTGATTTGAGATCTGGGTACCATCAGCTAAAGGTTTCGCCAGCTGACGTACCAAAGACAGTGTTCAGGACACGATATGGACATTATGAGTTCACAGTGATGCCGTTTGGTCTCACGAACGCACCTGCAATATTTATGGACTTGATGAACTGAGTTTTCCATCAGTATCTTAATAAATTCGTTATTGTTTTTTTATCGATGATATACTGATCTACTCCAGGAATTTCGCACAACATGAAGAACATTTGAGGATTGTGTTGGAAATGCTGAGAGCAGAGAAGTTGTATGCCAAGTTCAAGAAATGTGAATTTTGGCTTGAGAGAGTAGGTTTCTTGGGTCATATTGTTACAGCTAAAGGCATCAAGGTTGATCCTTCTAAAGTTGAAACTGTAACAAATTGGCCAACACCTGCAAACGTTGGAAATGTGAGAAGTTTTTTGGGATTAGCTGGATATTATCGGGGATTCATAGAGGGTTTCTCTAAAATAGCAGGTTCTATGACTCAGTTGACTAGGAAGGGAGTTAAGTTTCAGTGGACAGAACAGTGTGAACAAAGCTTTCAGGAACTTAAGAATAGATTCGTTTCAGCACCAGTGCTGACGATACTAGATGGATCTGAAGGTTTCCTTATTTACAGCGATGCATCCAAACATGGTTTAGGTTGTGTTTTGATGCAGAATGGTAAGGTGATGGCATATGCCTCAAGACAGTTGAAACCACATGAAAAGAATTACCCAACATATGATTTAGAGCTCGCAGCTGTCGTGCATGCTCTTAAGATTTGGCGACACTATCTGTATGGGAGTAAATGTGAGATTTACACCGATCACAAGAGTCTCAAGTATTTCTTCACTCAGAAGGAACTAAACATGAGACAACGACGACGGCTAGAGCTGGTAAAGGACTATGACTGCACCATTCTTTACCACCCGGGTAAAGCAAATAAGGTTGCAGACGCTTTGAGCAGAAAGAACGCTGGACAGTTATTAGCTTTAGGAACGACGCAAGATCAGTTGATTCGAGATTTGAGAAATCTAAGAATCTAAGTGCGAACCCCATCAATCCAAGGATCTTCTAGATTGGCAAATCTGAGCGTTAAACCAGACTTGAGAGGTCGGATTATAACAGCTCAAATTGGAGATAAATTCTTGGAAAAGATCAGATCCGAAGTTGGAACTGGCAAGAGAATAGGTTTCAAGATTGCCTCGGATAAGGGACTCATATTCAGAGGACGTCTCTGTGTACCGAAGGATGAACATATCCAGAATGAGATTTTGACAGAAGCTCATTCAGCACCATATGCATGCCACCCAGGAGGGACAAAGATGCATCGTGATTTGCGCAACACCTTTTGGTGGAGAAACATGAAGGGTTGCATTGCAAAGTTCGTCTCTCGATGTATGACATGTCAGCAAGTCAAGGTTGAACATCAGAGACTATCAGGGTTGTTGAATCCCTTGGATATACCAGAATGGAAATGGGAGAAAATTTCCATGGATTTTGTAACAGGATTACCAAAATCAGTAAAGAGTCATGACGCTATTTGGGTTATTGTAGACCGACTTACTAAGTCAGCTCATTTCCTACCAATCAGAATGACTCTCAATATAGATCAATTGGCCCAATTGTACGTTAAAGAGATTGTTCGACTTCATGGAGTGCCAACCTCCATTGTCTTCGATAGAGACCCGAGATTTACTTCGAGATTTTGGAAGAGTTTACATGTTGCAATGGGTACTAAATTAAATTTTAGTACAGCTTACCATCCCCAGACAGATGGACAGTCTGAACGCACTATTCAGACACCGGAAGATATGCTTAGAGCTTGTGTACTAGACTTGAGTGGTAATTGGGAGACTCATCTTCCATTAGTGGAGTTTGCCTACAATAATAGTTTCCAGGCTACTATTGGAATGGCACCATATGAGGCACTTTATGGACGACGATGTCGATCACCAGTCTATTGGGATGAAGTAGGCGAGAGAAGAATTTTAGGTCCAGAATTGATTGAAAAGACAGTTGAGGCTATTGATAAGATCAGACTACGGATCAAAACCGCTCAAGATAGACAGAAAAGCTATGCCGATCAAAGGAGAAAAGACTTAGAATTTGAAATTGGAGAGAAAATATTTTTGAAAGTAGCTCCTATGAGAGAAACTATTCGCTTCGGCAAGAGAGGGAAGTTAAGACCTCGTTTTATCGGACCATTCGAGATCTTAGAGAAAGTAGGTAACGTGGCTTATCGTTTGGTGTTAACACCCGAGTTATCGGCCGTACACAACGTTTTCCACGTTTCATTATTGAGAAAATATATCCACGACCCGAGTCATGTGGTAAATTTTCGGACTATCTCGATTCAGAGGAATCTGTCTTATGAAGAGATGCCTATGTGCATTGTAGAGAGAAAAGTCCATGTCTTAAGAAACAAAGAAATTCCTTTAGTCAAAGTCCAATGGGATAGACAGGATAGCGATGAAGCTATCTGGGAGAAAGAGGAAGAAATTCTGGCTAAATATCCAAATATTTTAAATCAAGTAAGTTTAAATTTCGAGGACGAAATTATTTTAAGGAGGTAAGGTTGTAGCGACCGAGAACTTTTAAATGATATAAAATTATTTCTAGAAAAACGTGTTGCTCGACTTAAACCCTAACGTTAAAGTGAGAACGTGTTCGTCTAGCCGTTGTGAACAAATTTAAATATTTTTGAATCGAATCCAATATCGAGTAATTATTTTAATTTCAATTCGAATTTATTTTATTTGGATCCAATTTTAATAATTCAAGTCCAATATTTGGAGCCCAATATTTAAGTCCAATTATACAAGTCCAACAAGGAAATCGTTTTAAATCCAAATCACCTAAACCCAATTGGAAAACCCTACAGCCCAACTGCTTGGCCCAATTACCCACCTAGAAATTTGTGCCCTAATCATCACTATTCATACATCAACTTTCTCACCACTACATTTCCACAATTCACGCAGCAGCAATCTTTGGGTAAGGAAACTTCATTTTTCTTCAATCCAGTTATTGGAAAATCATGTTGATGCTAGAACCTTAATTTCTAGCACCAGCAAGATAGTGATTCCACTCAGTTGCAGCCTCAACAACCAATTGAACCACCCACGTTTTCAGCCTCAAAACACCACCAACAACACCTCTGCCCAAACCATCAAGCTTACTCACGAGACCAACAACACCTCCACCTCAAACCACCAAGCTCAATGCTCAAGCTACTGCCACCACCATCTCCAAAACCGTAGCCAAACTTCACAACCTCGCTACACCAAACCAGTCACTGCTCAAACCATCTCCGCACCTAAGCAGCCGCAAAAACCAACACCAAAACATGAAATAAAAACCCCAAATCAAGAACCTACCTTACTTCCCAAGGAAATTTCAAGAACCCGAGCCTTCGCCTCGACTGCCCTCGACCCATGCACCAAAATCATCTAGCCACCTCCACTCCCACACCGTCGCCACCACACGACGGTGGAGCCGACGCCGGCCGTCTAACAGGCGGTCGATCAGAGGAAGGGGCGAAGCCCCTTCCTGTTACAGCTCATTCTCCTCTTCGAAAATGAGAGTGAGAAGGAGAGAGAGATGATAGATTTTTATTTTAATTTTGATTTTAGAAATTTACCCCTTTAGCCCCCAAGTTTTAATAGTTATTATTTTAGTCCCAAAGTTTTTAAATATTTTTATTTCGGTCCTCAACAATTTATTTACAGTTTTAAGGAATTTCAATTTAGCCCCTAGTTTCTATAAAAGTTTATTTCAGTCCTCAATATTTTATTTTCAGTTTTAAACAGATTTTCAATTAAATCCTTAAATTCTGAAAATGTTTAATTTCAGCATTTTTGTTTTATTTTAAGTTTTAATATATTTACAGTTTAGTCCCTAACTTTTAAAAGTCACTATTTCAGCCCTAAACTTCTATTTTCAGTTTTAATAAATTTACAGTTTAGTCCATAACTTATAAAAGTTCAATTTCAGCCCTTAAACATTTATTTTCAGTTTCAATAGTTTTCAATTAAGTCCCTAAAATTCCTATTTTTCACATTTAGCTCCAATACTTTGGAAATAGTATTTTCAACCCTTAGATTTGTCAAATTCAATTTCAAAAACTTCCAATTTAGTCCCTAAATTTATTTTATCACTTTAAAGCCTTAAATATTTAGAATACTAATTCAAACTTATTTTCTATTTTGGCTAGACGATACGTGCGAACAATTAGGAGATTGAGATTTCATCACGCTCCACTTTTCACGCAAATCGAGACATTTGAGGTAGTCTCGCCACCATTAATTAGTTTAAATTATAATTGCATGTCTTATGTGAATTTACGTGAATTATATGCTTAATTGCATGAGAAGAGAATATGTCATATGAGATATATGATATTTTTATGATTGCCATAACTTATATGCTTAATTGCATGAGAAAGAAGAGAATCTCTTATGAGATAATATGAGAATGTTATGCATAACTTATGTTCTTAAATGCACGAGATGAGACTACCCTCAGCCTATGTTTTTAAAGAGCCTATGATTTTCAAGAAAATGAACCAAAGATGATGATGATATCACGTTGTATATTGCATAAGTATGTGTTCAATTATTCTGTAAATTAATTATCGGCGATGAGTCTACTGAGTATTTCTTTGAAATACTCACCCCGTTATTTTAACAATATTTGCAGACTTCGGAGGTGATCGTGATTGATGGGCAGTGTGGCAACGATTTAATGAATTCAGTTATTTATATTTGAAAATTTCGTATTTGAACGCTATTAATGTACTTTGTTATTTCAGTATTTCAAAAACTCAAGATTTGAAATTTAATCAGTTTTCTTAAGTTATTAAAATGAGTTTTTTTGTCGACGAGATTTTTACCGTTATAAATGCGAAGTTTGAAATTTAGTTATTTTCCGCAAAACTTTTTAGTTAAATCAGTTACAGAAGACGATGACGTGGCAATCCGGGTTAACGGAACTCGGGGCGCTACATAAGATGTGGGACATATCGGGATAATTCCTCGAATTTGCTCTCATACTCAGAGATTTTCATATCTCTCTATACCAGTCTTAAAAATTCAGCCTCCTTATAGTCTCGCAGAGCCTGTGGGAAAAAATTTTCGATTAGCTCCGTCTTGAACTGAATCCAAGTTAGATTACGTTGTTTCTCCTTAGTACAGGTGCGTGATGCGAAATCCCACCAATGGCCTGCTCTTCCAGTTAGCATGAACTCAGCACATACTACTTTTTTATTTTCTGGACAAGTGATGTAACGGAAGATCTTCTCTATATTACGCAACCACTCGCCACTGCCAGAGGGTCTTTTTCCACCATCAAAGGTAGGGGGTCGATATCTACGAAATTGTTCTACCATCGGAATAGGTTGTGCAATTGGGTATGTCAGTGGTGCTGATGGTGCTTGGGGATCTAGTGTTGGTGATGGTGGTTGCGGAGCTAGTGACGCAGGCGGTGCATGGAGAATTAGTGGAGCTTGAGATACTGGAGGTGTAGCCTGAGCAACTAAGGCCTGTCTCAACTCATTAATCTCTCGCCTTAACTTCCTAATTGCCCTCGCTTGTGCCATATCCCTATATACCAGAATAATCACAATCTCGTTTAGATACTTACGCAACCAAGGGGAAAAAAAGGTTTATAGTGCAACATTTTATTATTATCTCTAAAGATATCCTTCAGGAGGAAAACATGCAAAATAAAATCCTACTACTAAAATTCCACTCCTTTATTCATCATAGCCATCATTGTCACTACAGTCTCCATGAATCCTAGGTTTCTTAGAAGGCTAAGTCTCATCGTCTGAAATGGGGGGAGGTACATCCTCACGAATGTACATCTCAATAGGTACACTATTGTCTTCAGGGGTTGCAAGTGCATCATCTCGTGCCTCTTCCCACTGCCTCGTCAGCTCTACGCAGAAAGCCTCATAGTCAATCTCTCAGGGTAAGGTAGGCATGGTAATTTCCCATAAATAAAGGTAAATCGATTCGGCCAACTCAAGCCATTCTTCCGGTAAGGTATCAATAAGAAGGCGAGTAGCCCGATGACCCCTTACCATATGGCCTAGTTGCCTAACTTCTTTCCACCTTATTAGCATCTCATGAATATGTCGTCCCATATCATGTGCAGGATTCCATTGGTACTCTTCATATTGTCTCACGATCTCATATCGACGAGGCATCATTGAACTAATCTTCCTACAAGTTCTCTTAGTCCGTACCATCTGAGTCATATCGATTATTCAAAGTCCAATAAATGGGTCTCTAATAACTTTTAGTTATTTCTTGAGGTCTAAATAAACATTTAATTTGGTCACATTCTCAAAATACTTGCACAATAATGATTATTTACAAAAGTATTCAAACACCAACATATACTGATATTCATACATACATTTCAAATGTTGTATCAAAAATAAACTTTCTCATACTCATCACATAGATACAAGCATAATTATAAAACTTTCTTTACCTCAAAATCGGCATAGCGCGGCTTTGGCAGGCATAGTGCTCAGGATCTTTGTAAAAAAAAAATAATAATATATATTCTTTTGATCAACCTTATATGTGACACGATACACCGAAAATATGGTTTCTAATGACAGTCTACAGAAATAAACTTGGCTCTGATATCAAGTTGTAACGTCCCAAATTCTCGGAACTCGAAGCGTTAAAAGAAATATTCATCTTCTTTGTTCGAATCCTTAAATGTTAACCAAAATACGTTTTAAATGATAAAAGTTTTGAAATCTAAAACATATAGGAAGATGAAATGGAAATTTTTTTTTGTTCATATAGATTTGGACAATTTGGTGAAATTTTATTTCGGAAAACATTTGGAGGAAATTCAGCAAAATACCGGTTGCGCAGCAGCGGAAAGGAAAATATGTTTGACCTAGAAAACTTTGTCAAAAATTTGTAAAATTTTAATAGAGATTATAAAATTCATATATGTATAACATATAAAAATTTGGGGTCTGGACAAAAATGTTTGGAGCACGAAAATACTGCACAACTACGCTGGACAGAAAATTCGAAACAGTCCCAACGCAGTTTACTAAAATGGGCATAACTTTTTCTCTAGATACTATTTTAAGGTAATTCATAAGACCACTATTAAAAGACTCATAGGCCTTTCAAACGTTACTGATTTCATTCTAAAACATGCATTATAGCCCAAGTTGTACCATTTTCAAAATTATTGGCAGAATCTGAAATTCAAAACAGCAGTAGATAAACTTCATGCATTGTCAATTCAACATTTGTAAATTATAGTTGACATGGAAAGTACATGAAACTGAATGAGATAAACATTAAAAACATTGTTAAGAGTGTCATTTAAACATTCATAAAAAGTTTTACACAACCGGAAATTTTTACTAGAAAGTTGAAAGCAATTTCAAATTTGCTGAGCACTCGCCACCATGCCAAACCACCGCCATGTCTCGATTTAACCTGTGAAATTTTAATAGGGGTGAGTATCATAAATAATACTCAGTAGGAAGACACTTAAGTAATTGGTAAAAGTTAAATGTATTTTCAGAAATGCAAACTTTAGTTATTTGTGTCACCGTCATTCTCTAGCAAATCGGTGATCAGTCAGTCTGCTTATTCTCAAGTTTTGATAACTCGTTTCATAATCTTGTTATCTCTTGTTTGAACCACCCAAAGGGTGCTTCCATCATCAGTAACACAATAACACGTTAATGCAAATCGAAAACAAATCATTTCATTCTACTTTACAAAAGTGTCGTAAAACACCCATACCTTGAATGCTTGGAGTTTGAATAACCTTTGATAACCAATTTGTAAAGAAAGGTGCTCCTTAGCTTATCCTTCAAATATTTTCCAGATTCAAAAGTGCTTTAGAATTGTGGTATGAGAAATGTCGCTACAGACTTTTTTTAAAAGAGATAATGTCATTAATTGGAATGATAGTGGACGATTTTCTAGTTGTTGAAAGGATAGGAGTTAAAATTGTAAATGGGGGTGGGAAGTGTACTTAGTGGGATTAAAACTAACTAAGACTAATTAAACTGCTTAAAGTGGAGTGAAGAATCTCATTTGACGATTTTTAAATTGCTGAAAATTTGAGCCAAATATAGGAAAAATATACTATGTTTTAAGGGCTGTTTGACATTCAAAATAAATGTATCAAATCTTGATTTTATTTTTTAATAAATTGACATAGGTGGTAATCAATATAGAATGAGTCACAAAGAAAAAATAAAATTATGACACCTTACAAAATTTTAAGGCAAGTGTACACAACCTTACTATCGTGACCAAAACTTCCATTTGGACTATTAAGAATGGTCGTAGCGACGTCATCGAATAATTCAAATTATTTTCGAGTTATACAAGAAAATTTTATTTGAAAACAACATAATATTTTTTTTTCGGTCGCTACACCATTCCTGGATCTGATTCTCACTACCAACAATATTGGCAGAACTACAGTCAAGAGAAGGGTCAATCATCACATAGACATCAACAGAATTGGAATCACTAGGTTCCACTAAGTTTCCCTCATCAACACCTTTTCCTTTCTGTTCACTCTTCTTTTTATAACAATCTTTGATAAAATGGCCAGGTTCCCACACCTATAGCATTTCTTATTCCCTGTTTTAGACTTAGACCTACCTTTGCCCTTAAACTTCTTCTTAGTATTGCTACCCTGATTATTGAAACCTTCTTGGTTACCACTAAACCTGTTCAGGGTCCTTCCCCTAACAAACAAAGTCTCAGGCCCACCATTTTCCCTTGAGACCTAAGTTCTAACTCTCTACTTCTCAAAGAGTTTATAACTATATCAGAAGTAAGAGTATCTCTACCATATTTTATGGCAGCCTTAACATCTCTATAGGTTTCAGGAATGGCATTCAATAACACAATGACCTTATATTCATCAGAGACTTTGTCACCAGCATTGTGTATATCTCTAACCAACTTATTGAAGGTATCAAGGTTGTCTTCTATGTCCTTAGAGGTATCTAACTTAAAGCTAAAGAACCTCTCTAATAGAAACAACTTATTAGGTAAGGACTTACCAAGATACAGTTTCTCTAACTCATCCCATAAGGCCTTAGCACTCTCTTGCTTTCCCACTTCCTTAAAACTTAATCAGACAAATGCAAAATAATGAGAGTATGTGCAAGTTCATCAGCTTCAAGAATTTGATCAGTATTCATAGTTTCAGGAAAGGGTTGTGTTATTTCTTTAGCAATCTTTTGTTGAATTAAAACACCTTTCATTTTTTACTGCCAAATGGGGAAATCCCCTTTTCCATCAAAAACACCAAAATCAAAAGTATGTGCCATGATTTTATAATTCAGAAATAACACAAAGCATTTCAAAGAAAAATAAAACTATGATAGCTGATGCACTTAAGCAAAGGTAAATTGATCTACACAAAAGTAAAATGAGAATAGGTCACAGAGAATAATCAGTAAACAAATATCACAGTTATTCAATGTTTTCCAAAAGAATTTTAGGCAATGAACACAAAACAGAATCAAGAAAGTAAGCTTAAACCCAAAAACAGGCTTAAGCACAACATGCAATCAGGTGTGAACATATATACAGTAAGACAGAAGCAAGTAACAAATACTACAGTAAGGCAGAATCAAGAAATGAGTACTACAAATGTAACATGAATGACCAAGTTCACCAGGTTTTCGTGAGAATCATGTTAACAGGTCAAGGCTCAACTTGATCACTCCAAACAGTATGACAAAAATTTGAGTCAAGACACATGGGAGTGTGCAGGGTTGAAACGTGAAAACCAAAGGGGAGCTAACGAATAGCTACCAACTCCACAGTTTCAGTACAACAGGAGTACATAGAGTTCACAGCAGGGGTGGTGTTCCACCAAGAACCACAAAGGAATCAGAGTTCAATCAGAAAAAACCCCAACACATGGAATCACTCAATCAAACCATAATAAGGAACACAGGTACCAACAGATACTTCCAATCATATTAATGAACCAAGAACACCCAAAAGACTCCAAGAATCAAAATACCAAGAACTACGGTTTTCGCGATTTCAAGAGATCCAAGATTGGAAATTTTCAGTCTCCAAATCTCGATTGAAGCCCCAATAGTAGCCTACTAAGGCTATGATACCACTGTTATACAAACATCAAAACACAAAGTTACAGATCTACAAATCTTGAAACCCTATTACAATGGAATATACATAATAACCACTGAACATCAAATGTATCAACGATCAAAGGCTCAGAAAATTATCCCCTTATGAATCAACACAAACAATGAGAACAGTGAGGAAAGTCGAAGACTCTAGAAACCCTCAAGACGAACAGACGAAAAGAATGAATAAGCCAAGTGAATACTACCAAATATCTAGTCTCGAGATTGGGTATCCAAGTTGATCCAACGGCCAGAGTAGCACTCACAGTTTGGCTGGACCGGTTCTTGGGCTGAGGAAAGGGCTGGGCTCATTTTCAGTTAAGTATGGGTAGTAGTAATTGGGCTAAAGGCCATATCATCATTGCCTAGTGGCCTGGACACTGGCATTACAGCCCACACACACTCAACGGATTTTTTTTTTGGACAGAGGACACTAAGTATTAAATGTGAAACCTTGAAGAGCATAGATATTGGAAAAATAGGTTGTGGCTAAAAGTTAAAATAGAGTATAGATTGAGGACTAGTACTACTAAGGTTTACAATTTCAGATATTTTGATCGACTAATGATTTCAAAAGAGCAGTTAAATAAAAGTCAACTCGAAGTTCAGTACCAACCTTAAAGATCGAGACAAATGACTTGAGTATTAAGTAAAATAAGTATTTTCCCCAGTCATTATAACTGATATCCACAAATGGAGGAATTACATCAACATGCCATCGAGGTAACGATATCAAGATTATCAAGTTATGATCAATTGCCTCTTATACGATTAAATGACAAAATATATGATCATAAGATATTTCGGTTCTCATATTTCTCTCAGTGAACTTAGAAAATAAAATGGACACTGATAAGTGATAGAATATACAAGACAAAGAGGAGGGAAAGTGTTCAAAAACATTAACTAAAGATGGTGGAACACAGCTGATACATATAGCCATACATTTGGTACAATTCAAAATGATTTCCAACAACTATTCTACCTAAGTCCACTATTCCATACTTGGCTGCACAATGGGCAGTTGTAGCACCTAACTTGCTTGAATTATAATAAATAACTTAAGCTAATATAAGTTACAAAATATATGTGAAACAAATGATAACAAAAACATTTTGGTTGACATCAAAAGTGTCACATATCACACAGTTCATCACTTCTCCTTCACACTTTTGTTGGAAATGCCAAGGCATCCTTTTCGTGTTTCAAACCTCTCCTTAGGCAATGCTTTAGTGAAGATATCAGCAACCTACTCTTCTGAACTACTATAACAATTCCACTTCTTTTCTTTCTTGTGCTTCTCTTATGAAATGATACTTACTGTTTATGTGTTTTGTTTTTCCATGGAACACAATGATAACCTAAGAATAACTAACGAAAGGGGGGTGTGAATTGGTTTTTGAAACTTTTTCGACACTTAGTCTCAAAATAATACAATACACAAGATATAAATACAAAGTATAATACTAGAATTAAATATGCAAGTTCGATAACTTAATTCAAACCAATTTAATGACAATGTAAAGTAAAGTGTAATAATGTAAAGATAACAAACCAATTTAATGGGGTTTGATACACAATGTGTTCTAAGTCCCTAAATTGGGGTTTGATACACAATGTGTTCTAAGTCCCTGTTACCAAGCTCTCCGTTACGAGCAAGGTCAAATGCACTATAATGGTAACTTACAAACAAGGAGTACCGATCCTTAAGTGACTTACAACAAGGAGCACTTATCCTTAGGTGACTTACAACAAGGAGCACCTATCATTGAGTGACTTTCAACAAGGAGCACTTATCCTTAATAACAATCGAGTTTTCACAAGGCCCTCGAAACCACTAAAGTATCAATGATAGTTTTACAATTGAAAGAATTCTTTTAACAAATGATATAATCAAATCAAGTATTTAGAGAGTTAGGATAACACTTCAATAGATAGAAAATAATAAAATTCAAATGTTTATGATGAAAACTTTGATGAATAATTGATAATGAAATAGTTTGTGTTTTTGTATCAAAGTTTTCAAAACAATGATCTCTCTTAATAAATAATGAAATTTAAGTATTAAGAGAGATTTACACTCAAATCAAAGTGTTGGCAAAGAAAACTTTTACCAATGATAAAAAATAGGTAAGATTATGAAAAGTTCTTTGCAAAATAGTGTTCTTGATAAATTAGATTATATATGTTTGATTCATCAAGGAAATCTTTGTAATAAATGAAGTAGAATAATAAGCTCTCTAAATATCTCCTGTAAGTTGTTGAAATTGAATACAAGAGGTGGATATTTATAGAGTAAAGGAGGCCCAACCAGTCACTTTCGGTTGATCAATTTCAGTTGACCGAAAGTGTTATAGCCGTTGAGAAATTAAATCGTTGGAATTTCAATTGATCAATTTTGCATTTTTTGGTCGACCGAAAGTTGAATTTTCGGTTGACCAAAAGTTTACTTTTTTTTTTTTAAATGGCCTATTATGAATGAAAAATATTTTTATGCAAGTGATGGATTATGAAAATAATTTGAGCTTTATGGACTTGCTAAGAATCGATGGGTTAATACCTTTACATTTAAGTTCCAATAAACTACATCTAAGCTTTACTCTTCAAAGTTCTTGTTCTTGTTCTCTTCGAGTCTCATTTGATTGCTTGTTCTTCAACAGAAGATGATTTGAGTTTTTCAATGCTTAAGAAGATATATTCATGAAAAAATAAGAAACAAAAGTTGTTAGAAACATAAGTGTATTGTTTGTTATAATCAAATCAAGTGGAGCTATATTGAATCATAGGTCAACACACAGGATTTTTTACAATTGCTACAGAAGATTGATTGTTACAAAGATTGGTAGTTGCTTCAGTTTGTTGGTGCCTTAGATCCTTCAGAATTTTTCTTAACCATATTGCCTGATTGGTTGTCTCTGTTGTTGCTATATACTCTGCTTTAGCAGTGGATTGTGCCAACGTTTTTGTTTGATTGAATTCCAGCAAACAAGGCTTGAACTAGCATAAAAAGCATAGCCCGAAGTACTCTTCATGTCATCAACAGAACCGGCCCCAATCACTATTAGTAAAACATGTTAAAAACAGAGTTTTTGACTTCCCAAAACTTATTCCAAAGTTCTCTGTTCCTCTTATGTACCTCAGCACCCTTTTTGCAGTTTGGAAGTGAATCTCACTTGGCTCTTGCCTGAATCTAGACAGCAAGTTAACAGCAAACATAAGATCTTGTCTTGTGGCTGTTAAGTAGAGCAAACATCCAACCAAGCTCCTATAGATCTCCTCATTTGTTTTCTTTGCACCATCATCCTTCATCAACTTTGAATTCTGAACTAAATGAGTGTTAACTGATTTGGAATTCTCCATATTGAACTTCTTTAACACTTCTTTAGCATACCTCTTTTGGCAAACAAAAATACCATCCTTTGTTTGATCTATTTCCATTGCAAGAAAGTATTTCATTTCTCCCTAGTCTGTCATCTCAAAATCTTTCAATTCATCCTTTACCTTTTCAACTTACTGTGATTAAAAGGTCATCTACATATAGTGAAATAATAAGCAAATCCTCCTCCACTGGTTTGATATAGAGAGTTTGTTCATTAACACTCTTGTTGAAACCAAGGCTACACAGATGATTGTCTATTCTGCTATACCAACTCCTGGCGCGTGCTTCAAGCCATATAAGGCTTTCCTTAATAGATACATCTTATCCTCTTTTCCTTCTTTGATGAAGCTTTCGAGTTGTTCAATGAAAATATCTTCATTTAGATGCCCATTCAGGAAGGCATATTTAACATCCAGCTGGTATATCTTCCATTCTATTTGAGCAACCTTTCCAAATAACAATCTTATTATTTCAAGTCTGGCAATAGGAGCAAATGTATTAGTAAAATCAATTCCATATTACTAGGCATAGCCTTTTACAACTAGCCTAGCTGTGAACTTATCGATTGAACCATCAGCATTCAATTTTGTCCTGAATACCCATTTAACACCAATAACATTTTTTATTTCTTGGTCTGTCAACAAGTATCCAAGTGTCATTCTTTTCAATTGCCTTAAGCTTATCCTTCATTGCTTCTATCCAATCTTGGGAATGATCTCCTTCATTAAAGGTTGTTGGCTCCAGAATTACTGCATTGCACATGGCATAAATGTCCTGAAGTGATCTGGTTCTTATCACTTCATTTTCTAAATCTGATTCACCCTCAGGTTCAGCTTCATCCTCAACTTCTTCATCATCATTATCAGCATCTTTAGTTTGTGAAATTAGTCTTAGAGTCTCTGATTCATTCATAGAATTTGACACTTAGTTCCATGAAGAACTTTCATCAACTTCAACATCTCTGTTGGAAACAACCTTGTTGGTTTGAAGATTACAAACTCTATAACCCTTAGTATTTTCACAATAACCAACTAAAACTCCTGCTTCAGCTTTCTGACTTAACTTGTCTCTCTTTACATCAGGTATATGCATATAACACACACTTCCAACACTTTTAGATGTGAAATGTTTGGCTTAACTCCATACCAAGCCTCATAGGGAGTTAACTTGTCCAAAGCTTTAGTAGGCAGCCTGTTGAGTAGGTAAATTGAAGTGTTCACTACCTCAGCCCAAAAAACCTTTGGCACATTCTTTTCCAGCATTAAACACCTTGCTATTTCCATTGCGGTCCTATTATTTCTTTCACAGACCCCATTTTGCTGAGGTGAGTAAAGGATTGTTAGGTGATGTTTAATCCCTATTTCCTTACAAAATCTATCGAACTGATTGTTGGCATATTCAGTCCCATTATCAGTCCAATGGCCTTGATTTTGCAGTCACTTTCATTCTCAACTAGGTTCCTGAACTTCTGAAATACTGCAGGAACTTCAGACTTCATTTTAAGGAAGAAAAACCAACAAATCCTTGTTAGATCATCAATAAAGAGGACAAAATATTTGCTACCATTCAGAGTTGAAGTTCTCATAGGTCCACAAACATCAGAATGAACCAACTTAAGTCTATTTTGAGATCTCCTTGACTATTTTTTGTAAAAGGAAGTCTGGTTTGTTTCCCCTTCTGGCAGATGTCACAAACATAGGTAGAATCACATACTCTTGGCTTATTCTCAACCAACTCTAATTCATTTAAATGTTTGAGTGAAGTATAATTTGCATGCCCAAAACGTTTATGACATAGTTCAGAGCTGATGAAGGTATGTGAATTCATATTTTTCCATTCCAATGGGAAACTTCTATGTCTCATCTCTACTGTCATTAGCTCCAGGTTATTTTGATCCAAAATTGTACAACTACTATCCTTATATATTAAGGTGTAGTTTTTCTCAATTAATTGGCTAACATTTATCAGATTTTGGTCAATATTTGGAACATACAAAACATTAGAAATGAGCTTAGCACCTGTTGGTGTCTGAACTGAAACCTTGCCAATGCCTTTCACCTCTACATACTCCCTATTTCCTACTTTCACTTTTGATTTGTAGCCATCATTCATCTCCACAAAAATATCTGAATTTGAAGTCATATGGTAGGTGCAACAACTGTCAAGTAGCCAAGTCTGAACCCTACTACAGGTTGTATAATTGAAGGCTGAAAACAGATGTTCTTCAACTTGATCTTCTGCTACTTTTGCCTGCTGAAGCTTGTTCTTCTCCTTTTGATTTTTGATCACCTTTTCCATATGTCCAAACATCTTGCAAGACTTGCATTGGACTCTAGGCCTGAACCAACACCACTTTGGTGAATGGCCTTTTCTTTTGCAATGTGGACATGGAAGATACTTAGCATCATTTCCTGAACTTTTAACTTCAGCTTCCTTCTTCTCATTTTGTGGCTTCTTTCTACTAAAACTTATTTCAGTTCTATGCTTCCTTTAGAAAATAGAGCACCCTCAGTCTGCTCTTCTTACCTGAACAATCTCCTTTGTTCAGTAGCTTGAAGGGCATTTACTAATTATCATTGTGAATATGCCATCTGAGACAGCTGATTGTATGCAAGAAAATGCCTTAAACTTCTTTACTATCTCCTCACTATGCTACTTCAATTGAGCTATGGTGGGATTAGCCCTTAATAATGGTGGTTCAACTCCAGTTTCTGTAATTTCCCAAAGGTCATAAGCTTTCAGGTATGCCTTCATCTTTTTAGACCAGAAAGTCATAATTTTCTCTTGTAAATGCTGAAGGTAAAGGGGCAGAAAAACCACTTGAAGCCATCACTCTCACAAACACATTTGGCTAGTAAGAAGGTTCCTTACTGGTTTTCTCTCAGGACTGCTAGTTTTCAAAGAGAATGAAAGCAAAAAAAAAGGAGCTGAACTTACCAAATTTGCACAAAGATTATCGGTTTTATACAACATAACGGTTTCTTCAATTTTTTTGGCTCTTTTTTAGCCCCTCTAAGATCTGAAAAGCTTTGATACCACTGATAGAATATACAAGACAAAGATGAGGGAAATTGTTCAAAAACATTCACTAAAGATGGTGGAACATAGCTGATACATATAGCCATACATTTGGTACAATTCAAAATGATTTCCAACAACTATTCTACCTAACTCCACTCTTCCATACTTGGCTGCACAATCGACAGTTGCAGTACCTAACTTGCTTGAATTACGATACATAACTTAAGCTAATATAAGTTACAAAATATATGTGAAACAAATGATAACAAAAGCATTTTGGTTGACAAAAAAAAGTGTCACATATCACACAGTTCATCAATAAGTAAAATTTTAAAACTTATCCTGGATCCTAATTTTATGCTTGCGCAGTTGGTTATCTTGAGATTATGCTGATTTTTTTACCATACGTGCGTTATTGGAAGAAAAAATCAAGTTTAAGCATAACTAGGCTCTCCATGGCAAAAGCTGCAGAAAGTTGTGAAGGCAACATTTCTAGGCAAAAAAAAAAAAAAAAGTGTTGATCGCAACTTTTGTATAACAGAGATCCTGCAAGAAGTTAAGAATGCAACAAAAACCCGACTTTTGCTTGATTTGCGCAACGCTAAAGGCATTATGAAGAGTTTTCACATGAAGAGTTTTGTATACTCTTCTCTGATTATACTATGTGTCTTTAACATTTAAGTATATAGGAAAATCATCAAAACAAAACAACACATGTATACAGAATCTCTCCTATAGGGTTTGGAGGCAAGAAAGAAGAAAATGGAGAAAAGTTTCAAGATTCAACTTTAATCCATCTTTCATCCTTTATTCTTGATCCGGTGATGTTGTTTTTTAGCTCCATTTTTTTTGTATTTGATGAACATTCTTGGCTAAATTTAATAGTTAAGACGAACAAAATATCGTAGTTTTAATGGTTTAATTTCTACTCTTTTACGTTGACTTCAAAATAACTTTTTCATGCTTTTCTTTTCGTTTTCTGAATTGTCGTCTTTCAACATTTGATCACCATTTGAATGATTTGTGAATCATAATGACACTGAGAGGACATTATGAATTTAGACTAAACTATGAAATCCATAAATTTGAAATGAAGATAGAGAAATACTCGTGTGGTTTGTGTATCAAGTAAGGATTTTCTAGTTATTTAAGTAAGCATAGAGGTATATCTCTATCTTCTATCGAACCTTACAATGTTTATTATAATTTTTTTATACCCTATTGTCTCTCTTGATAATAATAAAATTCACTAACAATTCAATTGGTGGTCAAGCAATTGAAAAGAAGGATAAAAACAATAATAAACATCCACAAATCAAGTCAAATCAAAGTCAAAATAATTAATTAAAAACTAAAAATACCATAACAAGGGTTCATCTCTTCCTAACAATGTATAAAATTAGCCTAACATATCAAAATTATAAGAAATCATATTTAAGTGAAAAGACATAACCCGAATTTTTATAAGAAATCATATTTAAGTGAAAAGATATAACCCGAATTTTTGATAAATTGAGAAGATAGAGATGAATCTTGAAATCTTGAATCTATTCAGTGGTTTCTTAATGAATCTCTAATCGCGCATTCTCTTTTTTTCCCAAAAATCAAGTTTGAATCTTCCCTTGATTGAATTCTTAAAAATCCCCTTCAATTTACTCACAAAAACTATGAATTCTCATTATTTGATGCTAATAATTAATAAATATTGGAGTATGAGATGTATATGAGAGGTCTCCAATATCTATTCTGCTGTTAGGTATTTGTAGGAGTAGAAAATTGGTTGAAAATCACATCCAAATTGATTTCCAAAAGAGTACTAATCGAATAAGGAAAGTTGCATTCCCCCACAAAATTTTTGTCTATGCACAATAGTTAGTATTTTCGTCATAACTTACTTTCCCAATATCCGATTGAGGCGATTCAAAGTTTGTTAGAAATATAACTCAAAGGGTTACAATTTTTATAGAAATAGAATTGAACTTTTCTAATTCGGAAATTTACTGTACCAAAAATCGATTTCAATTTTCGACTAAAAATTTGGAATATAACATGTACGATTGAAAATTGATTTTGATAATATTTTGATCATATTACTTTTATTTTTGAGTTCTAATTCTATCCAATTGTCTTCTATAAATCTTTGAAGTATTGTCTTGTGGTCCGAATCAACAATTGATTATTTACGATTTGGTCCTCAAACTTTGGACTTTGTCCTTTTCCTTGATTTTTCTTTTGTTTCTTCCAATTTCTCGTTCAACCATTGATTTTACCTATATAACACAAATTACAACAATTTAGAATATATTTTGTCGAAAGAACTACTAAATATCGATATTTTAGGACCCTGAATAAGTGTATAAAATACAATTATCAAATGTCCCAAATTTAAACATTTGTTTGCCCTCGAACAAAACTATAACCTACATAACAATAAACACACAAGCTTACAAAAATATTTTGTTACAAAATCTAGCTTACAAGATTTGAAATTACAGTACTAAATCTGCAAATCATTTCAAAGTCACAATATCAAACTAATATCCACTCTTCCAATGCAAAATGACGTATGTGCGTGAAAAATTAAGTAGACAATCATGAATTTACAAGTTGCTTCAATTCCCGACCCTTTGTGGTCAAATATATCATTTCACATCTCGTATGATTCACACACCTTCAAACTTGTTCTTTTTTCACGCTTTTCCTAGTGTATAATCTAAGGTTGAATTTTTCATTACTATCATCGCCATCTCTCATGTGGATTTTTCTAGCTTTTAACTCAAGATTTGAAATTATAGTACTAAATCTACAAACTGTATCAAAGTCACAATACCAAATCAATATCCTCTCTTCCAATGTAAAACTGACGTATGTGCGTGAAGAATTAAGTAGACAATGATAAATTTACAATTTACTTCAATTCTCGACCCTTTATGGTTAAATATATCATTTCACCTCTCGTATGATTCATACACCCTCAAACTTATTATTTTTTCATTCTTTTCCCAGTGTATAATCTAATGTTGAATTTTTCATTACTATCATCACCCTCTCTAGTTCAGGTGGACTTTTCTAATTGTAAGTCAACACGTCAATAAACAAGGATTTTTCAATTCTTTGATTGCTTCGACCTCCAAGACATCAATTAATCTAATTATCATTCATCAAAAGTCAACTTCCCTCAAACAAGTGTTTGAAGTTTAACCAAGGCATTTAGTGTTTTTTTGAAGCACTTGCTTTTTCTGATTTTCAAAAGTATTTTTACTTTTTACATTCTCTCACTTAAACTTTCTAAATGGGCCATGTAACAGACTTTAGGCCGATAACTCCCAAGTCAAATGACTTTAGGGCACTAGGTTTTAAACACCCTTATAGGCTAATAATCCATGTAAAAAAGGATTCGAAAAGAAGTTTTGTATTTTAAAAAATTATGCCTTGATCAGTGCAATACTCCTTATTAAACATCTATTCAGGCAAACCGACTTCCAAATTAAGACTTTTGTCCAATTTTATCCTATTAATTTGAGATGATCTACACATAAGTTTCATATATGGAATCCCAGTTTACATCCGTATCTTCTTACAACCGTAAAATCATCCCCAAACTATGCTAAATTTGGTCTAAGGATCATTATTATAGGATAGTTTTAGGTATAGGATCTATGTTCAATTTATCAACCTATCCGGCATATGAATCAACTTATTGCGTCATAATGAAAAACTGAACTCTAGTGCATGTATAATATCAACCAATCTAGCTTGCAACGTATCGATCATTCATAATCATTGTCGGCCAGACTATCTAACCCACACTAGCACACAGCCTAATAAAAGTAAATATTTTTTATATTTTTATATATATATACACTAAAGCAAAAATAAGCACACAATCACTCAAAAACATGCTAAAAGTAAAAAAAAAAAAAGTCAAAGTTTTTCCCACCACCAAATTTAAAACCGACATTGTCCTCACTGTCATAAAGCATAAGTAAGAATATAAGGGATGTGAAAGAAAATGAAGAAGGTACTCCCCAAAATTTTTTTATTGAATGTGAGGAGCTATTTGTTAATTGATTCCAACTTGTACTTTGTTAAGTTCCTTCCAATGTCAATATCAATAATACATATCAAGAGGGGAATAAAATAATCAAAAGAATAAAAATAAAACTCTTTTTGAATCAATTTTTCCTTTATCTAGGCTAAGTGTCAAAGATGAAGATGACCCCCAAACTGTATTGAAACGTGTATATAACTAATGCAACCTAAAAGTCAAGAATAACACTACATGCAATGTAATATGGAAAGCAAAATAAATAAAAGAGTTAGAAAATTTGGTTGCCTCCCAGCAAGCCCTTAATTTATAGTCTTTAGCTAGACTATATGGAGGGACTTATCATGGTGATTCAAGCAGGAGTCTTGTAGCTTTACAGGCCTTACAATTTATAGCTTTACATCATCTTTTTCCCCTCCAAACCTTGAGCTCTCTATTTTCTTCTCGAGTAAGGTCCCCTAAACGTTTAGGTTATGTCTCATTTGACCCTTGTTGAACTTCTTCAACAACATATTTGGCTTCATCCAGGACTAATGGTTGCTTGTATAGATTATGCAATTAAAGATCTCATGTGCGTCTTCCACCCTCACAGTCACCTCACACTTCTCCATGTTAATCAAAGTTCGACTTGTTTCTAAAAAGGGCCGACCTAGATAATTTGCATATCGTGGTCATCTTCGAAGTCCATAACAAAAAAGTTCACAGGGAATATCAAATTACCAACCTTGATGAGCACATCCTCTACCTTGTCTCATGGATATCTGATGCTCTTATCTGCCAGCTGCAGCATCACATTCGAAAATTTAACTTCCCCAACTTCTAGTTTTCTAAAAGTAGACAAAGGCATTAAATTTACACTTACACTTGTATCACATAAAACATTAAAATGAAATTATTTTCCTAGTGAAATAGGTAAAGTGAAACTCCCTGGGTCCTTGAGTTTTGGTAGTAATTTATTTTGCAATCTTGTACTACTCTCTTATTCAATGCCACTTCTTCCTAGTCTGAAAGGTTTATTTTCTTAGATATCATGTCCTTCAGGAACTTTGCATACATCGAGATCTGTCAGATTGCATCGATGAATGGGATGTTGATGTGGAACTTTTTCAGCATATCCAGAAACTTCTCAAATTGATCACCGAGCTTTCTCTTTTACAATCTTTGTGAAAAAGGTAGTGGTGGGACAAATTCTTTAGTAGGAGCAATTTCCTTAACATTTGGATCCTGTGAAGCTCTTTTTGTCTCTTCTTCTTTGTTTCGCTCAGATTTCTCCAATTGTTCCTTAACCGTTGTATATACCTATGTTTTGTAGCAACTTGTCTCTTTCGATTAATCTCGGCAGTTGAACCCCACTGCGAGTAGTTGTTGTTCCCAATTTGTTCTTCATCTACAACATTTACTACCATTACCCATTGTTTAGAATTTGTCTCAGTGTCACTAGGCAATGCTCCTGGTAGTCTCTCCGAAAGTGCTTTCACTATTTGTTCCATATGATTTTCAATTTTTTTATGGCTACTCCCTGAACTTGCAAACTCTTATCCATTCTTTGCATATGTTGAGTAGATATTTCCATCAACTTAGTCACAAGATCTTTTAATGAAGACTTCTTTTCATTCTGCTACTAGCAGTGCAGTTTGTTGTGGTACGATATGAGCACCCTAATTGTTGTTCCATTGGAAACTTGGGCGATTTCTCTAGCCTAGGTGGTGTTAGGATTTGGATTGTGTTATTGCCTTTCTGAGTATATTTCACAACCTCTGTTGTCTGAACAAAATGAAACCCTACATTACAATCAACACTTTTGTGGTTCCCTCTGCAATGTTTGCATTTCGATCCCGTTGTCTGGGCTGCGTTCATCTTATCCACCTTTTGTACCAATGATGCCAACTGTGTTGAAATTGCTGCTAAAGAATCAACTTCGAATACCCTAGTAGCTCTCTTTCCACTCATCTTTTCAGTAGGCCAAGTGCACTGGTGATAACCAAATCCTCTATGATTTAGTAGACTTGATATGCGGTTTTTTTTGTGATAGAACCATCGCATGCAGAGTCTACATTAGCTCTGCTTATCGGATTTAGATAAATGTAGGAATACTGCACTTGAAGCCATTTCAGCAATCCGTGTTGTGAGCATTGGCGTAGTAAACCCTTGTATCGTTCCCAAGCTTCTGAATATCATTATAAGTCCAATTGTTGGAATGTGGTAATCTCGCCCCTTAGCTGTGCAATCCTTTTTGGTGGAAAATATTTGTTATGAAATTTCTAGCTCAATTGGTTCCATGTAGTGATGCTCTGAAGTGGACAAGTGTCTAACCACTTTCTGGCCGAGTCTCTCAAGGTGTATGGGAAAAGCCTCTTTCTGATTACTTCATTGGGCATCCCTGGATACTCAATAGTAGCATACATATCCATAAATCTTGATATATGAGGGTTGGATTCACTGAAGCTCTCCCAAAGAATTGTAGCACATTTTGGAACATGTTGATCATATCAGTCCTCAGGTGGAAGATTGTCTGACCAAACGCCTGATATTCTATGCTAGACTAGTTTTCTACAACTGTTAGAATCATGTAATCACCCATTAGCCTTGCATTTTCATTAGCTGCAGCCACATTCGGTTTTTCTACTTCCAAATTAGCCCCGATGACTATTTGATTCGGATTTTCCTCTGCCATGTCTTCCTCTTTCTGTTTTTCGTGTGTTTCCAACTATTGTCTTTTTCAAAGGTTAAATGTTCGTTCTATTTCCGTGTCAAATTGAGCAAGATCACCAGTTCTCAAACATCGCATACAAGGTCCATAAAAAGGAAGTAAGAAACACTGCAAAATTTTTCTAATATAATGAACTAAACTAAAAAAAAAGTAAAATTCAGATTAAAGGTAAAATTAACTAAAATTATTAAAAACAATAGTCCCCGATAACGGCGCCATCCTTTAAAAACCTGCAAGTGTACGTGATCGTGGTCAAGTAATATAATGATAAATAGAGTGTCGAACCCACGAGAACTATTTGTTTAACTCAGTTAAAATTAATTGCAACTTTAATCGAATAACAAACAAATTTTGTGATTTTTTCTATACTAATGCCTAAATTATCAATTAAACTAATGAAAGTAAGTAAATGTGTTTTTCAAATATGTGAGATGTATTGCTAAAATGTCGAATCCCCCTTATTATTCTATTTTTAGTGTAACAATTAAAGTGACAATTTGAAATCATTCATGTCGGTTAATGTTCCTAATTTAATTGAAAACCTCTCTCAATCGCGATCAAATCTATTACCCTCATGTGATCCTTCTATCTTTTGATGAAAGATACAAACATGATAAATGTATTAACAAGTACTAGAACACCTATTGAAACCATATAAAGCATAGATGTGTATCTCTATCCTCTATCGAACCTTATAATGTTTATTATAATTTGCTTACACCCTATTGTCTCTCTCGATAACCATAAAATTCACTAACAATTTAATTAGTGGTCAAGGAATTGAAAAGAACGATAAAAACGATAATAAACACCCACAAATCAAATCAAACTAAAGTCAAAATAGTTAATTAAAAACTAAAAATATCATAACAAGGATTCATCTCATCCTAGCTGTGTATAAAATTAGCCTAACATATTACAAGAAATTATATTTACGGGAAAAGACATAACCCGAATTTTTGATAAATTGAGAAGATAAAGATGAATCTTGAAATCGTGAATCTATTCAATGCTTTCTTGATGAATCTCTACTTGGACCTTCTCTTCTTTGCCCAAAAATCAAGTTTGAATCTTCACTTGATTGAATTCTTGCAAGTCCCCTTCAATTCTCTCACAAAAACTATGAATTCTCTTCATTTGATGATAATAATTGATAAATGTTAGAGTATGAGATGTATATGAGAGGTCTCCAATATGTGTTCTGCTATTAGTTATTTGTAGGAGTCGAAAATTGGTTGAAAATCACATCTAAATTGGTTTCCAAAAGAGTTCTAATCGAATAAGGAAAGTTGCCTTCGCGCGCGAATTTTGTCTCTGCACAACAATCATTATTTTCGTCATAACTTTCTTTCCCCATATCCAATTGAGATGATTCATAGATTTTTAGAAATATAACTCAAAGGGGTACAAATTTATAGAGTAAAATTTTTCCAATTCGAACGTTTACTGTGTCCAAATGTTATCTCAATATTCGACTAAAAGTCTGGAATATAACCTATACGATTGAAAATTGATTTTGATAATATTTTGATCATATTTTATTCCTTTTTGAGTTCTAATTCCATCCAATTGTTTCCTAACAATCTTTGAAGTATCATCCTATGGTCTGAATCAACTATTGAATATTTGTAATTTGGTACTCAAACTTTGGACTTTGTCATTTTCCTTGAATTTTTTTTGTTTCTTCCAATTCCTCGTTCACCCATTGATTTTTTTTTACCTATATAACATAAATACAACAATTTAGGATATATTTTGTCAAAAGAATTATCAAATATCGATATTTTTAGGACTCCGAATAAGTGTATAAAATAAATTATCATAACCAACAACTTAATTTTATTGCTCTTGTGTAGTTTTAGTTCAATTCGGCCATCTTTTCAATTGATCATTCAAATAAAGTTAGGATTATTAATTTCAGTTCTTAGTGGGGAAGTCTTCATAGGATCAACTCCAGACTCACAATCTACTTCACTACTTGCCATGATATAGTGAACTTGAGATTTTCATGAACAAGTTTTGGAGATGTTTATAGGACTATGTTTTTATTAGATACCAACCAATTTTAGCCGTACATGGAATATTTTTCTTTGCTTTATTTTTATTTTCTCAGTTTCTCGATGTCTAGCTCTTTCATGAGTGATTACTACTGATTTAGCTCCTTTTGATTCTGTCGTGGAAACTTGCTCCAATGGTCGTCAAAACGGTATTTTTCGGGCTCAGTTTCACGTTACCTTTCTCTACCAAACAACTAATCCAAATGGCTCCAACCCACAACCAATATATCCACCTTGGTTGTTCCTCAATCTCACCCAAAAAGGACAATAGAATGGTGATGGTTTGTATCCACAAAGGGAAGAAGAAAAACAATAAAAGAAGGTAAGAAATGAGACCAAAAATCAAAGGAAGCCACATGTTTTTTTCACTGAAGAGACTGCCGGTTTTCTCTCTTCTTGCATGCGGTTTCTTTCTTCTCTTTTCACACAAATCACCCACAAAAATACCTAGGGAAAAAAGCCATATATATATAGGCTATGTCAGGCTTTAGTTGGACCAATAAAAGAGTTTAAATGGGCCAAGATTCAAAGTCATCCAAGAGGTATTATAAATGGGCCATGAGCAACATTAATTATTTAAGTTATTTCCAAAGGCTCATGTTGTTTTTGGGTTGAGCCTTGAGACTTGGTTGTTGGTAGCAATTTAATTCAACGTGTACATCATTGACCAAGATTCATTGGGTATCAAAACCCAACAAATCTCCACTTTGATACCCAATCAACTTGCAAGCAATCAAAACACAAAGTTAACGCTTGCATAATCAAGGCAACCAATAAAATTGGAATCACAGACCTTACCTCGTGTTTCAGACCTTAAACACATACCATACCTTCTACATGTACTCACCGAAGTTAATGTCACAAATAAATACCCAAGTAGAAGCAAATAATTACAGTAATCAATCAAGAGAAACTAATCATGCGATGGAGATATAACATATGATAATATATAGATCTTTTCCAAAATACGTTCACACAAAACAACAAATTAACACTAAGTTAATTAAGCAAACGGTCAAAACACATAAGAAACAAATGCGTAAATGACCCCATGGAAAGATCTTACCACACTTATCCTATCACATTCCATGTTGCTCACACCTCGAGAACACATATGTTACATCATTGCCTACCAAGCTTACTAGACTGATAACTCAACTCATATCTAACTGGTAGACCTCTATAGATCCTAAGTTATCAAGATAATCCTCTATCACCATATCACTTTTCCCAAACTAAGTGGATAAGGAGTCTCCATCTAACAGAAGTGATAGAAGTGCCTCTCTCACATTTCACCTAATTAGGGTCTCTTCACAGATAAAGGATTCCAGCATTTGATCACCTATCCACCCGTGATCTAAATGCATACTCCACATCCCCAGTACAAACTACCATTTTACCTCTAGGCATCTATACTCCATCTCACCAATAGACGTACAAAACACAACTAATGTATCTTAACCCACTATGCATGCAAATAATTATACCAAGTAATTAAATTGCTCTCGAATTCATGCAAATGCACATATCAAACACATTAAAATGCACATATAACCACTCAAAAGATTTAAGCAATCACACAGATACAGAAAGGATTGCACATAGATGCACATGCAGAACTAAGTTTACTATCAATAAACCTCACTAGGGTCATCACTCAACCCTATAACCACATTTACCTCGCCTCTCATCTTACCCTTCTGCTTATCCTTTTTTATTCTTGAGATAGTCCCTAATAAAGTGCCCAACCTCATGTACCGGCCACCCAAGAGTGCCTCTACCTGCACGTCACGTTGGTGGTCTTCGTTTCACCACCAGGTCTCTGGATTTGCCGAAAATCACGAAAATAGGTTCTGTTTTTCATAGTTTTTTGATCAATTTTTCTACTTCATTTCCGCCACTTTTTTGAATGGATTTTGGTTAGTTTTTCGAGAAAAATCTATCACCTTGAACTTTGATACCAATTGTAGATGAAGCTTGCATCAAGGGTCATCAAAACGGTAATTTTCGGGCTCGGTTTCACGTTACCTTTCTATACCAAACAACCAATCCAAACAGCTCCTACCCACAACTAATATATTTACCTCAATTGATCCTCAATATCTCCCACAAAGGACAAGATAATAGTGATGATTTGTAGCCACAAAGGTAAGAAGAAAAACAATAAAAGAAGGCAAGAAACAAGACCAAAAATCAAAGGAAGCCACACATTTTTTTTCACCAAAAGAGGCTGCCGGTTTTCTCTCTTCTTGCAGACGGTTTCTTTCTTCTCTTTTCACATAAATATCCCACAAAATGGCTAGGGAAAAAAACCATATATATGGGCTATGTTAGTTTTTAGTTGGACCAATAAAGAGATTAAATTGGCCAAGATTCAAAGCCATCCAAGAGGTAATATAAATGGCCATGAGAAACAATTAATTAGTTCACATATTTCCAACGGCCCACGTTGTTTTGGGGTTAAACCTTTAGACTTGGTTGTTGGTAACAATTTAATCCAACATTTACATCATCGCTCGGGATTCCATGGGTATCAAAACCCAACAGATCCGGAGATTCAACGTACATTCTATAGATACTTAGAGAACAATAAAAGAATACCATTAAACATAAAGAGAAATTGCAAAGCAATAGTCATTATTCATTAGTCAAAAATTGATAGGTCACATATTTTTCTTTGGTCACAAATAACAAATTCTATATGTCACGACTTATTTTATGGTCACAGTTCAAAAATTTTATAGATCACAATTTTTTATCGGCCATAGTTCAAAAATTTTGCAAGTCATGAATTATTTCGAGCTCACAAATCAATAATTTTATATGTCACATATTATTTTATTTGTTCACGGATCAAAAAATTACAAGTCACATTTATCTGTCGGTCACATATTTTCAAATTTATCGGTCACAGCTTAATTTTTAGTCACAAATTGTCGAATTTTAAGGTCATAGTTAGTCCATTATGCAATTTTTTTGTGACCACCATCGACACTTGTTGTAACGCCCCAAAATTTCATACATTTTGAGGTGTTACTAAACATAATTTCATGTACTTAAAATGCGGACCGTTAAAATTCTATTTTTCTAAATAAACAGAACATTCATAACTTTAAATTAGAATTATAAATCCCATCTTTGAAACAATTTAAACATTCTCCAAAATGTAACTACGATCATATTGTCATTGGAAACAAACAAACTAATGAATTTGAAAAAGGGAAACGATAAAACTTAATATTCTCGTAGGGTGAAATCCTTTGGCAGACCGCATCACCATCGCGCTACAGCTCCAATCGACCCTAACTAGCCTGTAAAAATTGTAAGAGTGAGTATTTTGAAAACACCCAGTAAGATATATGCAATTATATAACAATAACATAGACAATTCATACCACATTTCTCATTTATGGAATATATCGGTAACCAAGCGAGATACCCATGTCTTCTCATTTCTCATTAGGTCGAACCTGAAAGCCCATTGGCAATACATGCATAATTACTGAACATAAAAACATAAGGAAACAAAACAAATTGCACAAAAAGTATCTTACCGTGATTGATGAAACGAACTTTTGATATAAAAAAAATATACTTAGAATTTACAGCTGTTTTCTATATGAAAACTGCTGTGTGAAATTCTGTGTGGTGAATTGTGAAATTGGGCACACTATTTATAGGGGAAAAATAGTAGTTGAGTCATAGTAGAATTGTGATAAAACTCGAGTCTATCTAGTTTGATAAAAATTGATTTCTCTAAAGATAAATCACAAGATGACACGTGTCCATCACAAAAAAAGAAAAAGATTTCAATTTCAAAAGGGGATAATGACAACTTTGACTTTAAATATAAATTCTAATAAAATATCATTTTCACATCCATTCTATACACGTGAGAATTCTCATTCAATTTCAATTTTATTTTAAAAATATAAATAAATTACAAATTTCTTTAAACTTTAATATATCTTGAGACCTACTTATCCGAATTAACTTTTTCTCGAGCCTATTTTCATGATTAAAAATGAGCTATTCAACGAGACCCATATTGATATACTTTTTGGCACTCTATCAAAAACCAAATATTTGACCCAAAACATAAGAATTTAATATTTTATTTTTAGTCCCTCAACTTTCAAAATCATGAAATTGAATACAAAATTTCATTCTAAAATTTTCGGGGTGCTACAATCTCTCCTTCTTAAAAAAATTTCGTCCTCGAAATTATATCAAATACTTTAAAAGTTCTAAATACTCGACTTTGACATACTCTTAATAGTACATAACATTAAGTAAGAAAACTCATAATCATGCTAAAAGAATGACATTTCTTTTCATACATTGGGATCAATTGGAGAGTGGTCGAGTGGTGAGCGTCACGTGCCAATGATTCTTTACAATTAAAATTTTGCATCAACTACTACAATTTTATTTTTTAAATACAGCCCCCTTTTTTTGTAACTTCCAAAAATATGATTTTCTCAAAATAGAAATATCAAAAAGAATATCTTTTTTTTTTGAAAAAAAAAATACCATATGTAAGGTTTGAAATAATGTGTTTCGTCTCATCAACTTGAATAACGCGCAATCAAAACGATTTCAGATGAGGAGGGGGGAGTCACAACGGACCGCTTAAATCTCAAACTCTTCTTAGACAGTTTAAGTCCTTTTGACAAATCCTTTTACTTTTGCTATTATGCAAATCAACAAAGCTATGACAATAGATCGAACATGACATCCCTTAAAATGATTTTTTTTTTTTCAAAACGCATGTTATGGAAAAAAAAATGCATATAGGTCTACAGGAAATTAAACCTTTGCTCTGATGCCAAACTATAACGCCCAAAATTTCATACATCTTGAGGTGTTACTAAACATAATTTCATGTACTTAAAATGTGGACCGTTAAAATTCTATTTTTCTAAATCAACAGAACATTCATAACTTTAAATTAGAATTATAAATCCTGTCTTTGAAACAATTTAAACATTCTCCAAAATGTAACTACGATCATATTGTCATTGGACACAAACAAACTAATGAATTTGAAAAAGGGAAACGATAAAACTTAATATTCTCGTAGGGTGAAATCCTTTGGCAGACCGCATCACCATCCCGCCACAGATCCAATCGACCCTAACTAGCCTGTAAAAATTGTAAGAGTGAGTATTTTGAAAACACCCAGTAAGATATATGCAATTATATAACAATAACATAGACAATTCATACCACATTTCTCATTTATGGAATATATCGGTAATCAAGCGAGATACCCATGTCTTCTCATTTCTCATTAGGTCGAACCCGAAGGCCCATTGGCAATACATGCATAATTACTGAACATAAAAACATAAGGAAACAAAATAATTTGCACAAAAAGTATCTTACCTCGATTGATGAAACGAACTTTTTGATATAAAAAAAATATACTCGGGAATTCACAATTTGTTTTCTATGAAAAGCTTCGTGTAAAAATTTCATGTGGTGAATTGTGAAATATGGGCACACTATTTATAGGGGAAAAATAGTAGTTGAGTTATAGTAGAATTGTGATAAAACTCGAGTCTATCTAGTTTGATAAAAATTGATTTCTCTAAAGATAAATCACAAGATGACACGTGTCCATCACAAAAAAAGAAAAAAATTTCAATCTCAAAAGGTGATAATGACAACTTTGACTTTAAATATAAATTCTAATAATATATATCATTTTCACATCCATTCTCTACACGTGAGAATTCTCTTTCAATTTCAATTTTATTTTAAAAATATAAATAAATTACAAATTTATTTAAACTTTAATATCTTGAGACCTACTTATCCGAATTAACTTTTTCTCGAGCCTATTTTCATGATTAAAAATGAGCTACTCAACGAGACCCATATTGATATACTTTTTGTCAGTCTATCAAAAACCAAATATTTGACCCAAAACATAAGAATTTAATATTTTATTTTTAGTCCCTCAACATTCAAAATCATAAAATTGAATACAAAATTCTATTCTAAAATTTTGGGGGTGCTACAATCTCCCCTTCTTAACAAAATTTCGTCCTCGAAATTACATCAACTGCTTTAAAAGTTCTAAATGCTCGACTTTGACATACTCGTAATAGTACATAACATAAAGTAAGAAAACTCATAATCATGCTAAAAGAATGACATTTCTTTTCATACATTGGGATCAATTGGAGAGTGGTCGAGTGGTGAGCGTCACGTGCCAATGATTCTTTACAATTAAAGTTTTACATCAACTACTACAATTTTATTTTTTAAATACTGCCCCCCTTTTTTTGCAACTTCCAAAAATATCATTTTCTCAAAATAGAAATTTGAAAAAGAATATCTTTTTTTTTTTTGAAAAAAAAAATTGTGTATGTAAAGTTTGAAATATTGTGTTTCATCTCATCAACTTGAATAATGCGCAATCAAAAGGTTTTCAGATGAGGAGGGGGGTTACAATGGACCGCTTAAATCCCAAAAACGCATGTTATGGAAAAAAAATGCATATGGGTCTACAGGAAATTAAACCTTTGCTCTGATACCAAACTGTAACGCCCCAAAATTTCATACATCTTGAGGTGTTACTAAACATAATTTCATGTACTTAAAATACGGAACGTTAAAATTCTATTTTTCTAAATAAACAGAACATTCATAACTTTAAATTAGAATTATAAATCATGTATTTGAAACAATTTAAACATTCTCCAAAATATAACTACGATCATATTCTCATTGGAAACAAACAAACTAAAGAATTTTAAAAACGGAAACGATAAAACTTAATATTCTCGTACGGTGAAATCCTTTGGCAGACCGCATCACCATCCCGCCGCAGTTCCAATCGACCCGAACTAACCTTTAAAAATTGTAAGAGTAAGTATTTTGAAAACACCCAGTGAGATACGTCCAGTTTCCATATGCAATTATATAACAATAACATAGACAATTCATACCACATTTCTCATTTCTCATTTATGGAGTATATCGGTGACCAAGCAAGATACCCATGTCTTCTCATTTCTCATTAGGTCGAACGCGAAAGCCCATTGGCAATACATGCATAATTACTGAACAAAAAAACATAAGGAAACAAAACAACTTGCACAAAAAGTATCTTACCTCGATTGATGAAACGAACTTTTGATATAAAAAAAATATACTTAGAATTTACAGCTGTTTTCTATATGAAAACTACTGTGTGAAATTCTGTGTGGTGAATTGTGAAATATGGGTATACTATTTATAGGGGAAAAATAGTAGTTGAGTCATAGTAGAATTGTGATAAAACTCGAGCCTATCTAGTTTGATAAAAATCGATTTCTCTAAAGATAAATCACAAGGTCCATCACAAAAAAAGAAAAGATTTCAATCTCAAAAGGTGATAATGACAACTTTGACTTTAAATATAAATTCTAATAAAATATCATTTTCACATCAATTCTCTACACGTGAGAATTCTCATTCAATTTCAATTTTATTTTAAAAATATAAATAAATTACAAATTTCTTTAAACTTTAATACTTGAGACCTACTTATCCGAATTAACTTTTTCTCGAGCCTATTTTCATGATTAAAAATGAGCTATCCAACGAGACCCATATTGATATACTTTTCGTCAGTCTATCAAAAACCAAATATTTGACCCAAAACATAAGAATTTAATATTTTATTTTTAGTCCCTCAACTTTCAAAATCATAGAATTGAATACAAAATTTTATTCTAAAATTTTCGGGGTGCTACACTTGTGACCACCACCTCACCAATGCCACCAACCGCATTGTCGCCGCCGTCACCACCACCACAACCACCATTAACACCGACACTATCACCATCATCGTCGACTGCCACTTGTACCACCATTGTCTAGATCTTCAACAAAATCACCGTCACCACAAAACTCACCTCCACTGCCAGATCCACCACCACTATCACCAACAACCATACAAATCATTCACGGCCAGATCTTAGCTCACCCATCGCACGTACAACAACACACCACAATGCCCACCACAACAAACAAAAAAAAATCCCAAAAACTACAAAACCCCCATTGCCTCCGCCAACACCAAATCTAACGTCGCCACCTCCAATGCCACCATCACCTTCAATACCTCAACACGACTGCAGTACCACCACCACAACCCAAAACCCTAAAACCACCAAAGTATGGAAAACCACATCCTACAACCAAAAAAACTTCACCATCGCAATCTACGCTATTGTAGCCACGATTTGCATTGGTCGCCTTTTCAGATGTTGTGGCGGCAGATGATGTCGTTCCAATCACCGCTTCAATCGCCGTGATGACGACGAAAGAGATAAGAACAGTGAGAGAGAGAACGAGTTTGGGAAAATGAGGTGGGAGAGAGGTAGGGTTAGTTGACGACGTTTCAATCGCCGCTTCAAATAGTGGTGGTGGCGGGGTCGACTGCGGGTTTGGGGGGTTAGGAGAGAAATGTAGAGAAAGAGATGAGGGTAAAATTAATTAAGGTTTGTGATGTATTAACTAGATGTTTTTTAAATAATTAATATAAAAAAATTTCTAATTTTTGAAATATCAAACTTCCAATCTGATTTCAGAAAGTTAAATATTTAAAGTATGGTTTAGTGTAATTACCACTTGATTCTAATACAACCCACATTATTTTAGTTGACCTAATTGTGCACTATATAGTTGGCTCCCTTCGTTGACCTAAGAGATATACTACATATGGCATTAATCCTTGGCTTTTCTCTGTGACTTGCAGCTGCCCTCTTCCTTTGACTGATTGAGCCTCCTTTTTGCCTTCTTGTGACCGTGGTTGTGCTGACTTTTGTGGGTGATTTTGGATTCAATTTCTAGTCTAATTTGTTGTGTTGTCTTTGTGGAATGACTATTAACTAAACTCCCAAAACACCACCAAAATGGAGCTCGATCGGAGTTTATCAATTGTTTATTTACTAATTTCAATTCTTGTGTTTTGATTACAATTAATAGTGTTTTAACTCCCAATTTCTTTGTGGTTTTGCAAGCTAAAACATCAAAAATTGGTATCAGAGCCTGTTGTGATCAAAATCAATGAGAAAAAGGAAGAAACAAGGTATAATTGAAGCAGCGAAAGGAACTGTACAAAATCAATAGACTCGTGACTGCAATCTCAAATAAATGCCAAACGAGACCAGTGCCAGACAAAATAGAGGCCATATTCGAACTCAGGATGGTGAGACAAAGTTTGTGGAATTGTGCATGTAGCTCATGGAGGCTCTAGCATGACGGCTCGTAAAGCTTATGCGTAGAGGTTGAGGTGGCTCGTTTAGGAGCGTCGACAGTTTTCAATAACGATCTCTTAAGGCAAAATCTTCCTGGCAACTGTACAGACCCTGTTGTGGTATTTGATTTTAATTTAGGGCTATATTTTTGTTCTGGACCATTTTTTCCTTAGTTATTTGTTTCCTAAACTTTCCTGATCGCGTTGCTACAATTGTTGGAAGCTTTAAGGCAAATAGTGGCATCCCGTAAGCAATACATACACATCTCTCCTTATTTATGGACCCTTAGATTTTGTCTGTTCGATAAATTGACTAATCCTACTTAAATTCCCGTATATTAGCAAGCTATCGTGTGGGGGTGGCAGTCAAGCTTTTAGGCTTACCATGTGGGGTAACCGTTGTTTGTTGCTAGAATATAGAAATCACTTGTATATTAATTGTGATATCTTTATTATTTAGTTATCTTTACTATTTTATAGTTCTTAATTCTATTGTATTAACTATTTTGTTAGAATTGTCACCTAGACCAGACCCGTTAGACAATTTCCTTGACCTTCAGATCATGTTTGGTAACATTTTGGGGCTTTATTTCATAATATCATGAGTACACGAGAGAGTGTCAGACAGAGATTTCTGAGATGGAGGTATTCTGGACAGCTTGCATTAACCGGGCACATTCGCATCATTATTCCTCTATTGATTTTCTAGTTTCTTTTGACTAAGAGAAATAATGCAAAGCACGAGAACATACGTATGAGCTCGAGACGTATTATATGGAGAGTTTACCATATGGTATCCTTCCTCCATATTGGTGGACTATTCCAAAATTTACATTAGCGTAATGACATGCAGCTTGCTATTCTTTTTGGTATTTCTTAAACTCTTCTCCATCTTCTACCCCTATCATGGTTTGGTGGCGTACTCCATCATTTGGATCTGTCAAGATCAACACCGATGGTTGTGTCAAGGATGGGTTTGCTAGTAGGGGAGACATCATCAGAGACTACGGAGGAAATTGTATCAGGGCTTTCTTAGCTCCATATGGACAATGTATGATATTAAGGGCGGAACTCAGGGCTATTCGTGATGGGATACTACTGGCCAGAGATCTTAGTTTGTCAGATATTTGGGTTGAGCCAGACTCGACTATTGCCATTCACTGTATTACCAGAGGTAGCGGACCGTGGCCTATCCAGAGGATACTCAGACAGATTGCATATATCGTTTCCTTTGATAGAGATATGGTTTCCCACATCTTCAGATAGGGGAACCAAGTTGCAAATGCATTTGCTACCGAGGGTTGGCATCAGCATAGAAACCAAGAATATGGACCAACCGACCTACCACGACACATCAAGGCGCTTATTCAAATTGACAGATATAGTTTGTCCAGCGCTAGAGTTTAAGTATTTGTACTTTACTTTTATTTTTATTTTTGATTTAACTTATGCTTTTTGTAAGGGAGGTAGTACTCATTTGTAATATATATATTGATGCCTTTAGGATTCTTTGTGTAATTGTCTCTAAGGTGCTTATTTGGTATGCTTCATATCTGTTGATATGTCTACACTTAATTTTGACTTGGGGTGCCTTTAATGAAAAATGTGATTTTTCAATTTGACAATAGAAAATGAAAGGTATTTTGGTGTAATAAAAAGTGTCAAAATCCATTGATAACTCTTTTTCTAATACTGTGAATGAGAAACATAAAAAGGAATATGATGAACTTAGATATACTTCTATCATCTTGCATTTATCGAATTCCATTTTACAAAAAAGTTGGTAAACATGATTCCATCGGAAAACTCTGGAAAAAGTTGGAAGAGATTTATTTAAAACAGTCAATTCCAAATAATTTTTTCTTTCTTGAAATTCTTTAACTTTTAAATTGATCAATCTAAGGACTTAGATGATAATCTTGACATTCTTAATAAACTTGTTCAAGACACACCAAGTTTCAACCATATTGCTGAACTCTCCACCAAATCCTAAGTGAAATCTCGATACAAAGGCCACAAACCACATGACTTCTGTTGCAAGTTAAGAATAACAAGTTCGTCATTACCAAAAATAGAATACTATAAATTGCGGTGAAATGTGTCTGAAGAATATAAATCTATAAATCTTTTTGAACTCTATTCTTGATATATACAAAGAAGTCAAGAATGCAATCAAATATGGAAAGGAGATCCCTATACCCGATATTGTCATTGATTCCTTAAAGAATAAGGAGGGGGAGATAAAAGCTGAGAGAAAAAGTTGGGAGATTCATATACTTTTGAGAGAATTGAGGGGAAGTGGGAAAAGCAATAGTGGCAAGAAGAAAGGTAAAAATAGGTTTAAGTTACAGGGAAAGGTGAATGGGAGGAAGTGTTACGATTGTAGTAGTTACCCTTCTTTTAGAGACTACTATAAGGATAAAAACAAATTGAAAGACCAGAAAGGAAAATGTCAAAGGTGAGCAAATGTAGTAGTACCTAAAAATGAGCTTGGTAAGTTGTACAATGCTTTTAATATTTGAGCCTGGTGAGATTAACCTGCCTAAGCACTTCCATATTGATGAATGGATTCTTGACTTCGATGTATCTTTTCATATCACATCTAATAAACATTGGTTTGATCATTTGCATGAACCTGATCATTGACATATCGTTGCATGGGGTGGAGTTTCATATAACTTCACTGGAGTTGCTAATGTGACCATTAAATTTGATAGTGGATCTCTGTATACATTGAGGGATGTTAAGTATATTCCACATATAGGTAGAAACTTGATTTCCATGGGTGAGTTAGATAGAACAAGGTTTTACTGGTAGGCTGGGTGATGGCATTATTAAAATGTTCAAGGGTGCCTTGGAGCCTTTAAGGCCATTAGAAAAAATGGCATTTGCATTACACATGCTGAAGTGGTAGGTAGTTTAAGTTCTAATATTTCTTCTATTGACCCTGATCAAACAAAGAAATGGCACAATAAGATAGCTCATGCTAGTGTTAAGGGACCTCAGTTCGTGTTTAGTAAGGATCAGGTGTCAACATGTCATTTTGTGATCATTGTATGGTTAGTAAATATTGTAAGATATCTTTTTCATCTAGCATACACAAGACATTGAGAGTGTTAGAATACACTCATACTAATCAATGGGGCCTTAATTTTTCTAAACCTGTGTGGGTTTATTTTTTAAATGATAAATATGAAACTTTTACAAAATTTAAAAATTGGAAAGTTAAGGTAGAGAAATAGACAAAAAGAAGGTGAAATATTTGAGAACTGATAATGGTATTAAATTCTGCAATTCCTATTTTTATAATTTGTGTAACAATTGTGATATCACTAGACATAAAATTGTCATTTTCACTTCCCAGCAGAATGGTACTACTGAAAAAATCAATCGTACTTTACTTGATAAAGTTATATTTATGATGTTATGTTTTGGTATGTCTAAATCTTTTTGGGGTGAAGCTATTATGACTTTATGTTATCTAACTAATATGACTCATTCCGTTTTCTTAAATGGTGATCCTTATGCTGATTATTCGATGCATAGAACTTTTAGCTTTACTGCTTTTTCTTATTAGAGTGAGGGAAGACTTGAACTTAAATCTAGAAAACGTGTCTTTCTAGACTACCATGATGGAGTAAAGGGTTATAGGTTGCACGATAGAAGCCAAAAGGGTGTGAAAATAATAATTAGTATGGATGTCATCTTTCATGAGTCAGAGATACTTTGCTTAGAGAGTGCAAAACAGTAAGAGATCATTGGTGATGAGTTTCTAGTTGAGGTGGAGAGAGTGAGCTTTCCCTTCTCTATCATTCCAAGTGAGGTGGAGAATAATCCATAGCAAAATCAACAAGACAAATAATTAGATACGGAAGAAGATCTAGTTAATGAACATCCTATTCACCATAACCCTCTAGTTAACTAACTTAGTCAGAGAAAGAGAGAGAAAATCACGTATAGAACCCCAAAAGATATCTGGCTACACCATAGCCTCTGCAAATTATCAGGATCTAGTTGATAAGGAACTAAATACATATGAGAAGGCTGTGAAAAATATAAGGAATGCATGAGTGTTAGTAGAGACAAGATAAACTCTTTCAATAAGAATCAAACTTAAGTATTAGTTCCTAAATCTAAGATTAAATCCATTGTAGGATGTAAGTGGGTTTACATGGTTAAGAAGAGAACTACTAATAGTGAACCTGTGAGATATAAGACTAGGTTGGTAGCTAGGGATACAAACAGAAGGAAGGTGTATATTATAATGAGATTTTCTCGCCTGTCTTTAAGTATAGAAATATTAGATTCATGCTTGCATTTGTTGCTCATTATGATCGGGAACTTGAACAATTTAATGTGGAAACTGTTTTTTTATGGGGTGATTTTGATGAGAAAATCTTTATGTATCAACCTAAAGGTTTTGAAGATAAAAGTAAACTTGATCATTTGTGTTTTCTTGAAAAATCTTTATATATTTTAAAACAGTCTCCTCGATAGTGGTATAAGAAATTTGATTTATATGTCCTTACGGTTGTTTCAAGAGGAGTGAGTTTGATCAATGCTTGTATTGTCTCACCAGAGCACAATGGTTGTGTATATTTATTACTTTACGTGAATGACATATTATTGATTGGTTCTGACATGAAATTGGTAAACAAGATTAAAAGTGAAATAAGCAAAGAATTTGATATGAAAAACCTTAGGAATGCTGAAAGAATACTTGGCATGGAAATTGATAAATATAGGTCAAATTCTTGTTTATTTGTGCATCAAACTTCATATGTGCTTAAGGTGTTAAAGAAGCATGGTATGATTAATTGTAAACCTACATCTGTGACTCTTGGAAATCATCTTATTTTATCTAAAGGACAATCACATGCTAATGAAGAAGAAATGACATATATGAGTAAAATTCCTAATTCAAATATGATTGGTTTTGTGATGTATTTAACAGTGTATACGGCCAGATTTGGCCTTTATCGTTAGTACCTGGAGTAGGTGCATGTCCGATTCAGTTCCTACTCATTGAAAGCTTTGAAATGGTTTCTTAGGTATTTGAAGGGTACTAAAATCTGGGATTATTGTATAAATCTGTTTCTAATGGTGTGAAACCAAAGAGTTCTACAAATGTTGATTATGGTGGAGATAGAGACAATAGGAAATCTACTTCCTCTTATGTGTTTACTTTGTGTGATTTCATTTCCCTTACTGCCTATTCATTTTTATTTGCTATAGCTAAAGCTATTGGACTTCCTCTTCGTATTGACGAAGCCACTTCTGACCTTCGACGACCTAGCGAAGCGATGGTTTGTATTGAGGTCTATTTAGAATGTAAACTTCTGACCGAGTATGAATAGAAAGAGAGAAGATGGGAGGTTATTGATAGCCCGTGGTGTATGATAAGGTGTCAGACTTTTGCTTTCTATGCAGACACTTTGGCCATCTGGATGCGAAGTGTTTTAGTTGTTCCTATTCTTCTCCACCTCCTACGGCCCTAGGTCCTGGTGACCTTAACCATAGGCCTACTCATGTTTAGACCAAAGATAAGGGTCAGGGTAAGGAAGTTGTGACGGCCCCTCACATAAGGTGGACACCTGTTAAGAGGAACTAGATGAGACATGATAGTACATCTGAAATGATTTCTCATTCTGCTCCTCAAACTGTTACAACTATTGCTCCTATTTTTCCTGTCACTACAATTACTACATCACAGTCAGCAGCTAACCATATGGCTCCTAGTCTTTACACTACTCCATTTGTTATTAGTCATATTGCTCCGTACATTACTAGCTCTATACCATTAGATCATTCTACATTTGTTCCCATTAGGATGGATACTCAGAGTTCTCCTGTTATTACATCTGATCAGTTAGCAGTCCAGTCTCTAGACCCCATCAGCAATACTCCTATGATGGTCAATCCTACATATTTTGATCTTCTCTTGGTAGATATGTTAGAGAGGCCACAGGGTTTTATGGAGGCAGATGCTCATGTTATCTCTGGACATTGTCATCAGAATATGGAGGTTTTCTTATCCATAGATCAGTCAAATTCTGATTTTTTTCTCATATTGAAGTTCATCAACAAAGTCCATATCGTCAATCTTCGTCTAATGACTTGGCAGGTATGACTACTAGGATAGAGGATCATGGTTTTGTTCAAGTCGGTTGAAAAGGAAATGCGAGAGCTACCAATACTTCAATTCCTAGGATAGTGACCAGGAGTCGGTCACAGGATACCTCTTCACATACATCCAGATGAGTACCATCATATGGAATGAGAGAGGTGTAGCTACTCATCGGCGCCTGAAGACAGCTTCTTCAAGTTTATCTCTTAGTTATTTTGGAGCCTTTTGTTTTTCAGCATAGAGTTGCTTATATTCAAAAATATCTGCCCTTTGACACGGGAATTCAGAATGAGTCGAACAACATCTAGTTTTTTTGGAATGCGGATACTACTGTTGTTATTGATCATCCCCGATTCCTTCACGTAAGAATTGAGGATCCCAGATTAGCACGTCCTATCTATATGACTCATGTCTATGGTTCATGTAATGTTACTATTAGGAGGGATTTATGGGAGGGTCTTCACCACATTTCCCTCGATATGGACGTCCCTTGGTTAGTTGGGTTGGGAGCGCACTGGTCATAATACTCGTGATCGAGGTACTACTGATTTCTCTGATATGATGTTAGATTGTGGTTTAGAAGATACTGGTTTCCTAGGGAATCAGTATACTTGGTCCAAAGGTCGAGTCAGAAAGAGATTGGATAGGGTACTCATTAATTCTACAGCTGCTGCTTTCTGTCGACAGCTTACAGTGAGGCACTTGAATCGGATTTCATCTGACCATTCACCTTTATTACTTCAGTGGGTTTTTTATGATGATCTGGGGCCTAGACCTTTCAGATTCCTCAACATTTGGACCAAGCATCATGATTTTTCATCATTTGTCGCTCAAAAGTGGTCACTCCCTACTCATCTTACAGGGATGGCTGAACTTTAGGATAAGTTCTTTAAGCTGAAACAGGGACTGCGTTGGTGGAATTGACAAGTGTTTGGAGACATTTTCCAAAGAGTGCATGATGCTGAGGATGTGGTGGATGTGGCTGAGACAGTTTATGATAGAAACCCTATACCGGAGCATCGTGACCTTTTACATCATGCACATGCAGTTTTGAATCAGACCTTATCTATTGAGGAAGGTTTTTGGAAGCAAAAGGCCAGTTTACGTTGGGTATGTAAATGAGATCACAATACTCGCTATTTCCATGCGATGGTTCAAGGACGTAGGATCAAATCGTGTATTAGGTCCATCAGGATGCAGGCAGGGCTAGTCTTAACAACTTCTCCTGACATTCAAACTTCAGCTATTGCATTCTACCAGGATCTTCTATCTACTCCTAGACAGTTGTTGGACCCATTCGCACTAATATCATCCCCAAGCTTTTGACAGAGGATGGCAATTTGGCACTAAAGCGCATCCCTTTGATTCATGAGGTTCGGGAGGTAGTGTTTAGTATAGACGCTGACAGTGCTGCCGAACTGGATGGATTCTCATCCCTATTCTTCCAACATTGTTGGGACGTTATTCAGGATGATGTATACAAGGCAGTCTTGGATTTATTTGACGATGGCCATCTTCCACGAAGTTTTGTTGCTACTACTATAGTTTTGCTCCCTGGACGGTCTTTGTAGATGGACCTACTGCTGACCTATCAGTCTTTGTACTGTGTTCAATAAGCTTATTACTAAGCATTTGAACACTAGACTGAGTACATTGTTACCACGCATTATCTCTCCACAACAGAGTAGGTTCATTCCTGATCGCTTAATTGGGGACAATTTTCTATTGGTTCAGGAGCTCCTCCATACGTTGGATAATAGAACGCGAGGGGGTAATACAATGCTGAAGCTAGATATGACTAAAGTATATGATCGTATGGATTGGAGCTTCATTTACTCTGTATTAGAGGCTTTTGGATTTGATTAGATCTAGATCGATAGGATTAGGTGATGTATCTTGGAGTGTCATTTTTTGTACTCCTTAATGGTCGCCTATGTGGGTTTTTTTCCATCTTCATGAGAGCTCAGACAGGGAGATCCTATCTCACCATAATGTTCATTATAGCTGCAGATTACTTCTCACGCCTACTCACCCAGAGGTTTCAGGATTGTCCCAGTATGTGCTATCGACATGGAGGTAGTACTATTGTCTCACACCTTTCATTTGCGGATGATATGATCATATTTGCCAATGGTCAGAAATAGTCTATCAGGAGGATTCTTGGTTGTCTGGAGCATTATGAGGGGGTCTTTGGTCAGTTGGTGAATAGGGACAAGAGCGAACTCATACTATCCAAACGGGCATCTATTAGTCAGAACAGACGATTGGAGATTTTGACTGGTTTTCGACACCACCAGCAGCAGTTCACTTATCTGGAAGTTCCCATATTTAAGGGGGCTAAGAGGAGTTTCATTTAGGATGACCTAATCCAGAAGGTCAGGATCATGATCTTAGGTTAAGCTTCATGACTTGTTTCATATGGGGGCTGTATTAATTTGCTGAGGTCAGTTCTCTCTCTATGTCATTACATCTTCTTCAGATCATGTAGCCCCTACAACTATCTTGAAGAAACTTGATAGCATCTTGGTGGGATTCCAAAGAACAGGCACGACGTTTACATTGGCGAAGCTAGAAAAAGATTTGTCTTCCTACTGATGAAGATGGTCTTGGCCTCAGGAGAATACAGGATGTGGTAAACACCTTCTCCATAAAGCTTTGGTGGTTGTTCCATTCTCAGAGGTCTCTTTGGGTCCAATTCTTACGGGACAAGTATTGTACGAGGACACACCTTTTATTTGCAGTAGTTCCTTACTCAGTTTTTCCTATCTGGAAGAGGCTGAAATTGGTTGGACCCCGGACAGAGCTATACATTGCATGGCACCTTGGTGTAGGTCAGATTTTCTTTTGGCATGATTGCTGGATAGGTGAGACCACATTGGCATCTCTATTCCTACACCTGTAGTATACATCCGTGAGGGTGCAGGATTTTTTTGATGATACTGGGTGGAACATTGGACATTCATTACTAGTTCTTTTTTCTTTTATGGTGAAGTAGATAGGGGCTATACCTTTATGTACAGATGCCCTAGATGGTACCTTCGCTACCAAGTCAGCATGGCAGCTCGTTCGTTCGGGACACCAGTATCAGGATTCTTACCAATTACTATAGAGCTCCATTTTGCCCGTCAATGTCTCATTCTTCTGCTGGAGACTATGGCAGAACCTCATTCTAGTAGATGTGGTTATTTAGGAGAGGATTGGATGCCAGTTGGCTTCTCGCTTGACGTGTTGTTCCGAGACTGAGACTATCAATCATATTTTCACTGACAGTAGCATCTCCAATCAGGTATGGCAGCATTTTGAGGATATTTTTAAGATACCTATGAGTTTTGGAGAAGGAGTCAGATATAGATTCCAGAGATATAGATATTTTAGACATTATGTTCGTTGTGGTCACATTCGCATTATCATTCCTCTACTGATATCTTGGTACCTATAGACCGCAAGGAATGATGCGAAGCATAGGGGGATTCGTATTGTTGCTAAACGTATTATTTGGAAGGTTTATCTCATGATCTCCTTCTTTCATATAGAAGGACTGCTTCGTGTGATGCATTGGCGAGGAGATTTGACACTTGCACCCGTTTGGTATTTTTATGGATCCCCTCCCCCATCTCTACCTATTCTAGTTTGATGGCGAACTCCACCAATAGGATCTATCAAAATCAATACTGATGGATGCGTTAATGATGGTTTTGCGAGTGGGGTAGGCATCATCAGAGATAACGCAGGACACTGTATTAGGGCTTTCTCAACTTCGTATGGACCATGCTTGATTTTAGAGGCAGAGCTCCGAGCTATTCTTGATGAGATTTTACTAGCTCATGGACTTAGGTTTTCAGTGATTTGGGTAGAGTCTGATTCTACAGTAGCTATTCACTGCATCACTAAAGGAGGAGGACCATGGGCTATTCAGGGTATACTTAGACGTATCACAGATATCATATCCTTCGACAAAGACACGATTTCTCACATTTACAGAGAAGGAAACAGGTTGCAGATGCTTTTGCTGTGGAGGGTTGGGATCATCGACGATATCAGTTATACGGACTACATGACCTACCACAACATATTAGGGCACTAGTACAAACTGACAGACATTGATTACCCATTGCCAGATTTAATTTTGTTTTTTATTTCCAATTCCTATTTTTGCCTCAATTTGCTTTAGTTCTTATTGTAAAGGGAGTAGTACTTTCTCATTTACTGCTTAAATCTTCGTCATTTATTTTCATTGTAAGGGAAGTAGTACTTCCTCATTTATTGCTTTCAATTCTTTCATGTAACCATAGTATTCCTCCGCCATAAGTGAGGGTAGATTAATAAAATTTCGGAGATACCACCCTCCTTTAACTAAAAAAAAAACTTTTGGTGATTCATGTGTTGGCTAGAAATCTCAACTCCAATATATTGTTGCTCATTCCATTGCTAAATCTTAATATATAGTTGCCTTTGAGGCCTTTAAAGAAGCTTTGTAGTTTAAAGGTCTACTTAGTGAACTTGGTGAATTAAATGATCATGTGACTTATATTGTGACAGTAATCTACTATTCATTTATGTAAACATCCTTTGTTTATGAACGTACTAAATATATAGATATTAGGATGCATTTAATTATAAACGTTGTATCTCAAGATGTGATTAACTTGAGAAAGTAAATCCAAACTATAACTCTGCAAATATGGGCACGAAAGTGCTCACTTTGGTAAAGTTTAGAAACCGGTTTACAGTTCTAAACATTGGTACAGGTACATAAAGTACTAATTTTATTTGGAAATTAGTTTGACATCTACTAAGAATGTGTTTTGTTCTTCGAAGTATTTTTCGGAATCAAAGTGAAGGTTTGTTGGGAAATTTGGTCCCAGACAAACCTTAGGGCATATGATGTTAAATGGGTCAAAATTACACTTCATAGGCTTTATTAAATTCAAAGAATGAAGATTGAAAATAGCCCGTATCCACAAATAGGTAGCCAAAAGATAGACAAGAGACCATTAAATAAAGGGAAAAAATCATATTTAAGGTGTTTTCTTTACCTCAATTCAAAAATAAGGTAAATAGTTTAAAAATTCAAAAATCAGGTATTTATTTAATTAATTAAAAATATTTCTTAAATAAAGATAATAAAGTCACATTTTGTGATTAATGGTCACATATTCATAATTTTAAGTTACAGATTTATTTACTGGTCACATATCGTCAAATTTTTTTATCGCAAATTATTTCGAGGTCACATATCAAAAAATTTGTAGGTCACAAATTATTTCGAGTTCACAGATTTTTAAATTAGTTGGTCACATATTATTTCGAGGTCACAGATTATTAAAATTTTAGGTCACATTTGAGTAATTGGTCACAGATTGATTTGGTCACAGATTGCCGATACTTGGTCACAGGTCACAGATCGACCAACACAGACTACCCAGCCACAAAACACACGACTGAACCCCAACATCGATTGATCCACCACCACCAAAAGCCAACCACAACCACCACCACCAGCCAACAACAATAGATCCACCAACCCCAACAAAAATAGACCAACAGCCAACCACCACCACCAGCCAACAATAGATCCACCACCACCAACGGCCAACCACAACCACCACCGCCGGCCAACAACATTAGATCCACCAACCCCAACAACAATAGACCAACCCCAGCTGCTCCACCGCAAACCGCCGCTGCGATTCGCAGCAAAGAGGGGGTGGGGAGGGGGAGGTAGAGGGGGAGGGAAGAGAGAGGGGAGGGGAGGCGAGGGGAGGGAGAAAGAGAGGGGAAGAGGGGGAGGCGAGGGGAGGGAGAAAGAGAGGGGAAGGGGAAGTGGGAAGGGGAAGGGAAGGAATTAGGGTTAAACAGCTTTTATACCACCTGATTTTTGAATAATAAAATTTGGTCCCTGAATTTTGAATTCCAATCTTTAAACACCTGAATTATTATAATTTCTCTTAAATAAATCACTTTGAGGATAAATGGGCTCAACCCAGTTGCTTGGTGATTTATTCTAATACAACCCACATTATTTTAATTGTGCACTATATATATGGCTCCCTTTCTTGACCTAAGAGATATACTACACATGGCATTAATCCTTGGCTTTTTTCTGTAACTTGCGACTGCCCTCTTCATTCGACAAATTGAGCTTCCTTTCTGCCTTCTTTGTGATCGTGGATGTGTTCCTATTTTAGAGGCTTATACTTCATCCTTTGTGGTGCCTCTTGTGAGTGGTTGTGGATTCTTTTTTTAGTTCAATTTGTGGCGTTGCCATTATGGAGACGGATGTGAATTGAGCCCCTGAAGCACTACCAAATGGAGCTTGATTGGAGTTTACCAATTGTTTATTTACTTCAATTTTTATGTTTTGATTAAAATTAATAGTATTCAACAAACAATTTCTTTGTGGTTTTGTAAAGTAAACCATTTCAATTTAGCACAATTCTTACAATAAAAATTATTGGAGCACCAATGACGAATTTGCCTTAGACTCTTCTCTTTTTCATTGAACGGTAAGGCAAAAGCTTGGTTGCATTCATATTGTTGGAAGAAAATGGGTCACCTATGTGGATTGACCCAACTCGATTTGCATGAAAATGGATTTTGGAGGGAGGAGTTGGAAATTGAATTTAAAACTTAACCTCTCACAACCCATATCTTCTACATATTATCCACTGCACCAAAAATGATAATGAATGCATGCAAATTTGTATGGCAATATAGAGAGAAAAATAGATAAGGTATGTTACTTGATTTTGGAAGAATAACATCTCTAAATTGATACTTGGGTTGTGGCTATCAAATTCCTTTGTGATTGAATTTCTGGTCAGGAAGCAGGTACAAAGCAGGGTGTAAAGCAAGTAAATCAAAGGCAAGTAATTCAACCTCGTTTTGGGATTTCAAGTAAGTTTTACAACTTGGAATTTGGTTATAAGCATGCAAGTATGTTTTCCATTGGTACCAAAGACTAAGTATGTTTTTTTCATTTTTTTTTCTTTTTTTGGTGAAAATGTTTTAATATGATGAAATGCATGTAAACTGGTTTTCTTTCAAAGCTTGAAAACCTTTAACAGCAACTTTTGATGTACTCCATATAATACAGGGGCAGATTCAGAAAAAAATTGGACACGGGCAAAAAAAAAATAAAATTACACATTAAAAAAAATTTACTAATTTTTTTTTTTTACTTAGGATTTGAGTTGGAGGGACGGGCTATAGCAGAGGCTAGCCCGTCCCTTCATCCACCCCTGCTTATAAATTCATGAAATTTGTACCATACATTCATGATAGCGTGAATAATTTGTCTGGAAAGTTTGATGTTATTTGGATTTGTATTTTGGGAGATAAATTGAATTCTAGTTGTAAAATCCAAAACTTCATCGCATGGTAATTTCTTTTACATTAAGTTTCACGCCGTTCATTTGATATGTTTGGATAGATCTTCTCAAAACCTTTCCAACAATATGAAAATTATTAATTTCGGCCTTGAATTGAAGAAGTTATGGTCTGCCAAAATTTGTTCAAAAAATTGGACATTGAATGAAACTTTAAGAAGATGTTCACTGAAAATTTTGTCTATTCGACTCTTGACCAAATTTGTTGGTATCCCAAATGGAGCCTTAGAAATTGATGTTGTAAAAATTTAACCACATAGATGAATTCAAAACTTCGGAATCAATAGGAAAGGCTAAGAAAAAAAATTTCCTGATAAGGGACGATGATGGATTGTAATTTTGAAAATTGCAGATTGGTCCCTATTTTATTCTTCATTTTTCAGTATAATTAAATTAGTTTTTGGATAGTTAAAAATATTTCTTTGTATTTAATACTTAAAACAATTTTGTAGAAAGCATTAAAAATATTTTGTGACTCAAGTAAATTATCAAAAAAATATATAAAATCAATAGTATTTATTAACAGGTTTTGACTTGTGTGAGCTATTTTCTGAGTTATTTTTGGAAGTGCTCTCATTTTCTTGAAAATGAAAAATACTCCAAAAAGTATTTAGAATATCCAGTTTTATATACGTTCATGAGTTGTGTGGATTTTGATTAGGTTATGGGATTCATTGTGACTAGTTTCTACTAACTCCCTGTTTGAGCCACATTATTCTCCCAAGAATGCATTTTTAATAGCATTTTATGGGAAATATGTGGTTAAAAAATAATAAGGAAATTTTTTTGATTTGCGTGTAATATTATTTTGTTGAAGAATGTTTGGTTAAAAATAAATGTATTTTGAGAAGAATGGATATCAAACATTGTGTAAATCAGATATGGTTGGATCTATGAAAACTTTTAGCTTCCTTTGAGATGATGCTAGAAAAGCACGGGCTGTGGGATGTTTTGAAAAATTACGTACTTATCGAAACTATAAAATGGTTCCACGACATAGCTGGGGCAAAACATAAAATATCTCAAAGCAATGCGTCGAGAAATGATGCATTTGGGACAACCTATATGTAAGGTGGAAAGTATGTATAATCTAATGAAGACTCTTCCACAACATTTGCATGATATTACTATTGAGAGACCATGACATCTAAGAATATCGTTGCTGACCTTAATAAGGTGACAAATTGAATGACGATAACTATTTGGTGCCATAAAATTTGATATGTGCTGAAGAAACATGATTTCCTTGAGAGCATTAACCACATGATGGGAGACCTAGGGATGGGTCTACTTAACAGAGAAGGGATCAGGAAACTTATCAGACATAAAAAAAGAAAAATTCCGCTGCTCGTGCGATTTGGCAAGTTCCATTGTGGACGATCTCATTCACGAGTATGAGCAATTCCCGACTCCTCATGATATTTGGGCATATTTAAATGATAAATATGGTGGTACTAGTGTGACTAGATTCAGAAAGCTGACTATTAAGTTTGACACTTATAAAAAACCTCATAATCACAATGTTACAGAGCATGTGAGGGCTATGTCACTATGATTAGGGAACTAAAGTCGACTGGTCACATACGATCGATGAGCAAGAGGTTTTGATCTTCACTCTTCCAGTTAATTGGGAACACTTGAATGTCAGTCTAACTCATAACGATAGCGTCAAAACATTTGGTGATGCTACCCGCTAGTGAAACAAGAGGACGAGCACCTTAGTGTAGCTAAATCTCTGGGACATGTTTTGTGACTGAGTCTTATTTACCAAAAACTTCGGGCTTTAAGCATAAGATGAATTGGATCAAAAGAATGAAAGCTTAAAAGGAAAAGAGACTAGATAGAGAACCCAAATGCAACAAGAAGGGAAATTGATTTGGAAAGAAGAAAAATAAGAGCAAGATCAAATGCTTCAACTGTCAGGTATTGGGTCACTTTGCTCGACAATACCCTGAGCCAAATCTTGTAAATACTTCATTTATTTCTATTTATGTTTCAAGTACTGTTATGCTAACTAAAGCTTATCCTATATGTATTGTAAACTCAAGAGCGATAGGCTATATAACCAGAGATCGAAAAGTGTTTGTGAAGTTCCGTCAATTTTTAGTTGGTACAAAGTAAATATATGTCGACAACTATGATAGAGTGGATGTGAAAAGGATCGGTACATGCAAGTTGCATTTGCATGGTGGTCGTACTAGTTTCCTTCATGATGTCCTATTTATACTAAGGATACAAAGGAACTTTAATTTCTATTATCGTTCTTTTAAGATTAGATTTCAGTTTGAACTTTCATGGTGCTACTGCTTGTATTTGTAAAGGACGTATATTTTATGGATTTGGACATGTATTGAGTGGCTTTGTAGTGTTGGATTGTGATCCAAACACTTATAACTATTATGTTGATCATTGTTTTTCTATGAATGTATCTTCTTCTTTTAAAGATTTGAATGTTGATACAAGTGTATGGCAAGTCAGATTACGACATATTGGGCAAGAGATAATGAATAGGTTAGCTTAAGAATGCTTGCTAGGTTCAACTTCTAAGGTTTCCTTACCTACTTGTGAACATATCCAAATTGGAAAAATAACACGAAAACCAGTTGGTAAAGCCTTAAGAGCTGAACTTCCATTGGAGTTAGTCCATTCAAGTATATGTGGTCCTATATATGTGAGGGCAAGACATGAAGCCTCCTATTTCATTACTTTTATAGATGATTTCTCGCCTATAGTTATGTCTATTTGATTTCTCATAAGTTAATGGTATTAGAATGCTTTAGATGATATTTAAATGTGGTAGAAAACTAAGTAGATAGAAAGGTAAAAGTCTTAAAAACTGAGGAGGGCGTGAACTATGTAATTATAAGTGAATCATTAGGCAATTAACTGTTCCCAGTACATCACAATTAAATGGTATTGCTGAAAGGAGGAATACAACATTGCTAGAAATGGTGAGGTCCATGATGGCATAGGCTAACTTATCAATTTCCTATTGGGGAGATGCTTTGTTAACTGCTACCTATATTCTAAATAGTGTTCCTGCTAAATCGGTACCTATTATACCAAATCAGCTTTGGACAAATAGATTTCCAGATTTGAGTTATCTTAGATCTTGGGGATCAGCTGCCTATATCCATGATTCCTCAATGAAGTTTGGAAAATTGGGTCTGCGAGATAAGAAGTGTACCATTATAAGATACTCGGACCAATCAAACGGTATGTGTACATATGTGAAAATCAAGATAGGACAATGACGTGAACCAGGGGACGGAATCAGCGTGGAAATCGCGAAATCAGTCTAAAATGTCGGGAAAGCCCAAATTCAGGTTGTAGACGATAGAATCCTGACCCGAGCCTCACGAACCAAGAACCAAATGTATATTAAACCCTAGACCCGTTGATGTGCGGAAACAAGAACCATGATTTTGTGAACGCCACAAAGGGTGTCTAATCCTTTGATAAGTTCTAAGGGTTGAACGCCACAAATATAAAAATATATTTGATAAGTTCGGTAGTTCATTCAAGAACCAAGGGAGAGAAAAAAATTTGTTAATTCATTATCAAAAGTCTTAATCTTACAATGAAATAAAGATCCTATTTATACAAAACCTTAAAAAAAAACCCTAATTGCACGAAAATATAATTCTAATTTTGTAAAAGATGCTGAAAATATGGAATTCTAATTAAACTAAGAAACTGCCAAAAATTGCCAAATCCGCATCCAACTTTATGCCATGTTTCTGTACGATCGAAAACCCAAAAGTACCATGCACCCACATAGACTTGTGCAGAATTTCGTGATGATTCTGGAATGGCTCATGGGTGAAAATCCGACACCCGATCTGAAAGTTATGCCCATTTTAATCCATGCCACTCGTTTTCTTTCCAAATATCTTCCAAACCTTGAATCCAACCCGTTTCGGCTCCCCGAGCCCCTCATGAAACTTGAACCTTGCTTGTCAACTTCTTCAATTTGCACTTCTTCAATTTGGACTCCAAACTTGACCAAGTGATTGTCTATCTCGGATCATATCAGACAATAACTGAGATAGAGTCAGATAATGTGACATTGCTTGAGAGTGATTTTCCTGGTAGGAGAGAAATAAAAAGGGTGAACATTTGTTTGAATTAGATGATAGAGTTGTACTTGATGAATCAATTGAGTTGCAAGAGGAAGCACTTTCGCGTATCGATCCAAGTGGGTGCAGCTTATTTCTAAGTGACGAGGTCACATTGGAGCTTTCACTTCGGAAGAGTACTTGACAAAGTTTGCGTAAATGTCATTTCGAGATTAAAGTACAAATTTTCCTAGTATCTCCAAAAAATGTTAAAGAACCAAAATCACTACAAGAAGCTTTATCATTCCTTGCAAAGGTAATGTGGAAGAATGCAACGGAAGAAGAGATAAAGTCTATGAAATCCAACCAAGTCTAGGATTTGGTTGATCCTCCGATTGGTATGAGAGCTATTGGAAACAAATGGGTACTCAAAATAAAATGTAGAGCTTATGGGACTATAGAGACACATAAGGCTAGCTTGTTGACAATGCGTTATACCTAATAGAAGGGTATACATTATGAAGAGACATTTTTCCCAGTTGTAAGATTTATTTCAATTTGCCTAATCTTAGCCATAGTGGCACATTTAGATTTAGAATTACATCAAATGGACATGAAGATTAGCTTTCTCAATGGAGAATTGGATGAAGAAATATATATGCTAAAACTAGAAGGTTACATTAAAACATGCCAAGAGAATAAAGTTTTTAAATTGAAAAGATCAATCTATGGCCTAAAGCAGTTTTATAGATAGTGGTACTTGAGATTTGACAAAGCGGTTATCTCGTACAATTTTGTCATGATGGATAAGATCATTGTATTGAAAGGCGAAACTCTAAGTCTTCACATGTGTTTTAAGACTTTTGAGAAAAAAAAAAAAAAAGAAATGTCCATAATACCATACTCCAATTTAGTTGGGAGCTTGATATATGCTATGATGTGTTCTCATCTTGACATTTGCTATGTTGTAGGTCTAATCAGTAGGTATCAATCTAATCTCGGAAGGGAGCATTAGAAAGTTTTTAAGAGGATGTTGAGATACCTAAAATGTACTATTAATTATTCCTTGTGATATGAAGGAGATGGTTTATGCTTAAGTTGATTGGGTGGAGACCTAGATGTGCGCAAATCAACTTCGAGATATACATCCTTGCTTAATAATGGCGCCATCTTTTGGAGTAACAAGAAACAGACATGTACTTCCTTGTCCATAATGGAAACAAAATTCATATCATGTGCTTCAACGAACAAGAAGCTTTTAGTTAAAGAGTCCTTATTGGTGATGTGGGACTTATATTGATTTATTGTGATAGACAAGCAGCTATTACATATCAAAAGGATCCCAAGTATCATAGCTTAACCAAACACGTTAATACAAAATATAATTTTGTAAGAGACATCATAGGAAATAAATGAGTGAGTTTATAGTATATTTCTACGCACCTAATCTATTTACTAAACCTATCCCTAGAAATATCTTTTTAACTCATGTTAAATCTCTGGGATTGCGTAGAATTTGAATTATGCACTATATAAACTTTGAATATGTTCATTAATGAACTATATTTTGAGTTCATACGTTAAGGATAATCATTTGTTGTTATTACTAGATTATTGTTTAATATGCACACATAAAGTATGTAAAACAAGTTGAGATTGATTCAATCACATGAACAATTGTCTCAACCACTTTGGGGTATGCTGAAATGAGACAAAGTGATCATGATGTATACATAATCTAGATTTTGCTCTCCATTAGACCTATTTTATAACCAGATTGAGTTCTCAATTGTGATTACCTAGAGGAATAAATATAAGGAGAACTTAGATTAGATATGAAGGAATATCCAAATTATAATCTGTATGCTATATTTAATTTGTGAGATAAGACATACACCATAAGAAATGAAGAAAATACTGTAACACATGTTTCATACCACGTATGCTTTAACAATCAATGAGAAATGAAAAAATTGATCCCTACTTCTTCATTATGTGAGTCTCTGAGGCACATATGACCTCACTTATATATACCCTTATGACTTTTGACTATGGTTGATTTGGTTTAATGGAACATGTCTAGGAAAGCATCTTACTTGAAATTTAGGGATTCAAGTAGGAAATGAAAACGGAAAATTGTGTTAATTTTTTGAGTTTTGTGACACAATTGTGAATACAACATAAATGATATGATGTTACAAAATATGTCTGGTGTATAGAGACAAATATATTTCCTCTTATGGAGCTATTATATATATACCTAACAGGTGTATAGTATTGTCTGCTCTCAAATTAACTCACGGGTTGTACGATCTATTTACCTGTATAAATTTGGAGATGTTGAGATATATAATTGATATTATATTATAATCATGTCAAGTCCATCATGTGCGTGTGGGATATGTTGGAAGAAAATGACCCGTCCATGTGGGTTGACCCAACCAGATTTGTATGAAAATAGGTTTTGGAGGGAAGAGTTGGAAATTGAATTTAAAACTTAACCTCCTGCAACCTATAACTTCCATATAGCATTCATACACCAAAAACCATAATGAATGCGATCAAATTTGTACGGCAATATAAAAACAAAAATAGACATGGCTAGATTTTGAAAGAATAGCATCTCTAAATTTGTAGTTGGGTTGCGGCTATTAAATTCCTTCATTTGTAATCGAATTTCGACCAAGAAGCAGGTACAAACCAACTTGTAAAGCAAGCAAATCAAAGACAAGTAATTCAACCTCGTTTACAAATTTCTAGTAAGTTCTACAATTTGAAATTCGGTTATAATTGTAACACCCCGAAAATTCGTTATAGTGGTTAATATTTGAAATTTGGACCTTATAGTGAGAAGTTGAATATCTAAGGACCAAATTTATTAGTTTATATTATTTAGGGACCAAAGTGTGAACTAGTCATAATTAAGGATTTGATTAAACTTGGTAGGATTAACTTTCCCTTCAATCTTTTTCTACTACCAAACCTGTACGTGTAGATATATGGAAGATGTGCAAAAATCATGGGAACAATTTTGGAAAGTAGTCAATGCCATGTGGAGTCAAAATAGGAAGAGTCCATTATTCTTTCAATATGTTAATATCATATTTGGACACACACACCTACACGTCCCTCACTTTTCCCCACACCCAAGAAGTCTCCTACTTTTGTCCTGCACACACAAGACTCATAGGCTGACTTGGAACAAATCAACTACTCCACACGCATTTTATTATTTCCATTCGAAACGTACGAGGTAAGTGATGTTGTATGTGGTTATGTGAATTTGTATATTGTACTTTAAATTCTGAAAAATTCGTTTATGGGCCATATATGTTATGATAAGAAGGCCGGAGTTTAGTAGCGCTACGCACTGGATTTACTACCACCTATGTTCGGAGAAATTCCCGTGTCTCCTATGTATGTATGATATGAAATCTGATTTTTTCTTGATTTAAATGCGAAATACATGTTCACTGCACACACTTATCACCCCTTTAAGTTGTCACCCTTTCAGGAAATTGAGATCGTGAGTTTGGAGTTGGTGATTTGGTCGATGATGGCAGAAAATTTAGTTAATAAAAAGGGAATCTATTTGCTTTGTTTTCAATTATGGGTTAACAGTGGATTAAACGATCTTTTATTTTCTTTTATTTTGAAAGACATCCTTTTTTTTTTGTTATGAATGAATAAATTTCCTTCTTTTATGTTTTTGGCTCGAGATGAAATTATTTTATGAATTAGTTAAAAACTTGAGTTTTATTTTGAGAGATCGGGTTTTTACAATAAGCATGCAAGTACATTTTACACATGTCCTCTTGAGTACTTGGATGATGTGTCAAGGTTGTTTCTATTAAAATACTTCCCTTTGAAATGATGTCATACATTCTATAATAGACTGAGCAATAGCATAAAAAACATGGTGAGTACGGTAGCTAATGGAGCATTCATTCAAAAAACCTGAGAAAAATTATGAACTATTTGAAGACTTGTTTGCAAATAATTAGTAATTGAATTCAGTGAGGCACATACCAAAGAAAATAGATAGTTGACATGAGGTTAGTGAGGCTACATCTTTCGCAATATAAGTAATGGCATTAAGAAATAAGTTTAACATTTTTATAGGACCTTGAGCTGTTAATGTTATCCAAGTCCTGACTTACACATGTGAACATTGTGGAGGCAGTCATCCGAGTATGAAATGACAAATTAGGAATACTTACTTTGGTCAGTCAACTAAGTAAGCTAGTTATGTGCAAACTTCTAGCAATAGCATAACAACCTGTCGTGCACATGAAGAAGAAATGCAGAGATGGCTGGAAAAAGTGCAAAGACGGCTGAGGAGGAAGAAGAAGAAATGTGGAAAATGCGTGTTTAGATAGATTTTGTAGTTGGATTGTGGCTATTAAATTCCTTCATTTGTAATCAAATTTTGACCAAGAAGCAGGTACAAACCAACTTGTAAAGCAAGCGAATCAAAGACAAGTAATTCAACATCGATTTCAAATTTCTAGTAAGTTCTACAATTTGAAATTCGGTTATAAGCGTGCAAGTACATTTTACACATGTCCTCTTGAGTACTTGGATGATGTGTCAAGGTAGTTTCTATTAAAATACTTCCCTTTGAAATGATGTCATACATTCTATAATAGACTGAGCAATAGCACAAAAAACATGGTGAATACGCTAGCTAATGGAGCATTCATTCAAAAAACCTGAGAAAACTTATGAACTATTTGAAGACTTGTATGCAAACAGTTAGTTATTGAATTCAGTGAGGCACATACCAAAGAAAATAGCTAGTTTACATGAGTTTAATGTGGCTACATCTTTCACAATATAAGTAATGGCATTAAGAAATAAGGATAACATTCTTATAGGACCTTGAGCTGTTAATGTTATCGAAGTCCTGACTTACACATGTGAACATTGTGGAGGCAGTCATCCGAGTATGAAATGACAAATTGGGAATACTTACTTTGGTCAGTCAACTAAGTAAGCTAGTTATGTACAAACTTCCAGTAATAGCATAACAACCTTGGAAGCACCGACACGCTGCTGACATTAGCGTATCAGTATCCGATACTTGTTGGACACTGGTACGTCTTTGACACTTCATTGAATCGTGTCGAAGGTCCCTTGCAGTATGTCGGAGATGAAGAAGAAATGAGGTCGGCAATTGAAAACAGAAAGTACAATCGGAGGCTGCAGTGCACATGAAGAAGAAATGCAGAGATGGCTGGAAGAAGTGCAAAGACGGCGAGGAGGAAGAAGAAGAAATGTGAAAAATGCGTGTTTGGATAGATTTTGGAAATGAAAGGCATTGTATATATTTTAAGAATGAAAAGACGTGTTCGGACTTTGGGCAATGAACCCAGTTATTGAAATCTATTGTTCAAGTCAAATGTATTGTGCCCTAAAATATTAAATAGTCTGCAAAATTTACTTTTCTATATCTAATTGATACGCTTTCTTTTCAGTTTTACTCTTTTTGACAAACCAAAAAAAATATTTTTTTACCATTTTACCCCCAATAAAAAATTAAACTTACAAAGAAAGTCAAATCCTCAATCTCCTTTATTTATAATGGTAATACATGAAAATTGCAAAAAAAACTATTACTTAAGACTATTAAATTAAAAAAAAATAATAACATTTTAATCAACGTGTCGAGTACATATCGTATCGGAACTTTTTCGAAAAATCGAGTGTCAACATGTCCGATACATATCGTGTCGGACACTCGTGTCTGTGTTGGTGCTTCTTAGATAACAACCTATATTCCAATACATACAATCCGAACTAAAGAAACCATCTTAATATCTCTTAAGGTGGTAAAAAAAAACTTGCACTAGTACAACACAAATATCATAATCAAGAGAGGAAGTCATCTTGGAAGGAAGCACTAGCTAAATTTATAGAAAAGATGGATAAAAACTAGCAGAGTTAGAAAGTTTTAATCGAGAATCTAGAAAACCAATTGGGTCAATTGACTGCAATGATGCAGGAGTTCCAGCTAGATACTGGACCCACCACCAAGGCCACATAGACTGTTCTACAACTATTTGACTGTTTTATGAAGACAATATTTTATAAAAATTTTGGCAGAGTTTCCCTTGAAAATAGAGCAAAATCAACCTGAAAATTTACAAAAGACCCCATACAAAAATTAATATCAAATATTTGGGAACCACCAATTCCACTAGTACCACCACAACTAAATCAATATGAAACTAAACTTGACTGAATACTTCTACTTCAAAACACCATGTTTGCATACATGCATTACAACAATTGAACAACCTATCGACGAAGTGAACATTAAACAAAATATCAGACCAAGTGTATTGTGAACATGAGTCCCCAACTAAACATTTACATGCTATGATATGATTAAGATCATGCAACCTAATGATGGATAGTCTGGCTCTGGACTTCAACAAGCTTTCCAAGTATCTCAAATTCAGCGGCCTCCTGATAGGAAAAACATGACAAAATATGTGAACTTGTAATTCAGTGAGTGGATAGTTTGCAAAAACATATACTTTTTCCATTTATACATTTTTACTGAAAAATCTGATTCATTATTCTTACAGTTTTTTAAGAAATTCTGATAATTTCTTTTATAACTAAAACATGCTAAAATCATAAAATTCATACTCTTTATTCTGAATAACCAACTGTAAAAATATGACAAATATAGACAATCTGGTATCAACATAAATCTGTGTAAAGCTGTCATTTCTGTAAGTTAAAATGGTATTTCTGTAATTGAATAAGCTGAATTCTATATGCTGAAATGGACTATTATCTGATATTTGAAATTCTGTGAATATACAACTGAATATACATAAATGATATACTAAATAATTACACCAACTACCCAATGAATAGCCTTACTCATGTACAGAGTAATCTCGATGTACAAGGCAAAGCCATTCAAATCTGACAATCTGGTCATACGTACGCAGAGCTGCCCCAAAGGCTAATCACCCGAGTACACGGCCCAAAGCCTATGTGTGTACGAGAGTGGGTCCCAAAGACCTCTGATAATCTGGTCATACACTGTGGAAACACATTTACATCAGTGCAGAGCAGGTAAATTAATTTAAATATGAATTATGAATATAACATGCTAAAGAAATGATTTAAATGAACTAGATTTAACTTTAAAAGAAACTGACTATAAAATCCGTTTGATTCTGAAAATCATGTTGTCAAATCAAATACAGGAAATAAATAACTTCTGATATAGTATAGATTTAATAAATATTTATTTCTGAAAAATAAGTTTTTCCACTCATAAAATACGAGTTACAAGCTAGACGGCTAATAGACGTTCCTAATCTCCTCGTCACCACTTGAAATACGATATGAATAATCAATTTAACAACCACCATAATAAGTAGTCTTTATATTAAAATACAAGCTCTTAGAACTTAATTCCTCCATACTTGAATAAATTCCCCAAATTATTCCTTTAATCCATTGGAGCTAATATCACCTTCTAGTCCATTTACTAATAACCAACTCATCGACATAATCTTCAATCCGAGCATATATGCAAATACCCACTTCAATCCAATGACAACTAGTAATCATAATTCATCCCATTAAATTTTCCTTTTCTTCCATAAATATATACTTCCACGTAAATGTTTCATCATCACAATCATTTTCCACAAAAATCCTTACTTAAGAATCAAATTAGAAATTCTAGGGTTTGCCCAAAAATAAGGTTCCTTACCTTAAAATGTAAACGGAAGCTAACCATCAAGAAATTTGAACTAAAAATCATGATCTTTTACCTACATTTACAATAATCAAATAAGTCATGGGCTTGTTGCAAAAGAAGTCCCTTAACTTCCCAAGATAATATAAGTAAGTCCTAAATTCCAAAAATAATCCACCTTAACCCTCATATATCATCCATTATGAAATAAATCCCAAGAAAATTAATTTGCTTCACTTAAATCCCCTTTGACTATGACTTTGACAATTCCATATTTGAATTTTGACCAAAAGAAAATGGGTTGTAACAAAGTGAATGCTATTAATGGCTCATAGTGGAATACAGTTGCCTGAAATTAAAATTAAAAGATCAGTTGCTACAAAAGATAAGATGCCTACCATTGGCAAGGGACAAGTGGAATAATCTAAGCTAGCAGGACAAGATGTACAAGAAGAAAGCCACAACTTCCACAGGTGAAGAAAACCATTCCTGTTTGACTTATGTCCCACTTGTTCTGTTTCCTCTAAGGCTTAAGAAAAATCAAGTTAACAAATAGTAACAATTTCTTGATATTTTCAAGAAAATATATTTAAACATCTTTTTGTTGGAGTTGTGACATTTTGTTGTCACATGAAGAATTGTATTTTGTTTGTAATCTAGTTTGTAGCTAGTTTAGTTGAAATGTCTAACTAAGTTGATGTTAAGTTAGACTAGATTATAACTAGTACAAGACAAAGTAGTAAACCATTCTACAAGTAAAGTAAGTTCCAGTAGCAAAGTTGAAAGCTACTACTTGCAAGTGAATTGTCAAAAGGTAGAAAATATTTCTAAATATCATGTAGAATATCTAATAAGTTTGGCTATAAATAGAGCCAAGTTGTAAGAGAAAAATATAGAGGATGTAAGAAGGGTTTGTTATAGAAAAACCGTCTTTAACAATGTAGAAATTCAAAACTCCTTCCTCCTCTGATCTGTTCTTCAAGGACAGCAGAGTATATGCAAAAATTCATATGTTTTTCTTATGTTTTATGCTTGTAAAAACCCGGTAAGCTAAGCATTAACTGGTATACAATTCATGTTTGGTTGAGTCCTCAATACACTCCTCCATACACAAAATCAAAGATATGAAGGGCTCTCTTTATAGAGTCTTAGATCAAAGTCAAAATCCCAACATGGTATCAGAGCTTAAATGATCTTAGATGGGGCCACAAAGATGCTGAAAAAGAGAACCAAAAGAAGCTTAAAAAGGGCAGCCAGAAAATGTTGAAAATTCGGTTTGAAGAAGAAGTTTTCAGCAGCAGACCTGGGAGGTATGTTGATCTTAGATGGTGTAAAAAATGGTTGAAAAATAATCAGCAACCCTGAGAAAAAGAGACTCTAAAATGGCTGAAAACATAAGCAAAAAACCGAATTGCTGAAGAGAGAAAAATCTGGTGTGCTGATGAAAAGAGCTTCAATGATCTTGGAAAGGGGCCTGAGGTTGAAAAAAGAAGGAAAAAAAAAGAAGAAGAAGAAGTTAAAGAAGCTGAAAAAAGCTGGGAAAAGCTGAAAAAAACAGAGAAATCTGGTGGAAAATAAAGCTGAGAAGTGGTTGAATCTGGTATGTTTTTGTAAGGATTTAGAGCTGAAAAACTAATCTTTGAAGAATAGAGCTGAAAAACTAAATCATTATCATCAAATAATTGAAAAAAATCAGCTGGAAAAGTGCTAAAAAACATAGCATTCCTCTGTCAAATCCGATGAGTTCATGCATATACGGTAAGATTATTGCAAATACGGTGAGCTCCTTGCAAATTCGGTAAGTGCCCTATTTTTCTAAAAAACCAGTAAGACCCTTGCAAATCCGATTAGCTTTGTGCATATACGGTATGAGCCTTGCATATACGGTATGCTTCATGTAAATCCGGTATATGCCATATACGGTATGCAAATGTAAATCCGGTAAGTTGATTCAAATCCGGTAAATTCAAATCTTTTTGATTAACTGTAAAAACGGTAAGCAAGAAGTGAATTCGGGTAAGATCAATATATAACTAGTAATTTCAAAATTCAACTGTAAACTTCTTCTTCTCAATGAAAACCTGAATAGAAGCTTTCTTCATTTCAACAAAAATCAAATTTCTGAAAATGAATTTGAATGTTTCAAAAATCCAATGATTCAAAATGAAAGTTTACTTGTTTGTAGTTGATTTCAAAGCTAAAGAGTATTGACAATTATGTAGAAATTGCAATCAAGAGAGGTTGAAAAAATGAAAAAAAAAAAGAAATTTCAAAGAGAGCAATCATGGATGACACTCTGAAGATGAAACTGAATGTTTCATAGAATCTGGTGAAGCTAAAAAATCAGCAAAACCTAGGAATGACTCTCTTAGATGAAGGAAAAGGAAGCTGTTGTTAAGCTGAAAAAAGATGCTGGTAATGATAAAAAAAAATGAAGAAGTTACTGAAGAAATGAAGCAAAACTAGAATATGATGAAATCAGCTGCAGACTTCAACAAAATCTGAAGGGAATTACCATGAAGAGGGAACTTCAAATGACCTTTAAGAAGGTGCCAGAAAACATGATGAAAGACAAACCTGGAAAGCTAAAAAATCAGCAGCAAAACCTGGGAAATGAATGTCTCAGATGGTGATGAAAGTGGCTGAGAAAAAGGAGTGAACTAGTTTGCAAAAAAATTCTGATGCTGAAGTCTGAGAAAATTAGAAGAACATTTAGTTGCTGTGAAAAATGAAAAAGAAGATGCTGATAATGATGAAAGGAAAGATGCAAGATAAAGTTTTTGGATGAGGTTGATCTTAGGTAGAAAGAGTTGACACCTATGATATAGGATTGCAACCGAAGAAGGCCTTGATCAGATAGAAAACAAAAACTTCAAAGCTTGTAGTCCAATCCAGTTTGATTGAAAAAGAATCAGCAGCAGTCCTTAGAAATCTGATGAGAAGATGCACGAAGAGAAAGTTCTTTGAGTAAGGTTGATCCTATGCTAAAGAAAGTTGATCAACTATGAAAGAAGAGTTGCAACCATGGGAGCTTGGATCAAATAAAAAACAAAGACTTCAAGACTTGCAGTCACAAAATCAGAAGGGAAGAAATTTGAAGAAAAACAGCAGTTAAAGGTGCTAAAAAAATCTGATGATGAAAAGGGAGGATTTCTTTGTATATGGTTGATCTTTGGCTAGAAGTGTTGATAACTATGTTGAAGAGTAGCAACAAAAAGAGTCAAATCAAATGGAAAGGAAAGAATCAAATATTGCAATCATGGCTGAAGCATGAAAAAGAAATGATTTGAAGGTTCCAACCAAAATGTCATGGGGGAGTGTTGGAGTTGTGACATTTTGTTGTCATATGAAGAATTGTATTTTTATTGTAATCTAGTTTGTAGCTAGTTTAGTTGAAATGTCTAACTAAGTTGATGTTAAGTTAGACTAGATTATAACTAGTACAAGATAAAGTAGTAAACCATTATACAAGTAAAGTAAGTTCTAGTAGGAAAGTTGAAAGCTACTACTTGCAAGAGGATTGCCAAGAGGTAGAAAATATCTCTAAATATCATGTAGAATATCTAATAAGTTTGGCTATAAATGGAGCCAAGTTGTAAGAGAAAAATATAGAGGATGTAAGAAGGGTTTGTTATAGAAAAACCGTCTTTAACAATGTAGAAATTCAAAACTCCTTCCTCCTCTGATCTGTTCTTCAAGGACAGTAGAGTATATGCATAAATTCATATGTTTTTCTTATATTTTATGCTTGTAAAAACCCGGTAAGCTAAGCATTAACCAGTAAACAATTCATGTTTTGTTGAGTCCTCAATACACTCCTCCATACACAAAATCAAAGATATGAAGGGCTCTCTTTATAGAGTCTTAGATCAAAGTCAAAATCCCAACACTTTTTTATAATGCTCTAGCTCAGATACCTATTTGCCTCGTGTTCATGAAATTGATATTGTCTAAATGATTTAGCTTGAAGAGTTTGAGATAGAAACATTGACAAACGAATGCAGAGCAACTTTTTAAACAAACTGCAATTGAAGCTCAAAGATCAAGGGAGTTTCTCTATTGTACTATTGGTAATTTAAATTTTGATAAGAGTTCGGTGTGATCTTGGAACTACCATTAACATAATACCTCATCTATTTTTCAGAAAATTAGTTTTCGGAAAGTCAAAACTGACCATAGTTTTATATCAGCTAGTAGATAAACTAATAAAGTAGTTGGAGACCGATAATGGTGGTGGTGATTGAAAAACAAGTGAAAATGAATGGTCTAGTTAAAGTATAAAAAGAAAAAAAAAATTCCATGCAAAATTTGGAGAAGAAACGAGAATCTTGCAAAGTTGGCAATCATAAGAACTGTAAGGTCTCCATAGCCCGACTAGATCCATCAGGAGTGATCATTGAACTAAGACGAGCCATGGATTTTAAACAAGTGCTTGTTAGGAGGCAACCTTTCCAATGGGCTTAGACATTATTTTTCTATTCTTGCATGTGTGTCTTGAGTCTTAGTTTTAAATAGTGCTGCTCGAGGATGAAAAAAAGTCCAAGTTTCGGATGTTTGGTAAGTGCCTTTTTTACCCATATCCAAGCTCTTAATTTTGTGCTTTTTAGTTGGTAGTCTGGGATTGTGTTGATTTTTTTTTCATATTTTGTCTTTGTAGGATTGATAATGATTTAAGGATGATGCTTGAATGAAAAGTGCAAATTGCGATGAGTTGAAGGGACATTGGCATAAAGAAAGATCAGAGAAGGAAAGGGACAAGATAAACCAAATAAAAAAGAAGAAAAATGAAATTGCATATGCCCATTTTGAATAGAAAATCAAGTTATAAACACAACTAGGATCTCCACTGAAAACTGTACAATGTTGTGGACACAAAATTTGTAGGCAAAAAAGGCTGTAGGTGCAACATTTTCTGTATCATGTGCCTTGCACGAAGTTGAGAGTGCAACTTTTCAATTGCGAAATCAAAGTTAATCAAAGTAGGGAGCGCAACTCTACTGAAGAAAAACACACGATTTCTATTTTATTTGAACAACTATGTGGACCTTATGGGGAGTTCTTACAAGATTCTTCATGACCTAAACTCTTCTCCTATATATACTCGATGTCTTTAACATCAAGGAGGTTGGAAAATCATCAAAATAGAACACGAGCATACAAAATCTCTTCCCTAGAGTTTGGAGGCAAGAAGGAAGAAAAATGAGAAATGCTTGAAGGTCCAACTTTAATCCCACTGTTGGGTATTTTGATATCAAATAAACATTGGGGCAATGATAAATAATCGGGACATATACTAAATTCAATTGGTTTTTTCTTGGAATCCAATAATTAATTACACTTTAAATGTTATGGGTCTAAAATCACATTTGGAAGCCCAAAAAATAAAGAAAGACCAAGACCACTTATGGGCTCAACCCATTACCGATTGACCTACTTATTTGACCTATTATTATTGGGAAAAATTCATAAATAAGGTATATTCTTTACACTAATTCACAAATCAGGTTTATAATTTGAAAATTCAAAAAATCAGGTTTTTTTTTTAATTTTTATTTATGAAATAATAAATTATTAAATCAATTTACTATTAAATATTTAATTCTAATATAATATAATTAACCCGTCCCACATGCACCACCCATACCTCTCCGGAAACTATTCCGACGATCATTCCGACCACCACTCTTCTCCGGCGACCGTTCCGGCGACTGCTGTTATTCCGGTGACAATTCTGGTCACAGATTTACAATTTACGGTCACAGTTCAAAATTAGTTGGTCACAAATCAAAATTTATAGGTCACACAGTCACAGATTTACAATTTAGTTAGTCACATTATTTTTTAGTCATAAATAATAATTTTTATACGTCACGGATTAAAAATTTTGTAGGTCACAATTAATTCATTGATCCCATATCAAAATTTATAGGTCACACGGTCACATATTTCAAAATTAGTTGGTCACAAATTTTTTCACGATCACAGATTACATAATTTTTAGTCACAGATAACAAAATGGTTGGTCACGAATTATATTTTTAGTCACAGATTACCAAATTTTGGTCACATACGCCAAATAGTTGGTCACATACCACAACCACTTGCGACCACCCTCACCAACGCCACACCACCAATGAAAGCCGTAACTCCACTACCGACACCAACTGAACTCCACATAATCTCACCACCCAACACCACCCTCTCCAACTCAAACACCGTCGCCGCACCACCACCTCAACAACACCACCACTACCACCTGCAAAAACCATCTACAAAACCTCATCCCAAATCACAGCACAACCACCGCAGTCGCACCAGCACCGCCGTCAACACCACCACTACCACTTGCAAAAACCATCCACAAAACCTATCCCAAGTCACTGCACAACCATCGGCACCACATAGTCACCCCACAACCACACCAACACCACCCACATACACATGGTACAGAGAAGTCGTTCAAAAGAAAACTTAGCCACCTCCACCATCTATAACCATCACCACCACCCACATCGTACCAATACAATCAGCTTCCACACACAAAAATCACACAAATCAGCATACATACCGCTTCTACTTCATCTCGCGCAGTCATTTGATCGCGTCAACTAACAGCGATTTGCATTCCTGGCCGGCGATTTGCACTCCTTCTGGGGTGAAATGGATTGAGGGTGGTGATGGGGTTAGGCAGCGACAGAAAGGTGAGGAGATTTCGCACCCACCGCGCTGCGTGGTACAGATTGCCTTGGTGCTACTTACATGGTGAAAACGACGTGGTGTCCTCGTTTGAAGTGAAATGGGGTAGGTCTCCGGTGGCATGTTTCGGCGGCGGCGTAGTAGAGAAAGAAGATAGATGGAGAGTGCATGAGTGAGGGTGAGAATAAAATGAAATGGTTAGGGTTTGGAATTGAATTGGGGGTAGATATTTAATTATTATATCCATACCTGATTTTTGAATAATGAAACTTGGTCCCTGATTTTTGAATTCTAATTTTCAAACACCTAGAATTATGTAATTTTCTCATTATTATTTATATGGGTTTTGTCCTTTGTGAGGCAAAACACAAGACTTCCTTATGTCTTGTTTGAGAGAACCTTTCCTACACCTCTTCTTCTTCTTCATGATTGTCGCGGCTTTGCTCATTTGATTGTTGAAAACTCCAAATTCATTATGGTGTAATATATATATATATATATATATATATATATATATATATATATATATATATATATATATATATATATATATATAGGCAAAATATTTTTTTTCAACTCAAATCAATGTCCAAACAGATTAACTAAACCAAACCAACCCATACCGATTTGATTTGATTTGGTTTCGACAGTTGGATTAGGTAGGTTCGGGTTGGACTTTACTCAAACCAATCAAATTGTTTTCGATTTTGGGTTGGACTCAAAACCAACCCAACCAGAATCATGCGTAGGCCTATACAAGACATTTAGAGAGTTAGAATACATTCATATTAATCTGTGAAGTCCGATGAGCAATCCCACTTTTGGTGTTAGCAAATATTTTATCTATTATTGATGATTTCTCTAGACGTGTGTGGGTTTATTTGTTGAAAGATAAATTTTAAACTTTCATGAATTATAAAAATTAGAAAGTTAAAGTGGAGAACTAGACAAATAAAAAGATAAAATATTTACATACTGATAATGGTCTCGAGTTTTACAATGCCAAATTTAATAATTTGTGTAATGAAATTGGTGTCACTAGATATAGGACTGTGCCTTACACTCACCAGCAAAATGGGGTTGTTGAAAAGATGAATCGTACTTTACTTGATAAAGTTAGATGTTAAGTTCTGGTGTGCCTACATTTTTTTGGGGTGAAGCTCTTATGACTTCATGTTATCTGACTAATATGACTTATTCTGATACTTTAAATGGTGATACTTTATACAAGATTTGGTACGGTAAATGTACTGATTATTCTATGTTTAAGATCTTTGGCTGTACTGCTTTACCTCATCAAAGTGAGGAAAAACTAGAACCTAGAGCTAAGAAGTGTGTCTTCTTAGGCTACCTTGAGAGAGTTAAGGGATATAGGTTGTGGGATAAAAGTCAGAAAAGAGTGTGAGAATAATCATGAATTGAGATGTAACTTTTAATGAGTCCGAGATGCTTTGTATGGAGAGCAAACAACAGCAAAAAATAGTTAGGGAATAGTCCATAGTTGAGGTGAAGCGAATGAATGTCCATATCCCCATTACCTTGAGCAGGTAGAGAATGATACACAAAATCAGAAGAATATAGAAATAGAAGGCGATGAGAAAATTGTTGAGGACAATCCTATAGACCAAAATCCCCTAGTTGATTATTAATTAGTTAGAGATAGAGAGATGATACTATGTAAGAAACCCCAAAAGATGTCTGACTATACCATAACCTATATAGGTGACTAATAACTAATTGATAAGGAACCAAATAACTATGATGAGGCCATGAGGAGTGAAAAAAATGAGGAATGGCAAATTGCTAAGAGAGAAGAGACGAGTTCTCTTACTAAGAATCAAACTTATAATTTAATTCCTAGACCTAAGGATAAATCCACAGTGGGATACAAGTGTGTCTATAAAATAAAAGAGAAAACTACAGAGACTGAGCCCTTGAGATATAAGCCAGATTAGCAATCAAAGGTTACACACAAAAGTAAAATGATAGATTATAATTAGATATTTCTGTCAATTGTCAAGTAAACCACTAGTAGAGTAATGCTTGCTTTTGTTGTTAACTATGATTGGGAACTTGAACAACTTGATATCAAAACTGCTTTTTGTATGGTGGTCTTACTCAAAAGATTTTTATGAATCAGCTCAAAGGTTTTGAAAGTAAGTCTAAACCTGATCATGTATGCTTTTTAAAGAAATCTCTTTATGGGCTAAAAAAGTCTCTATGTTAGTGATATAAAAAGTTTGATTCCTATGTGTTGTCTATTAGTTTTCAAGAGGAGTGAATTCGATCATTGCTTGTATTACCAACACCACAACACTAATAAAGATTGTGTGTATTGTCATTTTATGTGGACGACATGTTATTGATTGGACTTGACACAACAGTGATAAACAAGATTAAAATTTAGTTGAGTAAAGAATTTGACATGAAAGACATAGGAGGTGCTAGGAAAATCCTTGGCATGGTTATTAACAGCAATATGTCTAATTCTTGCTTATTTATGCATCAAACTCCTTACGTGCTTAAAATTTGATATACTTGATTGCAAACTCGCTTTTGTATTTTTTGGAAACCATTTTGTTTCGTCCAAAGACCAATCTCTTGCGAATGAAGAGGAAAAGGATTTATGAGTAAAGTGTCTTACTTTATTGTTATTGGTTAGATTCTGTTGTGTGCATGGTCTGCACTAGACTTGATTTGGCTTTCACTGTGAGTGTGTTAAGTACGCACATGTCTAATCTTTGTCCCAAAAATCAGGAAGCGTTAGAGTGGTTTCTTAGGTACTTGAAGAGTACTTTTGATGAAGGGTTAGTTTATAAATCTACTGTAAGGGGTTTGAAATTTAAAGTGCTTATGGATGCTGATAATAGTGGTGATAGAGATAATAGGAGTCCAATTCTTCTTATGTTTTTCCTTTTAGTTACTCTTATGTGAGTTATTACACTACGCCAAAAAAGGCCTTTTGCAGCGGCCAAAAAACGCTGCAAAAGGCCTTTTGCAACTTTTTAGCACGTGTTGCAAAGTTCAGTGTTGTCAAAGAGGGAAGAGATACGGCAACGTTTTTTAAACGTTGCAAAAAGGTCTTTTGCAACGTTTTTTAAACGTTGCCGTTTGTCTGTCTTTTTTTTTTTTTTTTTTAATATCAACAATTTATGTAAATTGAATAGCAAAATTGAAAATGAATCTTTGTGAACAAATTTTGAAATTGCATAAAAATTGATAATTTCATTACAAATTTCTGAATCAATACACTTGAACATTAGAATGTGAAACAACTGGAAAAAGCTAGCTAACTAGTTGTATGGACACCAAAAATACAATTCTAAAAGCATAAGCTATACAATTCTAAATACAATTCTCTAGTTGTATGGACATACTTCCTAAGCATTTCAGTAATGCTTCAACGTGTGATCCATGTATGCTAATTGACCTGGCCATGCAAGGCTCTGTACCTATGGGAAAGTTTCCACTGCCTCCATATTGAATTGATAAACCATCAGCAGCCATCATTCCAGCCGAGAACGGAGAAGTTGCAACTAATTTCCCAGCATTCCCTCCAATAGTGGGTGCAGCAGGAGAAAATAATTGATAGTAAGCAACCCCAGGAGGCCCAAGTGGCCCGCTTTTTGATTTGGGACGCCTCTGTGGCTGCTGGACTGATGGTTTCCCAGCAACATCTCCAGTCATTGGACTAAAAATCCACCTTTCTGCATCTTCCCATTTTGAAGGTAAGGTTCAACCACTAAACAGTTCACCTACCAACAGATAAATCAGATAAATATATTTTGCAAGTAATACACATTTTATGATTTAAACACTAGCCAAGAAAATTACAAAATATGGAGTTTGAGTATTAGGAAGTAGAATCATGTACTGGAAAGTACAAGGTCAAATCCATTACAGAACAATTACATCCCTTTTCAAAGGAATGGAGATGTTAATAGATATTGGTTAAATATCGAGGTTTAAGGAATACATTGCTTCCTCCAGTCTGGGTTTTCTAGCTGAAGCATAAAAAAGATATAGCGTGCCTATGGGGAACATAATGCTGACCAGATACTTCAAGGAACAAGTTAGGGAGACTTAATATGCGACAGATAAGCTATTCTGTAAGCTCTTACTTAAATAGATCAGTTGAAGTGACTAGCCAAAAAAACAAATTAATTCTTTTGCTGTTTACAAATGCTGGTTTGTATTTTACAACAGAAAATTGGAAGTTGCATCGAACATCAAGGTATCTAAAGTCAGCAGCCTCAAGCAGACAGAAAGAACAAACATATGGCAGCAAAATGGCTTTATGTATCAGCAGTCTAGAAGACTAACATTTTGAAGGACTTGTTACTCAGCATCTGGATTTGAAAATGTAATATAAAACTTGGTGCATGTGTGCTTTTAACTGATGAATTCACCCAAAAAGTATTGCTAATGCTTCAATGAGAAAGATTTTCAATATTGTATATTAAACCCGCGGGAATAATTTAGAAATCAAATATAACAATATAAACAGTCCAGTTCTCCACCTCAACGGAAATACGAATTGCAACTGAGACCCACCTCAGTTTGATGAGCAACTACAAATTGAATAGGCTTGCTGCCTGATGGAGTACGGAGATCCCATATGTGCAGATACTGATCATCCCCAGCCGAACCAAACAAGTACTCATGCCTGAGATGCCATGCTACGTCTTCTACAACGCCTTCATGAATCTACACATTGGAAGTATTAGATGATTGTCAAAGAAACCATAATATTTCAAGGTAAGAAAATCCAGAACAACCTGAGAGACAAGATCTACTGTATGCTGAAAAAAGTAAGACAAACAAAAGGAATTATAAAAGTTTCTTTATCAGCACATACCTTAAAAATTTGCATTGCATCAAGAGTCTTATTCCTTGGAGTTGCATTGATGTCCCACAAGCATATTTGGGAGTTAAAGCAGATAAAGCAGATATGACCGGAACAAGAAATGAACTGCAGTTAAATCTGTTCTTTAGCCTCCCTATTCAATAATAAGAACATGCCCTTTTCACCTAAAAATCTTTCTATTACAGGTAAGAGTTTCATATGAACTTGGAAAAAAAGGGATAATAAAGAATTTTAGTTTTGAAAATGAATTATAGAATAGTTGGATGCTCTACACCACAACAGACATTTCTTAAATACAAGAACAACCCATAAAAGCTCCTTAATTCTAGTAACTCAATCCCAAATCTAATCCTATGAATACATCAGCACTTTGAATCTGACAATTATTTCTACTTAATTCTCAATATTCCCCCGTAATTTCGAGCATTCTATGACTTCCATAGGTTTCTATCAATTCTTATTGCACACTATTGATAACTAATGACAAATAAATCAGAAAAGCACTAAAGACACATAATTATTCATTGCAAACTAAATACTTCAAATCAAACAGTCCCCTGTCAACACATTTAAACAACTAAGACACCCCAACATCAATCAGATAATGTTAAATCTTAGAAAATGATTCTAAATAAAAATTCTCGAAAAATTAAATAGAATGTAAAAATAATTACTTATAGTTGCATTAGTACAGCTGCAACTACACAATTTGCCATCTGCACCCTATAGAATCTGAAGAAGGGCAGGATATGAATGTGCAGACTATGGCACGTGGTCTTAAGTTCTTCATAATTAACCTTAAGAAAAATTGCATCCTGATTTGATTCAACCAGTTGACAGATCTGTTGAATTAATTATCAAAATAAAGTAAATCAAAGGCAAAAATAATCAATTAAGAGTATAAAAAAATGAATATTCGCAACCTTAGGATGCAATGCTTTACATTCTCCACAACCAGTCGGCGCAATTGTAGAGGCAAAGCTCTGGCAAAGAGGGGCTTATTAGGAAATCGAGGGAGGAATCATCAAGGCGTGTGCAATCCACCTTTAGGCTCCTCAAGTACGGGTTTGAAGGTAACAAAGGTCTCAACAAATCCATCAACGGCGCTATATCCTGAAAATAAAACCAGAATTGAAACATATAAACCGAAAACTAGGGTAAAAGAAAAAAAAAATTCATACCAAGGATATGATTATATCTTACAAAAAGGTGGAAGGTGGGGACGAAAGACAGGATGTGGGCGGCGCAGGAGCGGAAGGTCTTACAAGTGGATGCGAGTGACTGGATGGAGCGGATGTCGAGATTGGTCATGATGGTGGCTATGAGAGCGGAGGGGAGGACCTTCATACCTGGTAAAAGGGGACTTTGGTCGGATGAAGACGCCATTTTCGTCTCAGAAGGAAGGTAGAGTTGAGAAAGAACAGGAGAGGAGAGGCGGAGCGATGAGGAAAAGCTAGGGCTTGATTTAAAGGGATGGAGGGAGTGTTTGCAACATTTTAAAAAACAATCGTTGCGAAATCATCATTAAAATATAAAAAAAATTATGAAAAGCGTCTTTCGTAACGTTTCTTAAACGTTGCGAAAAGCTTGATCTTCCGCAACGTTTATAAACGCTGCAAAAGGGTCAACTTTTTGCAACGTCTAATAAACGTTGCGAAAACAACTTTTTGCAACGTTTAATAAACGCTGCAAAAAGTTGACCCTTTTGCAGCATTTAATAAACGTTGCAAATAGTTGATTTTTTAGCAACGTCCAATAAACGTTGCGAAAGGTACTTTTTTGTAACATTTATTTAAAAAATGTTACTAAAACTCAATTATACTAACAAATTGCAACATTCACTTATCAAAATGTTGCGATAGACTCCTTTAGCAACACTTAACTATCGAATGTTGCCTTTTATGTGTTGCGAAAGCTCATTTTTGGCGTAGTATTAGTCTCAACTCCAATATATTGTTGCTCTATCTACTACTAAGTCCGAGTATATATAAATAAGTTTTGTGGTTTAGAGGTTTAATTAATGAACTAGGTGCTTTAAATGATAATGTGATACTATATTCCGATACTCAATATGTCATTCATTTGTGTAAAAACCTTATGTTTCATGAACACACTAAACATATAGATATTAGGTTGCAATTTATTATCATTGTAGTGTCTCAAAAAAAGTGCATTCTAACTATAACCGTGCAGACATGAGCACTAAGATGCTCCCATTGGTAAAGTTTAGAAATTGCCTTACACTTCAAAATATCATTAAAGGCATGTGACGTTTTAATTTTATTTTAAATCATATTGTGCGACTACTAAACTTGTTTTTCTTTTTTGCAGGTATATTTGGCATTAAGGTGAAGGTTTATTGGATATTTTGAAACCAAATAAACCTCGACGCTATGATGAATACTTCAAACGGATACTAAATTTAATTGGTTTTCTTTGGAAACCTATAATTGAATACACTTTAAATGTTATGGGTCTAATCCATGTGTATCAATTAAACCATGTTTGTCTTCATCACTTTTAAAACTCTTTTTCTAGATACTGATTTTCAACCACATACTCATACAATAAAATATTCAACATGTAAACCCAAAAAATTTTCCTATTTTTAAACCACACATTTTCCTAAATTCATTATTCGAAAGAATGTTTTCCAAAAAATGACCACCAAACATTGGCCAAATGAATAAAAGATTATGAATTTCTATACTTTAGCTATAATATAAGTGCAATAAAAGTTCAATCTTGTTACATTTACACCTCCCTTTACCCCCTAGTTTATTGAATTTACACATGGCCCAATCTCACACATTTAATTCAACCATTATAAAACTGCTACATCATCCATCTGTGAACCAAGTGGTAAAAGAAAATGTACAAATAGCTTTATGCGTAAAAGTTTATGAATTTCTGTATTTAGCTATAATAAGAGAATAATATTTAATGTTTTAAACCCGAATTTGAGTTCAAAAGGAATGTAATAATTTGTTGTATTTAAATGTGATTGTGAGCATTTTTTTGCAACTTCTTTATTTTAACCATAGTGCTTTTAAAATCGTAAAAAGTTCGAACTATAGTATTGCGCATAACTTTCCAAATCCTTCCATAGATTATTTCACTCGGCAAAAAGTATGAGAAATCTAAAACTCTTCCAAAATTTGCCCCTCTTTCTCTTCTAAAGACATCATGTCTCCTATCAGTATCGATTGGTCCGTATACTCACCGAAAAGAACATCCGACGTGTAAGTGTTATGCCCTAGGTCCAATCAACTTTGGACATAAACACTTTGAATATATATATATATATATAATCAATGCATATGTATGGCAATATCTATTATTTAATTGAATTAATATTCTAATAAATTAAATAATAGAATCCGTAGATTCAAGTCTTGGTGATTTGTTAATCACAAGGAGTTGTGATTGTGAGATACAAATTACATATTACTGAATCTTAAATCGTCCGTGGTCAAAATAATAACGAGATACGGATATCGTTATTACGGATAGACTATCGCGTGTGGCATTCTTACTTGTGAAGTAAGTAGTTGATCTCACAAGATAAAATGTGGTGACACTTGAATGAACACGTGGATGTTTCGTTATAGAACAAAACATTGGAGACCCACTTAGAGATTCCACATGGATAACTATCTGAGTGTTAGTGGTTAATCTCTAACGTTCGGTAGTTGAATTGGTCCTTTGACTTGAGATCATCATGGTACCTTATATGAGGACAATCATACTTTGGTGGTGTTGGATGTTGCTCTGCCAAGGGACGCTAATACAACATCGTTCAGGTATGTCAGAGTCATATGAAGGTTGTGAATGACCAATAGAGGATTCGTCACTCTTAGATAGTAAGAGATTAAGATCTACATTTTATCCAGTTAAGTTGATAATGAAATCCTTGGCCAAGGTGAACTCATAAGTCGGAAAAAAGTTTTCGACGTACATTGACTTAACAGTGGGATAAAAGATATGATCGATAATTGAGATTGACACATATCCATATCTCATAATTGATCGAATCATATTGACGAAAGGATTATAGTTTCACGGTAAACGAACAAGTTTGGTTTTGTCATACTACGTGATATTTCCCGTTACATGTATTGCCCTGACACATTACTAGATGTTAATCTGGGACAACGAAAGTAAATTAGTGACAAATTAAAATGGGAGTTTTAATTTATCGATTTTGATTAGATCAAAATAATAATTCACGTTGTTAGGTATCGTGATCGGGAACCTAATGGGTCACACACAAAAGGGAATCAAAAGAATGAGATTTACCAATTAATTAATTGACAAATGTTGGATAATTAATTAATTGAGTTGTTTATTAATAGGCCCGAATTAATTAATTGGATTAATTAATTCATGGACCAGATTTAATTAATTTGATTAATTAAATATTGGACCGGGTTAAGTTTAACAGATGGGTCGTGCCCATTTGGACTTATATTAATAGGCTACTAGAGTTTGAAATTAGTATGAAATTTTCATTATTCTTGCTAGTACAAGAAAAGTAAAACCCTGGCCATCATTCTTGTTCTCTGTGTGAATCACCATTGGAGGCTGGGCAATTGGACAGCTTGGATTGCAGATCGTGGTCATTGGAGTTCAAGAAAAAGCAAAAGAGTTTCCATCAAAGGTATTATTCTCATCACAGTTTCTATCTAAACACATTGCAGATCCTCGTTTGGGAATTGAAAATTGTTTTATTTCCGCTGTGCATGATTAAGTAAATTCTCAACAGTGGTATCAGAGTCTACTTTGTGTTTGTTAGAAATTGTTTTGCATCATATAACAATGAAAAGTTGATTGTTATTATTTTTCTCGTTTCTAACTTTTAAAGAAAATTGATTTCTGGTACTAAATTTGATTTGGAAACGAAAATTAATTTTGATTGAAAAAAAAAAATTTAGTCAAAATTTTGGATCTGAAAAGCGTGGCACCACCGGCAATGGCGGCGGCGCCACCGGGGCATGGCGGCATGGGCTACACATCGCTGCTGCGGTGGCGACCCGAATGCAGCGGCGACCCGGACGTAGCAGCGACCGTCACTGTTGCGGTGGAGGCCCGGAGCAGCGGCGCTCGCGTCGCCGCTGCTTGAAAAGCGCACGCTGCTGCTGGTTACTGCAGCAACGTCGTGCGCTGCCGGCACACCACCATTTTTCCCGTGTGCGGCGTCGGGTTAGCCAGTGCCGCCGTGAAAAGAAAAAAACAAAAGGGTAAATTTTAGGGTTTGCTGAGACGGGTGGAAGATTGGGGACGGGGGCTTGTCATGCAATTTGTGAAATTGCGAGCCCCTGTCTCCAATTATGATTAGGGGTCAAGTTTGCAATATTTTGATTATGGACCTATCATGCAATTAAGTTAATTGAAGGACTTGTTTTTAATTTTAAACTTGGGTCAATTTGCAATTTTCAAAATAGTTTTGAATTTAAATATTAAAATGGTTTTAATTTGATTTTCAAATGGTTTGACCTAAAATTCGATTTTGACCCGTTTAAAATTTTATTTAAAATTGACGATTTTTATATTTTCGTTAAAATTGGATTTTAACTTAAATATTAAACTTTGACCCTAAATTGAATTTTATTTTTTTTAGGAGTTTTATCCTAAATTAAAATGTTAATTCATTTTAAATTAGAGTTGGACTTTAATTTAATATTTAATTAAAATTTGATTTTAATTAAATTATCCACCCTAGTATGTGACATTTAATTGAAATTTGATTTTAATTAAATTGTCTTGCCCTAAAATTTTATTGGAATTAGAGTTGGACTCTAATTTGATATCTAATTAAAATTTGATTTTAATTAAATAGTCCCGCCCTAGAATTGTAGAATTAGATTTGGACTCTAATTTGATATTTAATTGAAATTTGATTTTAATTAAATAAGTCCGCTAATTAAATTAATTAATTAATTAGATTAATTAATTATTTAATTTTTCTGATCCATTTGTCTAAATTAGTTTAGATGACTTTAATTGCTAGAAACTTGAAACATGTATGCATATAATATTAGATATTATATAGGAATGCATTTATATGATGAATGTTTTATCAGTGGATGATTATGGACTCGACCATATGGATGTGTTGAATGGTTAATTTTATTCTTGTTATTTTATGGGCTTACGAACTCTTATTTATTTTGTACCTGCGAGTCCGTTGTTATTATTATGGGTCTGCGCATCCAATATTATGTAGACCTGCATGCCGACTAGTATATGATACAAGTTGCAGCTGGACTAATTGAAGATACAAGAAGAGGAGGAGACCATAGAGATGGAGCATTATATGAATCAATGCTATACCCCCTAGGAACTGACCACTAGTCTTTCTTATGGCTCGGAAAGATTAGATAGTATAAGTCCATAATCGTCCACACTATTATATGTATGTTTATTTGCATGTTAGATGTATAATAAAATATATATAATTATTACGATGAGACCTTTTGCATGCAAAACCCTTTGGTAAAAATATTAAGTCAATTTTTTATTTGCCTTCCATCATTATAGTGAAAAACGAGAGTCCTAAATCGATCTTAGCTTGTTGAGTACACTCAAAGCTGGTCCATTAGGGATATGTTTGACACTATGAAATGTTAGATATTTCTGAATGATGGGTTTGACTTAACAAATATTTATCTTTTATTGAGTACACTTAAGAAGATAAATTTTAGAGGTATGTTAAAATATTAAGTCATATTTATATTCGCCTTCCTTCATTATAGTGAAAAATGAGAGTCATAAATCAATCTTAACTTGTTGAGTACACTCAAGGCTGGTCTATTAGGGATATGTTTGACACTATGAAATATTAGATATTTCTGAATGATGGGTTTGACTTAACTAATATTTATCTCTTGTTGAGTACACTCAAGGAGATAAATCTTAGAGACATTTTAAGCTAACACATAAGATGTGTGAAGACAAAGAGTTGTCGGCTTAATGATCTGGAAGTTGTATGGAGATACAATTGATAATAGTATCTACCCAAATATTTTATTAGGGCCTGTTGAGTACACTCAAGGTTTTAATATAACAAATGGGATTCCAGCCCACTGGAAATCAAGTATGGATTCCATAAATTTATGTGAGAGAGTCATAAATTTGAGTTAAACAGTGAGAGCGAAATTAATTTAATAAAAGACCATGTTAAATTAATTCATGCTTTATATATATATATATATATATATATATATATATATATATATATATATATATATATATATATATATATTATTTCTTTACTTTTTGTCATTTACATTTATTGAATAATGAGTAATCACATATATTTGAGAGACATATTGTATGTCAACAACCAAAGCAAATTTTCTTGATTGACGCCGCAATCTAAGAATTGTTTTCAGGCATGAAAAATTGGTTGTGTCCTTGAGTAGCCCTTTCTAGAGACACCTGTTGATGACTCGAACAAAGAAGAGGTGGCTGCTATAATAAACACAGTGATGACGATAGTACTACAACATATGCGATATTTGTGACTATGTCACCTGAGTTACAAAGCAACATAAGAGTATAGATACTAACACATGACTTTTCATCTCAATGTGTTGAATGATGAACAATCATACGAGGAAATATATGATATTTCCTAGCAACTATACCGGTGCATAATGGCAGAAGAATCTTCAGTCGGTGCTCGCGTGTTGAAGATGCAGACTATTTTGAGAAGTTGTCTTGATTGCGTTCAGTCATGAACAATGAACTAAGTATAGACTTGGTTCCGCAATCTCTGTCAGAGAGTTATTCATAACTAATTATGAATTTAACATGAATAAACTCGGAGCACGCTCATTGAGTTGCTGAACATGCTTAAAACTGTTAAGTCCAACATCTGTGTTTATAGTGGACAAATCTTAGTCATAGATTCCTATAGGGAAGTTTAAAGGATGCTTTAGGAAAGCAACCAAGATGACTAAGACAGTTAAAGCGAATAAGGACAATACCAAATCTGATGATCCTTATTATCATTTTGGAATGAGGGGTCATTGGAAATGAAATTGCAAGGCTTAAATCTACTTCATTAGTTTCATGGGTATTAGATACTAGATATAGATCTCATATTTGTATAAATATGCAGAAACTAAATAAAAGTAGATCACTGTAGAAGGGAGAAGTTGACCTACACGTTGAAAATGAGCAAAAGTTGTTGCATTGCCTGTAGAAGCATATTTCTTGCCATTACCTTTAGGCTTGATATTAAAATTAGATAAATGTTAATTTTGTTCTCACCATTACCAAGAGCATTAAATAAATTTCATATTTTGACATGAATTATTTTAATGTTAAGGACAATTGTTGTTCCTTTTTATCTTGATAAGATCTTAATGGTTATGGCAAATTACAAAATGACATGTATATTCTAAATATTGAGTATTCTATAATGAGTATAGAAATTGAAAGGTATAAAAATGATAATCTAAAGAACACCTATATCTGGCATTGTGGATTTGGTCACATAAATAAGAATGCAATTCGAAACTTACATGGAGATGTATATTTGGGTCAAATGATTTTGAATCATTTGACAAATGCGAATCGTGTCTGTAAGACACAGTGACCAAATCTCCTTTTACTTGAAAAGGAAAATGATCTGCAAAATTATTAGGTCTAATACATAGTGATGTATGTAGATCCATATCAATTAATGTCAGGTGAAGTTTATCTTATCTCATCACATTTACTAATGACCATTTCAGAAATGATCACGTATATTTGATGAAATTCAAACATGATTATCTTGAAATGTTCAAGGGATTCAAACTAAAAGTTGATAAACAAATAGGTAAATATATTCTCACACTAAGATTTGATCGATGTGGAGAATATCTAAGAGGAAGAATTTTAGATTATCTAAAAGAGAATGAGATTCTCACGCAGTGGATTCCTCCACATACATTGCAACATAATGGTGCATCTGAAATGAGGAATCGTAAACTATTAGATATAGTGCAATTGAGAACAAGCCATGCAAGCATTCAAAAATCGTTTTGAGGTCATGCACTGATTGCCACGTGCTGCGCACTAAATCGTGTCTTATCTAAATCGGTTGACAAAACTTCATACGATTATGGAAATGCCCAACTTATCTCATATGAAAGTTTGGGCTGTGATGCTTATGTGAAGCATATTGGATCGGATAAGTTTGAGACTAGATCCGATAAATACATATTTGTGGATATCCAATAGACAATTGGATATCAATTCTATAATCCCGTTGAGAAGAAGATGTTCATCTCAATACATGTCGTACTTTTAGAGAAAGTGTTTACTCTAAGAAAGACAGTGGGAGTAGAATAAATCTTGAAAGAGTTCAAGAGTCCACGGATATAATTGACCGAATAGATGAACCTGAATCTTATCCCATACCTGCTGAGGGACATACTCTTGATCAGGAAGTGGAGACTTCTGAAGACACATTAGCTCCGTGTAAATCTTGTAGGGTCATTCGACCTCCTAGAAGGTACGAATCCGTGATTACTAATCAGGAATTACTAATCAAGGGCAATGAATCTACTAATTACGCAGAAATAAAGTCAAGTATTGACTTAAAGAGATGGACTTGATGTATGTAACCAAGGTTTGACCTTGGTCGACTTGCCTTATGGCTTAGAACACATAGGTTGTAAATGAGTTTACAACAAAATGTCAATATAGATTGAAACAAGCCTCTTGGAGTTGGAATCTTCGATTTGATGCAAAAGTCAAAATGTTTGATTTTATCAAAAATGAAGATGAATTGTACGTTTACAAGAAGATAGTAGGAGCATTGTCGCATTCCTGATATTATATGTATGAGATATATTATAGGAAACGACGTCTCTATATTTCAATTGTTGAAATTATGGTTGTCAAATAATTTCTCTGTGATAGATATGATAGAAGCAAGTTGATCTATAAAGATAGATCTAGAAGATTGTTTAACTCATCCCAATCTATACAGATAAAATCTCGAGAAGATTTTATATGGAGAAAATGAACTGATAGTTCATGGATACACTAATGCTAGCTTCTAGTCAGACTAGAATAAGAGTATATCTCAAATAAGACATTGGTTTACTCTTAAGGGGTGTGTTGGAAATGTTCCAAATCTAAAATAACCGTTGATTCAATAATAGAAGCCTTATACATCATTGCTTTAGAAAGTTCGAACTATTGTATTGCGCATAACTTTCCAAATCCTTCCATAGATTATTTCACTCGGCAAAAAGTATGAGAAATCTAAAACTCTTCCAAAATTTGCCCCTCTTTCTCTTCTAAAGACATCATGTCTCCTATCAGTATCGATTGGTCCATATACTCACCGAAAAGAACATCCGACGAGCAAGTGTTATGCCCTAGGTCCAATCAACTTTGGATATAAACACTTTGAATATATATATAATCAATGCATATGTATGGAAATATCTATTATTTAATTTAATTAATATTCTAATAAATTAAATAACAGAATCCGTAGATTCAAGTCTTGGTAATTTGTTAATCACAAGTAGTTGTGATTGTGAGATACAAATTACATATGACTGAATCTTAAATCGTCTGTGGTCAAAATAATAACGAGATATGGATATAATTATTACGGATAGACTATCGCATGTGGCATTCTTACTTGTGAAGTAAGTAGCTGATCTCAGAAGCTAAAGTGTAGTGACACTTGAATGAACACGTGGATGTTTTGTTATAGAACAAAACATTGGAGACCCGCTGAGAGATTCCACATGGATAACTGTCTGAGTATGTTAGTGGTTAATCTCTAACGTTCGGTAGTTGAATTGGTCCTTTGACTTGAGGTCATCATGGTACCTTATGTGAGGACAGTCATACTTTGGTGGTGTTGGATGTTGCTCTGTCAAGGGTCGCTAATACAACATCGTTATGGTATGTCAAGAGTCATATGAAGATTGTGAATGACCAATAGAGGATTAGTTACTCTTAGATAGTAAGAGATTAAGATCTACATTTTATCCAGTTAAGTTGATAATGAAATCCTTGGCCAAGGTGAACTCATAAGTCGGAAAAGAGTTTTCGACGTACATTGATTTAACAGTAGGATAAAAGATATGATCGATAATTGAGATTGACGCATATCCATATCTCATAATTGATTGGATCATAATGACGAAAGGATTATAGTTTCACGGTAAACGAACAAGTTTGGTTTTGTCATACTACGTGATATTTTCCGTCACATGTATTGCCCTAACACATTGCTAGATGTCAATCTGGGACAACGAAAGTGAATTAGTGATAAATTAAAATGGGAGTTTTAATTTATCGATATTGATTAGATCAAAATAATAATTCACGTCGTTAGGCATCGTGATCGAGAACCTAATGGGTCACACACAAAAGGGAATTAGAAGAATGAGATTTGCCAATTAATTAATTGACAAATGTTGGATAATTAATTAATTGGGTTGTTTATTAATAGGCTCGAATTAATTAATTGGATTAATTAATTCATGAACCAAATTTAATTAATTTGATTAATTAAATATTGGACCGAGTTAAGTTTAACAGATGGGTCGAGCCCATTTGGACTTATATTAATATGCTACTAGGGTTTGAAATTAGTATGGAATTTTCATTATTCTTGCTAGCACAAGAAAAGTAAAACCCTAGCCATCATTCCTGTTCTCTGTGTGGATCACCATTGGAGGCTGGACAATTGGACAGCTTGAATTGCATATCGTGGTCATTGGAGTTCAAGAAAAAACAAAAGAGTTTGTGGAATTCATCAAAGGTATCATTCGCATCACAGTTTCTATCTAAACACATTGCAGATCCTCATTTGGGAATTGAAAATTGTTTTATTTCCGCTGTACATGATTAAGTAAATTCCCAACACGACGAATTCTATTTGTATTGCTAATGGAAATGGACACAACATCTATCCAAAGATAGTAGTACAGTATGGAGTGCAGCTTGAATGAGTCAATAATAATGGAGAGCATGCAATAATATAGAGACAGAGCAGAAAAAAATTATTAAATTTATATTAAAATATAGCGTTCACATCATTCTTCATCACAAACTTTAACTAAAATTTTAATTGAATCACTTAACTTTAATCTGTATTTTAATCTATCTCAAACGAATCATTAAACTTCAAGTCATTTTCGATGTTAGTCATTTTGTCAGTTTTCATTACTAAAGTTAACGTACAATCCTATGTATACGTTAACAATCAATGTATTTTATGTTTTCAGATAAATTTATCACCTAAACATGTCACGGTTGTGAAATTTAAAAATAAAGTGTGATTAAATGTAGACAGTAATTCAAAGGTTGGAGCATACTTGAGCTCCATTATCTCTAATTATCAAATTTTACAATGACGAGATGATTATGTCATATATTTAGTTAGCGCATATTCACGAGACTCTTTATTGTCAAAAAACTTCTTGATTATAATATATAGTATCTTTAAATTTAAAGAGTAAATTTATTTATATACTCAAATAAACTTTTTATATTTTACACTCTATTTTAATCTTTTCACCAACAATCATTTATTGTTTTCCATTCATTTTTAGATTAATTATATATTTTTTAGATGATAGTAGCAAAAATAATTAATATGATATTAATAACTTGAACTCTGTGGCATTGAGACTTGCAATTTTATTTAATGAAATCCTAATAAAATATAAAGAGAGTAAATTTGGCTCTCTAAAGTAGATAGTAAAACTCATTTTCTATTTCAAAAAATTAAAATGAAAAGTTTGTTGGAGCATAATTTTAAATTTAACTCTTTAAAATATTATTGTCAATTATAAGTTACAAAGAATTAATAGTGAACCTATACCTTTGTCAACGAATGTTTTTAAAGTCAAACAAATATTGTTCGAAGCTCATGATGAAGTTGGCGAGCATTGGTAATGTGGAGCCTTATAATCAGCCTTAAGCATATATGATCAGCAAATATACTTAAATTGATTTCACCAGCTCCCATCAGCAAAAACTATAAGAATGTACAGTATAACTTCACCATCAATAAATGAAGAATATGAGAATTATTAAATAAAATGTGAAAAGCTAACAGATTTAGTACAACTTCACCAATCAATGACTATCGTGTCATTAATGTTGAATGTAAAATAGATCACCAAGGATTCCGGGCTCACTATATCACCAATATACCGAATCAAACAAACCCAAAACCCACAAACACTCCCAAAATCAGTTGCTTTCTCGACTTGCCCACAAAGGACACAGTATGAACTATTTGCAGCCACAAAACTAGCCACAAAGGCTGGAAAGAAAAGGGAAGAAAACACTACAGAGGAAGCACGAAGCAGAAGAACTATAGCCGCCAATTTTTTCTCTCACAGGTAAGGTTGCAAAATATTTTCACACAGTCAAAGCCAACAAACGGGAGTCAAACATATATAAGTTAGGAATAGGCTTTTAGGTTAGACAATATTTAGGCCCAAGAGCTAATGAATAGTGGGTAAATGGATTATCAACCTAAGAAGCCATCCAAGATTTATAGGTCGGGCCATGAGTAATACTAATCAAATTAGGTTACTTCAAATGGCCCAAATAGGTTGTAGGATTGGTCTGAACAATTGTGGTGTCGATATTTTACTTTAGTCATTCGGTCGATACCGACTGAATAAACAATGACTTTACATCATTGGTCGGGAGGTCGTTGGACAACAATTTACCTAACAAACCTCTACCTTGGTGTCAAAGAACCTACAAAAAAAATTATTACGCGTTAGTAATAATCCAGAAAAGAAGAACCAATAAAATTCACAATTATTTACCTCCACCGATGTTTAGAAGATCTTTGCAACTTCTAAACTTCACCAATGGTAACACCTTAGTGCCCATGTTTGAGGGATTAAATTGTGTATCTTCTCAAGTCTTACAACTTCTTGTGACACAATATTTCTAATGAAATGTAGTCTAACATCAATGTGTTTGGTGCATTCGTGAAAAACAAGATTCTCGCATAGAGGACTGATTATCAGAATATAGTAACATAATCATTTAAAACACAAAGTTCATGAAGAAGACCTCTAAGCCATAAAGCTTCTTTAATAGCTTCAGTAGTGACGATGTATTCAAATTCTATCATGGATAGTGCAACAATGTGTTGTTACTGTGATTTCCAACTAACACGAGAGTTAGACGAAGTAAACACATAAGAAGAAGTTGATTTCCTATTATCTCTATCCCCAACATAGTCAGCATCTACAAAACTCTTCAATTTTACACTCTCATTATTGACACCAAACCTTAGACCTACATTACTAGTTCCCTTTAAATACCTTAACATCCATTTCAAGGCTTCCTAGTCCTCAACACCAGGATTAGACATGTATCTACTAAGAGTGCTAACAGCAAAAGCTAAAGCTGGTCTAGTGTAAACTATCAAATACGTAATAGAACCAATCACATTGGAGTATGGGATTCTACTCATGTATTCTATCTATTTTTATTACATGGGGCCTAATCTTTAGAAAATACAAAATGATTAGCTAAAGGAAATTTAACAGGTTTGCAATCGTGCATGCCAAATTTCTTTAATACCTTTGAAACATGTAAGGATTAATGTAAAAACAAAATAGAATTTGAGCTCTCTCTTTCAATTTCCATACCTAGGATTCTTTTTGTCTTTCTTAGATCTTTCATGTCAAACTCACAATTGAAACTTATTTTTATGTTACTTATCCACTTAGGTGATGAACCAACTAAGAGCATACCATCCGCATATAGCAATAAAAACACATGGTCATTATTAGCATCATTATGTTGAAAGTAAAAGCAATAATCAAACTTACTCCGTTGAAAACTTATAGATAGTACAAAAGAGTCAAATCTTTTATACCACTGTCTCGATGATTGTCTTAGGCAATATAAAGATCTTTTCAAGAAGCACACATAATCAGGTTTTAATTTGTCTTTAAAACCTCTGGTTGATTCATAAAGATTTTCTCATCAAGTTCACCATGTAAAAAAATAATTTTTACATCAAGTTGTTCAAGTTCCCAATCAAAATATGCAACCAATGTAAGAATGACTCTAATAGTAGTTTACTTAACAATATGTGAAAAAATCTCATTACAATCAATCCCCTCCTCTGAGTGTACCCCTTGGCCACTAACCTATCCTTAAATCTTAAGGGTTCAGATGCATTAGTACCCTCATTAACCTTAAATCCCACTTAGAGTCAATAGTAGATTTATTCTTAGGTTTAGGTACTAACTCCCAAGTTTGATTTTTTTCTAAAGAACTCATCTCATCTTTCATTGCCTTAAACCACTCTTCAGAATGTTCACTTTTCATCGCCTTCTCAAAGGTCTTTGGTTCCCTATCAGCTAATTCCCCATAGCTCGAATGAGCAAAAGCTAGCTCAGATTCATAACCAAATCTTATGGGTATTCTAGATTTTCTAATCTCTCTATTCCTAACTAAGTTATAATCTGCTAGAGGATTCTCTTCTTCAGGGTGTTCTTCTATTACTACTTTCTCTCTATTTTCCATGTTAAGTTGTTTTTCCTGAGTCTCCACCTCTCTCTGTGTAATGAAGATAGATGTGCTAAGTTTTCTTAACTCCACGTTCAACTGATTTCTCTCTTCACCTCGTTTTTCTTCATTCACAAGTTCAGATTCAGTTTTAAGACACAACATTTCGCTCTCATTGAATGTCACATCTCTACTCACAATGATCTTAGCCCTATTTTGATTCATATCCCACAACCTCTACCCCTGACACCCTCAGGATAACTTGGAAAAACACATTTTCTAGATCTAGGTTCAAGCTTTTGCTCACTCTGATGAGAAAATGCAGTACAGTTAAAAGTTCTAAGCATAGAATAATTACTTAGTTTACCAGATCATTTTTCATGCGGAGTAATACCATTCAATGCAGTAGATGGAGTCAAATTAATCAGATAACAAGCAGTCATAACAATTTTTCCCCAAAAAGACTTTAGGACTCCAGAACTTAACATCATGCAACGCACTTTATCAATTATGGTTCTATTTATCATTTCCACTACCCCATTTTATTGGGGAGTTGATGAGTGTTCTACACTTATGATATTTATCCCACTTAATTCATTATTTTGTTGTCCTTGAGAGAGTTTTAGGACATTTTAATGTGTGTTTTGATGTTGTGATATATGGTGATGGAATTGAAGGAAATAAACAAAAATTGGCAAATTGGAGAAACTGGCTAAATTATAAGAGATCCAAAGTTTGGGGACCAAAGTGAAAATACTCAAGAGTTGTTTCAAACCTCAAAATGAAGATTCGAGAGTGCTTGGAGTCAATTGGATGAAGAAAGAAGTCATAGGAATGAAATATATGCAAAGTATGATCACATAACAATTTCCAACCGAAAAAAGTTATGCTTCAGATTTTCAATCTTATATTTAGACTCATTTTTGACATAGCAAACATTTGAATTGGAAAATTATATCTGAAGTAAAGTTGTATCCCTTTGGGTTATCTTTCCAACGCATCTTATATTTAGACTCATTTTTGACATAGCAAACATTTGAATTGGAAAATTATATCTGAAGTAAAGTTGTATCCCTTTGGGTTATCTTTCCAACGCATCTTAAATTGCCTTAATCGGATATCGAGAGAAAACTTTATGATAAAAATATTGAAGGACGCGCAGTGCAGTTTTTCCAAACGAAATGGGTGCTGCGGCGCCGAAATAGTGGTACCGTAGCTCCACCGTCTATGAAAATAAACAGAATCAGTGCCTATATTGGGCGATGAGGCGCCTCCATGCGAGAAATAGGTTTTTTGAATATTTTGGACTCTTTTCTTGGCCCCATACAAATCCAACCCGTCCAAGATTTCATGAGGATAAAAATACATCCCTATAGACCACTTTTGGGATGGCGAATTCAACACAATTGAAGGAGGAAAAGTGGGGATAATTCAAGAAATCAAAGGGAGGCTAGAACAAGACAAAGAAGAACAAGAAAAGAAATTGAAAATCTACATCCTACTTTTTTCTATTATCTTCCCTATGTCTTTTTATATGAATTTTAGTATTTCATAGATTATATCATGAGCTAAATTCATTATTCAGGGCTTGATTGTGGCAAAAAACTTGAGAATATGGATTTATTAATTTTAGTTATTTCTATTAGATTTTTCGCATGTGTTTATTTGTGTTATGATTTTAATGCTTTCAATTAATTGACCACTAATTGAATGATTTGATGCTAGTCAATATCGACACTTGAGAGGGGAAAATTTAGAGATATGAACGTGAAGCAATGGCCGAATAGGATGGAAGAGCAGCTAATGAAAATAATCAACAAAGAGCTATTCGTAACTATGTTAGGTCCATTGTCAATGATAACTATTCCGACATTGCACGCCTCGCTATAACTGCAAACAACTTCGAACTGAAGCCTGGACTAATACACATGGTACAGCAGCATCAGTTTTGGGGAGTTGTAACAGAAGATCCAAATGCTCATCTTGGTTCCTTTCTCGAAATCTGTGATACCGTCAAGATAATGGTATTACTAAAGACGCCATCAGACTCCGCTTATTTTCCTTTTCTTTAAAAGATAAAGCCAAAGCATGGTTCCAATCTTTGCCATATTGATCCATCATACCTTGGGAGGGGTTAGCTCAGAAATTTCTAACAAAATTTTTTCCACCCTCCAAGGCAGCTCAATTGTAGAGTGAAATTGGTAAATTAAGACAATCTGAGTTCGAGCCATTTTATAAGGCATGGGAGAGATTCGAAGATATACTTAAAAGATGTCATCAGCATGGTTATCAGAGTTGGGTACAAATCGAACTCTTCTACAACGGGCTAAATGGTCAAACAAGGACAATAATGGATTCTACAATAGGAGAAACTCTGATGTCCAAGACTCCGGATGTGACTTATTCATTGTTGGATGAGATAGCTACTAATAGCTATCAATGGCCAAGCGAACGTTCAAGTGCTAAGAAAGTTGCTGGCCTTTATGAAGTGGATCCTATCATAGCCCTTGTTGCTCAGTTGTCATCTCTCACTACTCAAATAGCTGTATTAACATCACATGGAACTCAGAAGAAAACAGACTCCATCATGGTCGTTTCCACTTTATACCATGAGTCCAAGTCAGAAAAGGAACAAGTCCAGTATGTGAATGGCAAAAACTTCAATCAGAGAGAAAACTACTCAGCAAACCAGTACCATCCAGGACTGCGAAACCATGAAAATTTCTCTTATGGTAACAATGCTAACGTGCTACAACCACCATGTAGGTTTAATAATTAGGCTTCTTCTGAAGGAAAGCCATCGCTAGAGGATATTTTTGGAACCTTCATTTCAGAGACTAGATTGAGGTTCAACAAAGATGAGTTAAGACTTGACAACATTGAGACTCATGTGACTAACTTGGTAACCATAGTGAAGAATTTAGTGGTGCAAATTGGTCAGATAGCAACTTTATTACGTCCCAACAGAAAGGAAAATTTTCCAGTGACACGGAGATTAACCTAAGGAAGTACTGCAATACCATCACATTCAAGAGTGGTAAAGAAGTTTAAGAAAAAAGTTTGTAGGGCCTATACCGGATCCCATACTTACAGAGGAAGAGCAGATTGAAAAGTAGAAAACCAAAGCAGAAGGAATAAAAAAGATTAATAAATCTTACTCAATCTCATTTCCAGACAACCCACCTATCTTGAAGCCCCCGTTACCATTCCCACAGAGATTCATGAATAAGAAATTTGATGAGCAGTTCGCAAAGTTCTTGAAAGTCTTCAAGAAAATCCACGTCAACATTCCTTTTGCAGATGCTTTGGCCCAAATATGTAACTATGCCAAGTTCTTAGAGGAAGTGATGTCAAAGAAGAGAAAGTTGGATGAGTTTGAGATGGTTAAGCTGACAGAAGAATGTAGCACCATTCTTCAAAAGAAGCCTCCTTAGAAATTGAAAGATCCAGGCAACTTCAACATTCTTTGCAATATTTGTGGTATCACAATTGATAAAGCATTAGGTGACCTTGGAGCTAGCATTAACTTGATGCCCCTATCAGTGTTCGAAAAGTTGGGTCTTGGAGAAATGAAGCCCACAACCCTCAAGGGCATTATTGAAGATGTATTGGTGAAGGTCGATAAGTTCATCTTTTCGGTTGACTTTGTGGTGTTGGATATGGAGGAGGATGAGAAAGTACCATCGATTCTTGGTAGACCCTTTTTCGCTACTGAAAGAGCGTTGATTGAAGTACAAGAAGGGAAGTTGACACTTCGGGTTAATGAGGAACAGGTCGTGTTCCGCAAACATCAACAAGAAAAATCCTCAGAAAAAGTTAACACCTGCTATATGGTCTAATCAATTGATGAAGTGAAGGGTAAAAATTGTAAAAAAAATTGTTCCATGACCCTCTAGAGTAATACATGGCAACAATTACTCAAAGATTGCTACAGCTGCTACCAAAAGCTATACAAGGACAAATGAAGTAGTAGATTTCATTTTAACTCAAGAAGTCTATCCACCGACAGATTGAAAAACTACATTGAAGAACCTCTGAAACCTCCCAACATTATCATGCTACAACGAAAAAGAAGAATACAAAGCTAAGGGTAAAGTTTAGCAAGAAGAGAGAAGTGCCACCTAAAGATCCAACGTAGACACTTCGGTTAGGTCAAGCTAATGACGTTAAAGGAGCGCTTATTTGTAGACCCAGGCTTTATTCCTTTTTATTTATTTTGTTTTCGAATTATATGATAGTTTTAGTTTATTTTACAATTTATTTAGAAATCATCATCCATATCTCGTCTTCTCCTAGGTCCTTGAATAGTTAAGTTAGTTATTCTATGTTTCAGCTAAGTAACCCTGTTCCATATATTTAATATCTAAAATTTGATTTTTCAGGAACATGACAAAGATGACAAATATTCATCAAATCCAATATCATAAGCACCAAAACGTACAAGCAATACAGATAATTCAGGGAAGTTCTCCTCACTTTTCTTTAATTTTACATTGGGGACAATGTTCAATTTAAGTTTGGGGGTATATTATAAATTGTCTAATTACCTAATATTTTTATTTTGTGTGATTTGTGTGCGTGTTCTTTTTAAGAAAAAAATTTTACTTCTTTTGCATGCTTGTGTGAGTTAGATAGCCTTATCGACAATGATATATATTATTGAGGACCTGTGTTAGTTTATGGATCATGAATAGGTTATGTATTTTACTTAAATTTTTTGCTTATTCACGCAGAACATAAAGTATTTATGCACATGTGTTAATTGTGGTGTTGTACATGAGTAGGTTGATTCATGTTTATAGGTTGAAATTGAGAACTTAGACGATCAATCCCAAAATCGAATATTCACTATATCCTTAACCTTGTATAATATAATTTGGGGCCTTCAAGCTGGTAAATTATATGATGTAGGATTGTGGTAATTCCATGCATGCTGAAAAAAAAAATATTGTGTGGAGCCTCTTCAGCTTTCAAGTATGAACTAAGTGATGATCATATGCTAGGAATTTAGCTCTTTAATCATTTTTGCTTTCCTTTTAAAGAAAGAAAATTGCACTTGTTAACTCATTACTTCATGCCTGCACCTTTTTTATTCGAGTTAGTAAGTCCTTAGGGGTTTCTTAAGACTTGGTACCCTTTGGTATTTCAAAATCGGGGAGTTACCAACTAAAAGCTCAGTACATAGGTCAAGAAGAGAAAGAAAGGGTGAGGTTAATCTTGAGTTGAAAAAAAATAATCAAAATAAGCAAAAAAAAAATTGAAGGAAATAAGCAAAAGTTGGCAAATTTGACGAGTGTTCTACATTCTGCTATTTATGCCACTTAATTCGTTATTTTGCTATCCTTGAGAGAGTTTTAAGGCATTTTAATATGTGTTTTGATGTTTTGATATAGGGTGATGAAATTGAAGGAAATAAGTAAAAGTTGGTAAATTGGAGAAACTGGGCTAAATTGTAAGAGTTCCAAAGTTCGGGGATTAAAGTGCAAATACTCAAAAGTTGCGTCGAACTTCACAATGAATATTCGAGAGTCATTGGAGTCAATTGGACGAAAAAAGAAGCCAAATGGATGAAATACATACAAAGTATGATCACATCAATTTCCAATCGAAAAAGTTATGCTTCGAATTTTCAGTCTTATATTGAGACTCATTTTTGATATAGCAAACGCTTGAATTGAAAAATGATATTTGAAGTAAAGTTGTAGCCCTTTGAGTTATGATAAAAATACTGAATGACGCACAGTGCAGTTTTTCCAACCGAAACGGGCGCCACGGTGCCGAAATAGTCCCGCCGCAGCGCCATCGTCACTAAAAATAAACAGAATCATGGGCGGTGCCATGCGAGAAATAGGTTTTTTGAATTTTTTGGACTCTTTTCTTGGCCCAATACAACTCCAACCCATCCAAGATTTCTTGAAGATAAGAATACAACCTTAAAGACCACATTTGGGGGGGAGGGAGAATTCAACACACAATTAAAGGAGACAAAGTGTGGATAATTCAAGAAATCAAAGGGAGGCAATAACAAGACAAAGAAAAACAAGAGAATAAATTGAAAATCTACATCCTAATTTTTTCTATTCTCTTCCTATGTCTTTTTATATGAATTTTAGTAATTTCATAGATTATATCATGAGCTAAATCCATTATCTAGCGTTTGATTGTAGTAAAAAACTAGAGAATATGTATTGACTAATTTTAGTTATTTCTATTAGATTTTTCACATGTGTTTATTTGTATTATGATTTTAATGCTTTTAATTAATTGACGACTAATTGAATGATTTGATGCTAGTCAATTTCGGCACTTGAGAGAGGCGAATTTAGGCGCGATCATAAGATTCACACAACATAGATTTTATAGGTTTTGGGAGAAAGTACAAGATATATGATGTTTACTCCATAAAAGAATCATGAACTTGATAATTTCTAGATTTTAATTCGAAATAAAGATATTGGAATTAATTTCTAGGATTAATTTTTATCCGGCACTCGAGAGAGGATGTAGAATTACATTAGGGTTCTAGCTTATAAACATGAAAATTTGACTAGAGATAGCTAAGTTTTTGATAATCATATTTGATAGTTAGGTGAAATCATTCACTAGACTTTTCCATCTTGATTAAATTCATATAATTTGTATTCATTGAATTCGTCACCAAAATTATCGTTAGATTAGTTGACAATATTGATTCACAACTCATTCGTTTAGATAAAATAAAGGCTACATAATTATAGGATTTAATACAAAATTAAATTACAATCCCTATTGGTTCGACACTCTAAACTCAATTATTATATTACAAAACTTGATAACGTATACTTGCGGCATAAATCACGTTATAGAAAACGCGTGACAGTAAGGAACAATTTTATGTCTTGTTATCCCATTTTCTTTGCACATATTGTCAAATTGAGTGTTACAAAACTCTAGACCATTATCAGTTCTCATAAACTTGATCATCTTACCAGTTTGATTTTCAACTTGTCTTTTCCAATTACTAAAATTATGAAAAGTGTCAGATTTATACTTTAAAAGATAAATCCACACTTTTCTAGTGTAGTCATCAATGATAGACAATAAAAACCTATTTTTACGGTAGGACTACTAGATGGACCCCATAAGTCCGAATGCACATATTCAAGTATGCCTAGTTTTATGAATACTTGTGGAGAAAGTAGTTATATGATGTTTACTGGTGTGTACTGTCGCAGGCACCCAAAAGTAATACCTTAACCTCTAAAACTAATGTAGTAGTGGATAGGGCTGGGCAAAATGTCTGAACCGAACCGAACCGAACCGGAACCGAACCGAACCGAACCGAACCGAGCGGATTTTTTAAAATGAAATACCCGAACGGGTATCCGAATCGAGAACCGAATGGTTTGGTTCGGTTCTCGGTTCTAGGCTCAGAACCGAAGAACCGAATAAGAACCGAAATTTTTTTTTTTATATTGGATAAATCAATTTCTTTTATTTTTTCTAAATAAATTAATAATTTTTTCTTATTAAATCTTATTAGTTGAACAATTTAGAGTTTATTTATGTTTGTTAGTTGTGTTTTTTTCAATTTTTTCTTGTATAGTCTCTTAATAGTTAGTATGGAAAGTCAAGCAACTGATTATTATATTAAATAGTTGGTAAGTATTATCAATACTTTAAAATATTTTATCTTTATTACTTCTAATTTATATTTCATTTTTATGTAGACTTGAATGTTTGAAGCAAATGAATTATTGATATGAATTATCGAAGTTTTATTAGTAATATTTACTTTTTCGTATTTGTATTTGACAACTTATTATTTATACGTTATTAAATTAGATTACGTTAATTTATAAAAGTTAAGATTGAATTTGGTATTTATATCTAATTTTTGTTATTAATATTAGTATCTACTTTCAGGTGTATTTATGTAATATTATTTTAAATGTTAAAAATTTTAATTATAGTACGGAACCGAACGGAACCGAACAGAACCGAACCGAACCGAACCGAACCGAACCGAACTCGAACGGTTCCAAAATTATATTTGGAACCGACGGTTCCATTTACTAAATACCCGAAAATTTCTGGAACCAAAAAAAACCGAACCGACCCGCGCCCACCCCTAGTAGTGGAAGTAAAGGTCGATCCCACGAAGAGTATGTAATTCAATATATTATGATTCGTACAATGATTGGGGAATTTTTCTATGTAAACAATTGTAAATAACGCAATTAGTAACAATAAAAATTAAATTAACGAAAATAATCAAAAGACTAACCTTGGTTCAAGTCAATATCCACCGTCGGAACTTTGCAATTGATCATCGATGCAAGTATAAATCAATCCATATTTTAAATATTAACCGTTGATATTAATTCTTATTTCTCCTTAATTCTAGTTAGTTAGAAACTAGCGTTCTAATTATCCCTAATTATTAAATAATCTCATAACAGCGCTCAAGATTCAATTTAATAACAGCTTTAAATAATAGAGAAATCGATGAATTGGATAACACAACACCAACGGTTGCATTCAATCTATTTAAACATTCTTCCTAAAATTTAACAATCACTAAAGTAGCAAATTATCAAACCCTAGTTTAATCACAAGTTAAAGAAATCAAACAATTACGGATTTGATATTTAATTTAGTGGTAAATTGTAACGAATAACAAGCTAATATACCACCTAGCAATTTAACATAACAATCATAAAAATAAGTGCAGAAGAATATTCAATATTCAAAAACATGAATTAAACTAAGAAAAAACTATTTGGATCTCACAATATGTGGTTTTGAGACTTCAATCTCCTTCGACCAAGTGTCAAAGTTTAGTTACAATCCATGAATCTATGAGGAAAATAATGACGAATGAAGTTTTGAGGCATTCTGTATGTTCCTCTCCCGTTCTAGGGTTTAAAAATATGTATTTATAGTTGTTTCCATAGGTAGATGACTTAAATTCGGAAACCAAAATTTTTGTGTCCGGAATGAACAATGCGGCTGCATGGTAGTAAGCCATGCGATCGCATAGAAAATTGTAATGGATTCTGAAATTTGCTGGAACGCCATTTGTGACCGCATGGAATTTAAGCTATGCGGCTGCATGACTTTAAATAATTTCCACAAGATAGCCTTTAGTATTTTGACCAATCTTTCTATCCCGATATCCAATTGAGGCGATTCAAGATGTGTTGGAAAGATAACTCAAAGGGTTACAATTTTATTTCAGATATCATCTTCCAAATTGATCGTTTGCCATGTAACAAATGAGTCTCAATATGAAGCTGAAAACCGGTACATAACTTTTTCGATTGGAAATTACTGTGTAATCATACTTCGATGATATTTCATCCCTTTGATGTCTTTTTTCATCCAATTGACCTCTAATACTCTCAAATCTTTATCGTGAGGCTCCACAAAACTTTTGAGTATTTGAATTTCAGTCCCCAAATATTTTGACCATATCTTTCTCTACCGATATCCTATTGAGGCGATTCAAGATGCGTTGGAAAGATAACTCAAAAGGTTATAACTTTATTTCAAATATCATCTTCCAAATTGATAATTTTCCATGTAACAAATGGGTCTCAATATGTGGCTGAAAATCGGTGCATAACTTTTTCGATTGGAAATTGATGTGTGATCATATTTTGACGATATTTCATCCCTTTGATGTCTTCTTTCATTCAATTGACTCCTAACACTCTCAAAACTTCATCGTGGGGCTCCACATAACTTTTGAATATTTGCATTTCAATCCTCAAACTTCTTTTTCTTTCCTTTTTGGCATCGTTCGCTTATTTATTCTAAATTACGTCATATCCATATAATTGTCACATAAATCAAAATATGAGGTTAATAAGTACATTTTAGCACACAATAATATACGAGCACATAAAATAAGGAGGGAAAAATATACATTTTACACTCCTATCATTTACCAAGCACACAGTCACAGAAGGATAAATCAGACACATAGTCATTTCCAAATGCACCTTTTTCATTAAGAAGTCTAATTCCCTTAATACCCCTATGTGCAAGTCTATTGTTCCATTTTTGTGTGTAATCAAGCTTAGTAGAAGAGATAGAGGAATTTAAACCTCTCATCACTTCCTAGTAGCTATATAAATATCAATTTTCCTAATTTCTTTAATAGAGACAAGTGCACCATTAACCAATTTCAAAACTTCATTTCCAATTTTACCAGTCTTCCTACTAAAATGAAATTTCTAGACAATTCAAGGATATATCTAACATCTTTTAAAGTATTCATGAAACCAGTGTTAAACTTTAAAGTAATATCACCAATGCCAACAACATTATAAGCAGAATTGTCACACAACACAACATGCACATCATTTGATTCATGCAAATTTTCAAACCAGTCTTTTTGTGATCTCACGTGAAAAGATGTACCTGAATCAAGTATCAATTCATGCAAACAAGAATTGGCAGTTAAATTCAATTCAGCAGGATATGCAATAGGACTTGTAATCATATAGATCTCACCATCACCACTATCGGAAATAGAAGACAATACATTTACATCATCTTTATCTTTACCCTTTTGCTTACTTTTCTCTTTATAGCAATCCTTTATAAAAGACTTTGTGTTTCCACAACCGTATTTCTTAACTTTGGTCCTAGATTTAGATCTAGGCCTACCCTTGCTCTTATTTCTACCTCCATTACTACTTGACTCTCCACTACTTTGATAACCATCACGACTGTTTTCCCTAAATTGAGTTCTACCCCTCATCATGTGATTCTCATCGCCTTTCCTTCATGTTTTCAGCTCTAATCTCCATCTCCTAACTTCTAAGGGAGTCAAGACAATTTCAACCATCAAAGTGTCTCTACCATACTTAATAACATTTTTTACTTCCTTATAAGTATCAAGTATGGAATTTAGCAAAATAATAGCCTTATATGTTTTCGACACTGACTCTTCACAATTAACAATATCTTGAACATGTTTGTTAAACATGTCTAAATTGTCATCAAGATATTTTGAAGAATCCATTTTGAAATTGAAAAAATACTCAAGAAGGTAAATCTTATTTTGAGTAGATTTGAGCAAATACAAGTCTTCCAATTTTTTTAAAAGTTTTTTAGTGGTTTTCAGTTTACCCACTTTTCTAAAAATTGCATCACCCAAGTATAAAATAATTGAGGTGGAAGCAAACTCATCAGCTTCTTTTTTTGTTCTTTTGAAAAATCAGCGGGAAAGTTTCCATCAATGACTTTTGAAACTTTTTATTGAACCAAAATACCTTTAATTTTTTGTTGCCAGACTGAAAAATCACATTTTCCCATTAAAAGTTTTCAAATCAAAATTGTGTGTTTGTCATTTTTATTAATCAAACAAAAATACAAGATCACAATTAAGCCACACAAAGTAGATCTAGGATCACAAATATACATCGTTTTAGATTCTTAGATCAAGGGAATGTTCAAATGGGTAAGGTCTGGATATTCTAATAACTTAACAGTGCAACAAGAGATATATCAACTAAACAATTTCAATCACAATATGTCACAAAGATAATATGCTGAAATTTATCAAATAAACAATTTTAAGTACGTAGCAACTAAGAACAAGTAGTTCTTAATTTCTAGCATAGGTAACGGTTACTCCACACGGTAACCTCAATCCAATTGTCACCCCACACGATGATGCGCTAGTGCTGAAATTAAACAGGATTAGCCAATTTACTACAACAGACCTATTTGAGTCCATAAATTCCAAGGAATATAATTTTAACACTTTAGGGTCATCATATTCGCACTAAAGTCTGCAGCAACCGATCAATTGCAAAACTGAATGCCGAATGCACAGGGGCAAAATCGTTCATATTTCACCGTATTACTTGAATTAGAAAACTAACACCACAAACACGTTAGAAATAGTGATAGGATAAAACTGCATAAAGAAAGTTTCACCGGAGGAAGCCACACAAGCCTTACCAAGAACCTCCTTCACCTGCACATCTCAAACTCGATCTCTGTTTCACCAATAGCCTTTTGGATTGTCCGGAAATCACAGCTGCAGGTCCGATTTCTTTTCAAAAGAAAAAAATTGGACATATTTTTTTAACAGTTTTTGGATATGTTTTCGTCGAAAACCGACCACCAACGCAGCTCTAATACCAAATGTTAAAAGTAAAATAGATCACCAAGGATTTTGGGCTCAATATATCACCAATATACCGAATCAAACACAACAATCAAACAAACCCAAAACCCACAAACACTCCCAAAATCGGTTGCTTTCTTGGATTGACGACAAAGGACATGGTATAAACTATTTGCAGGCACAAGAACTAGCCATAATGGCTGGAAAGAAAGGGGAAAAAAACACTACAGAGGAAGCACAAAGCATAAGAACTGTAGCTGCCGATTTTTTCCCTCACAGATAAGGTTGCAAAATATTTTCACACTATCAAGAAAGCCAACAAACGGGAGTCAAACATATATAGGTTAGGAATGGGCTTTTAGGTTAGACAATATTTAGGCCCAAGAGCTAATGAATAGTGGGTAAATGGACTATCAACCTAAGAAGCCATCTAAGATTTATGGGTTGTGCCATGAATAACAATAATTAAATTAGGTTACTTCAAATGGTCCAAATAGGTTGTAGGATTGGTTTGAACAATTGTGGTGTCGATATTTTTATTCAGTCACTTGGTTGATGTCAACTGAATAAACAATGACTTTACATCATCGTCCGGGAGGTCGTTTAACAACAATTTGCCTAACAATTAACAAAAAGGATTTTAATTACCTTCATTACCTCATTAGAAATCTATAAATGGTATGACTGAGACCAAAGAAGGGTATACAAATCTGAATATCCTCCTTTAAAATAGTCATTTCAGCATAAAATCAGTATTAGAAGCAAGAACCATAGTTAGGTGAAAAGAATTTATATAATCTCATTTTCAAGTTTAACAAATCAGCGCCATATGAGAAAAATTAGATCAAAGGCAACCACAAACTGAACATTTTCTCTTTGAAAAAGTGTAAATAACCGAGAAAATTGTCCAACAATGAGTCAGGTAGAAGTGGACCTCGTTAAAATAGAAGCATTGGAGTCTGAAACTGAAATTTCTAGCAATCATCAGAAAGACAGTGATACTGATCCAAAGGGGCAACATGAAGAGTTCAAAGAAGAAATCAACACTGTCATTAACAGATCTCGCATGAGAAAGAAGATAATAAAATCACAAAGGAACGATAAGCGAGCTCGAAGTAAGTCAGCATTGAAAAATCGTTGGATTCAAGGTAATTCAAAATCTAAATTCCCTTCAATTAAGTTTACTGTTAATACGAATGAAATGATATGTCCTCATTATGATTTATGATTCTTTAATCAAATGAATAATAACAGTCGGTAATGGCTTTAGTTTCATGCTTGTGGATAGCCTAATTTGGCCAATATCCTATTTGGAAATGCATTCGATTAAATGTAGACTTATCATCCTTGGACCCCCGTGTCAAATCCTTACGGTTTCACTAGAGATAATCAAGTTCCACGCAGATAAATTACTGTAGAGGTGAAGCTAAGTAAGGAACCCAACGCTTACCAAAGATATATGAATTTTTTTCATTATTGGTAGTAGATCCGCTTACGATGGTATCCTGGTAAGACCTGCTCTAAAACAAATGAATATATAATATCTATTTGCCAATTGTGCTAAAATTTCCAACTTGCAAAGGAGAAGCTTGTATATTGTAAGATAATGAAATTAATATGGAGATGAAGAACACTGATATTGGCGGATTGAATCAGTAATCCATTTCTCAAATAACTTCAATACAGGGAGCAAAATAAATAGAATGAATCAAAGGGTAAAAGTGTAAAGAGTCTCCCTAACAAACTATCCAACAAAAGGAATATTATTCTACTTAACCATGTGCAATACATGAGCTGGCAGGACACCTGGTTTGATAAGTGTGCTGCCTTATGTTCTAGATGATAAGTGAGACGCCATTGCTGAGACTGATAAGTGGGAAGAGCTGGAGCTGATAAAGGAGAGTGACATTATCCATTTCAACAGCCCCTCTCAAGATGGAGAATAGATATTTTCTATTCCCATCTTGGATAGGTGAGTCTTTAAGGTGATAGAAGAGAGTGCCTTAGTAAACATGTCTGCAAGTTGTGATTTAGTGTTGACATATGATGTGGAAATATGTCCAGCTTCAATTTGATCTCTGGTCAGATGGCAGTCTAATTCGATATGTTTGGTCCTTTCATGAAACACGGGGTTGGAAGCAATGTGTAACGCTGCTTGGTTATCACAGTATAAAGTGGCAGGTTGAGGATGATAAATTTGAAGGTCCTTTAGCATGTATTTCAGCCATATAATCTCACAGCAAGTGCTGGCCATCGATCTATATTCTGATTTAGCAGATGAACGAGACACCACAGTTTGCTTCGTGGATTTCCAGGAGATTAATGATTCTCCAAGGAAGATACAATACCCCGTGACAGATCTTCGCGAGGCAGGGCAAGCTGCCCAATCAGAGTCACAAAATGCTTGAAGAGTTTGTGAGGATGAAGATGGAAACATGAGTCATTGCCCTGGTGCTAACTTGAGGTATCTGATTACCTTATGAGTTGCTGACAGATGTGTGAATGAAGGAGTTTCCATGTATTGACTAAGATTCTGGATTGCATAGCATATATCAGGTCTGGTTAATGATAAATACATCAATTTTCCAATTAATTTCCTGTAAATTGTGGGATCCGGCAGTGGCTTTCCTGTGTCCTTTCCTAACCTTAGATTCTGATCCATAGGCATCTTAACTGGCTTAGCCCCAAGTAATCCTGCATCAGCCAGCAAGTCCAAGGTATATTTTCGTTGTGAAATCACAATCCCCATGCTTGATCTTGCAACTTCAAGTCCGAGAAAGTACTTTAGATCACCCAATGCTTTAATTTTGAATTTGCTGTTGAGAAAGCTTTGAACTGTGTCTATCTGTTCCAGATTTGAGCTTGCTATAACTATGTCATAAACGTATACAAGCAGAGCCATAAAGGATTGATTTGTTACCATAAGTCAGCCTTAGATTGAGTGAAGCCAAATTGTATAAGGGCTGCAAAAAGGGTCGAATACCACTATCTCGAGGCTTGTTTTAAGATGCTCTTTAGTAGCTTGCAAACTTGATTAAGATTCCCCTTGGTATAGCCTGAAGGTCTTTGCATATAAACCTCTTCATTCAATACTCCATGTAGGAAGGCGTTACTCACATCAAACTGCCTTAGGTGCCAGTTTCAAATTGCTGCTGTAGCTAGTAAGCATCAAACCTTTACCAGCTTTACAACAGGTGAAAAAGTCTCACCATAGTCTATTCCTTCCCTTTGTGTATATCCTTTAGCCACAAGTCTTGCTTTGTGCCTTTCAATGCTTCAATCTGAGTTATATTTCAGTTTATATACCCATTTACACCCAATAGCTGCCTTGTCTGGTGGAAGTTCAGTGAGAATCCAGGTTTCATTGAGCTTCTATCTCAGAATTCATTGCCTTGCACCAGTTTGGATCATTTATTCCTTGATTGTAAGTGTTAGGCTTAGTGTGTGTGCAAATAGAGGTAGAGAATGCTTTGAATTTAGATGACAATTTATGATAAGAAATGACTTTAGAGAGGGAAAGAGCTTTACCTGCAAAGTTCAGGATATTTGCCTTGACGGGAGATTGGTTTGGATGAACTGATGTGGCCTGGTGGCAATGAAAATCTTGTAGGTATTGAGGGGCCCTTTTAATCCTGGTGGATTTTCGAACAATAGCTGATGCATGTAGATTTTGAGGATTTCAATAGGAGTATGAGATGCTTTACCAAGTGCAGGGTTATTGGTTGTGACTTGATTAGGTGTTCTAGGTGAATGAGGGTCATCATCTGGCATTGCTTCAGGGATATAGCTGATGTTTTCTGAAAGTGGTTTAGTGAAGACAAATTCAGCCTCGTCACCAGGTCTTGTAGTTTGTTTGTAAGGGAAATAGGCCTCATGGAAAGTGACATCTCTTGATATAAAAATGGCTTTGGTCTGTATATCCATCACTTTATATCCCTTTACTCCAAAAGGGTATCCTAAGAAGATACATTGGCATCCTTTAGGGTTAAATTTTCTTCTCCCACGTGTCAACGTGAGGCATAACAAAGACACCCAAAAATCCGAAGATGAGAATATGTAGGTGAAGAGTAGAACAATATTTCGAATGGTGTATTGTTCTACAGCAAGGGTGTAGTCGTTCGGTTTATCAGGTAGGTGGCTATGAGGATGAATTCATTCCAATAAAGCAAAGGGAGGCTTGACTGATACTTTAAAGCTCTTGCAATATTCATTAGGTGTTGATGTTTCATTTCAATGATACCGTTTTGTTGAGGAGTTTCAACGCAACTTTTCTGGTGAATAATTCCTTTCAGATTGTAGAAATCAGTCAACTTAAACTCAGGTCCATTATCACTTCTTAAAATTTTAACTGAGGTTTGAAATTGATTTTCTATCATTTGAATAAATGCCTTTAAAGAGTGGTTTACATTAGATTTTCTCCTTAGCATATACACCCAAACGGCTCGTGAAAAATCATCCACAATGGAGAGAAAATACTTAGAGCCATCATGTGCATTGGTGGAGCAAGGTCCCCATATGTCACAATGGATAAGTTCAAAAATCTATTTAGTCTTATGTATGCTGGTTTGAAAAGGATTTTTATGTTTCTTTGCTAATGGGCAAATAATACATGGAAATTTGTTATCATTCTTGTAATGAGAAACCACACTTTTATCTGAAATAAGTTGTTTTTGCCTCTCCTGCTGTTGTATATAGGACAATACCTTGTTAACAGGTGGGAGTGGATCAAGCATCATGACTTGTGCTCTGGTGTTGTCATAGGTTTCATTCAGACCCATCAGAAATTTGATCACATAGTCACGTTGATGTCTATCAATGAACACCTTCAATTAACCACAGCTGCATTCTGGGATAGGGTCATATACACAAAGTCCATCCCAGATTGTTTTTAGCTTACCATAATAAACACTCACAGGGTCATTCTCCTGCTCTAGATCCGCCAATGCCTTCTTCAATTCGTATATTCTGGGTCCATTTTGCTTGGAGAAACGATCCTTGAGCTCTGTCCAAATTTCATTTGCCTCATCCATGAAGGCAACGCTGGATCTGAGCGAAGGAGAGATAGCGTTTTGGATCCAGGAAACCGCCATGTCATTGCATCTTTCCCATGGATCCAAAGAGTCACTGGTTGGTTCAGGTTTGGCCAAAATTCAATTGATGAATCCCAGCTTGTTCTTTGCTCTGAGTGCTCATCGAAGAGCTCTAGACCAAGTGGGATAATTTTCTGTGGCTAATAATTCAGTAACCAAAATGGGTCCTGGGTTATCTGAGTTTTCTTACTTGTATTGCTCAAAGAGTTCAGCAGCAGGAGTAGGATTAGGAGCTGTACTTTACTGCCAGCATAGTTAAATCCGGCAATGGTAGTCATGCTCTGATACCATGTAAGATAATGAAATTAATATGGAGATGAAGAACACTGATATTGGCGGATTGAATCAGTAATCCATTTCTCAAATAACTTCAATACATGGAGCAAAATAAATAGAATGAATCAAAGGGTAAAAGTGTAAAGAGTCTCCCTAACAAACTATCCAACAAAAGGAATATTATTCTACCTAACCATGTGCAATACATGATCTGGCAGGACACCTGGTTTGATAAGTGTGCTGCCTTATATTCTAGATGATAAGTGAGACACCATTGCTGAGACTGATAAGTGGGAAGAGCTGGAGCTGATAAAGGAGAGTGACATTATCCATTTCAGCATATATTATGTAACTAGGGGGTCGTACGAGGATACAAATTCTAAGATGCTGCAGTTGAAGAACTAGAAAACTTTCCCACGAGCAAAGTGGATGGAACAAAGGTTTTAAAAGTTGGCAAAGATTTGGCTGACCTTATGAAAATCCTACTAAAAGACTTCGTAAAAGCAAACCTCGAATAATGTAAAGCTTCCTAAAATGAAAAATGAATGACCAGTGGGCTTCAAAAAAGTAGAAAGATTTAAAAAGAAAAGTACATAAATTATTGGAAAATAGTTTTAGCCACGAAACTCTATATCCGGCGTGGGTCTGTAATCTAGTTCAGGTCCCAAAAAGTAGTGTAAGTGATGAACCTGTCAAGACTTCATAGACTTAAAAAAGCATGTCCTAAAGGTAGTTTTTCGCTCGCTAGAATTCATCAACTAGTGATGCGGCTACATGAAAGGAACAATTAAGTTTTATGGATGCGTACTCCGAAGAATATAATCAGATTTCCATGTATAAACTCGAATGAGAGCATATTGCCTTTGCTACTAACCAAGGTCTACATTGCTATATGGTAATGCCTCGAGGCAATATATCAAGACTAGTCACTAAAATGTTCGCAGATTTTTTATAGTCAAAACAATGGAAGTATATATCGATGATAGGCTCGTTAAAAGCCTTCAAGATGAAAATCATTTGAAACATCTTGAAGAAACATTCCATATCCTAAAAAATTATCGTATGAAACTCAGTCCACTTAAATGTGCATTCAAGTCATATCTAGCAATTTTTTTTAGTTTCATGGTAAACCAATAGAACGTTGAACCGAGCCTTGATAAAATATGAGCTCCCATAGAGATGAGATCTTCAATTAAACCCAAAGAGGTTAAAAGTCTAAGTGAAAGGGGTACGGCCTTGAGCAGATTCGTATCACAAGCTACTGATAAGTGCTTTCCTTTTTTCAAGTATTAAAAGGATGATAGCATTTGAATGGAGCGAAGAATGCGAACAAGATTTCCAAGCTTTGAAATAGTATTGAGAAAAGCCCCTCTTTTATTCAAACCGTTGAACGAAGAGAAATTGTTTCTTTATTTGACAGTATCGAAGGTAGCTATATGTTCTGTTCTATTAAGGAAGGACGGGCAATAGCAGTTACCAATATACTATGCAAGTAAAGCTCTCCACAATGTTGAAGCTAGTATCCAATTATGGAAAAGCTAGTCCCCACCCTAGTAGTAGCATCTCAGAAGCTTCATCCTTATTTCCAAAGTCATAGCATTGATGTGTTGACTAACTTTCCACTCAAACAAGTATTACAAAAGCCCAATGCATGAAGAAATTGATGAAATGGGCAGTAGAATTAGGACAAATTGTAATAAATTATAAGGAATCCACAATTAAGGCATAAATACTGGCAAATTTCAATGTCGAGCTTTCAGATGTCCCTATTCCGAAAAATGAACCCAAACAAGAAGAAATATAGAAGTTGTTTGCTGACAGATCGTCGGGAGAAAGCCATGCTGGAGCTTGGATAATTTTAACAAGTCTGGAAGGGCACAAGTTAAATTGTGCGCTAAGGTTCACATTCAAAACAACAAACAAACGTAGCCAAATACAAGGTCCTATTGGCAGGACTCCGGCTTGCTAAGGAAATCCACGCCCAGAAGATCAGAGTAAAAAGTGACTCATAGTTAATTGTTAATCCAGTCAATAAGCAGGTTCTCTGCCAAGATAAAATAATGGTTGCATATTTGATCAAGCTTATGAGCCTAATACAATACTTCGACAAGTTTGAACTCGCAAAACTTTCGAGAAAAGAAAATGGATATGTTGATGCTTTGTCTAAATTGACAAGTATAAAAGATGCAAAACTATTTAAAGTCGTACCAATAGAATTGAACCCATCAGTCAGTCAGAAAAAAAGAAGAAAACTTGTGGGTTCAAGGACAGATCCCTTGGATCTAAGAAATAACATCCTATCTAAGGGATGCAATTGTCACTGAGACACTAAAACAAAAATAGCCTACGGCAACGTTCAAAAAATGTTGGACATGTATTGCAAATTAAGGTGTTGTCGTAGAGTATGACCTCTACGGCAACGTTTTATAAACGTTGCCAAAGGTGACCTCTACGGCAACGTTTATAAAACATTGTCGTAGGCGTGACCTTTGGCAACGTTTATATAAACGTTGCCGTAGGTATTTTACAGTTTTTTAAAAAAAATAGAAATTCTACAATTATGTAATTTCCAACAAACCTAATAAATTAATAATAATTACAAAACAAAATGCTTTCGATTTTACAACAAAGCTAATAATCAAATTTTACATAATTCTAATAAACAAAAATAGTAAATATGATTCAATACAATAAGCTAACTTCATTAGCCTACTCGAAAAGTTAGACAGCAATCACAATTGACCAAAACAATATTACAAAATATTGGATCAATATTCGAATTTGCTTATATGACCAACAAGCTATCCTAAAAATTTTTGAGTTCCTTTTCATCCGTTCTCAACACAGAAGCTAGAGGACATAGAAATGGACCTGTAGCAACATATTGAAGGACAAAATTATTTACCAAAGTTAAGGAAAAAATTTACCCAACAATAAAAATCACCAAAAAGAAAAGTCCCAAATAAGTTCAATAATTATAAATGAAGGTAATACAAAATTCACTTCATGAAATCACCAAAATGAAGTATTCCTCTGCTAGTATCCCAACACATCTAACCAATACCAATATAGTTCACGGCAAAAGAATCACAACACATCTAACCAATGCCAACATAGTTCACAGCAAAAGAATCCCAACACATCTAACCATAGTTTACATAATAAAAAAGTAGTAGAGCAAGAAAGCAGAACAAACAAGATCGAGGAAAAAAGAGAGTTACTCTAAGGTCTAATCACAGTCAGGAATATTTATCCAATAAAACAAAATCTCTCCAAGAAACATACCTTCATCACACAACTCTAACACTACTCTTTGGCCAAGCAACAGTACTTCCCATGGCTTCACGAAGAGTTCGAAATTCATCATCTGTATAAAGTCAAATCATCCATATACACTTCATCAACCCAAACCTTCCAATAGAATCTTCCGAGTGGCAAGTGATGCACCTTTGCACTTGGGTCTGTTGTTGCAATTCTTCCTTCTGCTACAACTTCTTCATCTTCAAACATGTGCCAATGCAGTAGTTGACACCTAGCATTTTCCATACGTGTAATATCCCCTTCTAGAATAAAAGAGAAACAAGAAATATTCACGTAAAAGAAGGCAAATACATATTACACGATATCATCATATTCAAGCAAGGGTACACAATCCCTTTAATTAGATGCGTTAAGAAAAACTCGTGAGGATATCTGTGGACATCATGCTAGCGGACATTCTTCGACACAAAAAACATTGAAGCAAAGTTATTATTGGCCAACTAAGAGAAAAGATGCGATAGATTTTGCTAAGAATCGTACAAAATATAATAAGTGTACTTTACAATATTGACATTTCGTTGTTCTTTTAATAAATTTTATCCTAATTTAATGTATTTTTTTTTTAATTATGTGAAACTAGATAATTGAAAGTGGAATTACAATAAAGAAGAGAAAAACAGCAAAAAATAGTGAAATCCAATGTTTGAGGACTCAATTGCAACTTTCCAATAGTTCATTCGGACCATATTTTAGCTAGAGATTGAGACCCATTTTTGGCATAGTAAACGTTCAAATTGGATAAGTGCTATTATAGTAAATTTGTATAATTTTAAGTTAGCTTACCAACGCACTTCAAATCGTCTCAATTGAATATCGAAAGAGAAAGTTATGATAAAAATAATGATGGCTGTGCAGAGACAAAAGAATGCGCGTTCGAAGGCAACTTCCTTGTACGATTGGCACTCTTATTGGATTCAATTTTGGACGAATTTTCAACCAAATTTCAAGGCCAGTAAATATATAAGAGCAAAATGCACCATTATTCATCAATAACATCATTAAAGAGAGGCCAATTCATTGTTCTTATGAAAATTACAAAGCAATTATAACTTTCAAAGAAATTGGAGTTTCAACCTTGATTTTTGGAGAGACGATGAGAAGATATATTGGAGATTCATTAAGAAACCATTGAAGAGATTCAATATTTCAAAATTCATCATCTTCTTCATGAATATAAATCCGGGTTATATTCTTCCAATTAATTATGATTTCTTATGATTTTGTAATGCTAGGCTAGGGTTTTAATTACTAAGACGTTGATGAACCCTTATTATGATCTTTTAATATAAATTCAATAATTTGACGCCCAATATGTTTTATTCTTGGATGATTATTATATGACTTAATAATTTTTCAATCAATTGATTTCTAATTGGATTGATTGTGAATTTTATTGACTTTGAGAGAAACAATAGGATAGAAAGCACTTTATAATAACCATTGTAAAGTCCAATAAGAAATAGAAATGTATCAATTTGCTTTGCATGATTTCTATAGATGTTCTAGAATGCATGCTTTTATGTTCGCATCTTTCATAAATATATAGGAAAGTCACATGAGAGAACATATTTAATTGACATCGAGAGATACTTTTCATTAATTTAAGAATTTTGATCAACAAGACTGTACATATATTGTCATGTTATTTAACTGTATTAAAATGGGTTAATAAGGGAATTTTGAGGTCTTAGTAACCTTATCATCTAAATTTACGAAAGCTCAAAATTTGATAACTAAATTTGTTAGTTTAATTAGTTAGTATAAATTCTTCGAACAACTTTGCTATTCGATTAAAGTTGACATTAATTGACACTAGATCATGTATGTGGTCTTCATAAGCAAGATACTTTATTCATCACTTTATTACTTTTTCAATATATCGTACACTTGCGGAAAATTAAATGATCCAGTTTTTGGCGATGTTACAGAGGACTGTTATGTTTAATTAGTTTTAGTTATATTAGCCTTAATCTGAATTTTTTTGCAGTGGTTTATCTTCTTCGTTTCAAGAACTTGCATGCAAAATTCGAGGTATGGTCATCTTGCTCAATTTGATCCAAAAATCGAATGAATATTCAGGTTGAAGAAAAAAATTGATAGAAGCACAACAAAAATAACAAACAGAACCAATAGTCTTTATTATACACCTGTAGAGCTACTCATCAAGAAAGGTCTCCTGAGTTATGTTCCAACCAGATGGCTCTATCGAATATGCCTCTTTTTCTATTAGTTGGAGTCTTTCTTTACTGTTGCTGGTATCGGCTTCTAGATATGCTTCTGTTTTTACTGATGCTCATGGATCACTTGTGGAATCAAATATATAAAATCAAGTGGCCGTTGAGTTGAATATAAATGTAGCACATCCAATTATAGCTGCTGGTAATGAGAATGAGAGACTAATGGGGAATATATGGTTTGACCAGTGGTAGAAAGCAGATCCAGCATAGCCTATCCAATATTTATGCAAGCAATTTTTACTTTAAGGATGGATGTAATAAACATGTTCCAAAATGCATTACAATTTTTTGGGAAACCGACTAACAATTCAAATGTTCATATCTCGAGATTTTTGGATATGTGTGTGGCAATTGAATATCCGGGGTCATCTCGGTTGAGGCTCTTTCCTTAAATTTTGAGCGATTTAGCTAGAGAATAGATGGACACATTCCCACCTCATGACATCATGACTTAGGATAGTTTAAACCAGAAATTCTTAAATAAATATTTTCCACCAAAAAGATTGCCAATTGAGAGATGAGATCACAACATTCTCACAGCTTGATTCAAAGTGTTATTATGAGGCATGAGAAAGATACAAAGATTTACTTAGACAACGTTCATGTCGCAAATAACACTTTACGGCGTGCAGCCGCGTGCCGTATAAATCGATGCCGTAAAAGGTGGGTTACTTTTTACGACGTGCAAAGTACATCGTATATAGAATGCCGTTATTACTTTTTACGGCGTGCAGTAAATGCACGCCATAAAAAGTGATATACTTTTTACGGCGTGCATGAATGTATGCCATAAAAAGTGATATACTTTTTATGGCATGCATTTACTGCACTCCGTAAAAAGTGATATACTTTTTACAGCATGTGTAGTTGCACGCTGTAAAAAGCGATTCAATTTTTTTATGGCATGCTTCGTATGCACGCCGTAAAGATCAATTTAATTTTTTAAATTTTATTTATTTATTTGATTAGCAGCAAACCTATAATAATTGTAAAACAAAATTAATCCATAAATTTCTTCATTGTTTCGATAAATAGAAATATTGAATAATGTTCAATACAATATGTCAATGTAAAATTCATCTCAACATTTTTCAAAAGACTACTACTTCAAAAAAAATGATTAAACCATATCAAAGTTAACTTCTTTAATCGACAATTTAGATATCCCTCAAAATATCAATTCCCTGCACACCACAAAAGTAATAAGGGTATAATTAGTAAACTTAGAATGAAATAGTTAACTTTTACGGCATGCCTTAAATGCACGCCGTAAATGCATGACGTAAAAAGTAACATTTGTTGTAGTGACAAGTCCACTACTTCTACATTGGGTTGAATTTGACTGGTAAGGCTAACATTGACTCTACATTGAAAGGATTAGTTACGAAAAGGACAGGAGATTGGGTGTATCAAATCATGGATGATGTAGCATATACTAGTACACAATGGCCAATAGAAATATCATGTGGAAAAAGAGTTGCAGGGATGCACAAGCTGACAAGTTGACAGCTATTTGCTAAAAATATAGATAGTTGGGCAACAAATCAAACAGTGAATGTAGTTCAAGTAGTTGGGTCGAGATGCAACCATTGCATGGGTAATCATAAAAGTGTGGATAGTAATATGGAGAGTCCATATGAAAATTTTCAAAGACGACGGAATATTCCCATTCCAATATATACAATTCAGGTTGGAAGAATTAACCAAACTTCAATTGGAGCAACAATAAGTCTTCTCATGGTGCATCATATCAAATTGCATCATCAAGTTTTCAACGACTAGAAAAGAAACCTTCATGGGAAGAAGGATTGAGCAAACTAAAAGCATTTCTACCGAAGCATCAACTAAATTCATACAACAACTTGAGAAAAATTTGCTGGTTCGAGGGGCTACAATAAAATATTTGGAGAATCAAATGGGACAAATAGCTTATGCACTTTCAGAGAGACTACTAAGAACCCTACCAAGTGACACTGAAACAAATCTCAAACAGCAGGTAATGGCCATAAGTGTTGTGGATAATGAAATAATTGGGGATTCACCTGTAAAGGCATTAACTCAGTCCAGACAATTACTACGTAGAGTGTTAAACTTCTAGAAATTACAGTTAAGAGACAGGTAGTAATAAATGAAAAGGTGTCTTCCACAGATGAGGAACAAGTGGATCGATGTGAACAGTCAAAAAAATAGTTATAGATCAGATGTCAAATAATTCACAAGTTAAAACAACAATTCCTATCAAGACATATGCGTCTCTGGACTCATTTTCTCAAAGATTATAAGAAAAAAATCTCGAAGAACAATTCGAGAAGTTTGTGGACACGTTAAGGATGCTCCACATCAACATACCATTCGTTGATGCAATTGGACATATTTCAAGTTATGCAAATTTCTTAAACAATGTGATATCAAAGAAAAGAAAGCCTTCGGAATTTGAAGAAGTGGCATTGAGAAAAGAGAGCACTGAAAGGCAGCAAAATAAACTGCTTCCAAACTTAAGGATCCAGAGAGTTTTCCTTTACCTATTTCACTAGGAAAAAAAAATTCTTTTAATGCTTTATGTGATACAGGTGCATGTGTTAACTTAATATCTTTTTCTATCTACAGGAAATTAGGAATTGAAGAAGTAAAGGAAACAATGTTGTCGCTGCAAGTGACTGATATAAGCATCAAATATACAAGAGGCAAGGTTGAAGATGTACTCATTAAAGCTGGAAAATCGATATTCCTAGCGGACTTCCTTGTTCTTGATAGAGAAGAAGATCGAAATACTCCAATAATTTTAAGTTGACCTTTCCTAGCAACCGACATAATCTTGATTAACTTGGAGAAAGGTGAGTTGATCTTGAGGGTAGAGGATAAAAAATGTTTTTAAATTACAGAATTACTCTAAGCAACCATTAGACCTCGAGTTGTGCAACTGAATCGATGAAGATGATCCACAAATTTTACTGAAGAGAAAATTTAAAGTTGATGGAATTCTTGATACAGATGAAAACAGAGAGTTCAAGATTTGAAGAACAAAAAGAGGATGAAATGCTGAAAATTGCAAGAAGTGCAAAGCTGAAAAAAGTCCACTTTGAACCCCCATGATCAACGCTGCTACAAAGTCTAGCTAAACAATTTAAATTAAGCACTTATTGGGAGACAACTCAATTTCTAATCTTTTATTTATTATGCTTTATGTATTTGCATTACTTGTTGTTTATTAGGTTACATTAGTTTTAAGCAAATTTTTATTTAAATAAAAGGGTCATCATATATATATATATATATATATATATATATATATATATATATATATATATATATATCAAGCCTAGAAAAAGAAATTTAGTCATAAACAGTAAGGAAAAACACGTGACACATTTTTCAAGGCTCCAATGCCGTTAAAAAATTGGTTATCATACACACCACATTATAACTTTTAAATTATTTCTTGTCTCTTATATTTGTTTCTTCTTTCAAAGGTAAGGAGATATTAAACTGGAAGAAGCTTAACAAGTTGAAGAATGGAATGGAATGATCTAAAAAGCTTACTTCTAAAATCAAACTTAAAATTTGGAAAGTACCTACTTCCTATCTATCGCGCTCCTTTATGTTTCTTGATTACACTTTAAGAAATTGAGGATAATGTCTACTTTAAGTTTGTGGTGGGAAAATATAGAGTTTTTAGTTTTATTATTTATATATGATTGTGTTTATTGCTTTATTATACATGAGAACAAAATGCAATTTTTTTTTTTAAAATTTTCAAAAATATTTTCTTTTTAATTTGTTTGCTTGTATGAGTTAGAGAATCCTTATTTGTTGAAATGTTGACTTACAATTAGTGAAATAGATCCATCTAACATAGAGAGCGTGAGGATTAATATAAAAAAAATTAAACTTTAGATTACATCTTGGAACAAGAGTAAAAAAATAAATTTGGAGCGTGTGAATCTTACGGGTGAAGAAATGACAAATTTGATCATTGAGGATCGGAAATTGAAACACCTTGTGATTTTATAATGTTATACTTGATTCTTCACATACACACACATCAGTTTTGTATTAGAGAAGTTGATGTTAATTTGGTATTGTGTCCTTGAAGTTTATAAATATAATACAATGATTTCAATTCAATGAGACAAAACGGTGAGTTATCTAGCCAAAACTTTGTTGTTAGCATGTTTGTTAAGTTAGGTTAGGTTTTGTTTTGTTTGAGCATAAACAAATGTTTAAACTTGTAGGTGTTTGATAAGTAAATTTTATATACTTATTTGGACTTTAAAATGTTGTTATTTCATTGTTTTTTTGATAAGTTATAGTCTGATTTAGTGTATATTTTATTTATTAGGTAAAACACGAAGATTGAAATTGAAATAAAGAAGCAAAAAAGGACGAAAAATAGTAAAATCCAAAGTTTGATGACTCAATTGCAACTTTTCAATAGTTTGTTTGGACTACAAAACTATAATTGAACATTTCTAAGAGTCAATTGGATGCAACTAGAAGTAAAAAATGAGTGAAATATGATCAAATAATTTTCACAAGTCAATTTTCTACTGCCAAGTTATGTTCTAGATTTTTAACCATAGATTGAGATCTATTTTTGACATAATAAATACTCGAATTAAAAACATTCTAATTCTAGTAAAGTTGTATATATTTGAGTTAGCTTTTTAACGCACTTTGAATCGCCTTAATCACATATTGAAAAACAAGGTTATGATAAAAATACTGATAGCTTTACAGAGACAAAAACATGTGCACGTAAAAGCAACTTTCCTTATTCGATTGAAGCTTTTCTTGGTTTCAATTTTGAACGATTTTTCAGCCAGATTTTGAGGCTATAAATACATAAGAGAAATATATAAATGGAATCTCATATACAATTATTCATCAATAACATCATTAAAGAGAAGTCAAACCATTGTTTTTGTGAGAATTGAAGGGCAATTATAAGTTTTCAAGAAATTGGAGTTTCAACCTTGATTTTTGGAGAGATGAGAGGAAAATATATTGGAGATTTATCAAGAAATTATTGAAGAGATTTAAAATTTCAAAATGTATCATCTTCTTCTTCATCAAATTAAAATCTCGATTATGTTCTTCCAATTAATTATGATTTCTTGTGATTTTTTAATGTCAGGCTAGGGTTTTAATTATTAAAATATTGATGAACCATTATTATGATGTTTTAATATAAATTCAATAATTTGACGTCCAATATGTATTTATTCTTGGATGATTGTTCTAGGATGTAGTGAATTTTCAATTATTGATTACTAATTGGATTGATTGTGAACTTTATTGATTTCGAGAAAAATAATAGGACATATAGCACTTTATTACTTGTTCGCGATAGCGTAGACTTGTCGATAATCAAACGATCAAAATGTCAAAAGTTGACTATGGCCTTTTGTAAACTAGAGTATTGATTTTGTGGGACCTTTGCCTCGAAGGTAGATCTAACCTAAGATTCATGATCGTGGCAATAAATTACATCACAAAGTGGGCAGAAACAGATTCTCTCACCAATATCACCAAATTAAGCTAATACTTATAAGTTCATCCTGAAAAATATCATTTGTCGATCCAAAACTCCAGACTCTATGATCTTAGATAAAGGCACACAATTTCAAGAGAAAAAGTTCAAAGCTATGTGCGAAGAACAAGGAATTCACAGACATTTTTCCACTACACGTTGTCCTCAGGTTAACGGACAAGTGGAAGCAATGACCAAAACCTTAAAAAATATTCTGAGAAGAAAGCTTGATTTCTCAAATAGACTGTAGGATGACAAATTACTACAAATTTTAAGGTCTTACCTTAACAATACGAGGATTGCCACAGGAGACTCCCTTCTCATTAGCTTATGGAGTCGAGGCTATGATACATTTGGAAATAGGTCTAAGTTGAGTAACGAAGTCAAACTTTGATGAAGAACAAAATGATGAAGCAATGAATGGGAATCTAAAATTCCTAGACGAAAGGCGAGAGGCTTTTCAGTGAAACTCTCCGCATATAAAAAAAATGATGGAAAGGCATTCAAATTCTGAGGTTCGCATGAAACTATAAGGTAGAAAACCTAATTTTAAAAAAAAAAAATCTTTGTTGCTGACAAAGAAATAGGATTTGGTTCTTTAGGTCCAAATTGGGAAGAGCCATACACTATCATCGAATTAACAAGATTGGAAACATAGTCAAAACGAAATTACAACAGTACTTCTCCAAGTCATACAAAAGATCACATTTAGACATGGACGGACCTGCAGTGGGACCTAGTGGGGCACGTGCCCCACTAGGTTTTGAAGTTTTTTTTAATTAAATATAAAATGAAAAAATTCTGAAAGCAGCCCTCGCCTCTCCTTTCTCATCTCCCAAGTCCATCCCGTGGCTAATAAAGGTTAGATATTGATAGGTTTATTTCTTGTTTCCAGATAGCCCGTGGTCTCGTATTGAACCTCTTAATTGATTTCAAAATGAAGTTCCCATCTGAACAAGAGCAGTTGAGAGCTCGTCAAATTAGTGCACAACAGATATATAAAATAGAAGAGCTTTGGAAGACAAATCCTGATGCAACCTTGGAAGAACTTGAGAAACCAGGTGTAGATGATGAACCTCAATTTGTAGCCTTGAAGTATGAAGATGCTTATCAGGTGCCATTAATGAGCTTTTAGTCGATCAGCTGCATGTTAAACTGCGTTCAATATTGTTGAAGCTGCATTTCTGTTTCTGGCTGTTGCTTTACATTGATGAATGTACCATATTTCTTTTGCAGTATCAAAATGTTTTTGCACCCCTTATCAAGCTTGAAGCAGACTATGATAAGGTTTGATTACATCTAATTCTGTGGCCCACCCCAAGAAACCCAAACAAATGGATAATAGAAGATGGCGAGTCCTCCACACATTGATCAAACTTTTTTCCCACTTTATGTCTGTAATTTATATCTTGAGATTTTGTTCAGTAATAATTACCTTTTCTAATGTATGCTTTGCTAGAAGTTTCAATTTTCATTTCTGTTTCACAGATGATGAAAGAGTCTCAGAGCAAAGATAACTCCCACAGATTTGATGATGCATCTCGATTAACTCCCACAGAGGTTAGACAAAGTATTCTCTAATGATTTCATTAATTTTTTCAGCATCTTTGTATACTTCTGTTTTTCTTTGTATAGTCGTATTTTGTCTGAAGACAATCTTTGTAAATTTTACTTTCATTTTTTCGTCACTTTGTGAAAGTTAGATTGTGCCCCCCTAGTTTCGAAAGTCTGCGTCCGCCCCTGCATTTAGATGAAACTAAAACCATGATGCTGAGCTGGTCTTTCTGGGTTATCAGTCACTTCAGGATTGAGATGACTCAGACTTCCGCGGGGCAATAGTGGGAGCCTGATCCAGCAATATCACACGAGCGAAAAAAATCCCTATGAAAGGCATAACAACAAATGTATTCAGTATTCAAGGTTCGCAGAATAGTACAATCACGATACTACATATATTTGGTGATTCTGAGGACACATATTTAAGAGCCACCCGAAGGTGGATATTTGTCATAGATATTACTATGGTTCGTCAGCTAGTGGCACACCGTAAGTGACACGATCCCATCTCGAGTCACCCTAGTGGACCCAAACGTGACTGCGCCGATGATGAGTTCAAGCTAGATGCTGGACCCACCACCAAGGCCACATTGACTGTTCTACGACTATTTGAATATTTTATGAAGACAATGTTTTTGTAAAAATTTTGGCAGAGTTTCCCCTGAAAATAGAACAATACCAACCTGAAAATTCCATACAATAATCAATATCAAATATTTGGGAACCACCAATTCCACCAACACCACCAAAACTAAATCAATATGAAACTAAACTTGATTGAAAACACCATGTTTGCATGCATGCATTACAACAATTGAACATCAAACAAAATATTAGACCAAGAGTATTGTGAACATGAGTCCCCAACTAAACATTTAAATGCTACGATATGGTTAAGATCATGCAACCTAATGATGGATAGTCAGACTCTGGACTTCAATAGGCTTTCCAGGTATCTCAAATTCAGCGACCTCCTAATAGGAAAAACATAACAAAATATATGAGCTTGTAACTCAGTGAGTGGATAGTTCACAATAACATATACTTTTTCCATTTATACATTTTTACTGAAAAATTTGCTTTATTATTCTTACAGTTTTTAAGAAATGCTGATAATTTCTTTTATAATTGAAACATGCTAAAATCATAAAATTCATATTCTTTATTCTAAATAATCAACTATAAAAATATGTCAAATATAGACAATCTAGTATCAACATAAATTTGTGTAAAACTGTCATTTCTGTAAGTTAAAATGGTATTTTTGTAACTGAATAAGCTGAATTCTATATGTTGAAATAAACTATTATATGATATTTGAAATTCTGTGAATTTGCAACTGAATATACATAAATGATATACTAAATAATCACACCAAGAAGTACCCAATAAATAGCCTTACTCATGTACAGAGTAATCTTGATGTACAAGGCAAAGCCATTCAAATCTGATAATCTGATCATACGTACGCAGAGCTGTCCCAAAGGCTAACCACCTTAGTACATGGCACAAAGTCTGTGTGTATGAGAGTGGGTCCCAAAGACCTCTGATAATCTGGTCATACACTGTGAAAACACATTCACATCATGCAGAGCATGCAAAATCACTGAATCTGGTCATACACCGTGGAAACACATTCACATCAGTGGAGAGCGAGTAAAATCACCTGGGTAATTTCTGATGGTTTTAAAATAACTTTAAATATGCTGAAATATGTAATATGAATATAACATGCTAGATAAATGATTTCAATGAACTGGATTTAATTTTAAAAGAAAACTGACTATAAAATCCGTTTGATTCTGAAAATAATGTTGTCAAATCAAATATATGTAATAATTAACTTTCTGATATAGTATAAATTTAATAAATATTTATTTCTGAAAAATAAGATTTTCCACTCACAAAATACGAGCTACAATCTAAACTGGCTGATAGACGTTTTCAATCTCCTCATCACCACCTGAAATACGATATGAATAATCAATTTAACAACCACCATAATAAGTAGTCTTAATATTAAAATACAAGCTCTTAGAACTTAATTCCTCCATACTTGAATAAATTCCCCAAATTATTCATTTAATCCATTGGAGCTAATATCACTTTCTAGTCCATTTACTAATGACCAACTCATCAACATAACCTTCAATCCGAGCATATATGTAAATACCCACTTCAATCTAGTGACAACTAGTAATCATAATTCATCCCATTAAATTTCCTCTTCTTCCATAAATGTATACTTCTAAGTAAATATTTCATCATCACAATCATTTTCCACAAATATCCTTACTTAAGAATCAAATTAGAAATTCTAGGGTTTGCCCAAAAATAGAGTTTCTTACCTTAAATGTAAATGGAAGCTAACAATCAAGAAACTTGAACTAAAAATCATGATCTTTTACCTACATTTGCAATTTCGAGCCAAGTTAAAACCCTAGAAAATTGACAATATATAATTCTATATCTCTTGAAAAAATTAAGACAAATCGAACATAAGATTGAGGAAATCGCCACTTACCCTTTTCTTCCCTTTTCCCTTTCATTTTCTTCTTCTTCTTCTTCTTCTTTCTCCTTTTTCCTTCCATTTCTTCCTTTCTTTCCTCTCGGTTCGGTCTCTGCTTGGTCTCTGCGTGAATAGCATAGATGAAAATGGGAAATGGGTTTTAAAATGGTTAAGTCATTAGGCTATTGCAAAGGAAGTCATTTAACTTTTCATGATAATACAAGTAGGTCCTCCACTCCAAAAATAATTAATCTCAATCCTCATATAATATCCATTATGAAATAAGTCCCAAGAAACTTAATTTTCTTCACTTATGTCCCATTTGACTATGACTTTGACAATTCAACCCTTGACTTTGACTAATTAAAATAGGTTTGTATAAGTAAGCATTTTGGTGAAATCAAGCTTGGCAAAATGGAATGTACTGTCTGATAGTCTACGGCGCAGTAGCCAGCCAGCACGAACGCCTCTTTACCCTTTGTAATTCCTCCCAAATGCACATATGTGAAAAATGTAAAATATGGCAAACTAATATAAAGGGATTACTACCAATTGGTTAGCCTCTTTTGCCCCTTTTTAATGTTGGTTTTGTTGACGTTGCTGCAAAGCGGGAACCATATATTTCCCAGATATCAGAATGGCTATGAGAACGACACCAGAGAGCACAATGGAGCCAATAAAGATAATGATGATGATGATAAAACACCATCAGGCCTAAATGAAACTCTAGCCCAAACAAACCTATTTTGAGAATTATTTTTGAATAAACTCTAGCCCTAACAAACATGATCATGCATGTTAACCACGCGCATAGGAATACAGGCACATTGCAAAATGTATGTGACATTGGAAATTGTAGTATTAAAATCCTCACGTCAAGTTCACAAGTTCGGTACTTAACATAGATAGTTGAGCTCGAATTTTAGGGACTATTTGTTGATTATCCTATCTCATGTTTGCTAAGAAACAATTCCCCAATAAACCAAGCTAAGAGTTCATTAAAAACTTTTAGGCTTGCCTATTGTAAAATTATTAAAGCATACACCACCGAAAATTCAAATAAAATAAAAAATATTTTTAGGTTTGCTTAACGAAGAAACTAAACAAAGTCTTGAACCTGACATAAATGAATAAACTGGGACTTTGGGGACTATTTGTTGTCAATTAAAGTTTACATAGAATTAGAAGCAAACATATACCTTTGCGAGCGAACGTTTTCAAAGTCAAACAAACCATGTGCTAGCTCTGGATAAGGTTGGCAAACATTTGTAATATGAAAACATTATAATCAACCTTACGTATAAACGGCGAGCAAATATACTTTCATTGATTTCACCAGATATTTCACATCAGCAAAAGTTGTTTTCAAAGCATACATGAATAAGAATGTAATGCATGACTTCACAACCAATAAATAAAGAATAAGTGGACCAGTGAATTAATAAAACGAAAAAAGCTAATAGATTCAGTTAGATGTTAACCAATCAACGACCAGCATGTGTCATTGACCGAAATGATTTAATTCTCTTCGGGACCTCATTAGAAATTGTTTCGCGCGGATAGTCGCTAACAATAAAAAGGAAATTCAGACGATTGTGTAAGAGACAAACCTCTTGAGACAAAGTCCCAAAAAGTGGTACTTTATTGATGAGAGTTACAATTGGAACTAAACGAAATGCCTCTAAGGGGCGCAAGCACGCAAATACTGAAAGAAGGATAATTAAAGTTAATCTAAGAAATTGAAATTACATATTCTCTATTTGATAGTTTTTGATTCGGGTGCGTTTCTCTACGTCTATCATTTCCTTTTATATTCCTATGATGATTTCTGCGTGATAAACTGCTTGGAAATTGCTACCCATTTTCTTCATGGTGCCTAATTTGTCGTGGAACTGTCATCTCTAACTGCTGCCATTACTCCTCGTTGTTCAACTGCCTTCAAAGAGGTTTCTTAAATCGTGGAATGTGATAATCAGCTAGATAACTATCTCAGTAACTTATATTCTGGATGACCATAATATCTCACATATTAGGATTCTGGGCAACTCGAAAGTTTGAGCGAAAACGAGGTTGTCACGCTGAGCGACAATGAGACACTCCATTCGTCCAAACTCTGGGCGTCATGAGGGCTTGGATGATGATGTTACTGTGTTCGTGGGCTCCTTCTGCACTTACCAATAACCTCATTTGGGCATTTGTCCTGGGCCTCTAATTGGGCTTCACTCCTTGGGCTATCCAATTTTGGCTGTATTTTTAGTGTGTCAACAATTACCCCCCAATATGGTAGATTTAATACCAAGTATTAACTTATGCCATATTTACCTTGTATTTCCTAGGCAATATTTGAAATTCTCGAGAATTTCAAAATCATCATTTCTTTTTTCAGCTTAAAAAAGGTACAATGTTACAATACCTTATAAACCCAAAAGACGCACCATTTCTTCGCACCCCTAAACCACATTCCTGTATTTCGTTCTTCTTCCCCTCTATTTTACTGTTCATCTTCTTGCTTCTCTGCTACATTTCAACCTTAACACAACTACACATTGCACTTAATGGCGTCTTTACAAACTCAATCTGATGATACTTTTAGTTTCGAAGATTTTCGGAATATTCTTACTAGACTGTACGTAAATGTAAATTTCCTCGCACCGGCCAATGCTGACCTCAATGAATTCTGTTTAGGTCTGTCATTCAATAATGCCGAAGCCATTGAACAGGTGGCGGTGGGCTAGTTGTTTCCTTGCACCGATGATCTTCCATTTCTAAACTCTTTGCCATTGAAGCCAATCCGTAATAAAGGTATTCGTACTTGGCCAAAACCTGATCCTACTTTTCGTAGATGACATGCACATATGATGAATCATGATCCCACCAAAGCAATTTTTTGATCGTGCAAAAATTTTGGACTCGTTAGATATTACCCTTTCTCCCCCAACTTATGACCCATTACTTTTCCCAGTCACCCTGCGTTTCTGGTCCTCTGAGTACAATACTTTTATCTTTTCTCTTGGCCCAATGTCTATTACTCTAAGGGATGTTGGAGCCTTAGTAAATCTTCCGCCCTTGGGCGACACTATCTTTCCTGGTATTTTGATTTTCAGTGTTGTCCCTCAATTTGACAAGAAGGTTGCCAAATCTTATTCAAGCATGCAGGGCCTTTATACTGCTTCCATTTTTGAGCCTACCTACGCTGAGCGTGTTGCTTTCCTTCAGGTATGGCTCTGTAAATACATTCTTTGTATCCCTAACCTGAAACCCTCTCTGAGTCATCTGCCTCTGTCGTATGAATTAGCACGTGGCTGACCTTTGAATTTGTGCTCATTCTTTTTGGCTGCCTTTTATAGAGGCATGGCTTCTCTTTAATTCCAATTGAGGAATGGTGCATCCCCTACTGGTAGTGGGCCCCTTCGGCTTGTTCAATTGTGGTTGAGAGCCTATTTTCCACAACTTGGTGCTCCACTGTCTCCTCTTCGAATAGTTAGTATTGTGGCCTATTCATTCATCAGATGAGCCCTGTACATATGTCTAGCAAGGACATTTTTACATTCTTTTATACTTTGAATTCAACACCTTCTTTCTTTCCCTTTTCTCCACATCAAATTCCTTTATACGTATGGCCTCCTTCTACCTTAGCCGAAGTGAGCACTTCTTTACCCGTTTGGGTCAGTTTTTGGTTGGAAGAGAATTGTTCCATGACATTGTCACAGAAACAAATGCTAAAGCAGGGGTTAAGATATGCTCCCCAAATTTTTGCTCGCCAACTTGGTTTTGGCCAGACATTGCATGTCCCTCCTTGTTATTCTAAAAGCTTGACAGAGCGTTTCCATACTATTAGCAAAACTGAAGCGCAAGCCATTGACATTCGTAATAACTGTTTAGCCCCTTTCAGTTCTACCATTATTATACATCCTGTTTTTGAACAGCTTTGGCCATCAGTAAAATGTAGACTGTTTGCAACTGATGTAAATCGCTCCTTCCTTTTACTAGATTGGTCAAACACTTCCCCTGCCTCTCCTATTTTGGCCGCCTCTGTGTCCATTAGGAATCCTTCCTCACCAGTTCGCGTTAAACGTTCTATTCCTCCATCTTCTTCTTCTCCTCCTACCAAGACCACTACAGCCAAAGCCACGCCAGCCTCAACATTCCCCATTTTGCAAGATGATGATGATGATGCCCCTCTCATTCTTAGGAGAAAGGTAACTGAATTTGTTTATTTACAAACATACTTCTTTATGTACTAATGGTTTACCTGAATTCCTCAGAAGAGTTCAGCCTCTCCTTCGAAGGCTCTAGTTTTGGCAGGTCCTGCTTCGTCGCCCTCTGTAGAGGTTGCTTCATTCAAATCAACTGATGAAGAGACTATGTTCAAAGATAAACCCTTAGTCCCAGAATCTTCATTGCAACCAGCAGCAAGGTCACAGCCAGTGGAAAAACCATCTATTTTCTAGGCCGTCGACCCCCCAAATGTTGAACCGAAAGGTAATACATATTCTAATGTTTTACCTTTGCTTGTGCTTCTGGTTTTTATTCGATACTTTCTTGAATTATGTAGAAGCTCCCATGGAGCTGCCCCTTGTGGCAGACTCTTCCCGTCCAGGTAAGGAGAAGTCCCCACAAGTGGTGGAAGCAACTGGTGACATGCCCGAATCTCCCAGGATTGATGATACAGTAACATTTTAACTCACTTTCATTTTCACTTTGCTCGTCATGGTGAAGGTATTTATTATTGGCCTTTTCCTTTGCAGGATGCTAATGACATTGTACATTCTATCCAAGACTTATTCACTTCCTGGGAACAAGTAAAGACACCTCACCCTACTTCAACAAGTCATTCTTCTACTTCATCTTCCGCTCTTTCAGAAGAAAATATGAAATCTCTCAAACAGTCAATATTTGAGTACATGTCTTTCATGGATATGGAAATTGGCCAGGCCAGCGCTGCTAAACAGAATGATAAGTTTGAACTGTTGAGTGGAAAATTGATGCACGCACTTACGCTCCCTTCGCTCAACGTTTCTGCTGATTTTAAGGCGACATTGAGTGTTGTCCACTCTGACATCCTTTCCTTATTAGCCAAGCATGCAGACTTAAAGGCCAGGAGTACTAAATATCTTCGCAGTTCATCTGAAAGAGAATCTTTGCTATTGGAAATTTACAAGTTGAGGGCGAATTAAAAGAAATCTCCTCTGAAGTTATGGTCGAAGACTCTTTGATGATAAGCTTGGCTGCGGAGATGAAGGAGCTTCAGGCGAAGATGAGGGACTGTAGGACGAGGATAGTTGCCAAAAAGCATAATACTTCTCAGGGAATTGAACGAGCCAAATCTTTGGTTGAACAGTACAAAAAACTGGATGTTGATGACGATTTTTTAATCGAACTGGACATTGCTTCTTCTCAGCAGAGCGAGGATTGGGGAAAACTTAGGGAAAAAATACGTTCAGCTTTGGGAGAATTATAATTAAAACATCCAGAGCCTTAACTTTCTTCATGTAATTTTGCGCTAAATGCTGTTGCGAATTTTTTATGTAACAACAGTTTTTTGTCATTAATGAACAACTGTTTTGTTTACTTGCGTATTTATTGACGTTGTCTTTAATCGTCAAACTCCTCAAGCATTTAATTGCTTTATACTAAGATTCATGTACATTTTCTCTTGGTATTCTCATCTCTTTTCCCAAGACTTTGGGCCATTTTAATTTTGGTTATTATACACGAATATGACCGTCCATATTCCGTCCTTTCATCTTCATGATTCTATAAATGCGCATGTATTTCACTCTTATCATTCTCATTTTTATCCTCTTCTTCGAAAACTGATTTGCTACCATCGTTTTGACACTTCAACGGTTGATCCAAAATTTTCATCCAAAATAGAAATGGATCGTTTGATTCACCCATTTTGTCATCGGTCTTGAGTTACCTTTAGTATGGGAGGTATAGGAAATATTCTTTGGCCAGCAAATTTCTTCCCATCATCTCCACGTTCTCCAGAAGGAGTTCAATGATGGAAGGCGATTTGGGGTGATTTTCAGGCCATTTCGCTTGCTGAGAGTGCTTCTCGGTCTCCTTGTCTATTATTGTAGCGATTCAATTAGGAAGGTGATTTTGAGGGTCCTTTTCTTCCTTGTTACTTGTTGAGAGTGCGTTTCAGCCTCTTTACTTACCCTTGCAGCAGTACGATCAGGATGACGATCAAAGCTAGTTCACCCTCTTACTTGGCAATCGACCGAGGAATTAGTTTGTTCTCAATTGTAGCTGTTAGAACATTCGGTATTTTGTATTTCATACTTTGTAATGAATATTTGATAATAATAAAGGACTTTGCTTGAACGTATTTCATTCCTGTGTTATTCATCTACGATCATTTGATACAATTTTGATTATTCTTTTATTTGTTCACTTTTCCATAAGGAATGAACATATCTTTTTAAATCTCACGTGCTTGGTGTCATCCAAATCTTCTAAATGATAGGCTCCATTAGGCAACACACTGTTTACTTTATATGGCCCTTCCCAATTGGGTGACCATTTGCCATATTTCGGATCCTTGCTATCCAAAGGAAGTATTATTTTCCAGACCAACTCGCCCAGACTAAATGCCTTGGCTATAACTTTTTATTGTAAAACTTAGTCATTCTTTGTTTCTGGACCCGTAACCTATCTAGGACGTCCAATTTTAAATCGTCCAATTCCAACAAGTTTTGAATTAGTGACTCAGCATGTTCACCATCATTTCTTTATGTTGCAAACATACTTTAATTGATTGCACGTTGATTTCCATAGGCAAAACGGCCTCCTGTCCATAAGTAAGTTGGAAAGGGGTAACCTTGGTACTTGACCGAGGCGACGTTCTATAAGCCCATAGGACCTTATTTAGACATTCATGCCAATTTCTGGCATTTTCATCTATTATTTTCCTTATGATATTTCTTAGAATCTTATTAGAAGATTCCGCCTGTCCGTTAGATTGAGCGTAATATGGTGTCGAGTTTACTAACTTAACTCCAAATTCGCCCAAAAATTCTTTTAATTGATCTCCATTCAAGGAAGTTCCATGATCTACCATCAAAGTTTGTGGAATTCCAAATTTATAAATAATATGATCATGGATAAACTTTATGACACTCTTTTGAGTGATTTCTTTTAAAGGTATCGCTTCTACCCACTTAGTGAAGAGTCACAACTATGATAAAAGTATGTTGCTTGGACGATGGGGGATAAATTTTCCCTATCAGGTCTATTGCCCAGCCCTTAAATGGCCTAGGTATGATAATGGTTGTCATCTTCCTTGCCGGTGCTCTCTGTATTGGACCATGCTTTTGGCATACTAGACAGCTCTTCATGTATTGAACACACTATTCTCCCATCCTGGGCCAGAAATATCCACTCCTAATAATCAACCATCTCATCATTTGGCCAGCTTGATGAGCTCCACATATCCTTTCATGCACTTCAGCCATGATTATTCTGTCTTCTTACAAACTTACACATTTGAGTAATATACCATCAGAGCGTTTTTTGAATAACTCTTCATCTATCAATGTGTAATTTAGCGAACGAAACATCATTTTTTAATCACTTCCTTTATTAGGTCTTTTAAGGAACCTTTTGATCTATGCCCTCCAATCTATTGTATCTCCATTTTGAATACAATGAATTTCTGTTCTTTTCGTCATTCTTTGGACTACGGGCAATATTACTCCATATTCACCCGAGGCTATCTGAGCCAACTCATTTGCTATGTCATTATATATTCTATTGACATATTGAAGTTCTACTTGGTCGAATTCTTCCAGCAATTCTTGGGCGATTTCATATTGATTTATAACGGAATCACTTTGGCACTTGAAATCACCGATTAGTTGGTGAATTACCAATTGAGAATCGCCCCTAACAATCACATTCCTTACCTCTATATCTATCATTAATTCTAAACCCAAAATTAAGGCTTCATATTCAGTTTGATTATTGGTGCATATTCTATCCAAAGTGAATGCGAACTTGTAACAAATCCTTAAGGGATTTATCGATGTCACTCCTACTTCTGCGCCTTTAGAGGTCTTTGACCCATCAAAGTATAAAATCTAAGGTTTTATTTCGAATGAGTTAATTTCTAGTTCAATTTCCTCAAGCATGTCAAGGCATGGATGATCGGCCAAAAAGTTGGCCAAAGCTTGGTTTTTTATTGCCTTTTGGGGTATGTATTGTATTTCGAACTCTGATAACGCTAAAGTCCAAAGACCAATCCTTTGATGTAAAATAGGGCAAGAGAACATATATTTAATCAAATTTACTTTAGAAATCAAATAGACGGTTACAGACCGTAAATAACCCCTTAATTTTATATGTGTGAAATACAATGCAAGACATAATTTTTCAATGACGGAAGAATTACATTCACATTTTGTTAATAATCTACTCAAGTAGTAAATAGCCCTTTTTTCTCCAAATTGGTCTTTTTGTGCGACCATTCTAGCTATTGATTCTTGTTCGACCGATATATACTTTCATTAGCCGTCATTGGATTGGTGACAACAGCACTGGTGGACTTGATAAATATGTCTTTAGGCTTTCGAAAGCCTTTTGATGCTCTTCCCTCCAAACGAATTCGTCTTGATTTTTCAATTAGAAGTAAAGCGTCTTAAAAAACTTACTTGGCTTAAAAACTTTTGAAATTCCTTTTTATTACTAGGAGGTCTGGCCTCTAGAATGGTCTTCGCTTTATTTTTGTCAAGTTCAATTACCCTTTTGTACACTAGGAAACCAAGAAAATTTTCTGCATTAACACTAAATGCACATTTCAAATGATTAAATTTTAGTTTATAATGCTTTATTCACTCAAATAAACATCTCAACTGTTCAAAATTGTCTTCTTCTTTAATAGATTTGATCATTATATCATCTACATACACTTCAACAAACTTATCTATCATATCGTGAAAACTCAAGTCCATTGCCCTTTGATATGTCGCTCCTGCATTTTTCAAGCCTAAAGGCATAACCACCCATTCAAAGCATCCTAAAGATCCAGGGCATCTAAATGCAGTTTTGTGTATATCATCCTCAACTATATAAATTTGATTATACCCTGAATACCCGTCTATGAAGGAATATATACGTGCCCGACAGTTGAATCTACTAAAGAATCTACTATAGCCATAGGATATTCATCTTTCGGTGTGGCCAAGTTTAGGTTTCTAAAGTCTATGCACACCCTAAGCTTACCATTCTTTTTTAGTATTGGCACAATATTGGACAACCACTCAACGTATCTGGCCATTCTAATAAAGTCTGCTTTTAATAAGTGCTTTATTTCTTTCTTTATCTCGGGAAGTACATTAGGAGCAAAACGTCGAGGGGGTTGTTTATGAGGTTTGAAACTTGGCTTGGTTGGTAATCTATGTTCTAAAAAATTTCTATCTAAATCAGGCATATGTTCATATTCCCAAACAAAATAATCTTTGTATTCGTTTAATAAAGCGATTAATTTATCACTAACCTCTTGATTGAGCATCTGGCTGACGAACGTTGGGCGATCTTCCCCTTCATTGCCAATATTCACTTTGACTAGATGGTCTTATGCTTGAGCATATCCAAGTTTGGTGATCTCCGTTACTTCATCATCCATGTCTCTTACAGGCACTTCTTCTAAACAGTCCACTTTGTTGACTTCTCGACCAATACTTTGTTCCAACTCGAACAATGCCAATCTGTCTCCCAATGCTTTCAAAGCTACTTCTTCTTTTGTCTTGTCTTTACATTCTTTATTGAAAGCCATTAACTTGGCTAGGAAGGCCTGAATATCGATCATTTGCATTTGTTGTTTATAGCTCATTTAAAACTCTTTAATTACTTTCCTACCAATTACTGGCTCCTCTAGGGCCACTATGTTTGGCCTCATTTGACTGAACATATCAGTGAGCTCATCTACTGAAAATGGCTCTTCGGTCTGCGCAATAATTTGAGTTTCTTTTCCATCTTGGACTACTCTTACAGGTCCATAATTTCCCTCGTACATGAATCTTTATACGGAGTTTACTTCTGTGACAAAAGGTCTATGATCTGCCTGAACTACTTCTGCTTCGCCCTTATCATTCCAGAAAATCAAGCATTGATGGAGTGATGAAGGTATGTAGTGACTTCTATGTATCCAATCCCTTCCTAATAACACATTGTAACTGGTAGGACCATCTATCACGAAAAAGACTGTGGTCCTAGTAGTTGTCCCAATAATTATATCCAATAGCATAACCCCTTTAGCTGAAGTTGCTCCTCCATTGAAGCTCATAAGGATGACTTCTGTTGGAATCATATCACTTTCTGCTTTCGCAACTTTCCTCATCATCCTAGATGGGATGGTATTTATAGTTGCTCCATTATCAATGAGTACTTTCACCACAGGTATGCAGTTAACAAGAGCCTTAACATATAATGGCCTCAAGCGTTTGGTCAACTTCATGACTGGCCTTTTAAAAATGACCTTTTCGGCAGCGTCTATTTCCACTTCTTATTTGTCTTTTGTTGAACTATCCTTTTGTGATGAGTCAACGTGCAGTATGTTGTACTGAGCTTCTGCTTCTCAGACTTCCTTTCTATTATATTCCGGAGCTTCATTCTCAATTACCTAACCGGTGGGAGGGGGCAATATTCTCGGAGGTTATCCATACTTTTCAGAGTTAGGTACTCTTTTTTTCCTTTTGGGCATCCCGTACAACACATAATAATCGAAAGAATGCCCAGATGGTTCCCCTAACAAGTCTACCTCACGAACTCCCTCTCGATGTAGTTGTTTCAACAGAGTATTACGCGATACTCATCTCTTTTTTCTTTCTACCTCTAGATCAATTTCTTCTTCGATATCTGTCATACCATCATCCTCTTCATCATTGTAGGCCCCTCCGGAAGTTTAGCCTTCTTCACATTCCAATACACATGCTTCTTCTTCGTTATCCTCTTTGTTCTTGAATTCATTGGCTAGTAAATAATTATTAGCCATGACGGAAGGTAACGTACCAAACTGAATAGTAAGGAATTGATCGGATCTTCTTCATCCCTTCTGTTTCACTCAAATTTCGATCTCCCAGAAGAACTTTCTGGCAAGTCTCCCATCGATTCGCTTATACCAGTCTCTTCACTGTGCCCAAGGACATTTTGGTTGGCCACCTCTAGTATCTTAGGTGCTTTAGGACGTGCCATCCATGTTGTTGCCTCATCATTCGTCCATAATTCCGTTGAAAATGCCATTGTTGGGTTCTAGTCATCTCGTTGAAGGGCGTCACCCTTCCTGTATTATACTGGAATGAATGCCATACATTCAGTTGGCGAAGTTGCAGCCTAAATGTCTTCACATTATTTGTTGGCCTGAACTGCCTCTCAAAAGGTGGTCCTCTATAGAATGACGTACATCGCCCTCTAACTGGCTACGCGTCTGGAATAAAATTAGGGCGATGATAACGATGTCCTATTCCTAAGCTTCCTATCTTTGCACTCACTTCTCCCTTATATCTAGCACATAGGACGTCTTTGTTCTACTTGGGTTCCTTTCCTTTGATGCGTTCGAAGACATTAGTGAATGGCTCAGAGTCCTGTTCTCCGTCATCTATGACCAATTTGAATTTTGACAACTTGTTTTTAAACCCAGTTGTCATCATATTTACTCCAAGTGGTTATGGGAAATGGTTCTCATCCACTGCCATCTTCTTCCTATCCTCGAACGTAATTTGTCCTGATTCGATGACATCCTGTAACACATTACGGAAAACCAAACGGTTGTTAGTCAAATGTGACCATGCATTATGCCACTTACAATATTTTTTACCCTTAACTTGTTCAGGGTTTGACAACTTGTGTTTATCGCTCAACTTTATCTGCTTATCCTTATATAATTTATCAAATATAAGGTCAGCTTTGGTTACATCGAACGAGAACGTTCTAACCTTTCTGCCTTCATCTTTTATAGGCTCATCTTTGCCCGATATTCTATGTTTAGCCATATAGGGTTTAGCCATTATAGGGCAAGCATATGCATCTCCTTGGATTAGTTCGGCCAAACATATTTCATGTTGGTCAAAATATTCATCATTAATGGCATGAACGTCAAAATTTAGGTCTCTATAATAAGTCCCCTTGCTTGAATTTTTCATTTGTTCTTCTTCTCTTATTAATCTTTCATACCTAATCACGTTTGCGCTCAATTAGAACAAATCTGGAAATTCCCTACCGAAGAATTTCTTTTTAGATCGAAGCTTAGACAGTTTTGAGTAATTTTGACAAATTCCTTTTCGGGTAGAGGTAAAAAACACTTACTTCTTGCTATTTTGAACCTTTGAAGGAAACCTTCTGTCCATTCATTTGGCATTTGACGTAGATTCGCCAAATCGCCCAAAGTAACTTCGGATTCAGTTTTGTAAAACTTAGCATGAAACAATTGTTCCAATTGTTACCATGTTTGAACAGAGTTCGTTGGCAAGTTAATAAACCAGGAGAAGGCTACTCCTGTCAATGAACTAGGGAACAACCTCATTTTATGATAATCGGTTATTTCACCACTCTGTAGTATGAATCGCCCTATGTGTTATAGAGTACATACTTCTCCTAAACCAGTGAATAATGAAAATTCTGGCACTTTATACCCTCTAGGTCATGGATATGCTTGATCTACCCAATCAGGATATGGTTTCATATAAGTTGGCCTGATGACAAGACGTACCCCTAGAGCCATCCTGCACTATCTCCATGATTTGATTCCTCAACATGATATTGGGATCATATGGAATTCCTATGTGTTGGTTTATTGGTTGATTCGCTTGAGGCCTAACATTTGATCCTTGGTTGGCAACAAAATTGCCATTGTTTGGGCCATTATTACCATTGAATTGAGTGTTTAAACCATCATTAATACGTGGGGCGTTTTGTCTATGATTCAGGACATTATTCCTTATAATTGAGTTGCCTCCGAGGTTGGTAATCCCATTACCACCATTCGAGTCTGGCATCCCACTACCCCTCTGGTTTGAAGTAGATGGACCAAATGGTGGTTCTAGTCCTTGATTTAAATTCAAACCAGAAGAATTTTGTGGTAAATTATGTCCCACAATTATCCTGGTTTGAAAGTGGTTAGTAATAGGCATAACAGCTGACACATTTGGCCTACCAACTTATTCATTATCTCATTTAGTGTGTTCAGTTGTTTGGTCATATTATCATAATGTTGCATTTCCACTTTGGGTAAATCTTTCCATATTATGAACGTTTCGTAGATTTACTTATTCAACAACATCCTGTGTGAGTTCGCCGAGCAATGCACGCATGGTTCGAGGACTCAACTCTGTCATTGGTTCGTAATGATTGTGACTGCTTTGACTTTGTCCCTCTGTTCCTAGAGAGCTTTGCTACTCCTCATATTGCTCGATTACAGACTGGACTACTCCCTGACTTGTTGGTTCTTTATCCGAATGTTTATGAGGCATAATGCTTCACTTGTTGTATCTTCAATACTAAACACCAATGTCCCACTGGGCGAGCCAAATTGTTTCGTGTGGGTAGTCGCTAACAATTAAAAGGAAATTCAGACGATTGTGTAAGGGACAAACCTCTTGAGACAAAGTCCAAAAAAGGGGTGCTTTATTGATGAGAGTTACAATTGGAACTAAACAAAATGCCTCTGAAGGGCGCAAGCACACGAGTACTGAAAGAAGGATAATTAAAGTTAATCTAAAAAATTGAAATTACAAATTCTCCATTTGAGAGTGTTTGATTCGGGTGTCTTTCTCTATGTCTATCATTTCCTTTTATATTCCTATGATGATTTCTGCGTGATAAACTAATTGGAAACTGCTACCCATTTTCTTCATGGTGCCTAATTTGTCGTGGAACTGTCATCTCTAACTACTGCCATTACTCCTCGTTATTCAACTACCTTCAAAGAGGTCTCTTAAATCGTGAAATGTGATAATCGGCTCGATAACTGTCTCAGTAACTGCTATTCTGGATGACCATAATACCTCACATATTAGGATTCTGGACTACTCGAGGTTTGAGCGAAAACGAGGTTGTTGCGCTGAGCGACAGCGAGGCACTCCATTCGTCCAAACTCTGGGCGTCATGCGGGCTTGGGCGATGATGTTACTGTGTTCGTGGGCTCCTTCTACACTTACCAATAGCCTCATTTGGGCCTTTGTCCTAGGCCTCCAATTGGGCTTCACTCTTTGAGCTATCCAATTTGGGCTGTATTTTTAGTGTGTCGACATAAATCTATAAATAGATATAATTGAGATCATAGAAGGGTATACAAATCAAAATATTCTCTTATTAAATAGTCATTTCTCTTTTTGCACATGTTCAGCATAAAATCATTGAATTTATGAAGAGAAAATCACGACTACATAAGAGATTTGTTATACTCATTTTCGAGATAAACTCATTTGAAATGTTTTCTTTTAATGCTTTTATAAATGGAGATACACAGCTTATCTTAGATTTAAAAATGGTGACAACCAAGATAAACCAAAAAATAAAAAATAAAAAAATGATTTTTATATGAATATTGGAATATAATACGGCCCGTCCTTGTGAATTCAAATTTTCAATTTGTCTTGCTCCCGATCAAGCCAAGTGAATAGTGACACCATGTTCTTTATGCACAGTGTTCAATTGATTGATCTTACATTAAACTAAACAGGACTACTACACTCTACAATTGGATCATTAAATTTATTTATGTTTCAAATGGATCGCTAACTTTAATATAGTTCTATTATGTCACTATGCCTCAATTTGATTACAAATTTTATTTCTCTCTCACTTGTCATTTCTTGAATCGATAAAACTTACTTATTGGCAGTCATGCAATAACATACCCTTTTACGTAATTGTTGCATGACATGCTCACTTATGACTATATCATGTCATAAAAGTGTTAAATGAAAACATGAATTTAACCCTTTAATTTAAAAACATTGTCTTAACTCTTATTTTATCATTCTCGTCTCTACGGTGCTACATACTGATTATGTAGAAGATCAATTGCACTTGTCTAAATGTCAGCTAATTAATTTCGAGTTTGGGGATGATAGGTGTTTGACTAGGACAGGGAGAAGAAATTTGATACAAAAATGAGTTCAATTACTTAAATGAGACAAATTATATTTTAGTGACTGTTGACATACAAAAAGTTAGCCCAAATCGAGTAGCCAAAGGGATAAGATCTGGTTAGCAAGTCTAGGATGAAGGCCCAAATATGACCATTAATGAATGCAGTGGAGGCCCACGAACAAGGTACCATCATCACCCAATCTTACAAGATGCCCAAGATTTGAGCGAGTGAAGTGCCTTAAAATTGCCCAGAGCGAACAAACCTATTCTCTCCCAAACCTTCGAATCACCCAGGATCTTAGCAAACATGAGGTAATATGATTATCCAGAGCAGCTATTATTGAAGTGGTTATTGAGCAACCTTATAACACCCCACGATCCAAGAATCACAGTTGTAGGCGGTTGAACGACGAAAGTAATGGCAATAGTTAGAGACGACAGTTTCACGACAAATCAGCCATCATAAAGAAAGTGAGTAGTTATAGAGCAAACAAACAGTTTTCAAGTAGTTTGTCATGAAGAAATTCTCAATGAAGTATAAAAAGTAGAGAAAACAAAGAGAAGATAGCCCGAATCAAACACTCTCAAACAGAGAATATGTAATTTCAATTTCTTATATTAACTTTAATTATCCCTTTTCAGTACTCGTGTACTTGAGCCCCTTAGAGGCATTCTGTTATTTCCAATTGTAACTTTCATCAATAAAGCACCCCTTTTTGGGAATTTGTTTTAAGAGGTTTGTCCCTTACACAATCGTCCGATCCCTTTTTAATTGTTAGCGACAATCCACGCGAATTAATTTGGCACGCCCAGTGGGATATTGGTGTTTGGTGTTGAAGTTACAAAAAGTGAAGCATTATGTCTCATAAAAATTCTGATAAGGAACCAGCAAGTCAAGGAGTAGTCCAGTCTGTAATTAAGTGATATGAGGAGCAGCAAAACTCTCCACGAACATAGGAACAAAGTCAAGGCAGTCATAGTCATTACGAACCAATGATAGAATTGAGTCTTCCATCCATGCGTACATTGCTTGGAGAATCACATAGGATATCATTAAACATGTAAATCTACGAAATATTCATAATATAGAAAGATTTACCCAAAGTGGGAATGCACATTATGTTAACATGGCCAAACAACTGAATACATTAAATGAAATAATGAACAAGTTAGTAGGCTAGTGTGTTAGCCAGTTATGCCTATTGCAAACCACTTTCAAACCAGGACAATTGTGGAGTATAATTTACCACATAATTCTCCTGGTTTGAACTTAAATTAAGGATTAGAACCACCCTTTGGTCTGTCTACTTCAAACCAGAGGGTAATGGAACGCCAAACTTGAATGGTGGTAATGGGATTACAAACCTGGGGGTATTCCAAATATTAGAGACAATGTCCTGAATAATGGACAGAACGTCCCGCATGTTAATGATGATTTGAATACTTAGTTTAATGGTAATAATGGCCCAAACAATGGCAATTCCGTTGCCAACCAGGACCAAATATTAGGCCTCAAGTAAATCAACTATTAAACCAACTTGTAGGAATTCCATATGATCCCAATGTCATGTTGGGGAATCAAATCATGGAGATAGTACAGGATCAAATGGATCTTAGGGTACGTCCTGTCATTATGCCTACTTACACGAAGCCATATCCTGATTGTGTAGATCAAGCATATCCATGGCCTAGAGGGTACAAGGCGCCAGAATTTTCATTATTAACTGGTTTAGGAGAAGTGTCCACTCTAGAACATATAGGTAGATTCACGCTGCAAAGTGGTAAAGTAACCGACTATCATAAAATGAAGTTGTTCCCTAGTTCATTTACAGGAGTAGCTTTTCCCTGGTTCATCAACTTGCCAGCAAACTCCGTTCAAACATGGCAACAATTAGAATAATTGTTCCATGCTCAGTTTTACAAGACTGAATCTGAAGTTACTTTGGCCGATTTGATGAATCTACGTCAAATGCCAAATGAATGGGCAGAAGGTTTCCTTCAAAGGTTCAAGACAGTAAGAAGTAAATGTTTCGCACCTTTGCCCAAAAAGGAGTTTGTCAAAATCGCTCAAAGTTGTCTAAGCCTTGATTTGAAAAAGAAATTCCAAGACAGGGAATTTCCTGATCTTTTCCAATTGAGCACAAACGTGATTAGGTATGAACGATTAATAAAAGAAGAAGAGAAAATGAAAAATTCTAGGAAGGGGACTTATTATAGAGACCCAAATTTCGATGTTCATACCATTAATGACAAGTATTACGATCAAACCGAAGTATGTTTGGCCGAACGAATCAAAGGAGATGCGTATACTTGTCCTATAATGGCTAAGCCTAGAGCGTCGGGCAAGGACCAGCCTATAAAAGATGAAAACAAAAAGGCTATAACGTTCTTATTCGATGTAGCCAAAGCTGACTTTAGATTTGATAAATTATATAAGGATAAGCTGATAAAGTTGAGTGATAAACATAAGTTGCCAAGCCCTGAACAAATTAAGGGTAAAAAATATTGTAAGTGGCATAATGTATAGTCACATTTGACTAAAACTATTTGGTTTTTTGCCATGTGTTACATGATGCCATTGAATAAGGACGAATTACATTCGAAGATAAAAAAAAGATGACATTGGATAATAAGCCTTTCCCACAGCCACTTGGAGTGAACATGGTGACGACTGATTTCAAAAACAAGTTGCCAAAATTCAAGTTGATCATAGATGACGGAGAAAAGGACCCTGGACCACATCTCAGTGTCTTTGAACGTATCAAAGGGAAGGAGCTTAAAAAGGATGAAGACGTCCTGTGTGCAAGATGTAAAGGAGAAGTGAGTGCAAATACAGAGAAAACAAGGATATGGCAGCATCACCATTGCCCTAATTTTTTCCCAAATGCTTAGCCTGTTAGAGAGCGAGGTGCATCATTCTATAGAGAACCGCCTTTTGAGAGGCAATTTAGGTCAATAAATAATGGAAGAACATTTAGGCCACAAACTCGCCAACCAAATGTATGTCATTCATTTCAATATAATGCAGGAAGGGTGATACCTTTCAACGAGATTACTAGAACCCAACAAAGGCATTTTCAACTGAATTATGAATGAATGATGAGGCAACAACAGGGATTGACGCATCCTAAGGCACCTAAACTACTCGAGGTGACCAATCAAAATGTTCTTGAAGGCAGGGAAGAGACTGGTACAGGCGAATCGATGGAAGAACTACCAGAGAGTTCTTCTGGGATATCGAAGTTTGAGTGAGACAGAAGGGATGAAGAAGATCCATATCAGCCCCTTACAATTCAGTTTGATACGTTACCTCCTGTCATGGCTAATAACTATTTACTAGCCAATGAGTTAAAGAACAAAGAGAAAGAAGAAGAAGAAATGGAGGATAACGAAGAAGAAGCATGTGTGCTGGAATGTGAAGAAGGCCAAACTTCTAGAGGGGTCTACAATGATGAAGAAGATGATAGTATGATGGACATCGAAGAGGAAATTGATCTTGAAGGAGAAAGAAAAAAGAAAGGAGTATCGCGTAATACTCTGTTAAAGCAATTATATCGAGAGGAAGTTCGTGAAGTAGACTTGTTGGGGGAACCATCTGGACGTTCTTTCGATTATTATGTGCTGTATGGGATGCCCAAGAGGAAAAGAAGAGTACCTCGCTCTGAAAAATATGGATCGCCTCCAAGAATGTTACCTCCTCCCACAGGTTGGGTAACTAGAGAAGAAGTTCTGGAGCGTAGTAAAGAGAGAATTCAAGAAGAAGAAGTTCAGTGTTACATTTTTCACGTTGAATTATCATGGGGAAATGATTCAATAGAGGACAAACAGGAAGTGGAAATAGATGTTGCTGAGAAGGTTATATTTAAGAAGCCTGCCATGAAATTGACTAAGCATTTGAGGCCACTGTATGTGATGGCCTTGGTCAATGGTATTCATGTGTCAAAAATACTCATTGACAACGAAGCAACTATAAACACCATCCCATCTAAAATGATGAGAAAGTTTGTAAAGGCAGAAAATATGATTCCAATAGAAATCATCCTCACAAGTTTCAATGGAGGAGCAACTTCGGCTAAAGGAGTTATGCCACTGGACATAACTGTAGGAACAACTACTAGGACCACAGTCTTCTTCGTAATAGATAGTCCTACTAGTTACAGTGTGTTATTAGGAAGGGATTGGATACACGGAAGTCGCTGCATACCTTCATCGCTCCATCAATGCCTGATTTTCTGGAATGACAAGGGTGAAACAGAAGTGGTGTAGGCAAATCGTAGACCTTTTATCACAGAAGCAAACTTAGTAGAAAGGTTCATGTACGAAGGAAATTATGGACCTGTCTGAGTAGTCCAAGATGGAGAAGAAACTCAAATTGTTGCACAGAGTGAAGAGCCGTCTTCATTAGATGCGCATCTACTGAAGACGGCTCACCAAGACTGGATACGCTCAAGTACAAGACCCTCTGATTAAAGTGAATATCGGCAATGAAGGAGAATATCGCCCAACATTCGTCAGCCAGATAACTCATAGAGGGTTTCAGGCCGGGGTCACAAAGAACGTATTTACATAGCTAGAGTTGAAGGAAGGCTACACGCTCAGCATGAGTGGGTTCTGAATGGGAAGCAATATAAAGGCCTTGCATGCTCGAGTAAGATTCAACGACTTTCTTGTCAAACTTTAAGGAAACATTGGAAATCAAAATGCCAGGAAAAATGGTATCGTCCGAAGGCGGAAGGTTTACTAAGGCCCCAATATCCCTTAGAGCAATAGACATTGGGCCAAGAGGGAAAACAAAAGTGTTATACTCGAAAAATCAGAAACTCAGCGCAATTGGAAAAAGCACTGGGTCATAAGTTGGGCAAAAAAAGGTAATTTCTAATAGGTCCAAAATCGTAACACGATCAAAAATTACTTTGGTGGGACCATGATTTCTCATACGTGCATGCCATCTATAAAAACTAGGATCAGTTTTTGGCCAAGTGCGAATAACTTTATCGCGGATTGGCTTCAATGGCAAGAAGTTCAGAAAATGAAGGTCTTTAGTGTAAGGGAATAGTAAACCCACTGCCGCTCGTCCGATAGCTTCGGCATCATTGAATGATGTGCCTAGATAAAATTTATTGAGGTCAGCATTGGATTGTGCAAGGAAATTTGAATTTATATACGGTCTACCAAGGAGGTTTTGGAAGTCCTCAAAACTGAAAGAATCATCAGGATGAGTTTGTGAAGTCGTCATTGGATGCAAAAACAAACGTTGTGAAAGGTTCTTGAGAAGCGTAATGAGGAAGCTTGTCAATGACTAGTGACCTTTATAGAACGCACAATGTAAAGACCTGAATGTAATGGCGTGAGGACATGGCGTGTCTTTTAGGTTTATGGGGGGTTTGTAACATTGCATCTTTTTCAGATTATAGAAGGGTTACAATCAAACGAAAATAATGATTGAAATTCTTGGGAATTTCAAATATTGTCAAGAAATACAAAGAAAGAATATGGAAAAGATTAATAATTAGTATTAATTCTGCCATATTGGAGGGTAATTGTTGACATACAAAAAGTGTAGTCCAAATCGAGTAACCCAAGGGATAAGATCCAGTTAGGAAGTCTAGGATGAAGGTCCAAATAGGTCCATTAATGAATGCAGTGGAGGCCCAAGAACAAGGTACCGTCATCGCCCAAACTTGCAAGACGCCCCAGATCTGAGCAAGTGGAGTGTCTTAAAATCGCCCAGAGCGAACGAGCCTATTCTCGCCCAAACCTTCGAATCACCCAGGATCTTAGCAAACATGAGGTAATATGGTTATCCAGAGCAGCAGTTATTCAAGCGGTTATTGAACAACCTTATCACACCCCACGATCCAAGAATCACAGTTGTAGGCGGTTGAACGACGAAAGTAATGGCAACAGTTAGAGACGACAGTTCCACGACAAATCAGCCATCATGAATAAAGTGATTAGTTATAGAGCAAACAAGCTTTCCAAACAGTTTGTCATGAAGAAATTCTCAAGGAAGTATAAAAAGAAGAGAAGACGAAGAGAAGATAGCCCGAATCAACCACTCTCAAATAGAAAATATGTAATTTCAATTTTTTATATTAACTTTAATTATCAATTTTCAGTACTCATGTGCTTGCGCCCCTTGGAGGCATTCTGTTTATTTTCAATTGTAACTTTCATCAATAAAGTACCCATTTTTGGGACTTTGTCTCAAAAGGTTTGTCCTTTACACAATCGTCTAATCCCTTTTTTAATTGTTAGCGACAATCCGCGCGAAACAGTGACCTAGCTGAGATTTCACTGAAAGTTTAGTGACCGTTGATGATATTTACCCACCTGTTACAAGTGGAACATTAAAATGTGGGAAATAAAATATATGCGTCCCGGTAACTTTTCTTGGCCTTCAGGTCCCATACTTTAATTTTACTGCACATTGATCCTCAATTGGTTGATACTGTCAAATTTTCGTCAAATTGTTTTACACTTTATATGTGATGATTTATTCAAGAGTCATTTTCGTGTAGCCTAGCCGAACTATTTTGTTAAATGACAATTAATAAAGTGAGACATTCCATTTCCCTTTCTAACTTTATTTGAAGAAAACTGAGTGTGAGTTGACTAAAAAAAATTCTCAAATAGCAAAAAAAATGATGGTTTAATCACGAGTACCAATATACAGCAAAGATGAAAATTTGGGTAGTAAAGGCTCGAAAATATTGATTTAGATTTATGTCCTTTATTTGTGGAAGTTAGAGTGTAAGTCCAAATTTTCCTTCAATTGATTTAGATATTTTCTGTTATACTCAGCACATGCCCATATCCTTGGGATTATATAATCTATCTAGGGTAATGCTACATGTACACACACACTTTTACACAATCTTTTACACCTCTCTCACATGGAGGGGGGTCCACAATTATTTTATTATGTGTAGGCCCCCTTCCATGTGAGAGAGATGTAAAAGATTGTGTAAAAAATTGTGTACACTTAGCATTATTCATTTATCTATACCTCTTTCTTTCCTCACTCCAATCTAGCACCATGGATACAGCAAACATGGAAACTCGAGCTAGCACCGCCATGAAGAAAGCCCTTTTGGGCCTCAACTGCATAATACTAGCCATAGGCAACTGTGGCGGTCCTTTAATCATGCGTCTCTACTTCATCCGAGGAGGCAAAAGAATCTGGTTTTCAAGCTGGCTCCAAACCGTTGGCTGGCCAATCATCTTCATCCCTCTCACAATAGCATACATCCACCGCCGCACAACTGGCGGCTCCACCACCAAAACCCAGTTCTTTTCAATGAAACCTCGCTTATTTATTTCCTCAACAGCCATCGGAGTTTTGATCGGGCTCGATGACTACCTCACCGCCTACGGTGTTGCAAAACTACCAGTTTCGACCTCTTCTCTTATTATTTCTACCCAGCTTGCTTTCACTGCAGGATTCGCGTTTCTTCTTGTTAAACAGAAGTTTACGGGGTATTCGATAAACGCTATAGTTTTGTTGACTGTTGGGGCCGTAATTTTGGGTCTTCATACAAGCAGTGATAGACCAGAGGGCGAATCGAATAAGGAGTATCTTTTAGGGTTTTTCATGATACTTGTTGCATCAGCTTTGTATGGACTCATTTTGCCTCTGGTGGAGTTTATGTATTCGAAGGCTAAACAGGCTATTACCTATACGTTAGTATTGGAGATACAGATGGTTATGTGTTTCTTTGCCACTGCCTTTTGTACACTTGGAATGCTCATCAACAATGATTTCCAGGTTTCTTTTTTCTTTCTCTCTCACCCTTCTACGAGCCTAGATCTGTTATTCCAAATATGTTATTCAATCAATGTATTCTTGACATTTCAAATCATCACATCTTCTTAGGGCTGATTAGTGAAGCAAGCCGTTAACTGTCTCAGCTCAACTCACAAACGAGTCAAGTTAGCTTGTACCCGAGGTGAGTCGAGCAACAAAAATCTCGTGCAAGTTACTCACCATCTCGTACAAGTTTGCTCACGAGCCAAACGAGCTAGCTCAATTATGAGCTGGCTCATAATCGATGAGTGAAAAATAAAAAGTTGGGCAAGCTTGAAAATGAGACAGCTCGCACTTGGCTCATTCCATATGCGAGCGCAAGCTGGCTTGCATGGTAGATCGAGTCGAGCCTGCTCGTCTCTCGGTTCATTTAACATTTCTACATGTTATTAACAAATGAAAAGAAGTCAAGCCTATTTTTTGCCACATCAGGAGATTAATATCTTCGTATTTGCTAAGAGTGAGTAATGTATCAGAGGACACTCAATTCGAACACGCATATCTCAATTCTCCTACACTACTTGAGATGTCTTGTCCGGATCTCTCACTTTTTGTTTGGTGTCTCATCACATCAATTTTTATTAATTAATAGAAAGACGATCACACAGAGAAACATATATGTGTATAGCATTAGCATATAGTGTATTCATGTGTTTTGCTTTCGTCTGTGTTGTAAAAAACCGTAGAAATTTTTTTGTACGAAATACACCTCAAGTCATTAAATTTTGATAAAAAGAATGTTTGTTTAATATTTATTTATGCAATTATTTGCATTAAAATGAGAGCGATTATTCCATGAAAAAGTTTTGTTGTCCTTGGTTTAAACTTTCGATTTTTCCTTAAGTTCTCTTTATGGAATCTAATGTCGGACTTGCCAACCAGCAAGTGGAAAAATGTGCACCACAATTTTACTCTGAACTCTAAGCTAATTGTAGAGTAAAATCACAATGAAAGCAGAAAAATCAGAATCACGAAGAATATCCAAAATCCATGATTGATTAGGGTCATAATCAAATCATTGTACCCTTCTATACAAGAAAACGAACCACAAAACCCAACCCATTGAGGCTGATACGTGTGCTTCTCTGGTCCATTGATCTTCAGCTGGATCTACGGTGATGATATCCTGTATATTAAGGCATCTGAGTGGTCTTAATTCAACATCAAAATTTTATCACTAATAAGGTGAGATGTCAAAATTTGAGTAAATAATGTTATCTTTGATCAGGACAGATGCATAACTAGTTATTTGGCAATTGATATTGTCATATTCCTGCAACCTGTGGGATTAGACCAAGTCAACTCTATATTCATGATTTCACATCAATCCTATTTAAAAAAAATCAAACTACACTTACACCATGGATTATACCCTGATTCTATGTGACTATATTTCTATTTGTAATTTTGATCACAACCATTACATCACTACCCAAATTTCTTCCCACATATAGGGGATGTCCAAAAAGTTGTCAATCAAAATGTACATCTAGCATTATTCATTTAAAAATGTGTTTAATATTAAAATAAAAAAATTTAAGCCGGCTTAGCCATGAATGTGGGACATTGCCGGACCTTCGTCCATAAATTAATAAAATTTTATTATTATTTGAATGGCTCTTAATTTACTCGGTCTCAATCTTTGTTTTCTTTCAGATTAATCTCCTCAAAATTCCCTAATATATCCCTTCTACTGAAATTTCATATAAAAATGTGTTCAGTTAGTGTCCATTCTTACCTAACACCAATAATGACAACTAACTTTACCTATAAACTCATGAATATTACAGTTGATTTTCTACAAGCAAGATAATTTTAATGTGCACCATGTTGAATAAAGAAATATTAATGAAATGAGCAAGAAAAGACGTAACTTTTCTATACGAGCCTAGAAAGAGCGAGGCTAAGAATAAACTCGGGAGCTCGCAGATAAGAGGACGAGCTGTCTTCCATGCATAAATCGTAAGTAACATGCATAGGTAAATAATTAAAGCAAATCCAATGAATATAAGATATGCAATCTAATAAATAAAACGTGAATGCACAACCACTTAGAAACCTACCATTAAAAGGTGGTCACCTGCCCTTTATAGAAAAGACCCAATTGCCCCTGAGATCCCTAAGGAAATCTATAAATAGTCCCTCCTAAAAGAGGAAATGCTAGAAGATATGGAGTTTGTACTTCCCACGTGCCTTTTGTTGCATAATTTTCATTTATCATCATTGAATCTGCCAATGGGTCGAATTTGAGAACCCTCTATGAAGAACTTATTAGAACTTAACCTGACTATTTTAGTTTGTCTCCCAGAGTTCTTCATAGTCAATTTGTCTAATTTTTACAACACTTAGCTCGGGAAATCTTTATTTTTCTACTGAGGTCTTGCGTGGAAAATTGACTAAGCCCATATTTGGTATGGATTAGATCATATTTTTAGTAGATTTTGATAACAGTTGAAGAGATGTGTCAATGAAATGTTGTGAGTTTGATAGACTCCCATCCAGCTCACTCATTCTAGAAGGGAATAGAAGAATTTACCTGCAAGTGGGGGGAGGAAAAACTGAATTCTGTTAGAAAATAGATCTATAAATAAGGGTAGGAGTTAGGGGATAGGCATGCAAATATTGAGTATTGGTTTATCCAATTGGGAGACTACCAGCTTCTCGAATTGCTGGAATTTATCCTTCATTTTCATTGTAATTTCGTCATTAATTCAATATCAATTCTCAGTTGTTATTTTCATATAATCAAGTTCCTATCAATTGGTATCAGAGCATCGATCCGAGGGCAATGGCAAGAGGTTATGGATTGGATTCGGTAGGTAGACTAGACATAGAAATATTCTACGATGGCGATCCAGATTGGTGGCTGGAGAAAGCAAATGAAATTTTCGCAAGGAACCAATTGTCAGAGAGGGAAAAAGTGGAAGCAGCTACGGCATGTTGGTTGGGTGAAGCTTGGGATTGGTTTCAGAAGGTCGATCGAGAACAACCTGTGCAAACTTGGAGAGAATTGAAAGGCTTAATGATCGACAGATTTCAACCATCTCAGGAGGGACATCAGCTAGAGGTACAGGAAGATCTGAAATCAGAAATAGATAAGGTGATGTCTCACATGATGGAGAAGTTCGATTCCATGATAGAAAAAGTGCGACGAGCAGCGGTGGGAAAAGGTCCAGCAATGGCATCGCCTGAAACTATCTTCAATTCTGGAAATTGGCTGGAATCAGAAGAAATTGGGGCAATTTCTGAAAGCCATAAACTGGACAGATTTGAAATTGTATCAGCACCATTACCGACGACTTCAGATGGAGTGTTGGAGGGAAATTTTACCAATTGTGAAACTCCACCCAAGATGGAGGAAGTTGGCGCATGTAATGGTAGCTCGAACCTCCAAGATAAACCACGGAATGCTGAGCTTGCAGGCCCAACACTCTTCGATCCTGGAATAAGCAACGAAGAGTGGAAGACGACTGAGAGCTTCCTCACTCGAACTGTGACTGTGGCAGAGAAACCATCCAAAGCAGCACCTCCTTTCAAGTGGCTGACGGACGCCGATCCGCAGTCGAAGAAGGAAAAGGAGCTGCGTGACCTCTGTGTTGAGCTCTCCAGTGGTAAAGAAATTCTAGCGCCGAAACGTTCGGAATGGGAAAGCTTAGACACAGCCGTGAAAGAATGCCTGTGTCAATTGCAGGTTTCTCCAGAACCATTGCCGGAGGTAGAGAAGGGATTGGAGCATGCCGTAGAAGGTGTCTCGGTGATTGGGCTGGATCAGGAGATGAAGGAAGGGAAAGCAAACTTAGTTAAGGGGCTGGCAGAAACGGCTGAAATACATATGAACAAACAATTGGGCTTGGTTTCGAAGTTGGCCCAAACAATTGAGGATAATTTTTCTATGGCCCAGATTTGTGGGACTGTACCTGGCCCATTAAAAGATAAGCCCATATTAACACCAACCCTAGCCAATCTTCCTCTTCCCTTCCAGTCACGTTACAACCCATCGACATCCCCAAATTCAATTAGCTGGTCTCACAACTCCGAAATTTGGTGCACGGAGGCGACTGGTTATGGAGTCTTAAGGGACACTATATTAGTGGGAGAGAACTCACCGGAGCACACCTTTGCTTATGAAATTCTGCCTAAGTCGGATGAGGAGGCTGCAGGTGTAGAAAACAGAAAACTGATGATGGAAAAAATGGGACAAACAGGGGCAACCTCAGTGATGGAAGGAGAGAGTAAAGAAACGAAGGCAGGTATAGGAGGCCCATGGCGACTAGGGTATCAGAATCGGATGTTGGTGATGCCAATTTTTGAAGGGGAAAAACCGGAGAGTTGGATCTTCAAGGCCAAATGCTCCTTCAACGGGAATCAAGTAGGGAAAAAAGAGAAATTAGAAGTGACGGCGAACTACCTGGAAGGTGTGGCTGCTGGTTATCAGAGAAGAACCGTGGAGCTGAAAATCTCTTTGGTTGGGCTGAATGAGAAGTGGAACAAAGAGAATTTACTGGCTTTAGTGGGCTTGGACTATAGTAGAGAAGTGACCCAACATGGGGACTACAAGAATACAATTAATCAAACCCTAGATGAAATGGGCCTAAATAAAGTACAGATATATGGCCCAACTACTTATTACATCCCTGAAGCCCGTCAGGTCATTCTAATTTCAAGCTTCAGTGATAAGAATCCACAGCAAGCAGAGAGAAGATTATACCATCGGTGGAAGGAGAAGAATACAATCCAGCGTCACAATGAAGATGAACCCAGTTTCTTCTCCATAGAAATAAGGGGTTGCCAAACCACTGAAGTCTCCTGGGAATCTGTAGCAGCCCTTAAACATCAATTCCTTGATTTCAACCTGGAGGACAAGGTTTATTTGAAGAAATTCAGAAAGATGTGGCAGCACTAACACTTCCCACGGCAGTAATGAACAAAAATCTGGAAGGAGAGGGGTCTGGAAGCATCTTGAAGGAAATTATTCGTCGTCTCAGTGGACCCACGAGTGCTAGACGAACACAGGATTGTGGGAAGTGGACCGAAATACCTGACAAAGCAAGCTATGGAGGAGAAACAACTATCATCGGTCAGACTAAGGAGGGAATTAACCCGAAATTGGAAATTAGAACCTCATTTCAAACCGGTGATCAGTTCAGAACTCCTCTGCTTCGTAGTCATCCCACACAAGAAGCACCTCTACTAAGCGATGCGGAGGAGATTAACGGTGTACAATTATTCTTTGAGTTAAAACCACACACCTGGGCTGAAGTCTGTCCATTACGGCCTAATGGATTGGGCTTTATTTTGGAGGTGGCCCAATTGGTAAATGGGAACTTATTAAAGACAGCCCAGGGAGAAGCAGGCCCAATTCACAATGCAGGCTAAGGAATTTGCGGCTGCACAGTATGCCAATGAATGTTTATTGGCGGAAAATGCGAGGAACGGGAGTAGCTCAACGAGAAATTTCAACGAGGGGACGGACTCCATGGCGAAAGTAACAATGCTCGATCTTCACCTTGAGGACAAGGTGATTTTGGAAAACCCGGGTATTGATAGACTCCCATCCACCTCACTCATTCTAGAAGGGAATAGAAGAATTTACACCTTAAGTGGGAGGAAAAAGCTGAATACATTAGAAAATAGATCTATAAATAAGGGTAGGAGTTAGGGGATAGGCATGCAAATATTGAGTATTGGTTTATCCAATTGGGAGACTACCAGCTTCTCGAATTGCTGGAATTTATCCTTCATTTTCATTGTAATTTCGTCATTAATTCAATATCAATTCTCAGTTGTTATTTTCATATAATCAGGTTCCTATCAGAGTTCCATAAAATTTGTGGTTAAAATTAATTTTTTACTTTGACTTAGGTTAAATTCTGGATTTTAAGCTCTACCAAATAGGGGCTAAGTATCATAGTTTTTTACAAACTTGGCTTAGGCTATTAAAGAGAAGGCTTTGTACCGCTGAAGAGTGAGCTTTTGTTTAAGTATTATAGCACTTACAACCTTAGATCGTGCTACTAAAAATTTGGCTTTGTACCATTGAAGAATAGGCTTTTGTCTAAGTGTTACAGCACTTACAACATTAGATCATGCCCATCAAGAGCAAGTTTTGTGCCCTTGAAAAGCAGGCTTTTGTCTAAGTATTGCAGCACTTACAACCTTAGATCGTGCTGTTGAAGATCAAGCTTCATGCCGCTGAATAGCAGACTTTTGTCTAAGTGTTTCCACATTTACAACCTTATATCGTACTGCTAAAGAGTAGGCTTAGTGTCGCTAAAGCGATGGCTTTGTTCGAATATTTTTCTTCAAATATTGCTTTACTTCGACACCTATTTTATTGAGGTGGGCTTATGCTAAGATATTTGACAATACATTTTCCTAGAACCTTTACTTTTACTGATATTAATTTTTGAAATATTTTATGTTCCAAGGGTATATGACAGGTGTGCCTTAGATATCTTTCAGCTCATAAGTTCCCTTTGATAGAATACTTATTATTTTGTTAGGTTTCTCCCAATTAGTGACTAGGGATTCGGTCAAGTTCTCTTGCGACGAGAAAGACCTTCCCAAGTACGAGGTCATTGACCTTAAATTCTCTTTCGCGTACTTTTCGGTTATAGTACATGGCACTTCTCTGTTCGTATACTGGAGTTTAGCTCGACTTTTTTCATTTTTTGGTTAACTGGCATCCTCTTTTGTTGTTTTGGCTAAGCATAGGGGTCGATGTTGAGCCTGTGGCCAACCCTTTGGAGTGATTCCCTCCATAGCATTTTTGACTCCAAGTGAACACGTCTGGGTTTGGGTGAATGAACTCCGAGCTGACTTGGATTTTATCTAGCTCTTTCACTATTCGGCTTATTTATTATATATTCTTACCATGGGATCTAGTGGGCTAAAGTCAGAATCTGCCATGTAGACCTCATTAGCGTATATGCAAGAGGTGGTAAAGCGTCGTCTACTAATGGGGAGGTGGTGCCTGCATTGGGGATTTTTTAGTCATCTCCCAAGCTTAGCAATAAATTCTCAAAGTTGACCCTGCCTAATTAGGACTTTCACCTGCTCTTTGAGGTACCGAAATTCTTTGGTGTTTGAACCTGTCAACCTATGATATCGGCATTATTTACTTTGGTTGGGACCCATTAAGGTCTTTCTTAAGGGAAGAGGTCTATGGAAGACCTCTTTGTCCTCCACTCACATAAAGACCCCTTTTAATGTTGTATTTAGTAGATGGTACTCTTGGAATCTTTCTGGATATGTGTGAGGTCTCTTAACTTCCCTTCTTTCCTTCCCTCTTTCTAGCATGCGTCTTTTGTAGAACCTCCTTTTCTTTTATCAAGCTACAGTGTTGAGCTCCTCTATTGCTTCTTCTTGTTTTGAGGTAGCCTCTTTGCTCCCAAAACATTTCAGCTTGGCTCAAGAATGTATGGTAGGTTCTAGGTCCATCTTCTACATGGACCACCAATATCTTGTATTGGTCTTTAGCCCTAACAAAGTAGCATTGAGGATACCATCATCTAAAATCTTTTCCACTTGTATAATTTGCTTGTTGAACTTGTTGAGGTAATTTTTTAATGACTCACTCCGTCCTTGTTTTATGATCATCAATCGTTCTTTGGATGTGGTCCTAGCCTTGGAGCCCATGAATTGAGCTAAGAATGTTGTAGCCAGGTTGGTCAAAGTCTGACTAACCTCTATGGCAGCTTTATGAACCACCACTGGGCTTTATTTCATAAAACTGAAGGGAAAGATCTACACATAATAGCATTGTTGGCTTCTCTAAGCTCCATCCATGATGTATATTTGTAGAGGTGACTGACGGGACCTCCTTCTCCTTCTTATTCGGTGAGTTAAGGCATCTTTAGCTTATTTGGAAGATATTCAGCCAATATGTCCTCAATAAAGGAAAAATGGTGACTGGTGAAGTACTTCTCCAACACTTTTTTGTGCCTAGTTTTTAGGTCAACTATACACTTCCTTAAGTGACTTAGTCATGCTTATCATCCATTTCTTTATTGGGCTTGATTTGAATGGGGCTAGGTTATTCACTTTTTGGAGGAAGTGAACGTTGTGTATCTTGCGTATCAAAAACATTCCCAGCTCGTCTAGAGGTTTATTCTTCTCAAGGAGAAGACTCCGTCGAATATGAAGCTGTTAATTTTTTCCCATACAAAGGATTACACCTCAGTATCGTGACGCCAGTCAAGACTTGGACCGACTTGGGTAAGGATTCATTTTGCTTAAGGTGGAGGACTCTTTTGAACGGAATATCGTCTATTTCTTTCCCATACATGAGATTCCATCTTTGTATCGGCCACTGGGACAATAATGGTCTGCTTTTGCTCTATTCTTTATATAGCAATTGTGAAGCATTTGATGACCTCTCTTATGGAAGAAAGTTGGGGATGTCCAACCGCAGTAAAATCGTTATACCCTTGGAAATTTTTGGGAAAACTCGTATCACTAGGATAGGTAAATGGATGGCTTTTTGATGCCGATCTATGCTCATGGCTCTATTTAGATGAGTTAATTCGATTTTTTAGGAAATTTTAAGAGATGTGGGTTGTACTCGTGATGGGCCTCTTTCTAGAAGCAAACAATTACCGTTCCAAAATGACATGATCAATTTTGATCAACTTAATTGATAAATTGAACGAGGTAATTCACTGCAACAGGAACAAGAAAGTGATTTGTATTTATTAGTGTGTTTTTAGAGTGTACTAGAGAGAGTACATTGACTTCGGCCCCTTGAAGGATACCATTTGTCCCTATTTATAGGCTTCTAATCAAGCAACTTGGCCGTCCAACATTATATCAGCTGTAGTATCAATCTAAAAGTACGTGTCACTGCCCAAATTTAAGGATATTGATTGGTTGTTGAGATCGGCCAAATAGGTCATCATGGGTAAAGCTAACCTACCATGAGTCGAGTTGAGCCGTAGGTTAAGTTCATGGAGTAGAGCTCACATGTCATGGGTCAAGCTCATAGGGTAAATCTAACCTATCATAGGTTGAGCTCAAGGATAGTGTTGACCTGTCATGGGTCGAGTTGACTTGGTGATCTCACAATCCTCTTCTTTGAAGTGACTATTAAATCTTTAAATGCTCTCCTTCTTAAATTAAGGTAAGTCCGAGCTAGTATTGTGAATTATGACACAAACACCTATCATTTATTAAAAATACCCAATTACCTCTAAGGCCTTTAAGGGAATATATAAATAATCCCGACTAAAAGAAGAAAGGTGTGCAAATTCAAATATCTCCCTCTCAAATAGTTATTTATGCTCTTTTTCTTGCTCTTGCTCCTTGCTAAGCATCAAGCATTGAGAGTTTATGAGGAGAAAATCATAAGTGGGACACATTTGTTAATTATAATTTTGTGGTCAACACACTACATCTTATGTTTGAATTGTTAATTAACACTTGCAACTACATATTTGTAGGCAATCTCAAAGGAGGCTAAAGTGTATAAACTTGGAGAAGGCAAATACTATTTGGTATTGGTTTGGAATGCAATTGTTTGGCAGTGTTTCTTCTTGGGTTCAATTGGAGTCATTTTCTACTCTTCATCTCTTTTATCGGGCATTGTCTTAACATTTCTACTGCCTGTCACAGAAGTATTAGCAGTAATTTTCTATCATGAAAAGTTTCAAGCAGAAAAGGGAGTTTCTCTTTTCCTCTCACTTTGGGGTTTTATTTCCTATTTCTATGGTGAGATGAAACATAGCACCAACAACAAGAATGTTAAGCATGATTCAAGCCAAACTGAGTTGACTACAACCGTTTTTCCTTGATCACTTCTATACGTTGGCAATGCCAATAGCTATATATTTTTCTTTTTCTTTTTCCTTTTTTTTTGTGTGTATTTTTTTTCTATCATGATAAAATTTCGCACAGTAATTTATATTATTGATTTATCTTGTCTAAAAACTCAGCCACTATTTGATGGGGATTAAAATCAAATTTTTAGTAAATTTTGATAGAAGTTGATGAAATGTGTGGTTGAAAAGTTGTGGGATCCATAAGATATATAATTATAGTTAATTGTTAATTTTGACTTAGATTAAAATTTTAATTTTTACGCATCAAGGACTTGGTATAGTAGAGAGAATGTATTTAGTTATCATACTTTGTATCTAATATGTCCCATTACATACAAACATAGCCAAGACAAGTTTTGATTCCACCCGTCAAATGAGATGCATGAAAACTATTACTACATTCTGTTACCAATATAACAAGTGACTTCATATTTCTCATTGATAAAGAAATCAAATATGGATATGAAAATTATAGTCCGGGGTAAATTTCCATCCAAAGATTACGAGATTTTACATGGGCTACATGAAGGAAGCATTTTTACCTCATCAATTTATCAGATACATGTCATAGTTTGCAAGAACACAAGATTCCATTCCACCATCTTCCTATAAGCCAAAAAGATAGAAGTCAATTTGATAGAAAAACATAATAGGATTATCGATCAAAACAATAATCAAATCCTTAATTCTCAATAATAACCATAGATCTTACTCCATGTTGAAATTCGAAAAAATAACAAAACATAAAAACATACCTTGATCCATGATAATCTGATTCTTTTCCTGGATAGGTTAGGATCTTCCAAATGATTGGTGATCTTCCCTTAGTTTTTGCTCTCTATTGATGGGGATGTAGAGAAACTTGAAGAACACCAACAAATGGAGACCATAACCATATAAAATAATAGTAGTAACTCAATAGTCACTATCTTTCAGTTGCTTCAAATTGGCCCCTCATCGATTTAAAACAACACTCCGGTCTCTACACTATAATTCCATGAATTCTAATACCCATTAGTTACAATACATCTTTATCGGATCACTTTACTTGACTAATATCCTTTAAACAATAGTACCACACATTTCAATGTACAACGTGTAGCCTCATATATGTTGAAATTATCCAACAATCTCCCACTGGGCCATACGTGTGACCTTACAAATGTGCACAACCTTATGAGCTTAAAATTTTGCTATTATTATTATAGGTATTACCAAGCAATCTCATCTATTAGTCATATTGATATAGGATCAAAGTGATTTTCGTCACATTTAACGTGACTAAATCCATCAATGGTCACATACACCCATACAACCAAATGACAGATCAATCGTGGGAGTATAGCATGTAAATTACATGTTATGTGATCCAAACATGTCTATTTCCAACTGGTCCAACATTATTTCTTAAGTGAGATCAATACTGCACAAAATTACATAGTAAAATGAACTGAATACCTTATTTCTGTACGAAATAATATCCAAATACACAAATGTGTTCAAACCATAAAGTAAGGAAAATACAAACTCCCACTAAAACTTGATATCCTCATGATATACAACACCCATATGAGCAATGTGCTCATGAAAGATCTTGGGTGTCAATCCCTTAGTAAGTGGATACGCAATAATGGAGTTTGTCCCAATATGCTCTATGGAAATCACAACCAGGAACTTGATGTCAATGTGTTTGACTTAGATGAACTCCTGTTATTATTGGAATATAGAACTGCTGAGTTGTTGTCACAATATAACTTTAGTGGTCTTTCTATGCCATTCAGAATGCGCAGCCCAATGACAAAATTTGGCAACTATATTCCATGATTAGATGTCTCATAGCATGCTACAAATTCTGTTGCCATGGTAGAAGAAGCTATGAGTATCTGTTTGACACTTTTCCAAGAAATAACTCCTTCATCTAATAGATAAATATAGCCTGATGTAGATCTCCTACTATCTGGCATCTAGCAAAATCAGAATCGGAGTATCCTACGATCTCCAACTGATCCGATCTGATATAGATGAGCATGTAATCCCTTGTTCTCTTCAAATACCTCATAACCCTTTTCACTGCTTTCCAATGATCCATTCCAGGGTTGCTTAAATATCTGCCTAACATTTCAACAATGAATGCTATGTCTGGACGTGTACAAACTTGAGCATACATAAGACTCACAATAGCTGATACATAAGGAATCTTCTGCATTTCCTTAACTTCAAGGTTATTTTGCAGGCATTGTTCGAGACTAAATTTGTCTCCCTTAGCGACAAGGGTGTCACCTGATTTACAGTCTTGCATGCCAAACCTCTTAAGTACTTTATCGATATAGCTCTTTTGTGACAATCCAAGAATACCTCGAGAGCGATTTTGATGTACCTGAATCCCTAATATAAAATAGGCATCACCAAGATCTTTCATCTCAAAACTCTTTGATAAAAATCTCTTGGTTTCGTGTAACATGCCTATATCATTGGTGGCAATCAGTATGTCATCAACATACAAAACCAGGAAAATATGCTTACTCCCATTAAACTTGTGATATACACAATCATCAACATCATTTGTCTCAAAACCAAACGAGATAATTACTTGATGAAATTTGTAGTACCATTGACGGGAAGCTTGCTTAAGCCCATAGATGGATTTCTTTAATTTGAAAACCATATTTTTCGGGTCTCCTGACACAAAGTTTTCTGGTTGCACCATGTAGATCGTCTTATCAATGTCGCCATTGAGAAACACCGTATTAACATCCATCTGATATAACTCAATGTCAAAGTGCGCAAGAAGTGCCATAATTATCTTGAAAGAGTCTTTCGTTGAAACTAGAGAGAAAGTCTCTTTGAAGTCAATACCTTCCTTTTAGGTAAAGCCTTTAACTACAAGACGAGTTTTATATCTTTCCACATTACTTTTCGATTCCCTCTTGATTTTGAAAATCCATTTGCAACCAATGGGTTTCGTACCTTCTGGTAACGTGATAAGATCTCAAACTTTATTGTCTTGCATAGACTTATACTCTTCATTCATGACATCAATCCACTTTTGAGAGTTAGAACCCTGCATGGCCTGACGGAAGGTGATTGGATCATCTTCCATCAATCCATTATTTTCCTCATGTTTTGGAGAAATACTATAAAATCATCCGAAATAACATTTTTCCTTTCTCTCGTGGATCTCATTAAAGGTATTAGTTCTTGAGGTTGTTGAGTTTGTACATCAGGAATAATTACTTCATTTTGGATGGGAGATTCAACATTATCTTGTTGAGGTTCTGGATATACTTTTTGATCAATAATAGGTATAAAAACCTGTACATTGTCAAAAGCAATAGTAGGAATCGAAACCGATCCTTCCTCAACTTCTTTCTCAAAGTCAATGTCTCTAACCTTATTTCTCCCCCCAAACTCAACATCCTCAAAAAATGTTGCAGTTCCAGTTTCAAAAATTGACTTAAGAGTGGGATTATAAAATTTATAGCCCCTTGATCGCTCAGAATAACCAATAAAGTAGCTGCTCACTGTTTTAGAGTCCAATTTCTTTTCATGTGGCCTATAAAGCCCAGCCTCAGCTGGACATCCCCCAATGTGAAAATGCTTTAGACTAGGTTTTCTACCTGTCCAAAGCTCATAAGGTGTTTTGGCAGCAGCGTTAGTTGGTACTCTGTTCAGAATATAAGCTGCAGTCTTTAATACTTTTCCCAAGAGTGATTTTGGTAAAGTGGAATGACAGATCATACTTCTTACCATATCCTTAAGAGTCCCGTTTCGTCTCTCAACTACGCCATTCATGCTAGGCGATCCTAGCATGGTGTATTGTGGGACGATTTCACATTCCTCTAGGTATTTAGCAAATGGTCCTGGACATTGTTTATGTGAACTGTCATTTCTGCCGTAGTACTCACTACCACGGTTAGACCTGACGCTTTTTATCCTTTAGTCAAGTTGATTCTCAACCTCAGTTTTAAACCCAGTGACTCAGACTTTTCATGAATAAGATATATGTATCCATAACGTGAGTAATCGTCTATGACTGATATAAAATATTGTTGACCATTCCAAGAAGTCGTAGGGAATGGTCCACAAATATCTGTGTGTATCAATTCTAAGATATCCAAAGTTCTGTTTGCACCTAATCTCTTAGTTTTGGTATGTTTTCCCTTGATACATTCAATACATACATCAATATCTATGAAGTCAAGGGAATCCAAAATACCATCTGACACAAGTCGTTCAACTCTAGTTTTAGAGATGTGACCTAAGCGCTTGTGCCATAATTTTGCTGAATTTTCATTATTTAATTTGCGTTTAGTACCACGTGATTCCACATGCAAGGTTTCATGATATGATGAACAGTATCAAGCAAATATAGTTATCATATGCAGATAATAAACTAGAACCAATAATATTGGATTTTAAAGAAAGACTAAACTGATTGTTTCGAAATGAACAATAATAACCAAATTTGTCTAACAAAGAAACAGAAACCAAATTCCTTCTAAAAGACGGCACAACAAAAGTATCTTTCAAATCCAAATAATGACCAGTTTTCAACAATAACCGAAAAGTGCCTATTACATCAACTTCCACCGACTTGCCATCACTCACGTAGATGTGTCTTTCACCATAATTTGGCTTTCAGTAGCTCAGATAGCCCTGCATAGAATACTTATGTAAGTAGCAGCACTAGAATCTAACCACCAAGTATTTCTAGGTACTGAAACTAAATTAACCTCAGAACGGACCAAAGTAAGATTTGTACCTTTATTTGCACGCCGGCGTGGTATTTGGTACAATTCTTCTTCAAATGTCCAGTTTTATTGCAAAAGAAATAAGTCCCTTTGTCCTCTTGCCTTTTTTGTAGTACTGAACCCTTAGGAGCAACTTCATATTCTTTCTTTCTTTTCTTACCCTTATCTTTAGAAGTGCTTGCCAAATGAACATTTTCAGTTTTGTCTTACTTCAACCTTTCTTCCTCTTGCACACAATATGAAATGAGCTCATTTAGAGACCATTTCTCCTTCGGCAGTTATAACTGGCCTTAAATTGACTAAATTGTACAGGAAGCGAGATCAATACCAAATGTACGAGCAAGTCATCAGACAGCTCGAACTTTAGTGCCTTAAGTTTGGAAGCAATGTAAAACATCTCCATGATGTACTCCCTTATATTTCCTTTGACTTTATACCTTATTGAAATCAAGCGTTGCAGAAGCGTGCTTGTTTCAGCCTTATTGTTTTTCGCAAAACGTTTCTTAATTTCAATAAGGAAATCTTTGGCATTAGTCATTTCTTCATATACAGCGCCTCTAAAGGCTTCCGGAATGCTGCGCTTAATGATCATTAGACTCATGCGATTTGAGCGATCCCACTTCTCATAGTTCCTCTTTTCATCACATGAACTTACGTCTGTAAGAGGAGTGGGTTGCTCAATCCGAAGTGCAAGATCTAGATCCATGCAGCCAAGAATAATCAAAACGTTCTCTTTCCAATCCTTGAAGTTTGTCCTATTGAGCATGGGAATAGAATTCACATTTGCAGATATGGTAGTAGCAGATGAATTAGCTGTAGAGAGAAGAGGATGAATTGTACTCATATTAATATTAAGATTCAATAATTAATAAATTCAAATAATGGTAAGTCCCATCTCAAGATACCTAGCACATCATTAATATCAAGTCTTTGGACAGTAATATTAATTGTAAGTGGTACTCTTGGTGTAGTGATCAAATATTGACAATAACTCTTGTCAAATAATAAACTCATCTTTGGATTGATTTATTATTCACATGGAAACCTTATAATTATCACACGTTTGCCACCACAAGTGTGCATACAATTTGGTCAAATATTAACCTTCCTTTGGGCCGGTTAATATCTGCATGAACTAGCATACACACGAAGTCCTTAGTTTCGATAAAGCGTATTAATTAATGTATAACATGTGTGGGAGAATTGAGAGAAGGGGCATCATAGATACTCCTTTTGAGTGAAATGTGTAGACGGTTTTAAATGGAACGGAGACCTAGGAGGGGCAACCAAACCAAGTGTTTGCGTAACTTTTATCGTTCGTTCTCTGAGCAGCTCGTTAAATCTTTCTACTAAATTTCTTGCCTAGGATAACAATGTTAAAATTGTAGATCGATTTAGATTTAGATATTCTATGTCACTAAAAAAGAATATGTTAAGACTGCAATATTCCATATTAATAAATATTTATTGTGTTTTAGATCGATTATGAGCTTAAAAGGAATGTATTTATTCCTCTATTAATTTTATGTTTTTAATAAATATGAACAATTTTTTGTAACTTCATTATTTTAACCATTGGACTTTGATGTCGTTAAAAATTTCAGAGTAATTTCATTGCGCCTGACTTTCCAAGTCATAAAAAATTTGAAAAATCTAAAAAACTACCAAAATTTGTCCCATCATTAGTGGTTCTTTTCTTCTAAAGACAGCATCATGTCTGCTATCAATATTGATGGGTCCATGTATTTCTTAGTTCTCCCATACTCTAATGCATTTCTTAGATCTTTGTATCTATCACCCAAACCATTTAGCAGAGCAACAACTTGTTGATCCTCATATAGTTCTTCATCACAATCTGTTATTTCTTGAACCAATTTTGTGAATTTATCAATGTTTTCTTCCAGATTAAATGAGGGATTAAATATGAAATTATAAAATAGTCTTAGGAGGTAGCATTTGTTGGGTGTGGTCTTAGTTAGATAAAGAGATTCAAGTAACCTTTCTGATTATAATATCAAAAAAGTGAAGAAATATAGAACTCCAGGCTATCTCATCTAACTCTCGTCTCCTATAAACACTAAATTCAGAAGGTCAAGTGCCATCAATAGCAGCAACACATTTCTGCTGTAACAACAGTGCCCTAATTTTCTGAAGCCACAAACTAAAATCCCTAGTCCCTCTCCAAATATCTACTTCAAATTTATGTGAGGTAGACATGATCACCAGCAGACTCACAACATATTCAAGTTTATCTTTCACACAGAATGCAACAAGTATAGATAGTAAAATAAAGAACAACAGTAAAGACAGTAAATGATCAGTAAGTATAGATATAATGAACAGGATTGTCAGTTTGATAGGTCTAAGGGGTGATAACCCTGTAGTCCCCTACTCCCTCAGAATCCCAAAACTCAATGAGATCTTGGACAAAGGAAAGTATAGGAGGATTAATTACCTTAATAACCAAATCAAAAATAGACAAAGCAGTTTAACAATTGTACTGGGAAATCAGAAGAGTTCAGAGAATTATACCATTGGAGAAGGAGTGTATGAAAACTACCGGACCGGATCAGTTTTCCAGAATGGAGTGCCAAGAACCAACAAGTTACAGCAACTGAGTATGACCAGGAGTGAGTCAGGTAAAACAAGAAAGAATCGGAGCGAGTCAACTCAACGTCACTCAGTACGAGTTCACAAAGAACCTCAACTCAGTAGCGAGCTACAACCAAAACACTAAGAACTCAGAATCAAGCTATTAAAAAATCTGAACTAGAAAAAAATCATTTTTCACAAAGAAAAACACATATCAAAAACTGATAGTCAGCCACGAAGAAGAAGGTTTTTCAAAAAAGGGATCCAATCAAGAATTAGATTGAAGAACAATGAAACACACGGTTTCAGAAAACCACCATTTTATTTTTCAAAAATAAAATCAAGGATTTTGAAAAAAAACCATTCAAATCTGCAAAATGCTCCAACTATAAACCCTAATCCTCCTTAAAAGAAGGCTCTGATACCACTTGTTGGTCTTAGAATCGAAGTTTTACAACACAAACAAGTAAAACTGAAAAAGTAATTGCAAAATCGAAAAGAACACAAAGAATTTTTCTTTTTGGGCCCGGATGTTCAGATTAAAGCCTACTCACCCGTTGAGCATCTACTACATAGATATTGCTCGAATCCACTAAGAACCACAAAGAATAGTACAATGAATATAGGAAGAAATCTTTGATTTCTTCCCTAAGTTTCCTCCAACATCTCATATACAAGTTTTCACTCCACAACACTAATGTATACACAATACACTCAAGAATATCACTAAGATATTACAGATATCACAACCAAAGGATCTCAAGAAACAAAACCAGAGAGAAAATGCTTGAGAGAGAAGAACAGGAGAGAAAACCCTAGAATGTAAAGCAACGTCCAAACGAAGAATCCAGAATAGGTTAAGGTAACCCTTCGAATCACTTAATCCAGCGATCCAAGATGTGCCAAGTGTAAAGCCAAGATTACACCATTATTTAAACAGCAAACCGATGACCCAAACTAGAACAGCAAAAGAGGCCCAACACCAAAATAGAAAAGGCCCAAAGACCATAATAGAGAGGCAGCCCAAATTAGCAACAAACACAAAAACTTCAACCCACATTGGTACAGTGGGGACAGTACGTCCTATTAGCAACAAACACAAAAACTATAACTCACATTTTTTGTATTAATCAAACCAGTCCTATTTTAGAATCTAAATCATAACACAACAACCATTTCTTGCACATACGTATATGTATATATGTATGTATATACACTTAAATGTATATATATTGTGATAAGGAAGAAGAATTACCTGAAAGGAAAACTTTTCCTTCTCTTTTTCTCTAGGAGAACATAGTGTGTGTGTTTTTAGGCCGTTTAATTCGTCAACCCTTGGTGTTGCTTTGGTCTGGTTTTCGACAATGGATCAAAATAGATCAAATCTGATCAAATTTAACAGCGGGCGGAGGCAAATGGAGGCAGCAGTTGGTGATAATAGATGCAACTGGACAGCAGCGGCAAGGGCGAGAACTGGAACATAGGTGAGAATGGCGGCAACTTATTAAAAAAAAATTTTGAAAGAAGACTTAGAATAATGTAAAAAAAAGTTAAGCTATCGCACTGATAACATGTTATAAACTAGAGACAAAAGGAGATAAAACTAGAGAAGTCAATGAACCTGCATATTTTATAACGAGAACCACAGCTCCATATCTATATGGAAATATTAGGGATATAGTAGTAATAATTTATAAAACTGTAGGGGTAAAATTTTTATTCACTAATAAATTTACCATTTACAACATTAATTTTATTTTTGACAACAATATATAATTAAATTTTACACCACAATTCAAAATAAATACAAATGTCAAATGTATATTTTTTTAATATAAAACTTATTAATTTTAAATTTGTTGGATCATTTAAAAACTCATTCCAATTTTACTAAATAATTTGTAAGATAAAAAAAAAAACTTTAGGGAATTGAGTGATTCAATTTTTGTAGTCATGAACCATAAGGCAATAAATAATATTGAACAAGTGTGATTTATTGGAGTTTGTCAATTCCACTTTGAAATTGCATTGAAAATGTGTGTTTTTATTGAACTTCGCCAACCCTACATTGAAAGTTTATCAATTATGGGACTTAAGAAATGGATATAAAAGAGTTCCATAGGGTTGAAAAATTGGTAAATGGGTTGCCATCTCTTAGCCTTTTTGTTATATAATAATTTTTTTAAAAAAATAAGCCAATCGTTAAAATTGTGATCGGTTTTCAATTTTCGATTTAATTGATCAATTTTTTTATCAAACGGTTAACTTATTATAATCAGTACTTTGGTCCAATTCCCAATTTTTTCGGTTGAACCGATCGATTTGGTCCAATTACAACACATGAATCACATATATACGCGAGTTTAAAATAACAGCACAACTTCAGACTTACACAAATCAAATATTAAATCATTAGATTTGGGCTTGGTTTGGAAAAAGACTCAATATTTAACATAATTAAGGTAGCCAACATTACAACTAATAATGAATATTATAATAGTTTAATTAAGTTTCAAGATTTAATACATGTTTTTTAAATCTTATAATACACGTAAGGCATGACATAATGAAAACATAGACGACTAGCATGGATTTGGGCTTGTTCCACGTCTAAGAACAAAATGAGCATACCATCTACTTACCATATTTGAGGAAATAAATCTAATTATTAATTTGTTAGATGTTTCCTTATAGTAAAAGTTTTGAATATTTCTTTATGAGATCTAACTAAAGAAAATATGATTAATTTTTAGAAATGACTAAATATTGTATAATTATAAGATCCAGTTATGGAAGTCAAATTAATTAATGTCAAGAGTTGTATGCTTTCCTTCATGGATGAGCATTAATTCATAAATTACGCATATAAACCATGAATCTTTTTTTTTTTTTAATTTATTTTGATGATATTTTTCGAGACATATGTTACTTCTAAAGTACACCATAAAATATTATTATGAATTTTTAAATATTAATAAATTTAGACCATTGCTTCTTTAGGAACAATAGCTTCATTTTCTTTTAAAAAATTGAAATTATAATGTCATGCACTTTAGGAGTAATTAATATTGTTTTCAAATACTAAAATTTGTAATGTCATGTTCTTCTGGAACAAGTAGGGCTTGGGAGTTTTTCATTCATTTTGACCATTTTTCATTGGCACCATTTATAAGAGCTTGTGAAAAAGAGGTGCTTGTTAGATTTTTAGAGCACTGATTTTGGGTGGTTTATAAATCACCAAAATCGATAGTGTAATTTTTCCATATTTCTCAACCCATAAAATCGATAAGTTTTTGTCGTTTCTCAAATTCCCTCACAATCTTACCCTCTATATAACAATTATTTTCAATCCACATATTTTTCAAAATTAACTTGCAAATGATAATACAATAACTAAAAGACTATTTATTAGCAAAATAATTACTAATAATTTAAAATTTACTTATGAGAAAAATTTATTTATAAGATAAAAATTCACTTTTGTTTAATAAAATTGCTTATAAAGTACAAATACTAATATTGATAAAAATTCACATACAAAATATAAAAATTTACTATGAGTACAAAATTTATTTAAAAATATAAAATTTAATTATAAATAAACACTTACTTTTAATTTAAAATTTTAATTATAAGTAATTCTCACTTTTTAAGTTGAAAATAACTTATATGTAAAAAATTACTTATAAATAAAATATTATTTATGAGTTAAAAAATTTTCATACAAGAAATTTTCCATTAAGGGCATATATTTAATTTTTTTCTTTTAAAATTCTTTTAGAACTACTGGATAATAAAATTTCATTATTGGATTGAACTGTTTTAAAAATCGCTAATGAAAACAATCCAAAATCTAAGGCTTCATAAATGTCCAAAATCGGTACGTAGAAAATCCCAATAACTGGTACCCAAGAACTACCAAGCAGTTTCGTAATTATTGCTGGAATATTAGCATATTGTAAAAAAAAAAATTTAAATAGAAATAGATTTTGTTCAAGAATGAATTATTTTTTACTAAATATTAAAATAAAAATACATGTGCCAGGTAAAAACTAAGCAACAATCGTTGATAGTCCAAGAATGGCTAACTAAAATGGGGTGAATTAGTTATTAAAACTTTTTTAAAGAATTAATATAAATTCAAGCAAGTTAAGACTAAAAAGATAAAATCAAATGGTAAGTACAAATGTAAATGCGATAAATAAAATGGAGAGATGATACAAAAGATATAACTGTGGAGGTTCGATCCAAAGCAATTGTCTACGTTCTCTGTTACCAAGCTCTCCGGCATGAGCAAGATCTTTTCAATATGTTGATTGACTTGTGGTGCAATCCAACACTTTACAATACTTCCGATCACTTACAAACAAGGAGCGCCGACCCTTATACAATGTTGTGCTTTACAAGACCTAAACACGACCCCCAAATTTAAATGAAAGTTGATTTTAAAATTTGAAACTTCTCTCTTAATAAATGATATGAGCAAATTAAGTACCAAGAAAGAAATAAGCTAACAATATAATTTATAGCAATGAATGAAAGTCAAGTGTTAGGTGAGAAAAACTTTGATAAGTAGAATGATTTTCAAAAATTAATTCAATCAAAAGTTTTTTAAAGTAAATGATTTGATAAAGATAAATCAATATTGCTTTATTCAAGAATGTCTCACATAAATGTTCTTACGAGTGTTGTATTAAATGTAAAATGAAGTGATATTTATAGCAGTCAAAATGTCAAAATTTCTTACCAATCGGACAACCCATCTGAATGTCCATTTACTGGACAATCTGATGTCCGCTTGGACAAATTTTTCCCAAATTTTTCTTTCTTGATTTATTTTGAAAAATGTAGACTTTTGAAAGATATTTTCAGTTAATTTTTCAAGATAAGTAATACTTAAAAAAAGTTTAAAAATCACGTGGAATTTTTTATCCTTTTAAAAAATAATTTTATGCATGCATTTTTATGAATAATTTATCCCATGCCTAGAAATTAAACATTTGATCTTCTAATGATTCATTGCTAAGAATTAAAGTTTTTTATCTTTATATATGAATCCAAATTATCTAAGTCTAATATCTTTAATGAATATTCGATTCGACGTAAATGCTTGATTTATTATTGTCATTGATTGATTTGATGTGAATGCTCGGCTTCCATCTCGATTTTGCTTTGATCGAAAATTGCGAACCTTTTGATAGCAATCATTTTGTCTTCAATTGATCGATTTGACCATAAATAGCTATGAAAAATTGAATTCAATTGTTAGAGATAAAACAATTTGTTTGTTATAATCAAAATATGAGATCGACCATATACCAACAATTTCTCCATTTTTTGATTATAAGAAAAAAGATGATTTGCAGTATAAGATTGAATAATTGATATCATGTTGATAAAGGAATATTCATTTGCAATTTAACATATATTTCATATTCCCCCTATTTTTTACTAATTGATAACCATATATTCAAAGCATATAAGTGATTTTCCCTTTTTTCCCATTTTTCATATGCTTCAAGCATATTATGTTTTCAAATCAAAGCACGCATAATCATACCACTCCATTTTTCCCTTTTGGCATAAGCAAAAAAGCACAAGACAAAACATAGATCGAGAAATAACCATAGGTAATATCAAAATAATATCCAAAACATAAAACCAACAGCATAACGAAAATAGGATAGACGAAGCAGGAGTGTATACAAGTCATAAAAACATAAAAAATATAAAATATATAGAAATGTAACAACAAAAGCTATGACTACAACTCCAGAAGAGGTGGTGGAGGAAAGTGGGCATAGAAGTGAGCGTAGAAGACATTCTGTTGAGCCTGCATCGCCACTTGTTGCGCTTGAATGACATCTTGTTGGGCTTGTATGACAGCCTGCTGAACCTGCAACTGCTGAAGCATTCCACCAAGGCCATCAACTGACAATGTAAGGGAATCAATACAGCTGTTTATCAGATTATACTGATCCTCTGTAAATGTGAATCCTTTGTAAATGTGAACCCTCAGCCTGAAGAATGAGGAACACTAGAAGCAGGAATATCATGAGGGGGTTCGGAACTTGCGGTATATAATCAGCATCATCATCGTCATCACCTCCAAATAGTAGAGTCAATGGACTCGAGGTGGGTCGAACCCTTTTGTGTATGCTACCCACTGACCATGTTCTTTTACTATTTTCATCTGCTTAAGGGTTTGGGTATTAATTGTGTTGGTAGGGCGAAGTTTAACAAAAGTCTCATCATTTAATAGAATGTCAAAATGTTAAAAAAAATTGTGAGAAGCATTCTGTAAGGTAAAGCTTTAACATGAACTGTGGAATGAACAACCTTCATGAGACCTAATGCAATAGTCAGAAAATCAAATTTTCACCCTACAAGAAAGGAATCGAGAACGAAAAGATCAAATAGTTTACTTCATCTCAATGACCCTTTTGAGGAAGAATGACATGTGCAATAATATTTTGTAAAACTTTACATGGAAGAGTTAATTGGTTTGCACTAAGTTTTGTGATATTTTCAAAATTCTTCCTGATGACCCGACGACATGCCTCGAAAAGGTCATAACCTTCGATAGTGTGATGAGTTTTATGAATAAAAAATTGAATATCACGCAAATCAAGCTCGAGAGTGTCACGAATAAGAGCTTTATTGATGGTAATATGAACATTTTTAAGTAAACAAGAAATCTCATTTGAACGAGGAGTAATGACCATGTTTTTATAGAATTCTTTCAAAAGACGTGGATAGACAAGTTCTTCTAGTATAGCGATATATACCCACCCCATGTTTTCAAAATACCCTTCCATATGAAATGTGAGTGCTTCAATAGTAAAATTGGCAAAGTCAACATTTTTACAAAATTAGGGATTTTTCAAAAGGGTTAGCCGGCACCTCAGGTTCCATGTTGAATTCTTCGTCGGATGAAGGTGGTAGAGACCGTCTCACAGTGTTCTTGAGTCTTTTACCTGCTCTTTTGAACCCCAACATTATAGAAAATTGATGAGGTAGGAAAAAAATTTAGAAGAAGAAGGAGGAGGATGAAGGATAGAAGAAGGATTTCGAATTTTTGGGGATTTTTTACTATAGTGGATGAAAGTTTGAATTTTTGAGGAATTTGAAGTGTAGATGTAATAGGTTTTTGATTTTGAGGGGTAATTGATGATTTAAGTGGGAAGAATGAAGAGTATAGAGGAGATATAGAGAGAGAAATGTGGGAAGAATGGAAGAAAATGGAGGAGAACAAAGGCTGTTACATGATTTAAGAATCTGAATATGCGTTGAACTGAATGTTCGGTTCACTACCCAGGCATCCGAATAGATAGAGCTTTCTTGCTTCTGTCAAATGGAATATGGTGTTTGGACAGTTCATCTGACTTATCCGGATGCCCCCTTTTAAATACAAAATACATAATCCCACATATAGAAATAAAGCATGTATGAACAGAGTATGAATACAACTTAGTTAAGTACTTCGGATTCATCAATGATACCTAAGCCTCGTCGAATATGCAAGAATCGATCAAGCGCAAGAGGTTTAGTGAAGATATCGACAAATTAGTTTTTCGTGTTCACAAATTCTAACATGATATCTCTGTTTTGTGCATGATCTCTTAGGAAGCGATGTCTAATTTCAATGTGTTTCGTTCATGAGTACAAGATGGGATTTTTAGATAAATTTATGACACAAGTGTTATCACACATGATGGACATATAATCAAATGACAGGTGAAAATTACTAAGAGTTTGTTTCATCCATAACACTAGTGCACAACAACTAGCGGTCGAGATGTATTCGGCTTCGTCGGTTAATATTGCTGCGAAATTTTGTTTCTTACAAAACCACGAAATAAATTCAAAGCCTAAGAAAATGATGAGTTCCACTAGTGCTTTTATGATCAATTGTGCAACTTGCCCAACTGGCATCCGAAAAGCTAAGAAGATCAATATGAGTGCCCTTTGGATACCAAAGTCCTAAGGTTCTAGTGTGACTAAGATATCTAAAAATCCATTTTACGGCACAAAGATGAGATTTTTTAGGATTTGATTGAAATCTAGTACATAAACACACTAAACATAATATCGGGTCTACTAGTGATTAAGTAGAGAAGGGATCCGATCAACCTCGATATTTTGTGATATCAATGGAAGTACCTTGATCATCTTTATCTAATTTTATGGATGAACTTATGGGAGTGTTCATAGACTTCAAGTCATCCATGTCGAACCTCTTGGTCATATCTAATATATACTTATTTTAATTGATGAATATACCATCTCTAATTTGCTTAATTTGGAGACCAATGAAGAATTCGAGTTCTCCCATCATACTCATTTCAAATTTCATGCTCATGAATTTTGAGAATTCTTCACAAAAATGGATATTAGTTGCACCAAATACAATATCATCAGCATAAATTTGAACAATAATTATACCATTCTTTTGAGTTTTGTCAAAAAGGGCTTTACCTATTGAAAAACTATTTGAAAGTAGAAATTTGCTCAATTTTTCGTACTAAACTCTAGGAACGTGTTTTAAACAGTAAAGAGCTTTTCTAAATTTGAAAACATAGTCTGGATATTTGTATCTTTAAAGTCGGGTGGTTGCTCCACAAAAACTTATTCTTGAATAAAAGCACTTAGAAATGCATTTTGACATTTATTTGATAAAGAGTAATTTTTTTATAAAAAGCAAATACAAGAAGCATGCGAATGGATTCTAATGTAGCAACCGGTGCAAATGTTTCCTCAAAATAAATACATTCTTCTTGATTGTAACCTCGGGCCACTAATCTAGCCTAGTTAGGCACAATAATCCCATTTTCATCTCATTTATTTCTAAATACCCATTTTGTACCGATGATGGTTTAAATGCCAAACATGATTCCTTTTAAATTGATTTAGTTCTTTTTGCATAACTAGGATCCAAAAACTCATCAAACTCGGCTTCCTTGAAATTTGTTGGTTCAATTTGTAAGATGAAAGCACAACTATTTAGGTGATTCCTAGTAGAAGTTCTAGTAATATTACCTTTGAATGGATCACTAATAATAAGTTATTTTGAATGAGAAAGGACAAACCTCCATTCTTTTGGTAGAGTGGGATCATTTGACACTTCAGTAGGTTCTACTTCACTTTTTTGAATGTTTGCTTTTCCTTTGTGTTCCTCTTTTGGATCATCCTTATTTTGGTCTTGAATATCCATTTGTTCAAAATGAGTTTTCGGTCCTAAATCATTAGTAATATCTTTCTCACTACCAAGAGGATTAGTTTCATCAAAAGTAATATGCATAGATTATTCAACGACTAGAGTTCTTTTGTTGAAGTCTCTATAAGCTTTGCTAGTCGATGAGTAACCTAGAAAAATTTCAATATCAGATTTTGAATCAAATTTTCCCAAAATTTCTTTTGTGTTTAAAATAAAGCATTTACAACAAAAAAATTTGAAATAGCCGATATTTGGAATCCTATTTTTCCAAAGCTCATATTGGGTTTTAGTTTTCTTTCGACTAACTAAAACTCTATTTACAATATAGCAAGCGTGTTGACGGCTCCGACCCAAAAGCATTTTGGCATCCTATTTTCATTAGCATGATCCTAGCCATTTCTTGTAATGTGCGATTCTTTCTTTCTACTACACCATTTTGTTGAGGAGTTTTAGGAGTCGAGAAGTTATGTTTATATCCATTTTCATTGAAAAAATTATCAAAAACAAGATTATCAAGTTTTCCACCATAATCACGTCTAATAGTTGTAATAGAGTATCTTTTTTTCATTTTGAACCTTTTTGCAAAAGTGTTTGAAAGTATTCAAAACTTCATCTTTGAGGTTTAGGAATAGAACCCAAGTGAATCTAGAGAAGTCGTCGACAATGACGGAGGTATAATGTTTTCCACCCAAACAAGTGGTTCTAGATTGTCCAAAAAGATATATGTGGAGTAGTTGAAGTGGTTTTGTAGTCGAAGAATATAATTTAAGTTTAAAAGATCTTTTTACTTGTTTAGCAAATTGACAAGTATCACAAATTTTATCTATATCAAACTTTAAATTTGGTAGATCTTTGACAAAATAATCTTTGAAATTTTTTGAAAGAAGATCCATGTTAACATGCCCTAATCTCCTATGTCACAACCAAGTATCCTTATTTAAACTTGATAGATATTTTTCATCACTTTCAAATTCTATATTTATAATATACACATATTTGCTCCCTATAAATATTATCTATTTCAATGTAGCATCCTTAATAAAACATTTAGAAGAATTGAATTTAATATGAAAACCTTTATCATATAATTGATTAATATTAAGCAAATTATGTTTGAGGTTATCTACCAATAAAACGTTTTCAATAGAAGAAGAAGAAGAATGATTGCCAAAAATTTTTATTCCAATAATTTTTTCTTTTGCATTATCTCCGAATGTGACATGACATCCATCATTTACTTTGAAATTTGATGATAACATTCTATTGCTAGTTATGTATCTTGGACATCTACTATTCAAGAACCATTTGCTCTTCATCTTCTTTGGTTCCTACAAAAATAATTCAATTTTTTTATCTTTGGTACACATACAAGTTTAGGTACTTGGTAGTTAGCTTTAGTGGATTCTCGAATCCACTTATTCTTTCTTTCAAAGTGTAGCCTCTTTTTGGATAGACAATTATATGCAATATGTCTATCACATGTAGTTTTTTAAGGAGTGTTTGAAACTTTGACAAATAGATTCTTTAAAATATTTTTTTTTTTAAGGATGATTTATATCCAATTTCTCGTTTATCAAAAACATACTTTTGATCACCAAGTATTAAATCAAAATTCTTCTTGCGTTGAGCAAATTTATAAATAATTTTAGTTAAGTATTCAACTTTTTCTTTCAAGGAAGAATTTTCTTTAATCAATAAGTCGTAGTAAACATTTTTCCTTTGAGTTTCTAAAATTTTCTTCATTTCACTTTACAACAAGTAATGCTTCTTTTTAAGAATTGAGTGATTTATATCAAGTTTTTCAAATTCCTCAAGAATTTCACCATATGAGGTAGATAAATCATCATATGAACATTTTTCAATAGAGTTTACTCATCTTCGATTGTCATGAAGCGCATGTTGGTGATTTCTTCCTGACTATTATTTTCATCACGATCATCATTTTCCCTTTCATCCCATATTGCTTAAAGTGCCTTTTTCTTCATATTTTTCTTCTTGTTTGGGCACTCGGTTCTCTTGTGACCGAATTTGTTACAATCATAGCAAATGATTTTCTTGCTCATTTCTTTTCCATTTTCTTCTTTCTTTTGGAATCTCCAATTATTTCGAAAACCTCTTCATTTTTTAACAAGAAGAATTAGATCATCGAGCTCTTCATCACTCATATTTTCACTTGCAGTTCCTTCCTCGATTTGCCGATCTAAAAGCAATTTGGCGCTTTGAAGGCTCATTTGATTCCTTTTTTATTTTCCTCGTTCTCTCCTTAGTCTTGGCATTGTTGAGTTCATATGTCATCAATGTGCCATAAAGTTCTTCCAAAGGATATGAGTTGATATCTTTGGTATTTTCTATCAACATCCTTAATGGGCTCCATTCCTTCGATAGTGACCCGAGCATTTTACTTACAAGTTCACCGTTATTAAATTTTTGATCAAATCGTTTGAGGCCATTACAATATCAGTGAAGCGAGTAATCATGTCAACAATGAGTTCATCTTGTTTTATGAAAAAGTTTTCAAATTCTTTAATGAAGAGATTAATTTTAATTTCCTTTACTTTACTAGTGCCAACATGAGTAACTTCCAATGCATGCCAAATATCATATGCAGAATTGCTCTTGCTAATACGATTAAATTTATTTTTATCTAAAGCGCAATAAAGTAGATTTTTGGCTTTAGCATTCAAAGATAATTTTCTTTTATCATCTTCATCATATTCCTCTCTAGATTTTAGAATAGTTTGGTCAGGTTGGCCATCAATTTTAATAGTCTTGGTAGGCACATAAGGACCATATTCAATAACTTTCCATATATTATAATCTATTGATTGAATGTATATCATCATCATAGCTTTCGAATAATTATAATGCGTACCATCAAAGAAATGAGGACGATTAGTAGAATGCCCCTCAAAATTTTGAAGATTGTAGTTAGCCATTGCTTAATGTTGTTGAATCTTAATTTTGAAAATGAGCACCTCGCTTTGATACCAATTTATAGTCCAAGAATGGTTAACCAAGAGGGGGGGTGAATTGGTTAATAAAACTTTTTAGAAGAATTAAGATAAATCCAAGCAAGTTAAGGCTAAAAAGATAAAATCAAATAATAAGCACAAATGTAAATGTGATAAGTAAAAGGGAAAGATACAAACGATATAATTGTGGAGGTTCGATTCAAAGCAATGATCTACGTCCTCCATTACTAAGCTCCAGCCACGACCAAGTTATTTTCACTATTTTGATTGACTTGTGGTGCAATCCAACCCTTTACAATACTTATGGTGACTTACAAACAAAGAGTATCGATCGTTATACAATATCGAGCTTTACAGAACCTCAACACGACCCACAAATTTAAATGAAAGTTGATTTTACAATTTAAAACTTCTCTTCTAATAAATGATATAGTCAAATTGAGTATGAAGCGAGAAATATGATAACACTTTAATATATAACAATGAATAAAACTCAAGTGTTAGGTGAGAAAAACTTTGATGAGTAGAATGATTTTCAAAAGTTTTTTAAAATAAATGATTTGATAAAGATAAATCAATGTGGCTTTGCTCAAGAATATCTCACATAAATGTTCTTATAAGTGTTGTTTCGAATGTAGAGTGAAGTGGTATTTATAGAAGTTAAAATGCCAAAATTTCGGACCAACCGGACGTCCGCTTACTGAACCAGACAACCAAACTAGCCATTGTGTGTCCGGACGTTCACTAGCCCAACCGGACGTTCACTTGGACAAATTTTTCCCGAATTTTTCTTTCTTGATTTATTTTGAAAATTTTAAGCTTTTGAACGATATTTTCTCTTATTTTTTCAGGATAAGTGATACTTAAAAAAAGTTTAAAAATCACGTAGAAATTTTTATGAATAATTTATCTCGTGCTAAAAATTCACCATTTGAGTTTCTAGTGATTCATTGCTAAGGATTAAAGAATTTTATCTTTACACATGAATCCAAATCATCTAAGTCTAATATCTTCAGTGAATACTCGGTTCGGCGTGAATGCTTGATTTGTTCTTATCTTTGATTGATTTGACGTGAACGCTCAGCTTCCATATCGATTTTCTTGGATCGAAAATTGCGAGCCTTTTTGGTAGCAATCATTTGTCTTCAATTGATCAATTTGGCCACAATTGCTATTAAGACATGAATTCAGTTGTTAGAGATAAAACATTAATTTGTTATAATCAAAACATGAGATCAAACATAAGTCAACAATCTTTTCTCAAAAGCAACTGAAATATTAACAAACCTTTTAGTTATTTCCAAATATTATATGTTACATAGGCTCTTGGATAATGGGCGATTGACAGTAAAATTGGGTGCAGAATCTCGAATTTAATAGCAATTTTCTCTTGATATTGTTGACATATGGTTGATTTCATCCTTAATGTTTTGATTATAACAAACAAGATTAATATTGTTTCTAACAACTCATTTTGAGTGATGATAGTTCAATATTAAAATCAATCAAGGATTGCCAAAATTAACATATAAGTCGGACTCGAAATGAAAATAAACGTGGAAGTTAAGCATTCAAGTCAAATCATTCGAGATGAGAGCTTAAAAGACAAACGTCAAGAAACAGCAAGATAAGAGAACGAGAGACGTCATCAAAGAAATATCAAATATAAAGGTACTTATACTTTGATATTTAGTAATAAATGAATGCTTAAACTCAAAACCCCTACATGCATTAAAAACAATTTTGTGCATTAAAAGTCATTCGTATACAATAATTTGATCAAATGTAAAAATGATTTTTAAAAAATGATATTTCGACTTCTAAAACACTTTTTATCTTGAAACGTTAGTTAAAAATACTCTCCAAAAGTCCATGCTTTTCAAAACTTTCAAATCGGAACAAACGGAGGTAAAACCTGAAAAATGCCAAACTGGCTGGCGGTCGATCGAAAATTGGCGATCGATAATTTCCGACGGTCCAAAATTTGACATTTCTGTCCTCTGATTTTTTTTTGTGGAAATGGCTATGTTGGTCATCCGGACAAAAGGCGGTTGACCGGACGTGGTCATCCGAACTCCTTGATTTTTTGACGGTTTGAACTCTAAAAAATACCTCGACTTTTTGCATTTAAATTGAATTCTTGAAAAGCATAAAAATTGAGAATTACTTTAGCAAAACTCTTTGATCTTACATTTTTACATTTATTTCTTCATAGCAAAACTTTAATTGTTGAATCAAATTTCGTGAATCATTTCTCTCATCAAAATGTTTCATCTCTCTTTTGTGCTTAATCTACATATATCAATTTTAAAAGAGATATATATTTTTGAATAAGATCTTTACACTTATTTTGCATATACATTTCTACTTATTTATATTTAAAACTTTGATTGATTTAATAAAACTAGAAAAATCATCATATTCATCGAAGTTTTTAATTTCTCTCTTAATACTTAATTTATCACAAATTATTAATTGAAAGAGCGATATATTTTTGAAGAAGATTTTTGCACTTACTTTGCATAAACTTATCTTGTTCTTCATATTGAAACTTTGATTGATTGAACTAAACTTGTAAAATCATTATATTCATCAAGATTTCTCATTTATCTATTAGTACTTAATTTATTACAATCATCCATTAAAAGAGATATATTTCTTGAGAAGATTTTCGAACCAACATTGTAGTTATTTCTTCATCTTCTCATTGAAATACTTTGAGTGATTGAATTTAATTTTTGAATATCATATTCATCAAAGTTTTGCATCTAACACTTGAGCTATCATTTATTTATATTTATTGAAGTATTAGCATCTCTTAGTACTTAATCTATTTGTATTATTTATTTAGAGAGGTATTTCATTGTAAAATCACTTTCATAAAGTGTGGATCGTGTTGAAGTCTCTTAAAGTCAACATTGTATAAGGATCGGTGCTCCTTGCTGTAAGTCACGGCGTGGGTCATATTGGGGTTCCGTTAAAACTAAATAGTTGGTTGTGTTGAGGTCCCATAAATCTCAACATTATATAAAAATCGGTACTCCTTATTTGTAAGTCACCAGAAGCGTTGTAAATGGTTGAATTGCACCATAAGTCAATCAATATAGTGAAAAAACCTTGTTCATGCTGGAGAGTTTGGTAATGGAGGATGTAGATCATTGATTTGGATCAAACATGCACAATTATATCATTTGCATCATCTATCCCTTTTAGTTATTGTTATTATATTTGTTCTTATTATTTAAATTAATTTATTTAATCTTTACTTGCTTGAATTTTGATTAATTCTTTGAAAAAGTTTTAAAATCAATTCACCCCCCTCTTGGTTAGTTATTCTTGAACTATCAAGTACGTATACTACAATTGGGCATTCTTTTTGTAATTTGTTTCTTGAATTTTGTCAGAAGCACCCTTGCCTTTGTTTTGACTCCAAAAATTGAACATTATGGGCAGATCAACTAATTTGATTTGACCTTCGATTTGAGAAAGAAATTTTGAATGTAATGATGATAAAATGTTATAAATTAAAGAGAAGATAAAAGAATATAGTGAGAGTATCAATAGAGTCAAAACTATATTTTTATTAAGAAACAAAATCCTATATTTAAAGAAAATAGTAAGATTACAGGGGTACAATAACAATAATAATTATAGTTATAGGGATACATCATTCACTAATTAATATTCAATATACGTCGAAGTAAAATTTTTTTTATATACTCAAGCAAGCTCTTAATATTTTGTGCTTTATTTTATTTTATTTTATTATATATATATATATATATATATATATATATATATACAGAAATGATCTAATGAGCACCGGTGCTCATCTTATTCTAAGTATCGATGAGTTGGCACATTAATTCATTGGTGGATTGGAACTCACAAAATCTTTATCCACCAATGAATTAATGTGCCAACTCATCGGTGCTTAGGATAAGATGAGCACCTGTACTCATTAGATCATTTCTGTATATATATATATATATATATATATATATAAAAGCTAAAATAATAAATATAATTTGAATTTTGTAGCATTGGAACTTGCATTTTTATTAAATAAAATGCAAATAGAGACTGAGTTTGACTCTCCAATTATAAATAGTGAAACTAAATTTATATTTTCAAATTTAAAATGAAAAGTTTATTAGAGCATAAATTTAAAATTTAACTCTTTAAAATGAAAAAAATAATATCACTTTCAAACGCCTTTTTTTTTTTTTTTTAGATACTCGTAGAAATTGAGATATGGAGTGTAGCTTAGAGTCAACAATGAAGGCAACCAAGATAGACAAAAGAAAATGGTTAGTATATCAATATTTGAATATAATACATGCCAGTCCTTGTGAATTCAAATTTTCAACTAACCTGACCTTCTACATTCTACAATTAGATCGAATTAAGTTTTATTGTGTTTCAATTGAATCACTAAACTTTGATTCAGTTTCTATTGGTTCACAAAACTTCAATTTGATTACAAATTTTCATCGGGCTGCTTTCTTGAATCGATAAAAATGACTTAATTCAAAATCATCTCACAGTGGACATTCCTTACAATTGTTGCATGATATGCTAACTTACCACTACGCCATGATATACAAGTAAAATGAAAATATATGCATTTAACCATTTTAATTGAAAGACATTGTTTTAATCCTTATTTTATCGTTTTTGTTTCGATTATGTAGAAGATCAATTATATTGACCTCTTTTTCAACTAAGTAATTTAGAGTTTGGGGAAGACATACTATGATGGACTGATGAAATTTGAGACTAAATTGAATTCAGTTACTCAAATGAGACAAATTATAGTTAAGTGACCTAGCTGAGATTTCACATAAAGTTTAGTGACCGCAGATGAACTTTACTCACATGTCACTTAATGGAACATTAAAACGTGGGAAATAAATGTCCCAATTAGATTTTTTAGCCATTGGGTCCCCATACTTTAATTTTCACTGCACATTGATCCTCACTTTGTAGATACTCTCAAAATTCATCAAATAGTTTTATACTTTGTATGTCATGATTTATTTAAGAGTCATTTCCGTGCAGCCCGATCTATTTTCTTAATAGACAATTAATAAAGTGAAGTTAAAGTCAACATTTTATTTCTCTTTCTAACTCTATTTGAAGCAAATTGAGTGAGTTGACTAAATAATCCTCAAATAACATTTTAACTTTTTCTCAAGCGAGTTACAATGTACATCGAAGATGAAAATTTGGGTAGTATAGGCTCGAAAAAATTGTTTTAGATTTATGTGCTTTAATTGAGGAAGTTTGATGGGTGTAACAACAAATTTTCCTTCAATATCCAACCACAAATTGACAAAATATACATTATATTATTTGACAACCATTACAAAAATAATTTTACCTATTATCTTCTATATATTAAAAGTGGCTATGTAACGGAATTTCTTGTTTTTAACGGAAAAACTAACGGAATTTGTTGTTTTAACGGATTATGTAACGGAATTTCTTGTTTTAAACAGGCAGATGCACCTTATTTCAGTATTTTTATCATAACTTTGTATTCCGATATCCGATTGAGGCGATTCAAAATGCGTTGGAAAGCTAACTCATCTGACTACAACTTTGATTCAGACATCATTCTCCAATTCGATCACTTTCTATGCCAAAAATAGGTCTCTATATGAGACTAAAACATCGGAGCATAACTTTTCGGTTGGAATTGATTTGTGATCATTTCAGTATTTTTATCATAACTTTGTATTCCGATTTCCGATTGAGGCGATTCAAAATGTGTTGGAAAGCTAACTCATCTGGCTACAACTTTGATTCATACATCATTCTCCAATTCGATCACTTTCTATACCAAAAATAGGTCTCAATATGAGACTAAAATATCGGAGCATAACTTTTCGGTTGGAAATTGATTTGTGACTATCTCAGTGTTTTTATCATAACTTTGTATTCCGATGTCCGATTGAAACGATTCAAAATGTGTTGGAAAGCTAACTCATCTGGTTACAAGTTTGATTCAGACATTATTCTCTAATTCGATCACTTTCTATGCCAAAAATAGGTCTCAATATGAGACTAAAACATATGAGCATAACTTTTCGGTTGGAAATTGATTTTTAATCATCTTTTGACTAAATTTGATTTTATTGACGTCTTCGTTTATCCAATTGACTTCGAACACTCTCAAATCTTCATTGTGAGTTTCGGCACAACTTTTAAGTATTTACATTTTAGTCCCCGAACTTTGGATCCCTTACAATTTAGCAATTTCTCCAAATTTGTCAACTTTTGCTTATTTTCTTCGATCTCATTAACTTACATCACAACATCAAAATCACACATCTAATTATTTATCAATTACATAAGCATTACATCATTAATTATTTAATTAACCAAAAAAATTACATTTTTATTAATAACAAATTAATTCTTAAACAAAACTATTAAATATAAACTAGGCAAACGTGCATTGCACGTTGCTTGCACCTAGTTATTAGATATGCATCAACAGTTAAGAATCAGTTTATTATGTTTAATAATGTTTAATGTATTGCATAATAAAGCATGGAACCATCACCAACTAAGCGATGATAAAAAGTCTTACAATAAATCACTTTAATGAATTGCACAATAATAGCTTTCAGAAAAAAGAAAGCTGGCTCGTTTTGCATGATTTTTACAAAGTTAAAAGAAGATTTTGAAACTCAAAAGTTGCTTATAGATTCATTTGACTAATTTGAAGAAAGTTATTCTTCTAATTAGAAGAGATATTAGAGGAAGTTGATCGAATGTGACTTCCTCTAAAAGTATTTTGGGGATAGGAAGGTCTTTCGAAAATTAGTTTTCAAATAAAAATTAAGGTAGCATCGAACTAAAAAATACACCTCGCAAGATTCACCTTTCGGCGAGGTAGAAAGCAACACGCGAACTAGACAAAGAAGCAAAGGGCTCGCCTAAGAGTCATGGATCATTTGTTGTATATAGGCTAGCTATAGGCTGTCACATGGGAGCACAAGAGCAAGTGAATAAAGCGTGACCAAGAACCGAATTTGTTATAAGATAACTAGTAAGAGGTCGACACCTGTCATTCCCTGAAAATGACCAAATTATCTCGACGTTTGGAAAGAAATATATAAATACCCTTCATTGGAAGAAAAATGCATGTAATTCAAATATTTCCCTCTTAAATAACTATTTCTCATCTTGTTCCAATTGAAGCATTTACAATAGTGAATTTAGGAAGTAAAACTCATAGTTATGTGAGAGGATTTGTTGATTGTATTTATATTAGATCTTCGATTATAATTGTTTCATCAATAAAAATGTTCGATCCCATTTTCACTATCAATAAATTGACATAAGTCCGAATTCTTTGAAAATTAAAAATCATGAATCAAACGGAAGAGAGACTTGAAGAAGTAAAGGCATCGGAGGTGGAAGTTGGAGAATGTAGCGACTGTCCACCAAATAATGACGTCAATCTTAAACGACTAAGAGAAGAAATGCCGGTAGAAGCGCAGTCTGGCAATTCTCCCGCACAATGCCTCACTTACAAAAATGTCTACTGCAAAAACTATACACGAGGTAGTAGAAAGGCTGAAAGTGCTGACAGCAGAAAATGCTTCTTTATAGGCAAAACTGTAGAATACTACCAAAACAAGCATGCCAAAGAAGTTGGAGAAAATGAAACTAATCGTGTTAATAGTGCTTTTCGCGACAACACCTATGTGCAAGCATCGAAGACCTATGATACTACACTCGAAAGGCCACTTATATGGCGTCATAAGAGTAGGCCTACCAAGGAGCGGTTCTTAGATGAGGTCACCTCTTAGGATTGGAGGAATAATCGCCATGATGGCCGGTGAGTTGAGAGCCTTTTCATCACCTCCTACAACACTTCTTAGGACGATGAATATGAAGAGCAACCAACTATGTCATACGAACTGGATGACGATGATGAACATCTTGATAGCCCAAGAATGGCTAATCAAGAGGAGGTTGAATTCGGCGTGAATGCTTGATTTGTTCTTATCTTTGATTGATTTGACGTGAACGCTCGGCGTAAATTGCAAGTCTTTTGGTAGCGATCCTTTTGTCTCCAATGGATTAACTTAGCCACAATAGCTATGAAGATTTGAATTCAATTGTTATAAATAAAAATATTATTTGTTATAATCAAAACATGAGATCAACCATAGGTTAACACATCTTCCATTCTCAAGAGAGATCAAAAAGGAGCCAATCTCGGACAAATTCATCCATTTGATCATGGATAAATACATTGGTAAGAGATATTTGATGTATCATTTGTGCAAATACATGACACAAATGCGATTGAACAAGACAAGTCCGCCTTTAAATGGCAAGGCTTCCATCTTACTTTAATGGATCGGCTAAGCTGTGGTACAACAAATTACCGCTAGGTTCAATCCGGAGCTAGCAGCAACTAAAACAAGACTTCTTAAAGGAATTCGCAGGAAGCCGAATGGAGCAAGCCCAAGCCACAAAGCCTGATGACATGCGATAGGAAGAAAGAGAGTCCCTAAAGAGTTACTTCGCACATTTTGGCTCACAGTTGATCGCTTATGAAATAATTTTAGATGAAAAGGCAAAGGTTTCTTTTATGGAATTGACTACTTATGAAGACTCCCTTCGACGAATGTCCACAACAAAAATCCAGCCTCCTACCATTAGTTGGTAAGCCTAATCCAAAATGAAATCCAGACGGAAGATATAACTGAGAACCAGAAGAAAGTAAAGCAGAGGCAAGTTCTTAAAGAGAAGGCTTCGACATATACACCTAAATTGCTGAAGAATTAGTATCCACGCCTTAGCGATCATATGAGCAACGTACACATGATTTCTCCAATTCCTTCTCATGTAGTAGGCGAGCCTCTCCTTCTCATGATAACCATAAACTAAAATTTTGTAAAATTCATTATAGCAGGGATCACGATACTAATGAGTGCTATGAAGTTATAAGGATGGAAAAACTACAAGGTCAACAGGGCATGATATATGATGGATCTAAAAGTTGGAAGTCCCCATATTCAAGTACCAAAGGACGAGGTCGTAGAAGCAAGTCAAAACATACAGACTCCAAACACCAGCTAGCAACTAACACTCTTGACCATCGTTAAGTGAGATTTATGCAATCATTGGAGATCCCTATGTTGGTGAAGACACACCAAATGCTCTAAAGAAATATTTCGAGCCTCCAAAAAGGCTACATTGGAGAATTTCTAGATCCGAGGTAACTCTCAACCTACATCTCTTCCAATAATTTTTAATATTGATGATGAACATGAAGCTATATATTCCTATTGTTATGCGATGGTAGTGCAACTTATAATAGCTCGCAACAGCCTTAACCGCATGTTGATGGATAATGACAATTCTGTCAATATAGTATTCGGAAGTACTTTTAACCAAATGCAGACTAATCATCCTTAGGTACCAATGTCTAAACTACTTTATAGATTCACTAAAGATGCTTTAATCCCTAGAGGACATATTACACTAGTTGTGGAAATAGGTGAAGAACCAATTGTATTCTATTGATATATAGACTTCTTAATCATGGATAGTAGATTTGCATATAACGGGATCTTTGGATGGCTTGCCCTAAAACAACTCAAAACTGTGACCTCCATCCGTCATGTATATCTCAAATTCGAAACTCCAAAAGGAATAGCAGTGAAAGGGCTCCTTTAGTTAATAGTTAATACCACCATGATTTTTGAAGGAAATATGTTTGAAAATCCTCTTGCGAAAAAGCAAATGTTCGAAACTGTGAAGGATAGGTTAAAAAACCTATCCGCCAGTAAACACGATTTCTCAAGTACTAGGGAAGAATTTAACATCAAATCTGGGCTTGAAACATGGCCAGACCAACTATGTAATAAAAGTTTGAAAGGTGAGTCTCTCTTCACCTACTATGACAATCTAACTGCTGGTAAAGTTAATTAGGGTTACACATGCCACTCGCTTACTTCACTACAAGTTTGAGTGCCCTAGGTTTATAATCCATGTAAAGTCCTGTCAAGATTTCCATGATTGAAGGTGAGATTCTTTCCCCCAAGTAAATTGTGCTTGAAGGCAAGGTCAATCCTACCAGCAAAAAGATATGAAGGCGAACGATGTTCGGGCAAAACAATAGGATTGAAATCCATTCTCTTATGATTTCAAAATTTGTATAGGGCAAGTTTGTGGCTACCCTTACTAAATTATCATAACAAAATACAGTGTAGGTACACACAAAAGGATTTATGAGTAAAAATCGCAATTAAGTTGTTTCAGTAATATGTTTTGTTACATGATATGACAATATCTTGCATCTTATGAGTTACATTGCAAAGTTATTCACAATTATGCAAAGTAGGGCCCCTGGCTAGAGCTGACAAATACGCGGGGCAATAGTAGTACAATATCAAAACAAGTGAATAACCTAACGCGAACCCAAGCATAAACCAAGAAAGAAAACAAGTAATAGAAAATCCAATAACACATAATACATTCATCTAAGATTGAATAAATTACTAAAATGGAAATGGCCATAAGCATCAACTGACACCTCCATACTAGTCACTTTACAAAAAAGAATAACATTGAAATCCACGAGCCAAAAAAGGCTTAATGGAAAATGGAAAGATTCATGAAATTTAAACACTAATAGAGAAACTTCAGAAGACTAGGCATCGCTGGCATCCTCTTCGAGAACTTCTAAAAAGTCTATCTTCCATTAAAGATGAAATTTCTTAATAATATTGAGAACTCTATTTTTCCTTTCCTGCATGAATTCTTCAATAAGTTTGGCTTCATAGGCTTTTCTTTCAGCAACTGCAGACTCCATAATAGAAAGCCTAGCCTTGCTACTTTCTAATTCTTGACGGAGTAAAATCAGTTCATCCTGCGCTTGGGCATTTTCTTTTAATGCAAGTAGGTAATCAATTTTAATCACTTAAATCACCTCTTCAGCTTGGCAATGTTAGAGTCTTTCCTTTTGGAATAGGCTATGTTATCCAACCAAATTTGTGTCAAATCTGAGGCTAATCGCTTAATATGGACAAAACAGTAGCTTTAGCCTTCTAATAATCTTCAGTGCTTCGACACATGCCTTTATATTTGGATTTCTCTTCCCCAGACACACTAAGGCTCTCTCTAGAGTGCATCACATTCTTCCTCCAAAGATTGGACCTTTATGCTCAAACTGTTGATTCAACTAATGCAAAGCTCATGTTCCGCATGCTGGTCTTAGAGTAAGACTGCATCTCATGATAGATGAGCATCAAAATAAGCATAGCATAACTCAAACATTCGGGCAACAAAAGGAGGAAAAGAGGACAGAATCCCTGCATCTATTTATCATGACGACGACCAATGTTGAATATAGTTGACATTCCTACTTTCTCATTTCTCCTTTTTAGTAGGCTACAAATTTTGTATCTTAAGTCTTAAGTTTAAGTGTTCAACTTGATAACTTTATCTTTGTAAAAGTTATCTTAATTAGATCTTTATCATAGATTTTTTGTTAGATTAAGAGGTGGAAAAATGCGTCTTTGTAAGTCTATAAAGTCAACATGTATTGGAATGAAAAGTGTTTCCATCTTCTTTCTTAATTTTTCTATTGAATAGAGTAATTCTTCCTTGTTAAAAAACAAAGTTTGAGAGTTATAATTTTGGTAAGCATTTAACATATACGGTGAGAAGAATGCATATACGGTGAGAGTATTGTGTATCCGGTAAGCACTCAGTTTCTTACAAAAATAGAGTTTCCTTTGGTAAATCTGATAAGTGCCTTTGCATACACGATAAGTCTAGTGAATATCCGATAAGTTGAGTGTATATCCGTTGAGTTGAACTAAACAGTTAGGAGTGTTAAATCCGATTAGCATATTGTAAATTCGGCGAGTTCCACTCTTTGATTCATAAATCCCATCATGGTATCAGAGCTGAATTGATCTTAGAAAAGGACTCTAAAGAAGAAAAGAAGAAGAAGTTAAAAAAGAAAAAATCGGAAAAATTTGACATGAAGGAAAATTGGTTCAACTGGTTTTTCAGCACCACTACCATCTACCTTCAATGGAGAAAACTACAACTTCTGGGCTGCTGAAATGAAAGCTTATCTCAAAGCTTATGACTTATGGGAGATTAATGATACTGGAGTTGAACCAACACATTTGAGGGCTAATCCAACAGTGGCTCAAATAAAGCAGCATAGTGAAGATGTAACAAAGAAGTTCAAAACTCTCTCTTGCATTCAGTCAGCCATTTCAGATGCTATCTTCACAAGAATCATGACTTGTGAGACTACAAAAGAAGCCTGAGATGTTCTGAAAGAAGAATATCAAGGTAATAAAAGAAGGAGACAAATGCAAGTTTGCAATCTAAGAAGAGAGTTTGAGACTTTGAAGATGAAAGAGACTGAAGTTGTCAAAGATTTATCAGATAGGATGATGAGGATTGTAAATCAAATCAGACTTTTGGGAGATGATTTGCCAAATAAAAGAGTGGTGGAAAAGGTTTTAATTAGCCTACCTGAAAGTTTGAATCAATGATATCTTCATTAGAGGATTCTAGAGACCTGTCAACTATGGCCTTGGCTGAATTGGTAAATGCTTTGTAGGCAACTGAACGAAGAAGGCTAATGAGGCATGAGGAACAATCAGAAGGTCCCTTGTTTGCTAAGGGAAAATATAAAGCTCAAATGAGCTTTGGTGTGAAGAAACCTTAGGTTCAGAGAAGAGAACCTGAGGGCAGAAAGAATGAAAACAAAGAGGATAAGTTTGCACATTGTCTTCATTGTAAAATAAAGGGTCATTCTCCAAAATTTTGTTGGTATTGGCCTGGAGTTCAATGTAGAGGCTGCAAACAATTTGGTCATATTGAGATGGTGTGCAAAAACAAAAGAAGAAATCAACAATAGCACTAAGCAAAAATGGCAGAAAAATAGGAAGAAGGGCTAGAAGAGCATCAATTCTGTACTATCAAGGCTTGTAGCAAGGTTGAAACTTGGCTATTGGATAGTGGTTGTACTCATCACATGACTGCAGACTCCAGCATATTTGTGTAAATGAATAAAGCCTACAAATCCAGAGTTAAAGTGGGAAATGGTGACTTTGTAGAAGAAAAGGCAGTGGAGTGATTGCTGTTCAGACTTCAACAGGTATTAAACACATTCCTGATGTTTTATATGTGCCTGAGATAGATTAAAATCTAATAAGTGTAGGGCAATTTTTAGAGAAAAATCATTCTTTAATGTTTAAAGAAAAGGCCTGCACTATATTAGATGAAAATGGAAAGGAGCTGATGACAGTTCAAATGAGAAATATGAGCTTTCCTATAAATTGGAAAAATGTTACTACACAAGCATGTTTAGCTGAAGAAAATAAAACTTCTTTATGGCACAGACGATTTGGTCATGCTAGTCATACTTCACTTAAGCAAATGTATGATTTTAATCTTGTTGAAAGCATGCCTAAAATCATTGATGAAGGATGTGTTTGTGATATTTGTTAACTTGGAAAGCAAACGAGATTGTACTTTCCAAATAATCAGTCAAGAAGGGTTATTGATAAACTTGAGTTAGTATACTCAGATGTATGTGGTCCAATGAAAGTGACTACATTGAATGGCAGCAGATATTTCATTCTCTTCATTGATGATTTAACAAGAATGTGTTGGGTCTATTTCTTGAAAGCAAAGTCTGAAGTTGTAAATGTGTTTCAAATGTTCGAGAAAATGGTGGAGAATGAAAGTGGCTGTAAGATAAAGTCTATCAGAACTGACAATGGCACTAAGTATAGCTGCGACAGTTTGATGATTTTTGTAAAGCTTAATGCGTCAAGCATCAATTAACTATTCCCTATTCTCCTCAACAGAATAGATTAAGTGACCGGAAAAATAGGACAGTTATGGAAATGGCTAGGTGTTTGTTGATTGAGAAGAAAATACCAAAAGAATTTTGGGCTGAGACAGTTAACACTGCTGTTTATCTTCTCAACTGCTTGCCAACAATAGCATTGAAGAAGAAAACTTCATATGAGGCTTGGTATGATGTCAAACCAGATATCTCATACTTAAAAGTGTTTGGAAGTGTATGTTACACTCATATTCCTAATGCAAAGAGGGACAAACTCAGTGAAAAAGTTGAAGTTGGAATATTAATTGGCTATTGCAACAATGCTAAAGGATATAGAGTGTTCAATCCTCAGACCAGAAAAATAATCTCCATCAGAGACATCAAGGTGGATGAAGATGCTACTTGAAACTGGGATGTAAGTTCAGTAGTTAAAGAAAAAAATCAATGATGTGATTCCTCAGAACGGAAATGAAGAAAGTGATGAGGATGAATTGGAACCTGGTGTCAATGATGTTGATTCAGAAACAGAAGAAGATAGGGTGAGAATATGACCTCTAGCAGACAATTATGCAAAGTGTAATACTGCTATAGTTGAACCTGAAAACTTTGATGAAGTTTCAAAATCTTCTGTCTGGATGAATGCAATGGAGGAAAAGATCAATATGATTGTGAAAAGTGAAACTTGGGAGCTAGCTGAAAGAACACTAAACAAGGAAGTCATTGGAGTAAAATGGGTGTATATGACTAAACTAAATCTACATGGTTCAGTTAACAAGCTGAAAGAAAGTCTAGTTGTCAAAGGATATGCTCAATAATTTGGAAAAGATTACACAAATACCTTTGCTCCAGTTGCAAGGTATGAAACAATCAGATTGCTTATGGCAATTGCAATTCAAAGTGGTTGGAAAATCTACCAACTGGTTGTTAAATCAGCTTTCCTAAATGGATATCTGAATGAGGAGATTTTCATAGAACAACCTAAAGGCTTTTAAATAGATGAGAATGAGGATAAAGTCTATCTTTTGAAGAAAGCTTTGTATGGATTGAAACAAGCTCCAAGAGCTTGGTATAGTCGAATAGATGATCACCATGGTTATCTTAGTTTTTCAAAGAGTTTAAATGAACAAACTCTGTATATAAAACAAGTGAAAGCAAAAATGGTCATCATATCACTTTATGTTGATAATCTCTTGATCACCGGAAGTAGCAAAAGATCAATTAGAGAAGTGATTGATAAATTGAAGAAAGTTTTTGAAATGACTGATCTAGGTGAGATGCATTACTTCCTTGGAATGGAGATTCGTCAAAATTAGCAGGAAATTTTAATCAGTCAAAAGAAGTTTGCAAAGGATGTACTAAGGCGATTCAACATGAAAAATTGCAAATCTGTTAACACACCATTAGTCCAAAATAAAACAATTGTTAAAGGAAGATGGTGCAAAGCAAGTTGATGCAAAGATTTACAGAAGTTTGACTGGTTGTTTGCTGTATTTAACAGCAACCAAACCTGATATTACATATGCTGTAAATCTTCTATCAAGGTTTAGACAAGAGCCTTGTGAATTACATTTTCAAGCTGCAAAACGAGTCTTGAGATATATCAAAGGAACTGATGAAATGGGGATTTGGTTTAAGAAGTCAGAATTGTGCAAACTAACTGGCTACACTGATAATGATTGGGCATGAAGTTTTGAAGATATGAAAAGTACTTTTGGCTACATATTTTATGTTGGTTCAAGTATCATATGCTGGAATTCAAAGCAGAAAACTGTGGTACAATCAACAGCTGAAGCTGAATACATAGATGCTTCAGAAGCAACAAATCAAGCAATTTGACTAAGAAAGGTGTCAGAAGATCTAAAGTTCAAACAAGATGAGGCCACAATTATCTATGGTGATAATCAATCTACAGTCGCAATGGTGAAGAATCCAGTCTTCTATTGTAGAACCAAACACATCAAAATCAAATACCATTCAATCAGAGTAGCTCAAGAATAAAAAGAAATAAAGTTGGTGCATTGCAAAACTGATGATCAACTAGCTGACATTTTGACAAAATCTTTGGGCAATGCTAAGTTTGAAACATTAACATACAATCTTGGTGTTTCTAGTAAAAATGTCAAGGATGAATGTTGAATATAGTTGACATTTTTACTTTCACATTTCTTATTTTTAGTAGGCTACATATTTTGTATCTTAAGTCTTAAATTTAAGTGTTCAAATTGATAACTTTATCTTTGTAAAAGTTATCTTAGTTATATCTTTATCATAGATTTTTGTTTAGATTAAGAGGTGGAAAAATGCGTCTTTGTAAGTCTATAAAGTCAACATGTATTGCAATGAAAAGTTCTTCCATCTTCTTTCTTAATTTTTCAATCGAACAGAGTAATTCTTCCTTGTTAAAAAATAGAGTTTGAGAGTTATAATTCCAGTAAGCATTTAACATATACGGTGAGAAGAGTGCATATAAGGTGAGAGTGTTGCATATCCGGTAAGCACTCTGTTTCTTACAAAAACAGAGTATCGTTCGGTAAATCTGGTAAGTGCCTTTGTATATACGGTAAGTCTAGTGAATATCCAGTAAGTTGAGTGTATATCCGGTGAATTGAACTAAATAGTTAGGAGTGTTAAGTCCGGTTAGCATATTGTAAATCCGATGAATTCCACTCTTTGATTCATAAATCCCATCAACCAAGCAAAGACTTAAAGTCAAGTGAGGAAGAAAGTATTTGAGCCAATCTTGGCCCAGACATACATGAATCGGTTTGTTTATTTTTCCCAGGATGAATGGGCAAGGTGGAAAATGTAGTCTCTAAGGGCAATGACCCTAAAACCTGGACCTTTGCAAGGGGAGGCTGCGTGTCGAATTCCCGACAAGAGAGCTAGCCCCCACAGCTTCGCTAAAGCCAAACCTATAGGGTGGAGAGATATTCTCGAACGTTTAGAAGGATCCGAACTAGTATCCATCTGCACTGAGAACATAAAGGAAAAAGGACAATAGAACAAAATGATAAAAGTAGCTAGTTAAATGCTTAGACTGAAAAGTAAGGCAGCTAATAAAACAACACACCAATAGTGGTTTGAATACCAAGGTTGTAGGAATTGGAATTCTAGGGATGGAACAATCTCTCAACTTTGCAGATTTCAGAAGGTAAGCAAAAAAATAGGCTAATAGGCCACAAAGCTCTTATAAGGTACGGTTGTGAACTACAAAACGTGGTTCGACTATAGCAAATCATCACAGTTAGAACATACTAATTTAAATAGAAAGACAAGCGGTGAATTGATGTTCACAAACACTCACCATAAGTGCGAGGCATGTTGATAGAAGGAAAGGGGTTGTCGGGTTGAAACTCACAGTTACCTTGAATAAAGAAAAAACCATCCTTCCAAAATGGCACTTGTGTAGAAGGGATTACCAACTCTGGACAAGCTATGGAATAGCGTTGAGAAAAAGATAATACCCCTTCTAGTGGTTCACAATATTCCCCGATGGCCTAAGGTGATAAAGCAATATATCTAAAGAGAACTCCCCTAGCAAGCTTGCAATACCCCAAGCAAAAAGGACCCAAACAATTTTGCTTACCCATTTAGATTAAGTTGAGAATGGGCCATATTTAAGGAGCATAGAGTATCCCTAAAAAATGGAGTGTAAGGGTCTCTAAATCCTATTTCCAATGAATGCTTGTGAATTGCTATGCAACCTAGGGATGGATGACCTGCCATTTGAAATGGCTTGGGACATAAAAGTTCTATATCATTAGGAATGTTGGAATGAAACCAAATTTCAACCAAGTTTTGTTTAGCAAGATTGCTAAATATTCTTGAAACGTCAAAAACATTCCCAACGTTCTCATTATGATCGACTGGCATATTGGAGGGGTTTTGCCTATCACGTTATGTGTCCCATACTCAGGATGAAAGCTTCCTACTTGACCAAAACGTTTTGGGTTAACACATACACCAAAATGGGTCACAACTCTATAGGGGGAGCACATCAAAGTATAAAATTTCCACAGATGAAAAAGAGTTGTCGAAGTATCACCTCAAAAATTAGAACTCCTTGAATCAGAATTGCCGATGCACTCCGATAGTCAGTTTGAGAAGACAATGCAAAAAGGTACGAGCGAGAGACAAAAAAATAGTAAGCACAAGGATAGAAAACTGAAGCGGCAAAATGAAGAAGACCAACCGAAATAATGATATATTTATAGATTCGGACAAAATGTATTAGCCGTTGAAACAGGCTAGTAACAATTATAATCGTTGAAAACAACGGACAACTACTGGAATCCCAAGGTAAAACAACCAAGTCATGCATAACCCACGTGCGTCCAAAAGAGTTATGACCCACTAAATAAGAAAAATGCTATTCATCCCCAGTGGGGATGCATCCCCAGTCTATGTGGATGTGGATGTTAATGATTAGTTAAATAATAGGTGAAATTAAATGACTTATTTAATTTCACTTATCATTTAACTAATCATTTACATCCACATAGATTGTGGATGCATCCCCATTGGGGATGAATAGCATTTCTCACTAAATAAAAGCCCACCTGGTAACAGCTGCCAACATGTTCCCTACGCTTCCACTGACGAACAAGAACGATGGAAATATAGTAAAAACCCTCAATAGCTTTGGCAATCACTCCTTATGGTAAAAAAAGTCTAGATCTAATATAAATATTAAAATCGGACTGGGGGGCTATTTTTAAAACTAATAAATACACCTCGGAAGATTCACCTTTCGATGAGGTAGAAAGCAACACACATATCGAACAAAGAAGCAAAAGGCTCGCCTAAGAGTAACGAATCATTTGCTGTACACAGGTTGGCTATAGGCTATCACATGGGAGCATATAGAGAAGTAAATAATCGGATCTGTTACACGACAACTAATAAGAGGCCGACACCTATTATTCCCTCAAAATAACCAAATTACCCGACAATTGGTGGGAAATCTATATATACCCCTCGTTGGAAGAAGAAGGCATACTGTTCAAATTTCTCCCCCTAAAATAGCTATTTCTCCTCTTATTCTAGTTGAAGAATGTAGACTAGTGAATTTAGGAGGTGAAACTCATAGTTAGGTGATTGTATTTATATTTGATTTTCGATTGTAATTATTTTATCAATAAAATTGTTTGATCTGATTTTTATCATCAACACGTAGTTTCCTTCAAAAGCTCTTCTACAGAAAACAAAAACAAAAGCAAAAGCAAAAGCAAAAGACATGTTAGTCCCACAAAAAGCCATGCTATATTTTCCTTGTTATAATCAGCCACGGCTGCCTACGCCCATTTACTAGGATCATTTATATATTTATATCTAACCGATAGTTGCTATTTGTTGGATACAGCAAACATGGAAACTCAAGCAAGTACCACCGTGAAGAAAGCCCTTCTGGGCCTCAACTGTATAATTCTAGCCATAGGCAACTGCGGCGGTCCTTTAGTAATGCATCTCTACTTCATCCGAGGAGGCAAAAGAATCTGGTTTTCAAGCTAGCTAGAAACCAGTGCCTGGCCAATCATTTTCATCCCTCTCACAATAGCATACATGCAGCGTCGCAAAACTGGCGGTGCCACCAACAAAACCCAGTTCTTCTTAATGAAACCTTGCGTACTTATGGCTTCAGCAGCCATCGGAGCTTTGACAGGACTCGATACCTATCTCTACGCCTATGGTGTTGCGAAACTACCAGTTTCGACCTCTGCTCTTATTATTTCTACCCAGCTTGTATTCACGGCAGGATTTGCGTTTCTTCTTGTTAAGCAAAAGTTTACGGGTTATTCGATAAACGCTATCGTTTTGTTGACTATTGGGGCTGTAATTTTGGGTCTTCATACAAGCGGTGACAGACCAGAGGGTGAATCGAATAAGGAGTATCTTTTAGGGTTTTTCTTAACACTTGCTGCAGCAGCTTTGTATGGACTCATTTTGCCTCTGGTGGAGTTGATGTATTTGAAGGCTAAACAGGCTATTACTTATACATTGGTATTGGAGATACACATGGTTATTTGTTTCTTTGCTACTGCCGTTTGTACAGTTGGAATGCTCATCAACAATGATTTCCAGGTTCTCTCTCTCTCTCTCTCTCTCTCTAGCCTAGATATGTTATTACAAAATTGTTATCCAATTAATACGTTTTAGATATTTAAAAACATCACATCTATTAGGGGGGTTTAGTGGGGCTAACATATGCAAACGAGCCGAATTGACTAGACTCATGTGCGAGCTGGCTTGTAAACAGTGAGCTAAAACGTAAAAATATTGGCCGGCCTAGCTCGACACAACCCACCCCACTCCAATTCACTCCACCCATCCCACAAGGGACGAGTTGGAGGGAAAGCTGAGGACGAATTTCTGAAAATGTGCTTGCTCGCACTCGACTCACCCTATATGTCAGCACAAGCTGGCTCGCTTAGTGGGTCAGATTGAGAGCCACTAGACCCATTTAACATTCCTACATCTTCTTAACAAATGAAAAAAAAAAAAAAAGTCTATGTATTTTCAAACACATTGGTACATTAGCGTCTTTATACTTGTTAAGAGTTGATAATGTCTAAACATGTTAAGGGCCTATTTGAGCGACATTATTCTCCAAGAATGCATTTTAGAATAGTGATTTGATGAGAGAATATGTGGTTAAAAAGTAAGAAATTTTAGATTTGCAAGTAATATTATTTTACTGAAAATGTGTGGTTAAAAATAAGCGAGAAAAAAATGTATTTTAGAAAAATGGGGATCAAACAAGTGCTAAAAATGTAGTACAACCAGTTCGAAAAAGAATATATTAATTCTCTTGTACTAGTTAAGATGTGTTGTCCTCCTTTGACTTCCCTTCCAATTGTTCTTCACTAAAATTTTTGATGTCTCATCACATTAGCTCTTGTTAACAAATTAGACGCTAACACATTCAAGCGTACGTGTATTGTATAGTGTATTCATGTGTTTTGCTGTCCTATATGTTTTAAATTAGGACCTTGTCCAAATTCCAGAAAGCTTTTCTTCAGTAAATGTCACCTAATTGATTGCCTATTCTTTAAGTTTCTTTGCATAGACGAACATTTATCTTCTAGTGCTGTTGTAAAGAATTTTTTTGTTGACAATGGGTGTTGACCTCAAAAAATGGTTCCGACACATGGCCAACAGAATGTCTTCGAGTAACCTCTTCCCTGCACATGTAGCACGCCGTTAGTCACCCGTGGCCTTTCCCGAAGGGGTTGGGAGCGACCGTAAGTACTCCGACGATCAAGTCAGTTTCTAGTTCAATTGGAAAATGTTCTCCGACGGTAGATCACTTACCAGAAAGTGGTCTATAAAGTATAGTAATAAAAATGCCAATATTTAAGGGAAAGGATAATACTCAAGTTTTAGTGTAGTGGGAGAAAATCTTGATTCGGATCCTTCTTCTGGCTCAAGGAGGGGATATTTATACTAAGGATATGAAGGTGAGAACCGTTGGATAAGGAGACACATGTTACCAGATTTTCAGGGCCATCCCATCATAGGTGTCAATCCGTCCCTCCATAGGTTGGCTAGCATTGAATATTTCTGACAAATGCAGTTGATTTGACCGTTTAGGTCCTGTCACACGTCTCATCAGTCAGGAATTTGACTTTGGAAAGATCTTTGTACCAGAGATCTTTTATCGGCAAGGCGAGGTAGGAAAGGCGTTGCAGCGTTGTAGAAGCGTAGTACGGGCCTTTGCATCCGCGGTGTAATTGCGGATGAGTCTGGTTTCTTCGCTGACGCACGTTTAGTTCTTTCTTCATGTAATCACTTCAGCATATACAATCAGCTCATCCCATGCATAATCACATTGGTAGATACGTGGCGTAGTGTGAATCACCTCTACTGACACATGGCGGGCAAGGTGGCGGATCTGACATAGGCCCGTAACAATTGTCCCGCAAGTCCATGTATGGATATTTATTAAGTACAAGGACTTTCAGTTCTGCGGTTTGAGTTGGGAATTATGTAGGGATTTGTCGTGACATTAGATTATGCTCTGGCCGAAGTGATATGAGTTACAACTCTGTAGAGAGCTGTTGCAATGCAAAGCTGTTGTGGCAGAAGCGATAGGAGTTGGCAACCCTAGGAGGAGTTGTTGCAATATCAAATTCTGCTCTGGCAGATATGGGTTGGCAACTCTGTGGAGAGTTGTTGCCACATCGGATTCTGTGGAGAGTTGTTGTAACCCGAAGCTGTTGTGGCCGAAGAGATAGGGGTTGGCAACCCTAGGGAGAGTTGTTGCAACATCGGATTCTGCTTTGGCTGAAGTGATAAGAGTTGGTAACTCTGTAGAGACCTATTACAACGCGAAGCTATTGTGGCCGAAGCGATGGGAGTTGGCAACCCTATGGGGAGTTGTTGTAATATTGGATTCTACTATGGCGGGTTGGCAACTCTGTGGAGATTTGTTGCAACGCGAAGCTGTTGTGGTTGAAGCGATAGGAGTTGGCAACCCTAGGGGGGTTGTTGGAACATCGGATTCTGCTCTGGCCGAAGTGATATGGGTTGGCAACTCTGTGGAGAGTTGTTGCACTGCGAAGCTGTTGTGGCCGAAGTGAGTTCTAGAGAGCCTTGGGTCTTGTGCTAATGATTTGAAGGTTTTCGCGTCTTCCAAAGTCAATCATGAGAGGGCGCTTGCTTGCTTCCAAGGCATGCTTCCATTGCCATAAATGATAATGAGGGGGCGCTTGCTTGGATCAACTCGAACTTTTCGAAGCTAGGCAGAGAATTCATGACTAGCTTCAGATAGGCTGCCATATGTTTGTCTCGGGCTAAAAAGTTCCCATTAACCTGATTTACTACCAACTGTGAATCACTGCTAATAATCAATCTTTTTACCTTCAATTCTTTGGCTAGTCGAAGTCCAGCAAGAAGAGCCTCATATTCAGCCATGTTATTGGAAGCCTTGAATCCGAGCCTCATGGCACCGTTAAGCTTGTGCCCTTCTGGGCTCTCCAAAACAACACCAGCTCTGGAGCCTGTCTCTTTCGAGGATCCATCGACGATTAAATTCCAGGTAGAGGGCTCTGCTGGTTCTATCTTCACTTCAATTTCGGGGGCTTTGGTAAATTCTGTAACAAAATCAGCTAAGGCTTGACCTTTGATTGCTGTTCGGGACGTGTATGTTATGTCAAACTCGCTGAGCTCAATGGCCAATTATATTAACCTTCACGAGGTGTCTGGCTTCTGCAGGACCTGTCTCAACCGGAAGTTCGTTAGGATGTGAATATTGTGGGCCTGGAAATTTGGCCTTAACTTTCGCGAAGCGTTGACCAATGAAAGATCCAACTTCTCCATGTTTGGATAACGCGCTTCGGTAAGCAGCAAGGCTCTACGACATAGTAGATCGGTAATTGGTGCGTTTCTTCGTCTCGCACAAGCATCGAGCTGATCGAACCTTCGACTACTGCCAAGTATAATAGCAAAGGTTCCCCTCCTTTGGCTTGTTGAGGAGAGGTGTTCGTCCTAGATAGTTTTTCAACTCTTGGAACGCTTCTTCGCACTCCGGGGTCCATTGGAACTTTTTGCCTCCTTTGAGGACTTTGAAGAAGGGTAGACACTTTTCAGTGGCCTTTGAGATGAAGCGATTCAGTGCGGCTATTCTACTAGTAAGCCATTGCACTTCCTTGGGCTTCTGTGGTGGCCTCATTTCAATTAGAGCCTTGATCTTTTCTAGGTTGGCCTCTATTCCTCTTTAATTCACAATGTAGCCCAAGAATTTTCCAGGGGATATGCCAAAAGCACATTTAAGGGGGTTCAATCTCATGTGGAACCTTCTCAAGGTATGGAAGGCCTCTATCAGATGTTTGATGTGCTCCTTAGCTAGGAGGCTTTTCACAAGCACATTATCGACATAAACTTCCATCGTCTTGTCGAGCTGATCAGCAAACATCTTGTTGACTAGCATTTGGTAAGTCATCCCAGCGTTCTTTAAATCGACTGGCATCACTTTATAGCAGTAAAGTCCCCAATCAGTGATGGAAGAGGTGTTCTCCTCATCACCCGGGAACATAGGGATTTGATTGTAGCCTGAATAGGCATCCATGAAGCTTCATAATTCATGCCCAACAGTTGAATCTACTAACTAGTCGATTCTTGGGAGTGGAAAGCTATCCTTTGGGCAGGCCTGATTAAGGTTAGAAAAATTAATACAAACCCTCCATTCGCCATTGTGCTTCTTCACAAGTACAGCGTTAGAAATCCACTTTGGATAGTTAGACTTGCGGACGAAGCCATTGCTGATAAGTCACTCCACCTCTTCTTTCAGGGCCTCATACCTTTCAACATTCAATGCCATCATCTTATGCCTGTGTGGAGCACAGTTCGGGTCAATTTGTAAATGATGGCAACTGACTTTGGGATCTATCCATATCATGTATTCATCTCTCCATGCGAAGACATCTGAATTCTTTCGAAAGAAGTCTTTCGGTTCTTCCTTGATAACTTGTTCCAATTCTTTTCTGACCCTCAAGACCTTTAATGTATCTTGGGGGTCCACTGGGAATGTTTCAAGTTTTTCCATTGGGGTGGTTTGTGATTCCGACTCAATCACCCTGGGATCCAACTCTTCTAGGGATATTTCTGACCTCTGTCAGACGATGTCTTGTGTTGGAGGTTGCCCTTCCTCAAGGGCCTCCAACATTTCGGCATCTAGTACCATGTTAACTCGTGGCTATGCCTTTTTTAGGGAATCAAGATAGCATTCCTTGGATCCTATCTGATCGCCTCGAACAGTGGCAATCCCTCATTCTGTGGGAAATTTCATGCAGAGGTGATGGATGGAGGTGACTGCTCATAACCCTTTCAGGGCGGGTCTCCCCAGAACTCCGTGATAAGTGGATCGGCGATCGACAACTAAAAACTCCATGAAGTGGTGTGCCACCTGGGGCAAAGCCCCCATTTCGATAGCCAAAGTGATTTTACCTCTGGGGATGATGTTGTCCCCAATGAATCTATAAAGGGACGAGCTCATTGGTGTTAGCTCATGATCCACTGCCATTTTGTCAAAAGTCGTGCCAAATAGGATGTTGACTGAGTTGCCATTGTCCACTAGCATGTGTTTCATCTCGTTGCGAGCTACCACGACTCTGACTATCAGATCATCACAATGTGGGAAGTGTACATTTGTCGCATCTTCCAGGTGAACGTAATAGGCTCTATAGCCCTTCCAATTCGTGATTAGCTTACTATATAGCTAGCCATTGGTGGGGCTCTCGCCTCCCTGGTGTAATTCCTTTGTGTATTTTTTGATTCACCTCCTACATGGGGTCCCCCAATGATGGTGTCAATCTCATGAAAAGGTTGTTCATTTGAGATGGCTGAATCTCTCCTGGAGCATTGCCTGTTTCGGAGCTTGTCCCTATCATTGTTTCTATCGATGTGGGGGATGTCACCTCGTTTCACCTCTTCTAGGGGCTTTGCCTCAGGTTGTTACCTTGATAACGGTTATCCCTGGAATCATAAGGGTTGCTCATAGGCCTATTCATCCTCCTACATTCGCTTGTGTCATGGCCATAATAGAAATAAATGGTATAGTAAGGTTGCACTTCCTGGGGGGCTTATCTCTAGGCCTCTGCCCTCTTCCCCTATTTCTGGAGGTTGAGGGTCGTCCAATGTTTCTAGCTGGATTGTTTGTATTTGGCCCAACATTTTCATAAGCCAAGATGGGGACTACATTCAGACTGGCAGTGGCCAGTGCTTGTCCTGAAGTAGGAGCTACAGCGTGTCCGGCCTGGTGCATTGCTAGCTCACTATTTAAGAGGTGGGTCCCTTCCTATCTGCCTTTGAGGAGGTGGGAGCCCCTAGGTAGCTCTGTTTCTGTGGTCAATCATTTCTTCGTTGACAATCTCAACCTTCATCATTTTCACCAATTCATCATATGTCGAAGGATTCTTGCTTCGGACGTCCCACCAGAACATAGTGTTCATGTTTAAGGGCCTCTTTGTCTTTGACTTGCTCACAATAAGTTATCTCATCAGTGAAATGAACAAGTTAACTCTTCAGAGTCTTCCCTACTACTTGCCTCATGTCTCGCAAGCGTTGAATCGACACCTCTCCATCTTTCCTTGAAAGATATTGGTTTAGTAATGCCTTTTTTAGGTCTGGCCAACTTCTTATGCTAAGAGGTGACAATCTACTGTACCACACTTCAGCAGCTCCACCAAGGGTTAGATGGAATGGCCTGCATTTCAGAGCCGGCGAGGCGCCTCTAAGGCTCATTTGTGTTTTGTACTTGTTGAGATGTTTTTCCGGATCGCCTTTTCCCTCGTATTTGGGAATCTTAGGAGGAACAAAGTTGTGAGGCATCAGAAAGGTGTGAAACTCCCCAGAGAAGGGCATGTTGTCATCATCATCATCCAGTTCATACGACCTATAGGGCTCATCAGAATCGTTCCCATCTGCTACTGGGCGAGGTGGATGCTCAGCTGTTTCAGCTTTGTTCCCCCAATTTGCTAGGTTTCACCTCTCTCGCCTATTTCTAGGTAGAGGGGCTTGAACCTCTTGACTCTGTGCATGTCTCTGCTGACGAGCTGTTTGATGCGAAGTCTGATTCCTATTTCTAGGCGCCCGTCCGATTCGATCAAAAATACTGGCAGACCTTTGGCGTTGCTATTCATACTCCGGGGAAAAATTGTATTTTGCAGGGGCGTCGCCAGTCGGAGCGACAATATAATTGAAAGTGTCCATTCATACTTCTCTCTCAACAGAAACTTCCCTCTGGGAACTCAGGTGAGTTCTCTTACTGGATTTCACCTCAGTTCTTCTATGGACTGGTTGTTGGGGATTTTGTGGGGCTTGAAATCCGCCCTGGTTTTGTACTTGCATGAGGAGTTCTTACATAGCTTCATTTTAGGCTGTAATGGTCCTCATATGGCAGCCATGTGGGCCACTTAAGTAGTTAAACGCGCGGCAGCTCTATCACCTCTACAATAGCGGTGGTGAGGCCGTTTATGCGTAACATTTGTTCGGATGACCTCTTCCTCAGAGATATCTCTTGCTCTCATTGCATTCACATCTTCGTCACTGGAACTCATGATCCAAAGTGGTAAATGTAGCGAGTCTTAATGTATAGATTCTTCTTCAAGAACCAATCCCTTTTCTCAATGGGAAATATCAACCGGATATTCAAGCAACTTTTTGGGAGGAAGACTCGTGGTTAAAGTAAGTTTTCCATAGATGGCGCCAATCTGTTGACCTCGAAAAATGGCTCCGACACATGGCCAACAGAATGTCTTCGAGTCAGCTCTTCCCTGCAAATGTAGCATGCCATTAGTCACCCGTGGCCTTTCTCGAACGGGTTGGAAGTGGCCGCGAGTACTCCGACGGTCAAGTCAGTTTCTGGTTCAACTAGAAAAGGTTCACCGACAGTAGATCACTCGCCGGGAAGTGGTCGATAAAGTATAGTAATAAAAATGACAATATTTAAGGGAGAGGATAATACTCAAGTTTTAGTGTAGTGGGAGAAAATCTTGATTAGAATCATTCTTCTGGCTTAAGGAGGGGATATCTATACTAAGGATGGGAATGGGAGAACCATTGATGAGGAGACACGTGTTACCAGATCTTCAGGGCTCATCCCATCTTATGTGTCAATCTGTCCCTCCATAGGTTGTTGGCATTGAATATTTCTAACAAAGGCAGTTGATTTGACCGTTTAGGTCTTGCCACACATCCTATCAGTCAGGGATTTGACTTTGGAAAGATCTTTATACCAGAGATCTTTGATGGGCAAGGCAAGGTAGGAGAGGCATTGCAATGTTGTAGAAGCGGAGTGCGGGCCTTTGCATCCGCGGTGTACTTGCGGATGAGTTTGGTTCCTTCGTTGACGCGCGTTCAGTTCGTTCCTCACGTAATCATTTCGGCATATATAATCAGCTCGTCCTATGCATAATCACATCGATAGACACGTGGCGTGGTGTTGATCACCTCTACTGACACATGGCAGGCGAGATAGTGGGTCTGACATAGGCCCGTAACAATGGGTATTAAGTATTTTTTTTAATTAAAAGATCTAAAAATAGTAGAAAAGTTGTTTGATTTTACTCTTAACTCCTCTTGATATAAGAATACAGTTATTGAATAAAGTCTTCATTTTTTGTTGTTTCGAGTCAAGGCTATACCATACGTCTTGTAGCAAGTATTCAAGAGAGACTAGTTCGAAAGATCCTATTGATATAAGAATTTAGTTATTGAATGGTTATTCTTTGTCGAAAGTTTTCGTTTGGGTCTAATCTTAGTTGTCCTCCGTTCAAATCTTGACAACTTATTGCATCATTTTAAGATAGCAAATAACAAGACTATTGGTGTATTCAGTGTTTTAAAAGCATAAAACGTGACCATACATGGAGAGTTTCAAGCTTTATGAGTTTAGGCGAAACCTAGGAGTAAAAAAAACGTTTTCTTATTTTTAATATTATTTTAAATTTTTAATCATTTTAAAAATTATTTAGTAGTTAAAATAATACATAACAAACATCTAAAATTATAAAATATTACATTTACTTAATAATTCTTATAATTAATCAATTATACAATTTTCAAAGGTAAAATTTGAAATTAAAATCAAATAAAAGGCTTTAAAAAAAGGAAAAAAAAAATTAATAAAGCACCTAGGCCCGCATTAAAGTTGACTGCTTAATTTTATGCTTACTATTAAGACATGGGGTGCCTAGACATAACATTGGGTGTATTGCGTATTGCAGACGCTATTGCTATTCCAAGCTGATGAGGTGAGCTATCAAAATTTGAGTGAATAATGTCATCTTTCATTGTTAGTGATGACCAGTCATGCGATAATTATTCCACTGTTTCTTGTTCAATGCATAACAATTTAAAAGTCCATAAGTATGACAAGCAAACAAAAATGATATCGTAAATGTGACAAGGAAACAAAAACAACTCTACGTGTGATGTAATAGAAAAAAATAATTAAATATAAGATACAACATATAAAAAATTATTAAAGATGATATATACATATCAATCATGCTACATGTTTGAAATACACACCTGGAATTCAATCACATTGGTATAAAGAGCTGGAAAGGAAGAAGAGGAGGGAAGAAGCAACGGACTGAGCGACGAAGCGACGGGATTGAGCGCTGATATTATATCACGTGACGATACATTAACATTCCCTTTTGACCCACTTACCGAAAAATTGTATTGGTATTTCATCTCTATGTTCATGATTTCACATCCATCAATCCTATTCTACTCAAAAAAGTATTTAGAAATAAAATAAAAAATTTAAGACAGCTTGGCTTACCCACGAATGTGAGACATGGCCGGAACTTTGTCCATAAATTAATATAATTTTATTATTATTATTTGAATGAGTCTTTATTTACACTTAATAGTCTCAATCTTTATTTTTCAAAAAAATTAATCTCTTTGAAGTTCTCCAATTGATCCCTTCTACTGAGGAGTTTCATATAAAAAAATGCGCTCAGTTTGTGTCCATTCTTACCCAACTCTACCATGACAACTAATTTTACGTATTAACTCATGGATATAACAGTTGATTTTCTAAAAGCAAGATAATTTTAATGTGCTCCACATGCTATGTTTGAATTGTTAATTAACATTTACAGGCATGCATTTGTTGGCAATCTCAAGGGAGGCGAAAGAGTATGAACTTGGAGAAGGCAAATACTATTTGGTAGTGGTTTGGAATGCAATTGTTTGGCAGTGTTTCTTCTTGGGGTCAATTGGAGTCATTTTCTACTCTTCATCTCTTCTATCGGGCATCATCATAACTGTTCTACTACCAATCACAGAAGTATTAGCAGTTATTTTCTACCATGAAAAGCTTCAAGCAGAGAAGGGCATTTCTCTTTTCCTCTCGCTTTGGGGTTTTATTTCCTATTTCTACGGTGAGATCAAACATACCACCAACAAGAAGAATGTTATGCACGATTCAACTCAAACTGAGTTGATTGCTGCTCCTTGATAGCTTCTATATATGTATACCACATTGCTAATAGCTGTATATTTCTATTTTTCTGCGTCTTTATTCTCTAATGACAGAATTTCACTCAATAATTCTTGAATCACCTTGTCTTAAAACTTGAGCCATTGGAGAGAATGCATTTCGTTATTGTATTGTCAATCATGCTACACAAGCATAATGGTTGACACAATCTTTAACATAATGCCACATGGCAACCTATCATTAGATTATTTAAAATACAGTCAACTTTTTCATTAAATCACACCATGCCAACACATATTTTGTCATTCTCTCTGTCATACATTTTCTAGCACACGAGCATTATTCTTATATTGTCTCTAACATGTCCCATCATGTGAAAACATGGAGAAGACAATTTACAATGTCACCCCGTCAAATGAGATGCATGGAAAATATTAGTACATCAAGCTACCAATATAACAAGTGACTTCATATTTTTCATTGATAAAGAAATTTAATATAGATATAAAATCAGCAGCTCGTAATAAAATTCCTATCCAAAGATTACGAGATTTTACACGAGCTACCTGAAGGAAGCAATGTTACCTCATCAATTTATCAGATAGCCCATCATAGTTTGCAAGAACAAAAATTTTCATTCCGCCATCTTCCAATTTAGTAATACTAAGCAAAAATGATGTAGACAATTCTAGCTTTGATAAAGCATATTTGTTAATGTGTAAACATGCCTGGGGAAAATGAGATAAGTGGCATCATGTAAGACCGAATATTGATCTGTTGGGCCGGATCCTGGCCCATTTATTCTGCTCCGAGCATTTTGGATGATAATGCGTTTATAAAACACGCTTATCTTAAATGAGAAGCAACTTCACTTGGATGGATGACACTTGGCTCACATGTGGCCGTTGGATGCTGTGGCTATGGATATACTGAGGCTTGAGATATTTTTGGCATTCAAATGAATGATTTTCGAGAGACTTCTAGGGTTTTCTGCTCTCTGAGAGAAAACATGAGGAAGAGATAGGGCTTGATTCTTGATGCCTGTTTTCACTCTAAATATTTGATTTAGTAATAACTACATCTACCTTCGATTGTAATATTTTGTGTGAATATTGAGAAGCTGTATTTGATTCCTCTGCTATAATACTATGTGTATGTTCGAAGGGGTTCTTGGTGATTTCTAAGTGAGTCGTGGCTATCATTTTGATATACTTTGAGAGATAAGTCTCATATCTCTTTCTTGAACTCTCTGTAACATTTGTCTCCATTTTGTGGCTAATTTAGTACATCTGAGAATATTCCTATTTATGGATACTTAACGGGGGATGTAGGTGTTTGAAGCGGTCACCGAACCTCCGGGGCTACGGCCAAAACAAATCCTTGTGTTCATTCTTTAATTTCTGCAGTTTTACTTCACCGTTGAGGTTATTGTTTGTCTCGAATACTTATATCGTGTTGTGGTCTGGGCCTTACATGATCCAAAATAATTAAACAGAAACAACTTGGATTGATAAAATCAAAAACCCATGGATCAGGTGCATACCTCCGGCTATTAATGATATTCCACAAGCTTTCGTTTGCTCCAAGTTCTGGTACTTCTAATCTCTCTAAACACTCCAAAAATGATGGTTTATGATTCGTATTTGCTGTGCTTCAACTCAGGGACCAAGCCATTTTATATAGCCAAGTTTCCATCAAGCCATGGCTTCCGTTACCAATTTTGTCTGTCCAATCAATGGGCAAGTTTCTGAAATTTAAACCTTTTGAATTCTAAAATTGAAGATAACATTGGACCACATCAATTTATCTGTAAACCACATCAATTGATTCGTTGAAAAAAATGGATGGTTACATTCTCGCATTTGATCTATACGTTTAATATAATGTCTCAACTTAATCCCATCTATTGTCCTTAAAAAACAAATACATGAATCATAGCGATGAGTCTTATAATAATGAGTATTACCTTCTATATATTACAATTATTTAGTACCTCAAGAATTAATCTTTATGTGGTAATAATACTTAATGAAAAGAATTATGTGCTAGAAAAGTTTAACAGAAAAGTTAACATAATGTTACATGACATTTTATCATCGAACTATTTAAAACACAATCGGCTTTTCTATCCAATCATTTTTTGCCACCGCTTCATCTGTTACTACTTCTGTTATTCTTTCTAGCAAAGTGGCATAATCCTGATGAAAAACTGTCTTGCATAAATGTATTTTCTCAAATAAATTAAAGTAAACATGAATATGAGAAAACATCACAATAATAAGAATTTCATATAAAAATTGTATATACCATTATATAGTGGAACTAAATTCTATTTTCTCTAGATGATCCTTGAATTTCAATGGTGACATGCCTTTAGTCAAATGATCAGTGATCATCAATTCAGTACTTATGTTCAATGACTACTTTTTTCTTTAACATGTTCTCTTATGGTTAAGTACTTAATGTCGATGTGTTTACTTTGATTACTATTTTGTTGTTCTTATCCAAAAACAAAGCAGCTGAATTGTCTAGTAAATTCTCAATGGCCTATAAATGGAATCCATTACTCTAAGCCCATATATGAAACTCTTGATTCATGCATCATGTGAAGTAGTCTCAAAATAGAAGATGAACTCAACATAGCCTGATGTTAATTTGCGTGAATCAACATAGCCAGCGAAGTCTGAATCTGAGTATCCAATCGCTTCCAGATTATACGTCCATTTATACGTAAGTATGTAGTTTTAGTTCCTTGAAGGTATCTCATTACTTTTTTTGCTGCTTTCTAGAGGTCCTTACCTTATTCCATTGATATCGTCCTAATATTCCTACAACAAATGCAAAGTCAAGCCTGAGTATACATTAGGCTTCTTACATCGGAAGCATATGAAATGTTGTTCATTTGTTCCCTTTCTAGATCATTTTTCTGGCATTGGTCCAAAAATTGAACCTACCACTCTTTACAATGGGAGCTATACTCAATAAACAATCATTCATCTGGAATCTCTCTAAAATTTTATTAATATAGGTTTCCTAAGACAGGCCCAAGATCCATCGTAATTTGTCTCTATAAATCATAATGCCAATGACATACCCAACCTACATCCTTTATATCGAAATGTTTAGAAATGAATTGTTTCACCTCATGCAACAAATCATTATCATTAGTTGCAAGTAAAATATCATCTACGTATAAAATAAGAAAAAATATTACTTCCACCAACCTTCGGTACATACATTGATCCATGGGATTTTCTACAAATCCGAACGAAAAAATTACTCTATGGAATTTAAATACTATTGACAGGAGGCTTGCTTTAGACCAAGTGATCACCATTGAATTGTTGTTTGTCCTCAAACAAAATGATAACTTAACACAAAACATAGTTTAACAGCTTACCGTGTCTCAGCATTAGAGTTCAGTAATAGCACACTGAATAGTTTCAATAATGCAAAAATCAAATCAATTTTTCACCTGTCATGTATGGAACTCGATGTGTATGTGGGTGCTTACTCATGCAAAGCATACCAAACTGATGATGGGTGTAAATCCCGACCTGCAGTAGTCAAATATTTCCTTTCTTCACTCTAGAGATTCACACCCCCCCCCAAACTTGTTCTTTTCGCTCAAAGATTAACACGTGTGTTCTAGAATAGAGTATTTGATTCACTTAAGTCCTCACCCTCTCTAAGTTTGGATAGATCTCACAGATCGCGGGTTTGCATTTCAATAGCGGGGCTTCTCCTAATTATTTGATTGTTTCAACCGTCGAGACTAGACTCAGTTACTTGCTTCGTATCAGAGAAATGGTTCTATCAACAGGATGTCTGGGACTAATCAGTGTATTCCATACATAGGAGTGCGTATGTTATTCATCAATGGAAATTTTTTTTTTTTTTTTTTTTTTTTTTTTGACATCGTTCATTTGCTTTCTATATAACCCCTGTAGCGAGCTTTGGGTCGATGACTCCCAAGTCAGATGACCATAGGGCATCAGGTTTTAAACCCTTACAGACTTAATCACTCGAGTTATACAGGCTCGAACCGATGTTTATTTTCAATGATTAGTGCAATGCCCCTTTTCTTTTAGACATCTAGTTTCCAGAACTGCCATCTAACTTGAAACTTTTACATTGTTTTCGTCTCATTGGTTTAATCCAATCCACACAACATAGTTTCCACGCATGGAATCCCTACTCGTCTCAATGTTCCTCTGTGATAGCTAAATCATCTCCAAACTTCTAAAATAATGGTTTCTTGATAAGTGCACTAGAGGTTTTCGGGGTTGACCTATCATGTCCATATCTACTCTAATTTTTTTTTCATCCATCACTAGGTTAGTATGCCCAACATCAGCATTGTGCTCATGAATGTCAAGTTTCCATATAGACAAGTGTAGATTAATTCAACATGCACAATGTCCACAATTCATAGCTATACTGTTCCCAATATTCTCATCATTGCAGGTAAGGCTATTAAACTCACACAAGCACACAAATAAAAAAAGATTGCTGAAGTGAACAAAATAAAAAAAAAAAAAAAAAAAAAAAAAAAAAAAAAAAAAAAAAATTAAAAAAAATTTTAAAAAAAATAAATACTTTTTTTTTTTTTTTTTTTTTTTTTTTTTAACATGCAACAAACAAAAGCATGCACGTATGAAAAATGAATGATGAATTGAAAATTTCCGAAATCACATGCATTTCCACCCCCCAAACTTAATCTAACATTGCCCCAATGTTTAAACTGTAAGCATAGAGAGGGGGGAAAGGGGGTAAGGGAACTCCCTGATCAGGCTGGAGGTGGTGATGGTGGTGGAGTGGCAAAGCTAGGTCCAGCATCCTGTTGTGGAGGTAGTCGTGCAAGAATCTGGCGCATCAACTCGGGATCGCTCCGAAGAAGTATTGATTGGCCCCGAAGTAGCTCGTATGCTCTTGGAGAATATCTTGGGCCGGGTCATTGTACCTCGACCTCAAAGGCCCAAACGGGTGACTGTCGCATCGGTGCTTAGTCAGTATATCATCGACCCGTCCAGTGTATAGACTTAATCGCCCTGTCAATGTCTCGACCGCGCTACTTGAAGCGAGGACTTCCCGCCCAATATCGGATGACACAGTGCGGGTGGCTAGAGTGTCAGCCCGCACCTGCCGCATATCTGTGCTCAGGGTCCCGAAAGTCTGCTGTAGACCCTGTAGGTCTCTGCTGTAGCCAGTCACCGTGGCGAACATTTGCCTTAAAATCTGTGTATCGGCCCCAATAGGTGGTGGTGGCGGTGCTGCCGCCTGAGGCATAGCTACATCTTCAGCCTCATCACCCTGTACTGGTGGCTGCTGGGCCTGATGAGCGCGCACTTGCGCTTCCTGTCGCTTTAGCCTCGCTCTATCCTGAGCTTCCAATGTACTACGTTTTATGAATGGGCTTGATCTCGATCGGAAGTTCCCTGTTTGGGAAAGTGACGCCTGCACGCTTGCAGATGCCGCTGATAAGGCTGGGAAAAATCAATGAATTTCGGCGGTCACCTGAAAGTCCCAGTGTATGGATCTGCTCATAGATGAGGGCTGCGAGATCGATCTTATTTCCTCGAACCAAGTGATATAGCATGCCGGCCTTGGGGTCCGGGAAGGTGGAACGGTGCCGCGTAGGCTCAATGTTGTAGCAAATGAAGAGCCAGAGAATTGCAATGGAGGGAGTGAGCTCATTCTGATACCACTCGTCCGTGTCTAGCGGCCAGGCATTCTCGCGTCCCAACAGAACCTCTGCCACCTCGGGCCATGGGAAATCCCCAGGTATTGGGATGATATTATCCCATGTCAACTGATAGTAGTCTTGGATCACTTCTGGCGTGAACATCACCCATTTGCCCCGAACCCATGTCTGATGTTGATGTTCTGATCCAGGTGTGTCTATGTCCTCATTGATAAGGTGGTGAATGACACTTTTCTACTTCAACATCATTCGGATGCATATGAGGCGTGCATTGCTCATTCTCAGTCAACCAATTCTGATTCACTTGAGATTGAAACTTGCGCACGGTTTATGGAGACCAACCCACCATATTTTCGAAAACAGCACTTCCCAAATATCAGTCACAACACAATCAAAATTATAAAATAAGTGATATTGAACTATGCATTGAACTATAAGTGATATTGTTTTGTATATTAACACGATAAAGACCATTAGGCAAAATATCAGTCACAACACAATCAAAATTATAAAACAATCTGAATGACGTGTTTGAAAATTTTAAGGAATATCTCGAAGGTACAAGTCTGGAAATAAAAATCAGGTTTCGTGAAAAACTTAGAACATAAAAGGTACTACCTAATTCCAAAACAAAACCACTATTTAAAGTTTAAAAAAAACATGTTCATGTAGCCTCCACATGTGAGCCCATCTTACTTTTAGGTAAAATATTTTGATGACTTCCCATTGGCTTAGGTTTTGCATATCGTACAAGAAGTTTGCAATATGAATTGCAGATCCAATGTTAATCCATTAGGTGTTAATATTTACATTAGTGATAGTAGATTCATAATAAACAAACGAAATTGGATTACCTTTATTCTCAAGCCAATTTTTGAAATTGGGGCAATCTTTGATGTGAACCTACGTAGCAATTGAAGCTACAAAATCCACGACTAATTAGATCAAACCCAAGAAAGCCAAGAATCAATGTTTGAAAGAAAGCTCGAACTAATAAATTATTGAACCAAGACAATTGCAACAGTATCTTGACCCTACGATCACAAAATTTATAAGCCTTTCTTGATTTGTTGAACACCACAAGAATTTAATTCTTGATAAGTTCGAAATTAATTTGATGAAGAACGAGAAGAAAGTAATATGCCTTGCAATAATATCTCTCAAATTGTGTGTGTTTTTACAATGAATGGAATCAGTCCTATTTATATGGAACCCATAAAACCTAATTAAAAATAGAATTAAGATTTAAAAGATACCATATAAGAGTTTTAACAAAAATAGAATTTTATGTGAAAATTTGGAAAATACGCATCCAGAATTGCACTATGCGGCCGCATAGGCTTGCTTCATGCGGTCACATAGACTAGTTGATAGCCTTCAATTGAGTTACGGTAAGGGGCTATGCGGCCACAAGCTTAGTTACCCTATGCGGTCGCATTGGCCTTCACTTTAGCTCCTTCATCTGCTGCTCGAACCAAGTTGATCCATCTTGTTCCGTCATCCATGTCCAATATCAAACTTGTCATTTTCATCTACCGTAGTTTGAACAAATAATCTCATAGTTTCTTTGACCTTCTTTACTTGTGGCCTAGTCATTGGTCATTTATCCACGATCAACGAATCCTTGCGCTCTCTAGCTCTCGTACCATGGATCTCATCAATCTCGTACCACTTGACCTCTTTCTTGATATCAGTTGGGGTATTTATTTGACTGCCTTGAGCCTTTCCCTTCCTATGTTAGCGAACATTACACTTTTACGTTGCTCCATCACTAGCCTTCATCCTCTTGTACACACAATCATTAATTTATTGATTGATCATTTATCTTTATGTGTATTGTATGAGATTTTGAAAGGTCCGTACTGTTAGGGGAAAGTATTCAGGATGTAGTGCACAAAGAAGGATTCAGACATCAAAATCTTAAGTTTCTTAAGTTGAGCCGTCGTGTCCTTCATCTGCATCATGTGCTCGCACACACCTTTCATAGTGGTGAGCCTTAAGGATGAGAACCTCATTACAAGGGTGCTTGCTAATAATACCTCATCAGAAGTGACGAGTCGATCATCAATTTTAGTATTCATGAACATCATGCTGATGTGATTAGATCACTCCAATTTTTTATAAAGCGCGATATCTGCTGAGTGCTTTTATCGATTATTTCAAGTAGCTCGTCTTTCCTAATAACATAGTCAATGTCTGTCCACCATAAATGGAGAAGAATTATCTCATTCCATACTTTCTAGTTATCACAATTTAGTTCGAGAATATCGTAATGAATTTTAGAGAAATTAGCAGATTGTGAGGCTACATAATATTAAAAATGCTTATATCAAAATTGAGACTTAATTGAATAGATCGCATGTTTTACCAATAAAAATTGTATATAATAATATAAAAATTGCTTGTTGGCTAAATTTTCAATTCAAACATATTTAATTATTCCATATAATAGAATTGTCAATTTATATACTTAATTCATATTTGGGTACATTATGAAAATAATTTGATATTCTATCCTAAAGTAAAACTTTATAATAAAACTATCAAATTATTTACTTATTCAAAATTCTTGTTGGCGTATTATGAAACAATTTGATATTTTTTTCATTAATTATATAAATATAAAAAAGTTCACATGGGATGAATTTATTGTATTAAGTATAATTAATTACAATTTGCTCCTTATTTGATCCTAAGCTTAATATATAATTTTATTTAATCAAAGATGTTGTGGCTTGTCCCTAATTAAATAAAACTATATAGGTCACTAAACATTATCACTTTTATGCATAAATGATTAACTCAATATGATAATAATTTTAATAGTAAAATTTTAATTAACATGTTATGATTGCGTACAAAATATATATTCTCATAATCATTATAAATTGCATAAAATTTAACTTATCTAAAAATTGCATGTATTAATTTAAAACATAATTAACTCGCGCAAACTAAATATGAGCATAATAAATAACTTTGCACAATTTAATCCATCATATATTATTCTAAGCATAATTAATTAACATATACAAAAACTAAGGGTAGATACAAAACAAAATAAATGCCCAAAAATTAAATTATGCATAACTAGCAAAAATACAAATTTACGTGTCAAAACTTTAAAGCGTGACAATAAGGGCGTAACCAAATGAAATTATGGGTTCTCAGTGGTGGCACCAATGAAAACAACATTCCCATCTTGGATTAATAGTAGAATAACCTCTTGTGAACGTTTCTATTTGCAATATGCCTCTACCTATTGAAAATCACAGGAAAAATCCCATGTTTCAAACGTTTTGTGCGAAAAATACTCATGCCATCAATAATCATCTAGCGTGCTATTAAATCCCAGAAAAAGTGGGAAAACGGATAAATAAAGAAGGGAAAATGTGTCAATTCATATTTTCATCTTTAATATCACACACAACACCAATATTTTCTTTATGTCCCTCATTCCATTACTTGACACCACTTTGTTTCTTGTGTACGTAGCTACACCACTTTACCCTTAGTTTTGATGGACTCTCATCTATACAGGTGCAAAGATTGAGCAGAAGATTTCATGGATGGAAGCGAACCCGAAAAGAAGGTTCTTCACATGCACACAATGACTTGTAATGGAAACCCGAACACAATTTTTTAACTATTATTTTACTAAGTATGCTCAAGATCTGATTTTTTTGGTTTTCTACAGCAAAATGGAGGTTGTGGGTACTTCTCGTGGTTTGACACACCTATGTGCAATAGATCTGTGGAGATGATACCTGGCTATTAAGATCCAGAAATGTACTCGAACAACAGCTATTGGAATTGCAGAGGTAGAGCGATCATTTTAGATTTAGGTCTTGGGTTTTTGTGTAGGTATGCAGTGATGTGGGTTTTTGGTGGAAAATAAAGCTTCGATCTCTTTGTAGATGTGTGTACTGAATGGATGTTGGTGAATGTTGTGATTTTGTTTTCAAGTTCTGTAAGTTAGATGTTCAATGTGATGTTCCAATTCCCTTCTCTATTTCATATTTTCTTGTGTAGTTGTTCATTGGTAATGATTGAGTGACACATCATTTGATCTAAATTGGTTGTGAAAAATCCCCTAAACATTGAATAGGTTTCATAATACAACCCAAGAAATGTATAACAATGTGATATACAACCTATATTATTCTAAACCTGAGACATTGAATGTTTTTTATGTGTGTTTGCATAAAATCAACCCTAGACTGATGAAGATTGTGAATTACAACCTATAATATTGAACCAATTCAATATTACTCACACCAATAGAAGGATATCTCCACACTAAAAGTTGTACATTGACATACCAAATATTACTAGTCGATAATAACAATTGTTTACACTACTATGGAATAAGAACCAATAGCATTACAACCAAGAAAAGCATGACAAAAACAAGGACAATAGCATTTCACTTTGCATTACAACCAAAATAAAGTCGGAGAATAGCATTTCAGCTTGCAACTGGTGGTTTCCTTCCTTTGCACTTTTTCATGTTGTGCTTAGAAGCACCACATAAAAACACATCATCACCATTCCTTCCTTGATGGAGGTGCATTAGTAGATGCCATTGTGTTGGACAGTGTACCTCTTTTCTTTGTTTCTTTTTTGGTCTCCCAGCCTTCCCATTGTATACATATGGTGTCAAGGGATTGAGTCTGACATTTGGCCATGTATTTGGGCTTATCATTGGAATATTGTTGGTGTATATGTTCGAACTTATGCTTCTTTCTTATATACATCATCCACGTAATCTATTATATTTTGTATGCCTTGTGAAAGAAGTGCCACAGTGGCGTGGCTGTATGGTATACCTGTTAACTGCCATACCCGACATGAACAAGTCCTAGCAGTTAGGTGCACACAAAGTTTGAGTTTTATGGTGTCGTATTTGGAACTTTTGGTTCCCTGAATAGTCAGTGTATTCAGACTGTGAAAGAGTTATATTTTTCTGAATGATTTTCATTTTTCTGGGGGACACAACTCCTCTTCATTTGTTGCATACCTCCATCATTTCCACAATTCATTACATCAAGTACTTTCGAATCTCCTCTAACATTTAAGGTAAGCTTCTCCCGTGCATTCAAGATGGTTGCGTTGAAGGACTCCGATAAATTGTTTAGGACCATATCACAGTTATATCCAACTTTGAAATGCGATTTAATCTAATACTCTATTGGCTTCAACTGCAACCAATTGTATGCATTAGGATCCAGATCACACATATTATTCATCTGTATTACCCATGCAGCTTCAGTTGTTGCTCTTGCTACTGCCAAAGTAAATTCTTCAACGCAAAGCCCTTTTATATTGCACTGAAATTGTAAAAATGTCACATATAGGTATAATGCTTAGCATATTCAAATATCTATTCAAGAGCTTGTACAAGCCCCTTTTACTTATCAAATATTAAAACCCAGTGGTGGCTGTTAACTATGCCCAAATCAGTTCTTACCAACTCCAAAAATAACCTACAATTTTTACTATTCTCAACCTCAACTACGGCATACTCTATAGGATAAACCTCATTATTACCACTTACACCTTCCGTTGTCAATAATAGGTCCCTCAGGCCATCCAACCCTATGACATTCATCATCCACTTATGAATCTCATCTTCAGTGCTACGAAACATATGTACAATCTTTTAAACTTCCCAGCACAACCCTCCAACTAAGCAGTTGTACCAACATTTGTATGTTTTAGATACTCACAATAATCCCACTAAATTTTGTAGTGGTCAATCACTGTTCCATGTAATATCTTCATTGCCAAATCTTTGGTTCGGTAATACTACGCTTAGTTACGTCTCCTAAATTGTCCCTTTTAACTTTGTCAAAAAATATGTTCACAGACATATTAGGCTCAGCCTTTCACAAAGACAAGTACCTATGGGCTAAGTAATTTGGAGTTAGCCACCTGTTGCCGTAAACTAATGCACAATTGTGGTCACCATTGTAAGTCTTCACTACAAAACTATTTTTATCTTTACCTTGCTTGAGTACAGCAACATTCCACATGATTTCTCCTTGTACACTGCTTGTAGTCTATGCCCTTCATTTTTGACGTACTTGATCTCTTGATTTGATGTTACAGAATGCTCAGTTAAGAGCCGTTTAAAAACTTATTTTATCTTGAAAACAATACCTGTAGCGCACAAAATGAAAAAGTGAGGATATAAAACACAAAACATATTTTTTAAAAGGGTTTTATAATGGAACCATTTTATCTGGGAGGGGTATATCAAATTGTATTGAATACATAAGGAGGATTGTTTAAACGTATTAGCATTATTAGTGGGATTTGATAACCTTTTAAATTTGGTTGCTCCAAGTCGATCAAGGGATTGAATTCATATGTTCGTCCCCTCTTTCTGGATGTTGTTCATTTATTTTCTTCGCTATCCAAACTTTGTAACTCATCTGACTCCCCGTTGTCAATTTCAATGTCTCTAACTTCTTGTTCATTGTACAATCAAAAACCAAAAGATCACCAGCTTCAGGTTCATCATCAACTTCGTAATCACTTTCCACAAAGCTTTCAGTTTCATCTTCCATTCTATCGTCTGGTTCTTCCTCAACCATCTCTGGGTTCTCTTCATACTGATCCGGTTGTGAAGTACCAATGTTCACCTCTCCCAAACCATCTTCATTCAATGTTCACCTCGCCCAAACCACCTTCATTCACATCAAACACGGGGATGTAGCAACCTTTTGCGGTACTTTTACCCCCTTCATTAAGTGCACTACTCTCTAGGACCTCAAGCACTGGTTATTGGTATGGTTCTCAAGATAAAGCTGTTGTCTAGCTAGGCAAAACTACATAAATCTCAAGCAACATATGTCCTTTAAGGACGTTCAACATCTTACTTACATCAGATTCACTACGCAACCTCCTCAAAGCAATACCCAAATTACCAACCTCCTCAAAGCAATACCCAAATTACCTTTCTACATCCTGAAGTAAATTTCTAAAGGCCCACGGTCACCACAAACATGTTCAAGAGCCTGGAACCATTCCCTAAGTAATTAGCCCTCACAAAGTCCACAAATATCACTGTACCATGTTCATAATTCACATTATTCAACATATCGAAGAAGATGCCATAGTGTATGTAGCCATTGTGAAATATTATGTATATCATGCTGGATGATAATGTCAACAAGGGTTAGTATAAGAATCAGTTCAACAACACACAACATGCACACACTTTTTACAACAAAATAAAGCTTTTTAAAAAGTAAAAATAGAGCAACTCACCATACATAGAAGCTTCTTCAAACCCTCTGAGTTCCATTTTCGATAATCACAATCAAATTGTAAATATACCAAAAAAACAAATAATTTCAATACTCCATTCCATAATTTCACATATTTCATGCCCGCATTTTTTTAAAAATAAAAACATGCTTCAGCAACTAACTATCGTACCTTCGCTGAAGAATGACAGTTGTTGAAACTTTAGAAGTGCTCAAGGAAACCTCTAATATCATGGGTGAAGAAGGAACTGATCATACAATGTAGGTTAACAATGAGAATAATCTCAACCTTATTGTCTCTTCGTCTTGCACAAAAACCCCCTCTTCGTGTTGGGTGTTATTAAAGATGAAAATATGAATTGATGCATGACGATAGGGGTGGTTTTAGCACAAAACGTTTGAAAGGGAGAGTTTTATGCAATTTCCAATATGTAAGGGGTATATCGCAAATGGAAAAGTTTACAGTGGGGTGTTCTATCATCAGTCCTTCCCATCTTTAGTCACATGGAGAGATGAATCAAAACCTCATCAATAAAATGAAAAGTCCCTTTATTAATTTGATAATTGCGTTTTGCACACTTATTTAGACCACAAAGCATGGAAAATTATCGATGTATATGTTGAAATGTGACTTAATTCGATATATTTGTATTTGTAGGATTACATTGATGGATATAATGAAAAATATGCAAAAATGAGCGAAAAGGACTAAATTGGATGAAAATGAAACTTCGAGGACCAAAATGCAATTATTTAGAAGACGACCTGAATGGCGAATCAAGCATAGACTTGAGCTAAGTAACACATTTTTATGTCAAGGAATGCTAGAAGAAGAAGGGAAAGGAAGTAAGGCCAAAAAGTAAATGAAATAAAATTTGGGGACCAAAGTAAACCAAAAGAAAAATATGTTCTACCATGCAGTCGCATGGTAGAAAGTTCATGCAGTCGCCCAAGCACCAATAGGAGATGAACAGTGCCAAATTTTTATAACTATGTTGTCACATGGGATATAACCATGTAGTCGCATGGTTCAATTTGGGCGCGAAAATTCTAGTTTCCTTATTTCGTTCCAACTCTTATGGAAACCAATCTTAGGTGCCCGTGATCAGCCACCATACAGTTGAGCTATAAACTCTAAACAAGTACTTATTGGGAGGCAACCCAACAGTTCTTTTTCGTTTTTTTTTTACCTATTTATTTATTCCATCTATGATATTAACTTGGGAACCATGTTTAATTTCTTTAGTTTGGATAATTATAGGTCATCCATCATCTAGTAAGATCACGAAGATGCCTCTTGAGCGAAAATAACATCCACTTCTAGCATATGACACTTCAGCTTCAGTTTTCTTCCTCCATCTCCACCACAGCCTCCTTTTTTATCATGGGAGTTTCCTCTCTCCCTTCTTTTGCTTTATATTCACATTGTCATTCAAATTTGGTGTCTAATCTTATCCTATGCACATTGAGGGCAATGCTTATGTATATTTGGGGGTGGTAGAATTTATATGACAATCTAAGAAACTCGCTTTAACTTTGCAATACTTTTCAGTATTCGTCGATATTACCATATGATTTCCTATTTCTGTGTGCATGTTTGATTAAAAAATTCAAATTTTCATTTTTTTGCCAGGTCATTCTCAATTTTACGCATTTCTAGTAGTAGTTTAGAATTTTGTGTGCTTGCACAGGTTTAACAATTTTGCCAACCATGATGATTTCTACTGGGCTATATGTGGACCATGAATGATGAAAACTGTGCATTATTAGATTAATCAATACTTGTTTATGTGAGACTTGATTTATTTTGTGCACGACACTCATGCATGCATATTGGGCTAATGATTTGACTCATTGCTTAGAAATAGTTGAACATAGATAATAGACTCAGAAAACCTCTTTTGTGCTAAACCATGACCAATTTTTAGAATAGTTTGGAGGTGATTGAACGGTTGCAAGGGAACACTGAAATGAGTAGGGGTTCCGTGCATGATGTTATGTGTGGATTTTTTAAAACCAAAGAGAGGGAAACGAAGTGAAAGTTTCAAGTTAGGGTGTAGTTTTAGAAACTGGTGTCTAAAAGAAAAGGGGCATTGTACTAATCATTGAATAAACAAAGACATCTATTCGAGTATGTATAACTCTAGTGATTAAGCTTACAAGGGTTTAAAACCTGGTATCCTATGGTCATCTGACTTCGGAGTCATCGACCTAAAGCTCACTATAGAGGTTATATAGAAAGCAAAGGAAAGATGTTATTTAAAAAAGGAAAAGAAAAAAATAGTATCTATCTATTGATGAATCACATAGTACTCTTGTGTATGGAATGCATTGATTAGCTCAGACATTCGGTTGATAAGACTATATCTCTAATGCGAGGCAACTTGCTCAATTTAATCTCAAGGGTTGAAGAAATCAAAAATAGGAGAACCTCTACTTATTAAAGTGTGAAATTATGGTAGTATGATTCATCCTAACTGAGAGAGGGAAAGAAATAGATACAAATAAGTTCAACCTTAGAACACACCCCCGGATAATTGAGTGAAAAGAATAAGTTTTGGGGAATGTGTATCTTTCGAGTGATGAGAGCGAAAATTTTGACTACATTGGGTTGCGTATGAGTCAACCATTATCCTGATATACTAGTATGAGTTTTCACACACACACATCAAGTTTTGCATATAACATGTGGAGAGTGATGCTATTTTGCACGATTATAGTTGTTCATATGGTCTCTTTGCTAAGCTCCAATCCTAAGATCGACAGATTATAGTTGTTCATATGGTCTCTTTGCTAAGCTCCAATCCTAAGATCGACAGATTGTTAAGCTGTGTTTTGTGTAGATTAAGCCACATTTTGTTTGAGGACAAACAATAGTTCAAATTTGGGGGATTTGATAAGTGGCCACAAAATATGGGAAATTATCGATGCATATGTTGAAACATGACTTAATTCAATATAATTTGTATTTTTAGGATTATATTGATGGATGAAATAAAAAATATGCAAAAGCGAGCAAAAAAGGACCAAATTAGAAAAAAATGAAACTTCGAGGACCAAAATACAATTATTCAGAAGATGACCCGAATGGCGAATCAAGCATGGACTGAGTTAAGTAACACATTATGATGTCAAGGAATGCTTGAAGAAGAAAGGGAAGGAAGCAAGGCCAAAAAGTAAATGAAATAAAATTTGGGGACCAAAGTGAACTAAAAGGAAAATACATTCTTTCATGCAGTCGCCGAACACTGATAGGAGATGAACAGTGCCAAATTTTTATAACCATGCTGTCGCGTGGTTCAATCTGGGCGCGAAAATTTTAGTTTCCTTATTTCGTTCCAACTCTTATGGAAACCAATCTTTTGACAACTATATAAACTTTGAAACCGTTATCAAACTCTAGGCAAACTTGGGAGGAGACTTTTGAAGCATTTGAGAGAGAAATCAAGGCAAAAACAAGAAGAATAATATCAAGATGCGAATAATCGATTCAAAAATCTAAATTGGTGATATCGTTCTTTATTAAATTTTCTAAATTGGTTTCTTTTCTTCTTTCATGTTAGGCTAGATTTATATGTGTTAGGTGAACGATGAACCTTGTGATGTGATATTTTAATTCCTAATTTTACTTTATTGACATTAAAATGCGTTTTGAATTATTGAATGATTTATATACATTGCTTTTTCTCTACAATTATATGCGTAATAGTTGAATGAGTGTGGTGGCTTATTTTATGCATTCGAAAGAAGGGAAATAAGCTCGAAAGGGTATAAATCATCGTAGGGTCCGATAGAGGATAGAAATATACTACTATGATCTACGTGAATCTCTAAGTGTTTACAAAACGTCATGCATTCTTGTATTTTACATTGGTCCTAGAAATACAGTCAAATAGTATGTGAGAATATGTTCAATTCTACTCGAGAGAGATTACTGAATAGGTTAGAAACATTAATTCTTGACCAATTCAAACATGTTGTCAATTTTGTAGAACTAGAATTAAAATGGATCATTGCATAAGGATTCACGATTCTAATGCATTTCTTTTCTATGAGTTACTTCAATTTGCATTCAATCATATAATTTGATGTTAGTTTAAATAATTCATCCACTATTGCTTTCATTTAGTTTAGTTACAATTTAGTTACAAAATTCAACCATATTTCACGTTTCAGTTAAGGTCAGAACTGGTAAAATCGAACTAGTAAATCTCTGTGAGAATGATATTTGGACTCTAAAATCCATTTTATTACTTGAACGATCCGTACACTTGCGGTAGTTTTTTATTTGAAATATATTTTTGATGAACAACTGTGAACAAATCGATATTGGGTGGCACTCATCATTGCATAATTGGGCCTAACTCTGATACCATGTTAGGAATATTGGGCCTAACTCCACCTAATAAAATCGGCTTATTAGGGGAGGATTACCCTCACCTTATAAAGTGGATCATTTATATTTTCCCAAGCAATGTGGGATTCTAATGCGTCCCCTCACGCACAGCGTGGACCATGCCAAACAATTGTGAACAAATCGATATTGGGTGGCACCCATCATTGCATAATTGGGCCTAGCTCTGATACCATGTTAGGAATATTGAGCCTAACTCCACCTAATAAAACCGGCTTATTAGGGGAGGATTGCCCTCACCTTATAAAGTGAATCATTTATATTTTCCCAAGCAATGTGTGATTCTAATACAAACGGTGGTAGATAAAGAAAGAAATTGATAGATGGTTGAATGAAGGAAGGAGAGTCACAAGAGGATCCTGTCGAACAACTTCATCAAGGACCCATGGCCGCATTCTTTCTGACAATGGCGCATTTGGTGGTGGCACTACCAGTGAAGAATTGAAAATTTCCTCTTTATATTTTCGACGCTTTTTTCCTTGGAAATTAAGGACTGTGACTGTTCATCTTATTCCTCTTGGTGGGTATTGTTCAAATCTTTGATGGATGAGGACGTTTGGATTGAAAATGGAAGAAACAATTGATTTTGGGTTGGGCATAGATGATATGGGGGGATTTGAGAGATGAGTAGAAATGGGGGAACAAAGTTGTACATTTTTTGTTTGGTTTGGGGTGGGCTGGCCTGGCCTGGGCTGGAAGTGGTGAAGAAGATAAAATTTTAAAGAATTGGGATTGTAGGTGATACAAATAAAAAATTTTAGTGTAATTTGCGAATGAATAAAAAGTTTGGGATCCTCCTAATGTCAAAACTCAAGTTTAAAAACACAGAGTTTAGAAAATTTTAACAAAAAATCCTATAAAAATAAATTTTTCTTACAGGTTACTCATGGGTTGCTCTCATACCAAATGTAAGACTGAATATCAAGCCAAAACAATGAAACAGAAAGAACTTGGATTGAGAAAACTGGCAAGCCATGGATCGGGTGCATACCTCCTGCCAGTAAATCATTTCACAAGCTTTCATTTGCTTCTTGTTCCGATACTTCTTAGCCTCTAAAACTCTGAAAATGAAAGTGTATGATATGTAATTGCAGTGCTCGAGCTTAGGGACCAAACCACTTTATATAGCCAAATCCTATAAAGCAATGGCTTTGGTTACCAATTTTGCTGGTCCAATCAATTGGTAAGTTTCTGAAATTTAAATTCCTTGAATGTTGAAACTAAAGATAACGTTGGACCACATTAATTGATCCGTCGAAGAAAACGGATCGATTACACATCATAGATACAGATACTCCATCTGAGAGAAATGCGTCCACGGTTTTAAATGAAATGGAGACCCAGAAGGGGCAATAAACTATAACAAATCAGCTAAAATAAAATGGAAGCACAGCTACAGATGGAAGGAAGAAACGTCTGATGTATATTGAATAATGAAGGGAATTACAAAAGAAATATATATACACAAATTACAACTGAATGTACAAGTGGCAAAACAGAATTCTGTTATACACTAGCACTATAACAAAATTGGAATCAAGTGCAACTTCCTCCCAGCTTCTCGTGCATTCCAGCAGCTTCCACTCCAGCCTATTTTACTTAATTAATCTTTAATCTTCAACAGCCCCCCTCAAGGTGGAGAGTAGATGTCTTCTACTCCCATCTTGGATAAGTGTGAGTGAAAAACATCATAACGCAAAGGTTTAGTGAAAATGTCAGCAATTTGTAAACCAGTTCTTACATGTCTTGTAACGATACTTCCTTCTTGTATTTTATCATGTATCAAATGACAATCTAATTCAATATGTTTGGTCCTCTCATGAAATATCGGGTTAGCTGCAATGTGCAAGGCCACTTGATTATCGCAAAATAGTTCAGCCGGTTGTGGATGAGAAATTTGTAGATCATCCAGGTTATATCTGAGCCAAGTTAATTTACAGCAAGTAGCTGCCATCGCCCTATATTCTGATTCAGCTGATGATCTAGAAATTGTGCTTTGCTTTTTTTATTTCCAGGATATTAGCGAGGACCCAATGAAAATACAATATCCTGTTATTGATTTTCTTGAATCTGGACATGCCCCCCAATCTGAATCAGTGTAAGCTCTAAGTTGTAAATCTGAAGATGAAGGGAATAACAATCCAAGGCCTGGTGCCCTTTTAATGTATCTAAGTATCTTGTGAGCAGCCTTCATGTTCGATGTTCTTGGAGTCTGCATATACTGGCTCAACAAGTGTACTGAGTATGCCAAGTCAGGTCTGGTGATAGTTAAATAAAGCAGCCTTCCTACCAATCTCCTATACGAAGCTGGATCAGAGAGTAGGTCTCCATCATCTTTGGACAATTTTGCATTTTGATCAAGTGGGATTTTGCTTGGAGTGACTCCAATGGTTCCTGAGTCGGACAGAATATCTAGTGCATACTTTCTTTGACAAATCTGAATTCCTTTGGCTGACCTAGCCACTTCTATTCCAAGAAAGTATTTCAAATTTCCTAAGTCCTTAATTTTGAACTTGTTATCAAGGAGATCTTTAAGGTTATTAATCACTTTGGCATTACTTCCAGCTATAATTATGTCATCGACATAAACTAATATGGCAGTAAAGGAATCATTCGTACCTTTGGTGAACAAACTATAGTCCGCTTTGGATTGATAAAATCCTTGCTCAATGATGAAGATTGACAATTCTGAGTACCACTGGCGAGATGCTTGCTTCAAACCATAGAGGCTTTTGTTCAACTTGCAAACTTTAAAACTTCCATCATTGTCAGGTTCTGGAGAATTACCAATAGAATATCCAGGTGGAACTTGCATATATACCTCCTCCTATAAGCTCCCGTGTAAAAATGCATTGTTTACATCAAATTGATGTAAGTACCACCCTTTTGCTACTGCTATTGCTATCAATGTCCTCACTGTTACTAGCTTCGCCACAGGAGAAAAGGTTTCGTGATAATCGACTCCCTTTAGCTGAGTGTAACCTTTCGCCACGAGTCTTGCCTTATATCTTTCAATAGACCCATCAGCATTAAATTTAATTTTATAAACCCACCTGCATCCTATAGGAATCTTTCCAGGTGGTAAATCAGTTACGGTCCAAGTATTATTTATCTCAAGAGCAAGTATCTCATCTGTCATAGCCTTGCACCATTCAGGAGATTTGATGGCCTCTTGATAGGTAGTTGGTTCAGAATATGAAACGACAGACGATGCAAAAGCTTTATGTTGGCTAGATAATTTTTGGTATGAAACTGTGGCACATAAAGGAAAAGGTTTACCTGAAATTACAGCACCTTTCTTCCTGTCTGACTTTTGAGAATGAGTGAGTGAGGATGCCTGTTGACAAATGAAGTCTTGCAAATAAACAGGTGTTCTCTTGTTCCTATCAGACCTTCGAAGAATACAGGGATTGTTGGGGAGTCCAGATGAAGGCTCTGGTTCATCATGATGCTGATTATTTCCTGAATGATCTATATTTTGGCTAGACTCTTGTTCAGGTTCTATCTGCAACTGAGGATCTGGAATAGCAGGGTAATCTAAGTTAATGTCACTTGGTTCTGGATAGGCTAACTGAGTAGGAGAGGGTAGTTTATGAGTGAAGTTAGAGTCATCAGCATGGTTTTGATTTTTGTGATTTTTGTAAGGAAAAACATTCTCATAAAATATTACATTCCTAGATATAAATATTTTTTTAGTTTCTAAATCAAGTAGCTTATATCCTTTGGTTCCAAAAGGATATCCTAAAAAAACACATCTCCTTCCCCTTGGATCAAATTTGTGCCTATTGTGTGTGAGTGTGGTTGCAAACGCCAGACAACCAAAAATTTTGAGATTGGAATATGTAGGTTTGGCCTTGAAAAGGACCTCAAAAGGGGTTTTGTTGTTTAAAACAGGTGTGGGTAACCTGTTAATTAGAAAAACAGCAGTTAAGACAAAGTCATTCCAATATTTCATAGGCAAACCACTTTGAAATTTTAGAGCTCTTGCAACATTCAATATGTGTTGATGCTGTTGGAAATTTACTTAATCATGCACAGCGGAAATAAAACAATTTTCAATTCCCACCAAGGATCTGCAATGTGTTTAGATAGAAACTGTGATTAGAATTATACCTTTGATGAATTCTGTAAAACCCTTTACTGATTCACGAACTCCAATGATCACGATCTGCAATCTAAGCTGTCCAATTGTCCAGCCTCCAATAGTGATCCACACAGAGAACAAGAATGGTGGCTAGGGTTTCTTTTCTTGTACTAGCAAGAATAATGAAATCTCTACAGTTTTCAAACCCTAGTATCATATTAATATAAGCCCAAGTGGGCTCGGCCCCTCTTGAAACTAAACCCGGTCCGATACTTTATTAATCATAGTAATTAAAACCCGGTCCATGAATTAATTAATCCAATTAATTAATTTGGGCATATTAATAAGCAATCCAATTAATTAATTACCCAACACTTGTTAATTAATTAATTGGTAAATCTCATTCTTCTGGTTCTCTTTTGTGTGTGACCCATTAGGTTCCCGATCACGATGCCTAACGACATGAATTATTATTTTGATCTAATCAAAATTGATAAATTAAAACGCCCCTTTTAATTTATCACTAATTCACATTTGTTGTCCCAGATTGACATCTAGCAATGTGTCGGACAATACATGTGACGGGAAATATCACGTAGTGTGACAAAACCAAACTTGTTCGTTTACCGTGAAACTATAATCCTTTCATCAATATGATCCGATCAATTATGAGATATGGATATGTGTCAATCTCAATTATCGATCATATCTTTTATCCCACTATTAAGTCAATGTAAGTCGAAAACTCTTTTCCGACTTATGAGTTCACCTTGGCCAAGGATTTCATAATCAACTTAATCTGGATAAAATGTAGATCATATTCTCTTACTATCTAAGAGTGACGAATTCTCTATTGATCATTCACAACCTTCATATGATTCTTGACATACCCGAACGATGCTGTATTAACAACCCTTGACAGAGTAACATCCAACACCACCAAAGTATGACCGTCCTCATATAAGGTACTATAATGACCTCAAGTCAAAGGACCAATTTCACTACTGAACGTTAGAGATTAACCACTAACACTCAGATAGTTATCCATGTGGAATCTCCCAGCGGGTCTCCAATGTTTTGTTCTATAACAAAGCATTCACGTGTTCATTCAAGTGTCACCACACTTTAGCTTGTGAGATCAGCTACTTACTTCACAAGTAAGAATGCCACACGCGATGGTCTATCCGTAATAACGATATCCGTGTCTCGTTATCACTTCGACCATGGATAATTTCAGATTCAGTCATATTGTAATTTGTATCTCACAATCACAACTCCTTGTGATTAACAAATTGAAAAGACTTAAATCTGCGGATTCTATTATTTAATATAATTTCAATAGAAAAGCAATATAAATAAATAATAGATCTTGCCATAATTAAATGCATTAAACATATGAAAAGTGTTTTTAACCTAAATCGATTGGGTCTAGGGCATAACACTTACAAACTCCCACTTGCACTAGATCCAATCACTTATGTATCTAATACCAGAAGAGTCAACATGACGATCATGTTTATACTGCGACAACGACTTTGTCAATGGATCTGCAATATTATCATCTGTGGGAACTCGCTCTATCTTTACGTCATTTCTTTGTACAATCTCCCTAATGAGATGGTACCGCCTCAGCACATGTTTGGACCGTTGATGAGACATTGGTTCCTTCGCTTGCGCGATGGCTCCATTGTTATCACAGTACAGAAGTATAGGATCAACACTGCTAGGAACAACTCCAAGTTCACTAATGAACTTCTTGATCTAGACGGCTTCCTTTGCTGCTTCAGAAGCAGCAATATACTCGGCTTCTGTTGTTGAATCAGCAGTAGTCTCTTGTTTGGAACTCTTCCAACTAACCGCTCCATTGTTGAGAGTGAACACATATCCAGATTGAGACTTGGTATCATCCTTATCAGTTTGGAAGCTAGCATCAGTATATCCATGAATTCTCAATTCATTTCCTCCATATATTAAGAACATGTCTTTAGTCCTTCTTAAGTATTTGAGAATGTTCTTAACTGCTATCCAATGTTTCTCACCAGGGTTTGCTTGAAACCTGCTCGTAACACTTAGAGCATATGAAACATATGGTCTCGTACATAGCATCGCATACATGATAGATCTTATTGCTGATGCATAAGGAATCTTATCCTTGCGATTCCTCTCATCATGTGTTTTAGGACACATGTCTTTTGAGAGATGGATCCCATGTGACATGGGACATAATCCTCTTTTGGATTCTTCCATATTAAATCTTCTCAAGATTTTATCTATGTACGAAGACTGGGATAAGCCAAGCAATCTTTTAGATATATCTCTATAGATCTTAATTCCTAAGATATAAGCTGCTTCTCCCATGTCTTTCATGGAGAAATTCTTTGACAACCACAATTTTACTGATTGAAGCATTGGGATGTCGTTTTCCCATTAATAATATGTCATCAACATATAAAATCAGGAATACGATAGCGCTCCCACTTGTCTTCTTGTAAACACACGGTTCATCTTCATTTTTGATAAAATCAAACCTTTTGATTGTCTCATCAAAACAAAGATTCCAGCTTTTAGAGGCTTGCTTTAATCCATAAATGGATCGATCGAGCTTGCATACCTTGTTGGCTTCTTTGGATTCAAAACCTTCAGGTTATGTCATGTACACTTTCTCTTGCAAGTTTCCGTTAAGGAAAGCAGTTTTGACATCCATTTGCCATATTTCATAATCATGATATGCAGCTATTACAAGCAAAATCCGAATGGACTTTAACATGGCTACAGGAGAAAAGGTTTCATCAAAGTCAACACCTTGCCTTTGTTTATAGCCTTTTGCTACTAGCCTTGCTTTGTATGTATGGATGTTTCCATCAGCGTCAACCTTTTTCTTGTAAACCCATTTACAACCTATGGGTTTTATCTCATCAGGTGGGTCAACTAAGGTCCATACCTTGTTTTCATACATTGAGTTCATTTCGGATTCCATGGTCTCTTGCCATCTCTTTGAGTCAATACTTGACTTTGCTTCTGTGTAATTAGTAGCTTCATCATCCTCGATTAATAATACTTGATTAGTAATCGTGAATTCGTACCTTTTAGGAGGTCGAATGGTCCTACTTGACTTACGCTGAGCTGGAGTGTCCTCAGGAGTTTCTATGTCCTGATCAAGAGTTTGTCCATCAACAGGTGTGGGATCAGACTCAGGTGCATCTAATTGGTCAACAATATCTGTGGATTCAAGAACTTCTTCAAGTTCTAATTTGCTCCCACTGCCCTCTCCTAGAATGAACTCTTTCTCTAAGAATATGGCATGTCTTGAGATGAACACATTCTTCTCAATGGGATTATAGAATTGATATCCAATAGTCTCTTTTGGATATCCCACAAATACACATTTATCGAATTTAATCTCAAGCTTATCCGATTCAGTACGCTTCACATAAGCGTCGCATTTAAACTTTCATATGAGATAAGTTGGGCCTTTTACCCTTCCATAACTCGTATAGAGTTTTGTCAACCGATTTAGATGGGACACGATTTAGTGTGTAGCACGCAGCAACTAGTGCATGACCCCAAAACGATTTTGGGAGGTTTGTATGGCTCATCATTGATCGCACCATATCTAATAAAGTGCGATTCCTCCGTTCAGATACACCATTATGTTGCGGTGTATATGGCGGAGTCCACTGCGAGAGAATCCCATTCTCTTTCATATAATCTAAAAATTCTCCTTTCAAATATTCTCCACCTCGATCTGATCTCAATGTGAGAATACTTTTACCTGTTTGTTTCTCTACTTCAAGTCTAAATTCCTTGAACTTTTCAAGTGCTTCATGCTTGAACTTCATCAAATAAATATAACCATATCTAGAATGATCATCAGTAAATGTGATGAAGTAAGAGAAACCACCTCTAGCAGTGATTGACATGGGTCCACATACATCAGTATGTATTAGGCCCAATAAATGTGCAGCTCTTTCTCATTTTCCAGTAAAAGGAAATTTGGTCATCTTGCCTAGCAGGCATGATTCGCATTTGTCAAATGATTCAAAATCTTTTGATCTCAGGTATCCATCTCTATGTAACTTGGATATGCATTTCTCATTTATATGACCAAGTCTGCAATGTCAAAGATAGGTATTATTTAGACTATCATTCTTATGCCTCTTATTTTCTATACTCATGATAGACGACTCAGTATCAAGAATATAAATGCCATTTTGTAAAACACCACAACCATAAAAGATCTCATCTCGATAAAGGGAACAACGATTGTTCTTAACATTAATTGAAAAACCACTGATATCCAAACATGAAATAGAAATAATGTTTTTAGTAATGGCGGGAACAAAATAGCAATTCTCTAATTCTAATACTAAGCCCGAAGGCAATGGTAAAAAGTATGTTCCTACAGCTAATGCAGCAACTCTTGCTCCATTCTCCACGCGTAGGTCAACTTCTCTTTTTCTGCAGTGGTCTACTTTTCTTTAGTCCCTGCATATTTATACAAATATGAGATCCACATCCGGTATCTAATACCTAAGAAGCTAATGAAGTAGACATATTAACCTCGATAACAAGTATACCTGAAGATGAAGTTTCAGAAGACTTCTTTCCCTTCAAGCCTACGAGGTAAGCCTTGCAGTTCCTTTTCCAATGACCTTTCACTCCACAGTGATAGCACGGATCATCAGATTTGGTATTGTCCTTGTTTGCTTTAACTGTTTTGAAATTGTTCTTAGCCTTCTTGGATGTTTTCTTAAAACTTCCTTTAATCTTCCTTTTAGTACCCTTGGAGGATTGAATGGCTAAGACATGCCCACTACTAACTTTGACATTGGGCTCCACAGTCTTAAGCATGTTTAGCAACTCAGGGAGTGAGCATTCGATTTTATTCATATTGAAATTTATGATGAATTGTGAATAACTATCTGGCAGAGATTGAAGAACCAAGTCAACACTTAGTTCATGGTCCATTATTGAACCCAATTGAGCCAACTTCTCAATATAGCCAATCATCTTCAGTACATGAGCACTGAGTGAGGATCCTTCTCCCATTTTGCACCGGTTCAGTTGCTTGGAAGTCTCATATCTTTCCACACGTAACTGTTCATCATACAACTCCTTGAGATGAAAAATCATAGTGTAAGCATCCATACCATCATGTTGCTTTTGCAACTCAGGTGACATAGCTGCAAGCATCACACATGATGCAGTGTTATCGTCATCACTGTGTTTATTGTAAGCAGCCACCTCTTCCACAGTTGAGTCCTCAGTAGGTACCTCAGGAAGGGGGTGCTCCAGGACATAACCAATTTTCTCATGCTTGAGAACAATTCTCAAATTGCGGTGCCAATCGAGAAAATTCGGCCGGGTCATTTTGTTGGCATCCAGTATGCCTCTCAAATTCATATGGTTACTCGTGATTCAAAAACTGTAAATGACAAAAAATAAAGAATCAATATGTATTAAAATGCATTGCATAAATTTAATATGGACTTTAATTAAATTAAATATGCTCCCACTGTTTAAAATAAATTTATGACCCTCATATATAAATTAATAGAATCCAAACTCGATTCCCAGTGGGTTGGGATCCCATCTATTATGTTAAGACCTTGAGTGTACTCAACAAGTCTTAATAAAATATTTGAGTAGATACTATTATCAATTGTATCTCCATACAACTCCCAGATCATTAAACTAACAACTCTTTGTCTTCACACATCTTATGTGTTAGCTTAATACGCCTCCAGAATTTATCTTCTTGAGTGTACTCAACAAAAGATAAATTTTAGTTAAGTCAAACCCATCATTCAAAAATATCAAATATTTAATAGTGTCAAACATATCCCTAATGGACCAGCCTTGAGTGTACTCAACAAGTTGAGATCGATTTATGACTCTCGTTTTTCACTATAATGATGGAAGGCAAACAAAAATTCTGACTCAATATTTCAGTGAGGGGTTTATTATGTAAAGGTCTCATCAATTCAATCATGTATATATGTACATATTTAATTAAGCATCAAGCATGCAAATAAATATACATATAAGAGTGGATGATTATGGACAAATTCTATCTAGTCTACCCGAGCCAAAAGGAAGACTAGTTGGTCAATTCCTAGGGGGTATTGCATTGAATTAATATCAATGCACCATTTCCATGGTTTCCTCCTTTCTCTTGTATCTTCAATCAATCCAGTCACAACCTGTATCATATACTAGTTGGCACGCAGACCTGAATAACATTGGACGCGCAGGCCCAAAATAATAATAATAACAATAACGGACTCGCAGGTCCAAAATAAATTTAGAGCTCGCAGGCCCATAAAACAACAAGAATAAAATTAACCATTCAACACATCCATATGGTCGAGTCCATAATCATCCACTAATTAAGCATTTATCATATAAATGCAATCCTATATAATATCTAATACTATATGCATATATGTTTCAAGAATCTAGCAATAATGATCGTTTAAAACATTTAATCAAATGGATCGAAAATAATTAATTAATCAATTAATCAAATTAATCAATTAAATTAATTAGCGGGTCAATTTAATTAAAATCAAAATTTTAATTAAACATTAAATTAGAGTCTAACTCTAATTCCATTATTTTAGGACGAAACAATTTAACTAAAATCAAATTTTAATTAAATACCAAAATAGAGTCCAACTCTAATTCATTAAAATATTAGGGCGGGATAATTTAATTTAAAATCAAATTTAAATTAAAAATCAAATTAGAGTCCAACTCTAATTACAATTGAATTAATATTTTAATTTAGGATAAAACTCCTAAATAAAATAAAAAATCAACTTAGGGCCAAGTTTATTATTTAAGTTAAAACCAATTTTTAACGAAAATATAAAAGTCGTCAATTTTAAATAAAATTTAAATTTAGGTCAAAATTAAATTTTTAACGTCAAGTCGTTTGAAAATCAAATTTCAAATCATTTTTAAATTTAAATTCAAAAACTCAATTTTTGAAAATTGCAGATTGACCCAAGTTTGAAATTACAAACATAGCCTCCAATTAATCAAATTACATGGCAGGCCCTCCATCTAAAATTGCAAAACTGACCCCTGAATATTAATTGCAGGCGGGGGCCTACAATTTCAGAAATTGCATCAGAGGCCCCCGCCTCCAAATCCCGTCTGCTACAGTCAAAACCTCAAATATTTTTTTTTAAAACCTAAACTCCCGTCTGCCCCGCACCAAGTACGAGCGCCAATAAGCGGCGGCATCGTGCGTTCTTCTTTGTAGATTTTCAAACATCGGCGCTCATTGCTGATTCGCGACGACGAGCACCGGCTAACTGCAGCAGCGACGTCGCTGCGTTGCGCAGCAGCCTGTTGCTGCTGTGCCCGGGTCGTGGCGGCGCGAAACTCGATCCGCCATGCCCGCCGGTGCCCCCTCCCGCCATGGCCGGTGGTGCCAAGTTTTCAGATCCAAAATTTTGACCCAAAATTATTTTCTTTTTCCAAAACAGATTTTGAAAATGAAAAATAATTTTCTAAATTGCTAGATTCAAGAAAAACACATAATCAATCAACTTTTGATTATTCAAGATATAAAACAGTTTCTAACAAACACAAAGTAGGTTCTGATAACACTGTTGGGAATTTACTTAATCATGCACAGCAGAAATAAAACAATTTTCAATTCCCACCAAGGATCTGCAATGTGTTTAGATAGAAACTGTGATTAGAATTATACCTTTGATGAATTCTGTAAAACCCTTTACTGATTTACGAACTCCAATGATCACGATCTGCAATCTAAGCTGTCCAATTGTCCAGCCTCCAATAGTGATCCACACAGAGAATAAGAATGGTGGCTAGGGTTTCTTTTCTTGTACTAGCAAGAATAATGAAATCTCTACAGTTTTCAAACCCTAGTATCACATTAATATAAGCCCAAGTGGGCTCGGCCCCTCTTGAAACTAAACCCGGTCCGATACTTTATTAATCATAGTAATTAAAACCCGGTCCATGAATTAATTAATCCAATTAATTAATTTGGGCATATTAATAAGCAATCCAATTAATTAATTACCCAACACTTGTTAATTAATTAATTGGTAAATCTCATTCTTCTGGTTCTCTTTTGTGTGTGACCCATTAGGTTCCCGATCACGATGCCTAACGACATGAATTATTATTTTGATCTAATCAAAATTGATAAATTAAAATGCCCCTTTTAATTTATCACTAATTCACTTTCGTTGTCCCAGATTGACATCTAGCAATGTGTCAGGACAATACATGTGACGGGAAATATCACGTAGTGTGACAAAACCAAACTTGTTCGTTTACCGTGAAACTATAATCCTTTCATCAATATGATCCGATCAATTATGAGATATGGATATGTGTCAATCTCAATTATCGATCATATCTTTTATCCCACTATTAAGTCAATGTAAGTCGAAAACTCTTTTCCGACTTATGAGTTCACCTTGGCCAAGGATTTCATAATCAACTTAATCTGGATAAAATGTAGATCATATTCTCTTACTATCTAAGAGTGACGAATTCTCTATTGATCATTCACAACCTTCATATGATTCTTGACATACCCGAACGATGCTGTATTAACAATCCTTGACAGAGTAACATCCAACACCACCAAAGTATGACCGTCCTCATATAAGGTACTATAATGACCTCAAGTCAAAGGACCAATTTCACTACCGAACGTTAGAGATTAACCACTAACACTCAGATAGTTATCCATGTGGAATCTCCCAGCGGGTCTCCAATGTTTTGTTCTATAACAAAGCATCCACGTGTTCATTCAAGTGTCACCACACTTTAGCTTGTGAGATCAGCTACTTACTTCACAAGTAAGAATGCCACACGCGATGGTCTATCCGTAATAACGATATCCGTGTCTCGTTATCACTTTGACCATGGATAATTTCAGATTCAGTCATATTGTAATTTGTATCTCACAATCACAACTCCTTGTGATTAACAAATTGAAAAGACTTAAATCTGCGGATTCTATTATTTAATATAATTTCAATAGAAAAGCAATATAAATAAATAATAGATCTTGCCATAATTGAATGCATTAAACATATGAAAAGTGTTTATAACCTAAATTGATTGGGTCTAAGGCATAACACTTACAGATGCTTCCTTTCTACAACAGCATTTTGTTGGGGAGTTTCAACACACGTTGTTTGATGTATTATTCCATTTTTAGAGTAGAATTGTTTCAGGTCAAATTCACCTCCGTTATCAGACCTAATGATTTTGATTTTGGAACAAAACTGAGTCTCAATCATAGTGTCAAAATTTTGTAAGGCAATGGAGGTATCAGACTTCAATTTTAATAAATAAACCCAAGTACAACGGCTGTGGTCATCAACAATAGTAAGAAAATACTTTGATCCTTCATAGGAAATGTCAGTACATGGTCCCCATAGGTCGCAGTGGATTAAATCAAAATAATTTCTGACATATTATAACTAGTGTTGAATGACAGCCTATGAAGTTTAGCTAAGGGGCAGGTGGAGCAAGGTTTCTTGGTGTATTTGGAACTGGAAGTCTGATGCAAATTAGTCAAGTGCAGCCTGGGGTCTGAGGGATGACCTAATCTAAAATGCCAGAGATCATAGTTATCTTGATTTGTGGTGACAGACATGACAGTTTGGTTGGCAGACTTTGGTGAACTCTGAATCAAGCTAGCAGAAGGAAGCTTATTTCGTGCTAAGTGGTATAAGCCATGCCTCACTTCATCCAGACCAATCATCTTCAAGGTTGAAAGGTCCTGCATATAACATGAATCAGAAGAAAAGATAAGGCGACAGTTGGATGTTTGAGTAAGTTTTCTAGCAGATATTAAATTAAAAGTAAATGTTGGAACACAAAGAACATCATGAAGCAATAATTCCTCTGTAATCCTAACACTTCCTACGTGAGTGGCAATTGTGATATTTCCATTAGGTAAACTAATGGGATGTGAGATTTTAGACTTAATGTTTGTGAGGAATGAGATGGAGCAAACCATATGGTCAGTAGCCCCAGTGTCTATGATCCAAGGTATGGATGTATTCATTCTATTACCATGAGCAGATAAGCATATAAAAGTACCAGATATTTTAGATGTATCTGTGTGTTTAGGAGAGTTCAGAATGTGATTAGCAGAGAGTGAGTGAGAATGACTGATTGGTGGTTTGAGCAAAGCCATCAGTTGAGTGTATTGCTCTTGAGTTAAAGAGACTTGGCCTCTGTCACTGACTTGTTCCTGTGCAAGTCCCATAGTATCAGTATTCTGATCAGTAATAGCAGAGTTTGCCTTCATTTTTCCATGAAACTTGTGACCTGGAGGGTACCCATGGATTTTATAACAGTGGCTGATGCTGTGACCTGGCATTTGACAATGAGTGCAGGTAGGTTTATCTTTGTTAGCCTTAAAACACCTATCAAGTGAATGGCCAGGGACTCTGCAGAAGGTGCAGAAGTATTTCTTCTGAGGTCCAAATTCCCTTTTCTCTGTTTCCCTCAGAGTGCTTCTCCTTGTCATCATTGCCATTCCATCAGTGATACCTACATCAGCAGATATATCCCTCCTCTTTTCTTCCTGTTGCATAATGGAGTACACCTCATTCAATTTGGGAAATGGTTTGATCAACAAGATCTGAGCCTTAAGACCTTTGTAGGAATCATTCAGTCCCATAAGAAACTTCATCACCCAATCCCTTTCTTGGTTTCCAACTACGGTCTGCAACCCTCCACAAGTGCAACTGGGAATGGATTCATAATTCATCAGCTCATCTAGCAATGTTTTGAGTTTTGAGAAGTATGTGCTGACAGAGTCCTGCCCTTGCATTAATGTCGCTATTCCTTGCTTTACCTCATAAATTCTGGGAGCATTTTGCTGCGCCAAACGCTGCTCTAATTCCAGCCACAGCTGGTGCGCCGTTTCAACATAGAGTGTGCTGGCCTTGATATCAATAGTCATGGTATTTTGCAGCCAAGTAATGACTATGTCATTACATCGAAGCCAATGTTCCATCAGTGGATTATCAACATCAGCAGGCTCACATATGGTTCCATCAATGAAACCAAGTTTGTTTTTGATTCGAAGTGCTCTCCGTATTGACCTTGCCCAAGAATGGTAGTTGCTGGAGTCAAGCATTTGAGTTACTAGCAGTGCACCAGAGTTCTCGTTTGTACCAATGAAGTAGGGACTATTAGGTAGAGACGGATCATGAGTGGTTTGATTTGAGTTTGAGCTTTGAGGTGGGATTTGATTTTGATTTCCATCTGTAGAACTTATGCCATCATTATCAGCCATACTTGCTCTGATACCATATAACAAATCAGCTAAAATAAAATGGAAGCACAGCTACAGATGGAAGAAAGAAACGTCTGATGTATATTCAATTAATGAAGGGAATTACAAAAGAAATATATATACACAAATTACAACAGAATGTACAAGTGGCAAAACAGAATTCTGTTATACACTAGCACTATAACAAAATTGGAATCAAGTGCAACTTCCTCCCAGCTTCTCGTGCATTCCAGCAGCTTCCACTCCAGCCTGTTTTACTTAATTAATCTTTAATCTTCAACATAAACTAAGTGTTTGCATTAAGTTTTATCCTTCGTTCACTTATTAGCTCGTTAGATCTTTCTACTGAATTATTTGCCTGAGACTATTAATACTAAAATTGTAGATCATTTTAGATTTAGATATAATGTATCACTACCGAAGAATATGTACTAATAGCTCGTGCACTTTCAATTTCAAGCTTACTTGGTTTTGGATTTTTCTGCATTACCTTTTGTGCTGAAGATCTCTGTTAGAGAATTGAAATAAGCTAAAATCTCATTTCTCCAGGATTTTTACTTTGGTCCCTCAAGAATTGAAATGCAGCCCTCAAGTTCTCGAGCTTTACATATAAGCCAGGGTATTACATTGTCAATCAACAAGATCAACGTGTGCAAAACTATCTTTAGGACCTACTACAATTATAGAAGTTTTAAGTAGAGATTGATAATTGGGATAGTCAATCTCTGGATTTAAATCAAATTTGATTAATGGATATAAACCAAACTTTATGGATTTCTATACTTAGCTATTATATAAGACTGCAATATTCTATAGCAAATAAACATATTGTTTTAGATCCGATTATGAGTTCAACAAGAATGTAATAATTGTAACTTCTTTATTGTAAGTTTTAACCATAGGGCTTTTAGTGTCGTAAAAAATTTTTAAGTATTGTCTTCCGCCAAACTTTCCAAATCATTTCATAGGTAATTTAACTCGGCAATCAAATTGAAAATCTAAAACTCTACCAAAATTTGCCCCCATCATTAATGGTTATTTTCTTCTAAAGACAACATCATGTCCGCTATCAATTTTCAAGGGGCAATATACTCACCGAAAAGACCATTCAATGAATTATAATTTTATTGCTAATTGATAATGACACGAACATCTATTAAACATTTGACATATTAGTACACTATGGAATGCAGCTGAATTGAGTCGATACCAAGAATGGTGAGCATCCAATATATCGAGATGGACAATACTAGAGTCAGGGGCAGATCCAAGGTTTTAAGTCAGCACGGGCTACCATTGGCCGTCGATCCTCCACACCCCATTTCTCACTCATACCTTCATGGTATAGACATACACTTCGTAATAAAAATATTCAGGATACATATCTTTTTAAAATATTACTTGACTTATTGATATTTGGAAACTTTTTATTTCTTGAAATTTCATGTATGCTTACGGATGCATTGTCATGTATAAATATGTATGAAACATTTATGAAATTAATTATCAAACATCGTGTCATATAAGGATAATTAAGATAACACATTTAAACATTTAACCATATGACGTATGTATGAAAACGAATGGAGGTTTACTTACCTGAAATCCTTATCAATTTACTTTTAGAATGATAAGTGGAGATGTCTATAACCGTTCACAAAGTCAACGTGTTAAAATCCTTGACACTAGGCATTAGATTCTGATTTTGGCATTGAATTGGTCGACAAGAATTTCGGATAGCAACTGAAAATATTTCGTTTTGATCCCTGCCTCTCCAAATCCTTTCAATTCGGTCTTTGTGGCAAAATTAGGAGTTCTCGAGTGTTATACATTCAAGGTTGAATCTCTTTACAAGATAATTGCAAGTGCAGAAATATATTTTGGAGGATCTATCACCTTAATGTATCTAGGATTATTGGAAGGAAGAATAAAATAAGGTTTGACTCTTAAATCGTAATTACGTCGATTTAGGTTTAATTAGTAAAAATTGATTAATGAAACACCTTAATATTCATATTAACATATTTAAGCCTTAAACTAACTTACTAAATTTATATTTTGTTGTTACAATTATTATTTTTAAATTAAATTACGGAAACTACACTTATTAAGAAAGGAAGTTTCCAACCCAATGTCTATTCACATTCTAAAAGTAAGATGTACACAATAAAATAAATATATTTTATATTCTAATTTAAGCTTACTAAAATTATAAGCATATTAAACACAAATTAACGGGCACATAAATCTTCTAGGGCGTCCAAAGCACATTCCACTGCAAAATATGTAGATAGTCATGACTACAATAATTATAATGATTCAATGATGAATGCAACATTAATGCAACTAATCAACATGGATATGATAATCACAAGAAATAGGAACGTTGTAAGCATTATGTCATAGGTTCAATCAACTTTGGACATAAACACTTTGAATATATATATATATATATATATATATATATATATATATATATATATATGTGTGTGTGTGTGTGTGTGTGTGTGTGTGTGTGTGTGTGTGTGTGTGTGTGTGTGTGTGACAATATCGATTATTTAGTTGAATTAATATTCTAATAAATTAAATAATAGAATCTGTTGATTCAAATCTTGGTGATTTGTTAATCACAAGGAGTTATAATTACGAGATATAAATTATATCTGATTGAATCTTAAATCGTTCGTGGTCGAAATAATAACGAGATACGTATATCATTATTACGGATAGACCACCGTGTGTGGTATTTTTACTTGTGAAGTAAGTAGCTAATCTCACAAACTAAAGTGTAATGACACTTGAATGAACGCGTAGATGTTTTGCTATAAAACAAAACTTTAGAGACCCGCTAGGAGATTCCACATGGATAACTATTTGAGTGTTAGTGGTTAATCTTTAACGTTAGGTAGTGGAATTGGCCATTTGACTTGATGTCATAATAGTACCTTATATAAGGACAGTCATACTTTGATAGTGTTGGATGTTGTTCTGCCAAGGGTCTCTAATACAGCATTGTTCGGGTATGTCAAAAATTATATGAAGGTTGTGAATGATCGATAGAGGATTCGTCATTCTTAGATAGTAAGAGATTATGATCTACATTTTATCCAACTAAGTTGATAATGAAATCATTGGTCAAGGTGAACTCATAAGTCGAAAATGAGTTTTCGACTTACATTGACTTAATAGTGAGATAAAAAATATGATCGATAATTGAGATTGACACATATTCATATCTCATAATTGATCGGATTATATTGACGAAAGGATTATAGTTTCACGATAAACGAACAAGTTTGGTTTTATCACATCACGTGACATTTCCCATCATATACATTGCCTTGACACATTATAGATGTCAATCTGGGACGATGAATGTGAATTAGTGATAAATTAAAATGGGTGATTTAATAATTCACGTCGTTAGACATCGTGATCGGGAACCTAATGGGTCACACACAAAAGAGAACCAGACGAATTAGATTTACCAATTAATTAATTGACAAGTATTGGATAATTAATTAATTGGGTTGCTTATTAATAGGCTCAAATGGATTAATTACTTCATGGACCAGATTTAATTAATTTGATTAATTAAATATTGGATCGGGTTAAATTTAAGAGATGGACCAAGCCCGCTTGAGCTTATATTAATAGACTGCTAGGGTATGAAAACTGTATGTAAAATTCATTATTCTTGCTAGTACAAGAAAAGAAAACTCTAGTCATCATTCTTATTCTCTGTGTGGATGTAGGACAATTTGACAACTTGGATTGCAGATCGTGATCATTGGAATTTGAGAATCAGTAAAAGAGTTTGTAGAATTTATCAAATGTATTATTCTAAACACAGCTTCTCTCTAAACACAAAGCAGATCCTTGGTAGGAATTGAAAAAATTATTAATTTTCCGCTGTGCATGTTAAGTAAATTCCCAACAGTGGTATCAGAGCATACTTTATGTTTGTTAGAAATTGTTTCGTATCTTATAACAATCAAAAGTTGATTGTTATTATTTTTCTCGTTTCTAACTTTTAAAGAAAATTGATTTCAAATTTTAAATCTGATTTGGAAATGAAACTTAATTTTGTTAAAAAAAAATGAGGTGGCCGGCCGTTGCGGTGGTGGTGCACACCACCGCGTAAGAGGGAGGTGCAACAGCGTGTTGCCATGCTATAGCACGCTGCTGCATGAACTGCAGTAGTAGCAAGCGTCGATGTTGTAGCAACGCCTGTCTTCAGTTGCAGCAATAGAAGCTGTCGCTGCGGGAGGCGGGATACCACTACCTGACAGCAGTGGTTGCCACCACAATCGGCACCGCCAATGGGAGAAGGGGCGTTTTCCATTTTAGGTATTTTTTTTTTCAAGAACTGGGTGAGAGGTGGAGGCGGGGGCGTCCTGTGCAATTTCTAAAATTGCAAGCCCCCCGTATGCAATTATAATTTAAGGTCTTTTTGCAATTTTTTATATAAAGGACATGTCATGCAATTAATTTAATTGAAGGGCTTGCTTTTAATTTTAAACTTGGGTCAATTTGCAATTTTTAAAATAGTTTTGAATTTAAATAGTAAAATGGTTTTAGATTTGATTTTCAAATGGATTTGACCTAAAATTTCAATTTTGGACTCTAATTTGACATTTAATTAAAATTTAATTTTAATTAAATTGTCTTGCCCTAAATTTTTCTGGAAATTAGAGTTGGACTCTAATTTTGTATTTAATTAAGATTTGATTTTAATTAAATAAGTTCGTCCTAATATCTTGGTACTAGAGTTTGACTCTTATTTTGTATTTAATTAAAACTTGATTTTAATTAAATTCAACCGTATTAATTCGATTATAATTAGAGTTGGACTCTGATTTGACATTTAATTAAAATTTGATTTTAATTAAATTATCTCGCCCGAACATTTTATTGGAATTAGAGTTGGACTCTAATTTGATATTTAGTTAAAATTTGATTTTAATTAAATAGCTCCTCCCTGTAATTGTAGAATTAGAGTTAGACTCTAATTTGATATTTAATTGAAATTTGATTTTAATTAAATAAATCTGCTAATTAAATTAATTAATTAATTTGATTAATTAATTATTTAATTGTTCCGATCCATTTGTCTAAATTAGTTTAGACGACTTTAATTGCTAGAAACTTGAAACATGTTTGCATATAATATTAGATATTATATAGGAATGCATTTATATGATGAATGTTTTATTAGTGGATGATTATGGATTCGACCATATGGATGTGTTGAATGGTTAATTTTATTCTTGTTGTTTTATGGGCCTGTGAGCTCTTATTTATTTTGGACCCGCGAGTCCGTTGTTATTATTATGGGCCTGAGCCTCCAACATTATTTAGGCCGCGTGCGAACTAGTATAGAATACAAGTTGCAGCTGGACTAATTGAAGATACAAGAAGAGGAGGAGACCATAGAGATGGAGCATTGTATGAATCAATGTTATACCCCCTAGGAACTGACCGACTAGTCTTCCTTATGGCTCGAGAAGACTAGATAGCATAAGTTCATAATCGTCCACACTATTATATGTATGTTAGTTTGCATGTTAGATGCATAATAAAATATATATATATATATATATATATATATATATATATATATATAATTATTACGATGAGACCTTTTGCATGCAAAACCCTTCGTTAAAAATATTAAGTCAATTTATTATTTGCCTTCCATCATTATAGTGAAAAACGAGAGTCCTAAATCGATCTTAGCTTGTTGAGTACACTCAAGGCTGATCTATTAGGGATATGTTTGACATTATGAAATATTAGATATTTCTGAATGATGGGTTTGACTTAACTAAAATTTGTTTTTTGTTGAGCATACTCAAGAAGATAAATTGTAGAGGCGTGTAAAAATATTAAGTCATATTTATATTCGCCTTCCACCATTATAGTGAAAAACGAGAGTCCTAAATCGATCTTAGCTTGTTTATTACACTCAAGGTTGGTCTATTAGGGATATGTTTGACACTATGAAATATTAGATATTTCTGAATGATGAGTTTGATTTAACTAATATTTATTTTTTGTTGAGTACACTCAAGGAGATAAATCTTAGAGGCATGTTAAGCTAACACATAAGATGTGTGAAGACAAAGAGTTGTCGGTTTAATGATCTGGGAGTTGTATGGAGATACAATTGATAATAGTATCTACCCAAATATTTTATTAGGGCTTGTTGAGTACACTCAAGGTTTTAATATAACAAATGAGATTCCAGCCCACTGGAAATCAAGTATGGATTCCATAAATTTATGTGAGAGGGTCATAAATTTGAGTCAAACAGTGGGAGCGAAATTAATTTAATAAAAGACCATATTAAATTATTTCATGCTTTATATATATTATTTCTTTTACTTTTCGTCGTTTACGTTTATATTTGAGAGGCATATTGGACGCCAACAACCACATATATATTTAAGAGGCATATGGGATGAGTAACCACATATATATTTGAGAGGCATATTGGATGTCAACAACCAAAGCAAATTTTCTTGATTGGCACCGCAATATGAGAATTGTTCTCAAGTATGAGAAAATTGGTTGTTTCCTTAAATAGCCCTTTCTAGAGACACCTGTTGATTACTCGACAAAGGAAGAAGTGGCTGCTATAATAAACACAGTGATGACGATAGTACTGCAACATGTGTGATGTTTGCGACTATGTCACCTGAGCTACAAAGCAACATAAAAGTATAGATGCTAAAACATGATTTTTCATCTCAATGTGTTGAATGATGAACAATCACATGTGGAAAGATATGATATTTCCTAACAACTATACTGGTGCATAATGGCAGAAGAATCTTCAGTCAGTGCTCATGTGCTGAAGATGCTGACTACTTTGAGAAGTTGTCTCGATTGCGTTCAATCATGAACAATAAACTAAGTATAGACTTGGTTTTGCAATCTCTGTCAAAGAGTTATTCATAACTAATTATGAACTTAACATGAATAAACTCGAAGCACACTTATTGAGTTGTTAAACATGCTTAAAAATGTTAAGTCCAACATCTGTGTTTGTAGTGGACAAATCTTAGTCATAAATTCCTATATGGAAGTGTAATAGATGCTTTAGGAAAGCAACCAAAATGACTAAGATAGTTAAAACGAATAAGGACAATACCAAATCTGATGATCCTTATTATCATTTTGGAATGATGGGTCATTGAAAATGAAATTGCAAGGTTTAAATCTACTTCATTTGTTTCATGGGTATTAGATACTAGATATAGATCTCATATTTGTATAAATATGTAGAAACTAAATAAAAGTAGATCGCTGCAGAAGGAAGAAGTTGACCTACACGTTGAAAATGAGCAAAAGTTGTTGCATTGCCTGTAGAAACATATTTCTTGGCATTGCCTTTAGGCTTGATATTAGAATTAGATAAATATTAATTTTATTCTCACCATTACCAAGAGTATTAAATAAATTTCATGTTTTGACATGAATTATTTTAATGTTAAGGACAATCGTTGTTCCTTTTTATCTTGATAAGATCTTAATGATTATGGTAAATTACAAAATGACATTTATATTCTAAACATTGAGTATTCTATAATGAGTATAGAAATTGAAAGGTATAAAAATGATAATCTAAAGAACGCCTATATCTGGCATTGTGGATTTGGTCACATAAATAAGAATGCAATTCCAAACTTACATGGATATGTATATTTGGGTCAAATGATTTTGAATCATTTGACAAATGCGAATCGTGTCTGTAAGACACAGTGACCAAATCTTCTTTTACTTGAAAAGGAAAATGATCTGCAAAATTATTAGGTCTAATACATAGTGATGTATGTAGATCCATATCAATTAATGTCAGGTAAAGTTTATCTTATCTCATCACATTTACTAATGACCATTTCAGAAATGATCATGTATATTTGATGAAATTCAAGCATGAAACTCTTGAGATGTTGGATTCAAGCTAGAAACAGATAAACAAATAGGTAAATATATTCTTACACTAAGACTTGTTAGAGGTAAAGAATATCAAAAATGGAGAATCTTAGATTATCTAAAAGAGAATGAGATTCTCACGCAGTGGATTCCTTCACATACATTGCAACATAATGGTGCATCTGAAATGAGGAATCGTACACTATTAGATATAGTGCAATTGAGAACAAGCCATGCAAGCAGTCAAAAATCGTTTTAAGGTCATGCACTGATCACCACGTGCTGCACACTAAATCGTATCCCATCTAAATCGGTTGACAAAAACTCCATACGAGTTATGGAATGGCTCAACATATTTCATATGAAAGTTTGGGCTGTGACGCTTATGTGAAGCGCACTGAATCGGATAAGTTTGAGACTAAATCCGATAAATATATATTTGTGGATATCCAAGAGATAATTGGATATCAATTCTATAATCTCGTTGAGAAGAAGATATTCATCTCAAGACATGTCATACTCTTAGATAAAGTGTTTACTCTAAGAGAGACTGTGGAAGTAGAATAAATTTTGAAAGAATTCAAGATTCCACGGATATAATTGACCGAATAGATGAACCTGAGTCTCATCCTACACCAGCTGAGGGACATACTCTTGATCAAGAAGTGGAGATTTCTGATGACACGTTAGCTCCGTGTAAATCTTGTAGGATCATTTGACCTCCTAGAAGATACGAATCCATGATTGCTAATTAAGGATAATGAACCTACTAATTACGCAGAAATAAAGTCAAGTATTGACTTAAAGAGATGGACTTGATGTATGTAACCAAGGTTTGACCTTGGTCGACTTGCCTAATGGATTAAAACTCATAGGTTATAAATGAGTTTAAAATAAACTGTTAATATGGATTGAAACAAGCCTCGTGGAGCTGAAATCTTCGATTTGATGCAAAAATCAAAATGTATGATTTTATCAAAAACGAAGATAAATTGTCCGTTTACAAGAAGATAGTGGGAGTATTGTCGCATTCCTGATATTATAAGACATATTATAGGAAACGATGTCTCTATATTTCAATTGTTGAAATTATGGTTGTTAAATACTTCTCCGTAATAGATATGGGAGAAGCAAGTTGATCTATAGAGATAGATCTAAATGATTACTTAACTCATCCCAATTTATATAGATAAAATCTCGAGAAGATTTTATATGGAGAAAATGAACTGATAGTTCATAGATAGACTGATACTAACTTCTAGTCAGATTAGAATAATAGCATATCTCAAATAGGATATTGGTTCACTCTTAAGCGGTGTGTTGGAAATGTTCCAAATAGGAAATAACCGTTAATTCAATAATAGAAGCCTTATACATTATTGCTTTACAAAGCAACAAAAGTTGTGGTCTGGATCAGGAAGTTCATTAATGAACTTAGAGTAGTTCCTAACATTGTTGATCACACACTTCTGCATTGTGATAACAATGGAGCCATCGTGCAAGCGAAGGAACTAAGGTCTCATCAATTATCTAAACATGTGTTAAGGCGGTATTATCTTATCGGAAAGATAATTCAATGAAATGACGTAAAGAAAGAATGAATTCCCACAAGTTATTAAATTGCAGATCCACTGACAAAGAGTTGTCGCCGGATAAACATGATCGTCATGCAGACTCTTATGGTATAAGATACATAAGTGATTGGATCTAGTGCAAGTGGGAGTTTGTAAGTGGTATGCCCTAATCCAATCAACTTTGAATATAAACACTTTAAATATATATAATTGATGCATGTATGACAATATTTATTATTTAATTGAATTAATATTCTAATAAATTAAATAATAGAATCCGTAGATTCAAGTTTTGGTGATTTGTTAATCACAAGAAGTTGTGATTGTGAGATACAAATTACAAATGATCGAATCTTAAATCGTCTGTGGTCGAAATAATAACGAGATACGGATATCGTTATTACGGATAGACTATCGCGTATGGCATTCCTACTTGTGAAGTAAGTAGCTGATCTCACAAGGTAAAGTGTGGTGACACTTGAATGAACACGTGGATGTTTTGTTATAGAACAAAACATTGGAGACCCGCTAAGAGATTCTATATGGATAACTATCTGAGTGTTAGTGGTTAATCTCTAACGTTCGGTAGTGGAATTGGTCCTTTGACTTGAGGTCATCATGGTACCTTATATGAGGACAGTCATACTTTGGTAGTGTTGGTTGTTGCTCTGCCAAGGGTCGCTAATACAACATCGTTCGGGTATGTCAAGAATCATATGAAGGTTTTGAATGACCAATAGAGGATTCGTCACTGTTAGATAGTAAGAGATTATGATCTACATTTTATCTAATTAAGTTGATAATGAAATCCTTGGCCAGGTGAACTCATAAGTCGGAAAAGAGTTTTCGACATACATTAATTTAACAGTAGGATAAAAGATATGATCGATAATTGAGATTGATACATATCCATATCTTATAATTGATCGGATCATATTGACGAAAGGACTATAGTTTCACGGTAAACGAACAAGTTTGGTTTTGTCATACTACGTGATATTTTCCGTCACATGTATTGCCCTGACACATTGCTAGATGTCAATCTGGGACAACGAAAGTGAATTAGTGATAAATTAAAAGGGGCGTTTTAATTTATCGATTTTGATTAGATCAAAACAATAATTCACGTCGTTAAATATTGTGATCGGGAACTTAATGGGTCACACACAAAAGAGAATTAGAAGAATGAGATTTATCAATTAATTAATTGACAAGTGTTGGATAATTAATTAATTGGGTTGTTTATTAATAGGCTCGAATTAATTAATTGGATTAATTAATTTATGGACCAGATTTAATTAATTTGATTAATTAAATATTGGACCGGGTTAAGTTTAACAAATGGGCCGAGCCCATTTGGACTTATATTAATAGGCTACTAGGGTTTGAAAACAGTATGGAATTTTCATTATTCTTGCTTGCACAAGAAAAGAAAACCCTAGCCGTCATTCTTGTTCTCTGTGTGGATCACTATTGGAGGCTGGACAATTGGACAGCTTGGATTGCAGATCGTGATCATTGAAGTTCAAGAAAAAGCAAAACAGTTTGTGGAATTCATCAAATGTATAATTCTAATCACAGTTTCTATCTAAACACATTGCAAATCCTCGTTTGGGAATTGAAAATTGTTTTATTTCCGCTGTGCATGATTAAGTAAATTCCCAACACAAATAAGATATGACATAACGAAAACAATGACGTTTACATTTAATTACCTGGAATGAAATTGCTATCATGGATATGGACTTGCTCCACGTTTAAGGACTAGGTACATCATTCAATGTTGAATACACCATCTAATTACTAGGGCTGTAAGCAAAAATCGTCAAAAATCGACGGTTTGGTGCCACGTGGACCCGTCAATGAAATGGTTTTGAACCAAACCAAACCGGTCAAAAACGGTTTGGTTTAGGTTTGAGAATTTTAATTATGGTTTGAAACCAAACCGGACCGGCGAAAAATATATAAAATAAAAAAATAAAAAAATGATTTTTAAAAAAAAATTTATCCAAAATTTCAATTTTGTAAAATTGAATAATTTTGTCATTTTGTAGGTATTTTTGTCAATTTCTAATTTTCTATTAATTATTAAGATTTATGACCCACCCAATCCTAATTATATATATAAACAAGGCCCAAATTTGAAAGAAGTAGCACTAAACAGCTCAACCCAAATCCATATACTCACAAGTCACAACCCTAACCTTCCAATTTCCATTTCTCTCACTCGCAACTCGCTGCTCGCAGCCTCGCTCCCAGCAGCGCCTCCTAGTTTCCCCCAAATCGTCAACGCCCTCGAAATCTCGAACCTCCCAGTCGTCGGTAGTGTACGTTTGCTGGTATTATTAGACTATTTCAGGTTCTTGCATATTTATTTGATCGTGAGTAAGACTTAAAATTGAAATTTTGTCACTTTCTAGTTGAAATTTGTTTACATATTTATTGATCATGAATAAGGCTTAAAGTTGAAATTCGGGCTATCAGGTACGCAAAAGACATTTGTTTACATATGAGAGAATATGTATAATTCCATATTAAATTGCAAAAGATGAAGGTGGATATATATAGTGGAATGGGAGAGAAAAAATATTTGCAGCTTGTCTTTTGGAAGCCATTATTAGATGGATCTGTGTCTTAATTCTTTTTTTTTCCAATTTGCTAATTAAATTTTTTTTTTAAGGACAAAATTGATCATGAATTTTGTGACTTCTTGAGTATGTGAATGTTTCATCATTTTGCTAGTTCTGTGACAAAATTTGATGTTTCTTAAGTTCTGTGACAAAATTAATTCGTTTATTCCTTTTGCTAGTTGAAAAGGGACATTATTATGTTTTTTTGGACCTTATATTTATTTTAGTGGACTTGTATTGTATTTTTATCGTAAAGTATTATTCTAAAACGTCAAAAAGGCGAATAAAAAACTATGCTTTAGTTTTTTGTGATTTTACTTTTATTTTGTTGGTATTTAAATTTATAGTAAATATATTTAATTTGTTTTAGATTTATTTCTAGTAAGATATAAATATATATTGAATTAATGGCATAAAAGTAGATACTAGACAAAAAAAAAATATACGCGAAACCGGCGGTTTAAAACTGGACCAAACCGTTAGCTTTAGGTTTGAGTTTTTTTCAAACCGGTCAAAACGGTTTGGTTTAGGTTCGAACTTTTCTCAAACCGGTCAAAACGGTTTGGTTTGAAAACTTGTCAAAAATCGTAAAAATCGGACCGCTTACACCCCTACTAGTTACCCTATTTTGGGGTAATGAATCTACTTATTATATTGGTAAGAGGTTTCCTTATATCAAAAGTTTTGAATATTTCTTCATGAGATGTAAGTAAATTGATAGAATAATTTATTTTCTACATTACACAAGCAAATTAACAAACGAGAGTTCACAACAAAAATTGTAGTATGATAAATTTATATTTCAAGGCAAATCATGAATAACTATAAAATGAAACAAAAGAAAATATAATTAATTTAAAAAAAAATTACTAAAAACCTGTTTGAGCCCCCACTTTTTGTAAAAAAATGCATTTTGAAATAGTGATTTGATATAGAATATGTGGTTAAAAAATAAGGAAGTTTTAGATTTACGTGTAATATTATTTTATTGGAAAATATATGGTTGGAAATAACAAAAAGAAAAATGTATTTTCAAAATAATTGGGACCAAACAAGTGCTAAATACCGTATAATCATGTGAGACCCAATTAAGGAGTCAAATTATTGATGTCAACATAATATGAGTTGTATGCTTTCCTTCATTGATAAACATTAATTCATAAATTATGCATATGTTCATGAATCTTTTTTTCAATTTTGATGATACTCTTCGATATATGTGTTAATTCTAAAGCATCATAAAATGTTACTTTTTATTTTTAAATATTGATATATTTAGACCAGTGTTCTGAAAAACGAGTAGACGTTAGGCTAAATGTCGAAACTAAGCGGTCAACTGTCAAGTCAACTGCTTAATACATGATTGACTCGTCTTGTCGCGCTTTATTAATTTTTTTTCTTTTTTTTATTTGACTTTAATTTCAAGTTTTTAAATGATATTATCTATACAAAATTCAAAAATGAAAACATATTAGAAAAATTTAGATAAAACAGTGGCCAAAGAAAAATTGGAAAAGTAATGTACAATCTTAGATTGTAGAGGGTTGTGAGGAAGGGGATAATGATATCTTACCATCTACAAGAGGTACTAGAAATGTTCAAAATGAAATAAGGGAGCCAAAGGAGGAGGATTTTGTATCAGATGACACGGAAGATGAATTAGATAAAGAAGAGGATATTGAATTGGAGTGATAAAGAGCTACGCATGGGCTCGTAAAGCTTTGCATCCACGCCTAACCATTCTTTACACTTTTTAGAATATTGATTTAGGTTGTTGCTTTTTTAGGAGCAATAGCTCATTATTCTCCTGAAATACTGAAATTTTAATATCATTCTCTTTAGGAACAATTAATTTTTTTTAAAATATTAAAATTTATAATGTCATGTTCTTCCTAGACAAGTAGGGCTGGCTTGGGAGTTTTTCCACCAATTTTTACCATTTTTTTGTTGACACTGATTTTAAGAGGTTGTGAAAATCAATGTTTGCTATTTTTTTGAGGCATTGATTTTGGGATGTTTCAAGACCATTGTAATTTTTTTCGTATTTCTCAATCCATCAAATCGGTGGATTTTGATCATTTCTCAAATTCTCTCACAATCTTATCCTCTCTAAAATAATTTCCAACCTATATATGTTTTTTAAAACTAACTTGTAAATGATAATACAATAACTAAAAAAAATTTATTTATAAGTAAAATATTACTTATGGCTAAAAATTTACTTATGAAAAGAATTACTCATAAGATAAAAATTCACTTTTGTTTAAAAAATTGCTTATAAAGTAAAAATACTACTATTGAGATAAAAAAAATCTTATAAAATATAAAAAATTACTTATAAGTTAAAATTTTACTATACGTAAAAAATTATTTGAAAGTATAAAAATTGCAAAATTTACTTGAAGCAAAAAATTAATTATAATTAATAACTTTAATCATAAGTAAATATTTCACTTTTTAAGTTAAAATAAACTTATATATAAAAAAAATTTACTTATAAATAAAATATTATTTATGAGTAAAATAATTTCATACAAGAAATTTTCAATTAAGGGCATATATTTTAGGTTTGTTCTTTTAAAAAACTTTTAGAACCGTGAGATAATAAATTTCAATTTTGAGTTAAATTGTTTTAAATATTGCTACTGAAAACAACCAAAAATCGAAACCCGCATGAACGCCCAAAATTAAAAATAGATTTATTTAAAAATGAATAGATTGTTACTAAATATTAAAATAAAAATACAAGTGCCACGGTAAAAACTAAACAACAAGCTTTCCCAAAAGCAGCTAAAATATTAACAAACCTTTTTAGTTATTTCCAAATATCATGTTACATATGCTCTTGGATGATGGATAGTGGCAGAGCTAGTACTCGATGAGAGGGCACGGCTGCTTGTGCTGGCTCCGCCAAGAGCCAGGGACAAAGTTTGAAGGTTAAAGCACATGTGCAACCGTGGAAGGCGTGATTTGGAAGATGATAGAAGTGGATTGGGCCCATTTTTTAAAAAAAATTGTGGGTCTTTTCTTTTGGGCCTTTTTTTAAAAGAGGAAATTACACGGCTCCAAACATTTGAAGTTTACAGTGCAAGTGTTAGGTACTAAAGTTTTTTAATCATAATTCAGATATTAGGTTAATAATTTTATATTTTAATAAATATATTAATACTAAAACCCTAATTTTATCAATCAATTTCTCCCCCTCTCGCCTCTCTCTTCTTTCATCCTCTCTCTCTTCCTTCTCCTCTCCCTCTGGCGGCTCCGTCTTCTCCCTCTGGCGGATCCGTTGACAACAAGTAGAAGGTTGCTTCGGCGATCGCCGCACCTCTCTTCTCCCTCATCCTCTTCTTGCGACGAGCAGCAGCCCTCCTCTCTTCTACCTCATTCCCTTCTCGCGACGAGCAGCAGTAGCACCTCTCATCTCTTCTCCCTCCTCCCATTCTCGTGACGATCGTGTGCAGTCCCTTTCTTCTCCCTCATCCCTTTCTCATGTTTTGCTGTGGGTGTGGTCATGTGGTGTAAATGGAGATAAAGAAGGTGGTGGTGGTGGTGGTGGCGGCGGCGGCGGCAGTGGTTGTGGGTGGTGCGGTGGTGGATCTGTGGTGGTAGATCTATGGTGGGAGTGGTAGTGGTCCGTGTGGTGGTGGTGGTTTTGAAGCAGATATGTGAGATAAGACCATCGTTCTGTGATTAACGGTGATGGTGAGATGTTGGCATCGGTTAGTCTGTCGATCTGGCTCGACGATGTTGTGGCCTTTTTTACGATTGTTGATTTATTTTGGGGTGGTGGTGTTGCTATAGTGAGATGGTGGTGGGTGTGTACAGTGGTATTTGACCAGATGTGGTGTGTGGTGGGTTGATAATGGTGGTGGCAGTCGACGGTGGTGCAGGTGGAAGATCTAGCGGATCTGGTGATTTCGATTTTCTTTGACTAAAAATATAATATGTGACCTTAAAATTCGGTAATCTGTGGCAAAATATAATTCGTGATCAATCATTTTGTTATCTATGACCTAAAAATTATATAATTTGTGACCATGAAAAAATTTGTGACCAATTAATTTGAAAATTTGTGACTGTGTGACATATAAATTTTGATATGTGACCAACTAATTTTGAAATTTGTGACAAACGAATTAATTGTAACTTACAAAATTTTGAATTGTGACCGTAAATTGTAAATTTGCGACCGGAATGGTCACCGAAATAGTTATCGGAATCGGAGCAGTCGCCAGAACGGTCCTCGGAACAGTCGCCCGAGAAGAGTGGTGGTCGGAATGGTAGTCGGAATAGTCCCAAGAGCGGTATGGGTGGTGTACGTAGGGTGGGTTAATTATATTATATTAGAATTAAATATTTAATAATAAATTGATTTAATAATTTATTATTTCATAAATAAAAATTAAAAAAAACCCTAATTTTTGAATTTTCAAACTATAAGCCTGATTTTTGAATTGGTCTAAAGTATATACCTTATTTATGATTTTTTCCCTTTAAAAAAAAAAAAACAATTAGGCCCAATCGACCAGTCAATCCACTGGATGCAAGATCAGCCTACTTGGTTTAATGATTTTATTGTTTCACGTAATCACTTCAATTGCAAAATCAAGCAATGCCTCTAGCTTCCTCCCTCTCCTCTGAGCACTCACTCAATCCCTGGCCTGTGATTGACTTTCGCAGAGTCGCTGCCGATGCCAAGCCTCTCCGAACTCGTCCATTGGCCATTACATTGTCAATAACTGACTTGACTCGTGACGACGAGACATGAGCTCTGAGCCTCCTACCTCTCGTTATTTTTATTTTTTTTCATTTTTTTGGTTTTCGTTCTTTCAGTTCATTTTTGTATTTATCATTTATGAAATTATAATTATTAGTTAATCAGTTATGATTTATGAATTGTGATTTAATTTTTTATGAGTATGACCGTGAGTCTATGACTTGTGAGCCTGCTATTACGATTTATGAAAACTGAGGATTTTGTGAATTTGAGAATATGTGATATTTGTGGAGCGTGGACTATGATTTGTGAGAAATAATAAATTGGTGTTGGAATTTGAAAATTGATATTTGATGATAGTTTAATGACTTAATTTGTGATTTACGTTTAACTTTCATACAGATTATGGAACAATTTCTACAACCGAAACGAAAGTCTCTATCTAGTTCTTCGAGTGGTGCATCTAATCTCTTCGTTATTTTTAATCAAGCACACAAGTCGTTAAATAACATACAGACGTCCCGAACTCAATTTAATGTTAAATAACATAAAGAAGTCGTTTAATATTATTTAATTATTTATTAATAAATGATCACGTTATTGCGGCTATCAATGGTCAATGGTCGCCTTAGTTGACGACATTTTCTAGATCTGTCACTGATGATGGGCGATTGACAGTGTAAGTGGGAGTAGAATCACGAATTTAATAGCAATTTCTCTTTATATGTATACTACAATTCGTATTCTTTCGTAATTCGTTTCTTAAATTTTGTAAGAAGCGCCCAGCCATTGCCTTTCTTTTGACTCCAAGAATGAACATTACAAGCAAATCAATTAATTCGATTTGATATTCGATCTAAGAAATAAAATTTGAATGTCATGCTAAGATAACATATTATAAATTAAAGAGAAAAGAGAAGAGAATAGATATAGTATCAATAGAGTCAAAATTCAAGTGTATATTAGGCTTGTTGGAAAAAAAAAATTTCGAATGCTGACGTGGGTTTGGGATTGTGCCGACTAGGGAGGCAATGGTCAACGGCAGCTGTAGGTTAGGGTTTTGAGTTGGAAGACAACGACATTTAGGTTAGGTTTTTATAGGATGCAATTGGTTGTGGTATGTTGCTGTGTTCAGTGTGAAATAGGCCAGATGTTGGTTTGTCTGCTGTGGTGGGTACTGTGCAGTTGTGAAGTTAGATTATAGCCAGGGAGTTGGCGATTTGATGAATATTGGTGGGTGGAGGTGACAACGAATGACTCTATAAAGTTCATGAATGGACGAGATGGTGGAGGATGGAAACAGGAGCGACACATAAGGGGTAATGAGTTACTGGGTGTAGGTGCTAGGTTTGAGGCCGGATTTGGAACTTGAAAGTGGTAACTGATGTGGGAACTTGAATGATGTTGTTGAATGAACTGTGTGTAAGGGTTCATTGTAAATTATAGTGACGATGGAGATAGACTGAAGGTAGGGATTGTGTGAACTGTTTGTTTGGCGTAGTCGACGGTTGGTTGGAGTTCGATCGACAAATTGATTGGTTGGGTTGTATGGATGGTCGACGACTTGGAGCAATCGACGAAAAGTACTAGGGTCAGAATTTAGATGGAGTGGGGGTAGGAGGAAGATGGGGTAGATGGGAGAAAAATGGATTTTTTTATTTTTTATTTTAATTTTTTAATTATTTATTTGGGACTCATTCGAACTTTTTTGAAAAATTTGAGACTACAATTAGTTCTTTATTTTTTTTTCTTTTCTTTTCTTTTTTTCATTAAATATGAGAGTATATTTCTCTTTTCACAAAATTTTATTAAGAAAATGGGGTCTTCCAGACCTTAGAAGGACATATAGGGGATTTTGGGCCATTTTGAAAGAATAGGTGGGTATTTCGCAATACGTCCAAAGGATGGGACATTTTAGCCACTGAGCATTTTTATTAAGAATCAAAGTCTTATATTTATGAAATAGGATAGCGTTCAACCTACCAATAATTTTGACAAATAAAATTGACAAATGATGTCAACCATTCAGAAAAGTTAATCAAATGGTTTAAATACATTTTAATAAAACCTTTTAAAACCCTTATCCCCACCGCAAAAAAAAAAAAAAAAAAATCTATTACCTTTTATAATCCTTAAATATTCCATACCCACTCTCCCTCATTAGTGCGCTACTTATTCCTTTCTCTTCTCAACCCCGTCTCTCCCAAGCAAAAATGAAAACAAACATTAGCCACTTCTCTGGTGAAAATTTATTTCTCAAACCACCACCACCATTTGGAGTTCCCATAAACTAGTTCTACCACAAGAAATTTTCCATTTCTATTGCTTTATAAAGCTTTAGAAAATATGGAGAGAGGGATTATGAAAGACAATAGCATTTGCATATATCGATATTGATTGTGTTAGAATGCATAATGTATTTAACTTAGCAGTAGTTAGCTTATCTCCATAATGTAGTTAGTATATCAGCTGAATTTGTATATACTTCATAAGGGAATTCACCTATCAGCCAGCTCATGTAATTGCACATGGCTAGGTGCATAAAGATTTTTTCTGTTTTGTAGTTTGTTAGGATAGTTCTTTACTCTTTTACCCTTTCATACCTTCTATATATCTACACTTGTATTGATGATAATGTAGAAAGGAATTTACAGATTCAATTCTAGATTATTGGATCATTTCATCATCCTCGTTCAACTGCATTTCTATCTTCATTCAACTGCAAATTCTTACATGGTATCAGAGCCATGACTACTATTGCTGGAATGAATTCTGCTGGTAGTGAAAACATGACCCCTATTCAAGCTTCTGACCTTTCTGACTGTTACAAGTTGGAGAACTCAGATAATCCGGGAGCCATTTTAGTTACTGAGCTGTGAACCACAGAAAATTATCCTACCTGGTCCAGGGTACTCCGACGAGCACTCAAAGCCAAGAACAAGCTTGGCTTCATCAATAGAACACTGCCTAAACCTGAACCAACCAGTACTTCTCTTGATCCATAGGAAAGATGCAATGACATGGTGGTGTCATGGATCCAAAATGCCATATCTCTTTCCCTTAGATCTAGCGTTGCTTTTATGGATGAGGCAAATAAGATATGGGCAGAACTTAAGGATCGATTCTCTCAACAAAATGGACCCATGATATATGAACTGAAAAAGGCATTAGCTGATCTAGAGAAGGAAAATGATTTTGTCTGTATCTACTATGGTAAGTTGAAAACCATTTAGGATGAACTATCAGTTTATGATCCCATTCCTAAATGTAGCTATGGACAATTGAAGGTGTTGGAAGATAGACATTGGCGTGATTGTGTGATTAAGTTTCTAATGGGGCTGAATGAAATTTATGATAACACAAGAGCCCAAGTAATGATGCTTGATCCCCTTCCACCAGTGAATGAGGTATTTTCTTACATACAACAGCAGGAGAGACAGAAACAAATTGCATCTACTACTGTGAATAATGAAACCATTGCAATGGCAACTAGGAAGTTATATGGAGAGAACAGAACTATCAGCTATGGAAAATCAAATTTCACTGGTAAAAAGGATACGCCATATTGCACATATTCTAAGATCCCTGGACACAATTTGGATAAGTGCTTCAAAGTAGGAAACACTAAACCTCTCATTTGCACACATTGCAACATTACAGGGCACACTATGGAAAAATGCTTTAAGCTACATGGGTACCCTCCAAATCACAAGTTAAACAAAGTTCAGATGAGAGATGGGGGGTTTGCAAATCAATCAAGTGTGATGCAGGAAGAAAGTGAAAGATCAGTTTTCCTAACTAATTCCTTGCCTTGCTTTGATCTAAGGAGAACTCACAGACCATCCATTCTGTCAACCAAGTGCAGACTTTTGATCATTCAAAAACTAATCCTCAATCAGATTTGTCTGGTAAAGCTGCCTATTTATCTACTACACCCATACACTCCCAAAATTTTACTAGCATTCCATGGATCATTGACACTGGTGCAACAGATCACATGATCTGTGATACCAGTCTCTTTACCTCCAGTAAATTAAGAACAACTCTCTCAGTTAAGTTACCCACTAATGAGGTGATTCCAACCACACATTCTAGTATAGTGTAAGTCACAAATTCCATACTTTTCAAAGATGTGCTATACGTCTCTAATTTTCACTTCAATTTACTATCTGTCAAAAAACTAACACAGCAGATCTCTTGCTGCTTGATATTTATACCTAATGCATGTTATGTGTAGGACCTTTCATCTTGGAAGACGATTGGGAAGGGTGAAGTATGGCGTGGCCTGTATAGACTTATGCTACACAAGGTTCCATCCACAGCCTTAATGTCCACTTTATCAGCACTCAATCTTAAGCAACCTTTTACTGCAGCCTTTGATATCAATTCTGATGTTCAGCCAAACTTATGGCATTATCGTTTAGGACATATATCAGAATCTAGAATGAGGCTTATTTCTGATGATTCGGTTGTTTCTCATTACAAAAATGCTAGTAATATTCCATGCTTTATCTGTCTGTTGGCAAAACAACACAACAATCCCTTTCATATAAGGTCACATAAGACTAAACAACGATTTGAAATCATTCATTGTGACATCTGGGGACCTTTCCCCACTACTACTCATGATGGATCTAAGTATTTCCTTTCAATAGTAGATGACTATTCGCGCGTCACTTGGGTATGCATGCTTAAGAAAAAATCTAATGTCAGTCATTCCATTAAGGCCTTCATTCAAATGGTAGAAAATCAATTTCAAATTACAGTTAAAACCTTAAGAAATAACAATGGCCTTGAATTCAAACTAACTAACCTTTACAACATGAAAGGGATAATTCGCCAAAGGAGTTATGTTGAGACCCCTCAACAAAACGGTATAGTCTAGAGGAAGCACCGACACTTGATGAATGTAGCTAGAACCTTAAAATACCAATCAAACCTTCCTCTATGTTACTAGAATGAGTTTATCCTCACCGTAACATACTTAATAAATAGAATCCCCACACCATTATTGCAGGACAGATCACCTTTTGAAATGCTGTTTCAAAGCACACCAGCCTATTCTCACCCTAAAACCTTTGGATGCCTTTGCTATGCTTCAACTTTAACACATGGGAGAAGGAAATTTGATCCTAGAGGGCGCTAATGTGTTTTCTTAGTTTATCCTTTTGGGGTTAAGGGATACAAAGTCATGGATTTAGAAACAAAAACTATTTTCTTATCTAGAGATGTAACATTTCATGAAACCTACTTTCTTTCTAAACAAACTGGAAAGCAAACTGATGAAACTAAATTTGTCTTCACCAAGCCACTTCCAGACATAGCCAATTATGCTCATGAACCCACATCAGATGTTGTGCCTCAATCACCAAGAACACCTATACCTGATCAAAACATTTTCAACAATCCTACACCTAATAATGTTCCTCGAACATCACGTCCTACATCACCTGTATTCGAAAGTCTTCAAAAGTAAAAAGGGCTCCTCAGTACTTACAAGACTTCCATTGTCATCTGGCCAAATCAACTAAGTCATCCCAATCTTCTCACAAGACAAGGTCCCCAGCCTCTGCAGGTAAGGCATTTCCTCTTTCTAATAATCTCTCTTATCATAAGCTATCACCTTAGTTCAAGGCTTTTTCAACCTCTATTTGCACACACTTTGAACCCAATACCTACCATCAAGCTGTGAGTGATCCTAATTGGTACAAGGCAATGAATTCGGAAATAAAAGCCCTTGAGTTGAATGAAACTTGGACCCTCACTAGCCTCCCACCAGGAAAGACAGCAATTGGCTACAAATGGGTGTATAAGATGAAGCATAACCTATATGAAAGCATTGAAAGGCACAAGGCAAGGCTTGTAGCCAAAGGATATACACAAATGGAATGAATAGACTGCAATAAAACATTCTCACATGTTGCAAAACTTGTAACTGTTCGATGTTTATTGGCTGTGTCTGCAATTCAGAATTGGCATCTCAAACAGTTTGATGTAAGTAATGCCTTCTTACATGGAGTTTTGCATGAAGAGGTATATATACAAAAAATTTCAGGATACACACGAAAGGAACTCTTGACCAAGTTTGCAAACTGTTGAAGAGTATATACGAGTTGAAGTAAGCATCAAGGTAGTGGTACTCCACATTCTCTGCAGCACTTGTAGATTTTGGCTTTTCTCAATCAAAGGCTGACTACAGCCTTTTCACCATGGCAACAGACCATTCCTTCACAGCATTACTTGTCTATGTAGATGACATTGTCATAGCAAGCTCTAATTTGAGGCAAATAGATACAATTCAAAAGTTTCTCAGTGCAGGTTCAAGATTAAAGCATTAGGTGATATAATGTATTTTCTTGGCATTGAAGTTGCAAGATCAAAGAAGGAAATTGTCATCTCTCAACGTAAATACACCCTGGACCTGTTAGCTGATGCATGGTTACTTGGGGCCAAACCGATAAGTTACCTATGGACCAAAATTTGAAGCTAGGAAAAGATACAGGAAAACCAATACATGATCCCACAGTTTATAGGAAAGTGATTGGAAAGCTGATGTATTTATCTCTAACTAGACCAGATATATGCTATGCTATTCAGAATCTTAGCCAATACATGGAGGCACCTTCTTACATACATCTTGCAGTGGTTCAGAAAGTGATCAGATATGTCAAACTGGCACCAGGATAAGGCCTTCTATTTCTATCTTCATCTACATTGAATCTTCAAGCCTTTTGTAATTCTGACTGAGAAGCATGCCCTGATTCTCGAAAATTAGTTACTGGTTTCTACATTCTTCTTGGGGATTCATTAATCTCCCGAAAATCCAAAAACAAACCGTGGTATTTCGATCATCTGCTGAGGCAGAATATAGGTCAATGGCCAACACTTGTTGTGAGACTACGTAGTTGAAATACATTCTAAAGGGCCTTCAGATTGACCACTCCAAACCAGTTACCTTATATTGTGACAATCAGGAAGCATTTTACATTGCCTCTAATCCAGTATTCTATGAAAGGACCAAACATATCGAGCTGGATTGCCATTTAATCAGGGATCAAATTGAAGCTGGACACATTTCCGCATCTTACATTCACACTCAATCGCAACAAGGCATTACCTTCTACTACTCTGAGATCACACTTGTCCAAGATGGGATCAGAAAATATATATTCTTCATCTTGAGGAGGGCTGTTAGAATGCATAATGTATTTAACTTATCAGTAGTTAGCTTATCTCCATAATGTAGTTAGCATATCAGCTGAATTCGTATATATCTCTAAGGGAATTCACCTATCAGCCAAGCTCGTGTAATTGCACGTGGTTAGGTGCATAAAGATCATTTCTGTTTTGTAGTTTTTTAGGATAGTTCTTTACTCTTTTACCCCTTCATACCTTCTATATATCTACACTTGTATTGATGATAATGTAGAGAGGAATTTACAGATTCAATTCTACATTATTGGATCATTTCATCATCATCGTTCAACTGCATTTCTATCTTCATTCAGCTGCAAATTCTTACAGTTGCTTTAAAAGATTTTGAGATTTTTGTAGTAATCAAATTGTACAATAGACAAGAATTAAATTCTGGTTTTATGAAACTGTTACATTGCTGCCTATGCAGTAACAGAGTACATATGAGCAATAACACTATTTTCCTTGGACCAACGCAGAGAACAGCTTCTTACTATCCAAAAGAATAAAAACAAATTAGTAATTCAAATTGTTAGTCACTTCAATTTTACATGTCGAGGTTCAATGAAGCACGATGTTCTTCAAGAGGCTGCCTGATTTGGTACAGTTTTTAAGTATCTAAAAATTTTGTAAAACAACAACTGTATCACAAGTAATAGGTGGCTTGAGGAAACGTTAGTCAGAGAGGATGAATTGGGGAATGTGCCATTGAGGGAGAGTGGGTTAAGGATTATAAAAAGGTAAATGATATGTTTTGGGATGGGGATATGGGTTTTAAAATGTATTATTAAAATCTACTTAAACTGTTAGATTAGCTTTTGTAAATGGTCGAGCGCTCCCCTATAAAAAATAGGATTGACAAAATAATATGACTAGGGGTACAATAGTAATAAGAATTAGAATTGTAGGAATAAATAGTCATTTACTAATTAATATTTAGTTTACAACAAAGAATATTTTTTTATATATGGTCAAATAAGCTCTTAATATTTTGTACTTTGTTTTACTTTTTCAACAATCATTTATTTTTTTTTCCTTTATTTTTCAATTAACAATCTATATATTGATAGATAGATATTATAAAACTTAGCTAAAATAATCAATATTGTTAGAATTTTGGTGTGACCCGAATTCTTTGTTGAAGTAATTGAAGAATTCTAATTAAAGTGTATATCATGATGAATTCAAATTTGGAATATTATTGGAGTCTCATGTCATGTTGAAGTTCTATTTTGGAAGCCCATTGGAAGTTGAAATTTGTTTTGGACTCAATTTTATGGTATCCTACTTCATCAACGACTCTACTATGTGGGTTTGGACATCCTCTACTTATTCCTTATAAATACTAGACTCTTCTATACAATTTATAATGTGAGAAAATAGATTACTAGAATTATAAGATACATTGTAATTTTCTCTCTTCTTCATTATTCTTGAGTCAATAAAATCTATTAATTCCTCTGCCATATTCTTGTTTTCTTTATTCTTTTACTTGAACAAATACTTCATTATTATTTGCCATATAACTTTAACATCTCAAACCGGTGGCTTGTTCCACAACTACTGGTATCAAAGCTATTCTGGTATCTTGATTATTTTACAACAATTGGTATCAGAACCCCAGGTTCAGCAGTTCCGCAAGAGCGCAAGGTTTGATTTGTTCGAGGTTTTTTATTCGTAATAGCTTCCATGAAGGATGATATTCCACTTTTGGATCGAAGCACTAGATTTTTGTTATGGCAAGTTAAGATACGTGCAATACTCGTACAACTGGATTTGGATGATGCATTGTTGGGAATTGACAAGATGCCTACGACTTTGACCGCGGAGAAGAAATTACGGAAGGATAAGAAGACAGTTTCTCACATTTTTCTTCGTCTATCAAATACTATTCTTTAGGATGTTTTGAAGGAGATTGGGGCTGTGCAACTTTTGATACGTGTAATAGACGCCATTTTTAATGCGCGGTAATGATTGTTTTCCCCATGCTTCTTAACAAAACTCAGATACGTAAGGGCGCCTGCTAGTGACGTTCAAATTTGGGCCTTTGAAGACAAAGCGTCGAAGTCGTGGATGGCTCAGATTAATATTTGCTGATCAATGGTTGGATGACGCGGATCGAGATCTAACTGCCAGGGTTGAGCGGGTTTGCCTATAAAAGGCAAGAATCTTAGAGAAAGTTCCTTTCCTACCTTTTGCACGAATCTTGGCACTCTTTTCTCTCAAATTTACTAACTCCTTCAAGTTTCTTTTCGTTCTGAAATCTCTTTGAGCATTCATCTTTTCTCTTCAGTTGAGCTCTTGTGAATCCTTCTCCGACCAGTAAGTAATTGATTTTTCAAATTTTTGGTATTCTTTGCATTTATGGCTTCTTCTACTTCTTCCGAGGACGGTGTAGGTGTGGCCAATGTGGCTAAAGAATTAGGACACCAAATAACTAGTACGACCCACTTTAGAAGGTCTGTTGAGGTGGGCCGAGGTGCCTCTTTATCTGGGGACGTTGTCAGGGGTGATGACGGTGCGAGTTGGGGGGCAGCTAAAATACGTTCCAGCATCAACCCTACCCAATTAGCCATTCTTAGAGATAGGTATAGGATCCCCTACAACATCGAACTTCTGTCTCCCTCTCTTGATGAGCGAGCTTGCTTCCCTAAGCAGGGTTGCGTCGCCATCAGTGAGTACCTCTTGAAATCTGGCCTTCGCCTTCGCCTTCCCCTTCATCCTTTTTTTCGAGCTGTTCCTCGACTGTGTCGGTTGGCCCCCACCCAACTAGTCCCTAATGCCTGGGCCCAGCTAGTGGGCTCATATATCCTTTGGAAAGAAACTTCCTTGGGCAAGAATATGCCCCTCAAAGTCTTTCAAACAATATACCAGCCTAGGGCTTTGGGCAAAGGGAATTCTAAAGGGTGGTACTCGTTGTGCCCCTGGAGGGACATTCCCCTTTCGTGTTGGGTCTTCCCACCTCCATCAAGGGGTGGAAGGAGACTTGGTTCTGGGTTCGGGGAACGTGGCAGGAATACAAGGGTGGCACTGTCCCTTAAGTCAAAGTTCCGACCTCCTACTCCGAATCGAATGAGTGTCCTTTCTGTACATTATTTATCTTATATTAAATTAGTTTCTGATCTTGATTAATTTTCTTATAGGGTCAGTTGAGCGCTTCGAGCTTGATAAAAGCAACTGGGATATCTTATCCGAGATGTATCGCCGACCCTCCTCAGAACGTGACTTCAGCCGTTTGGTCGTACCCAAGCGATTTTACGAAGACCTTAGTTTGATGGCTCGACGTAGTAAGACTTTTTCCAATTCAATACATTGTACTAATTTTTTGCTTGCTTTCTTTTGACTTTATGCCTCATTAGGCTACAGGCGATTAAGAGAAGAGGAAGGTCCCCAACCCTGATATGGCCACCATTCTAGCCGCCACCTCTACCGCTAGCCGTAAGGGCATGAAGTCCTTATCTACTGGATGAAAGTAGGTGAGGGACAAAATAGAGAAGGTCAGCAGGAAAGCTACCCCTCAAGAGGAAGGGCGTCCTCCACTTGATAAGGGAAAGAAAACGGTGGTGGAGGAGCCAAAAAAGAAATTCAAAGTGTCTGCCACTGGGGTGGGTAGCTCAAATGACATTCCTCCCCCTCACTATGAGGTGTCTACTGGGCAGAAGTTATTGGATGCATCCTTTGCTGTGGCCTTTGGGGGTCAAAAACGAGCAGCCACTTCTGATCCTCAGAACCAGGAAGCCACCAGAAGGCCCAAGTCTTCCAGCGAGACTACTTCAGACCGTTCTCAAGGAAAGCCTCATCTGGGAAAGAGGACTGACGATTCAAATAGCCATGATGATGTTCCATCAGTTCTGGACTTCTAAATGGCAAAATTTTGTTGAAATAAGTGATGTTGTGGACGTCATCGCCACAATGGTGGCTCAAGTGTCAAGATACTTTGGCATGGCTATTGAGGTAGAGACCCTGTTCAAGACGCTTCAGAGAGAGAATTGGGAGTTTGTGGGCAAGGCTTCCTAGGCTGTAGAAACAGCGAACAAGGCCAAAGCCGAGGCTAAGGCATTTAAGAAGAAAGATGCTGAGGAGTTAGTGAAACTCGCTTCTGTGTTGTCAGAGATTGAGGCCCTGAAGAAAGAAGTTCATTTATCTCAAAGTGAGGTGGCCTTGTTGACGAAGCGGGTGGAGACATCTGACGCTCATCAAAAAGTAACAACCAGGCTCTCTAAAAGGCCAACAGAGAGAAATGCGACTTGGCCAGAGAAGTGGAGGAGCTGACCTCCCAGGTGGAAAGGTTAAGGGAGGAAGTTGAGGCAATCCACCGCGATGCTGAGTGAGCTAATAATGAGGGTAAGGCTCGCTTTTTGGCCAACTTCCACTTGACGGAACACTATCAATGATTTGGGTAATACTGGAGGCGGTATACCTATACCGATGTCATTAAGTGAATGGAGGTGCATACCCAACAAGATACCTTGGGGCTTAGGGCTGAGTTCCTTGGTGAAGATGAAGAGGAGGAAGGGAAAGCTCAGATGCCAGCAGGCTTGAACCAACCAATTGGCCTGGACGAAGATGCTACTAAGGGGGTCACCGATGATGAAATGGCCCATGGGGCTATAGTTCCCTTCAAAGCTCCCAACCCCTACATCAATAGCTGATGTCCTTTCCTTTCTTTAGGGCTTCTGTAACGACCCGAGTCCCACTTAACGGGCTGTCTCGGCCGTTAGATTGACGACGTACTGTCCTCACTGTACCAACATGGGTCTTTTCAGCATACTTAGTCCTCACTCGCATGCTCCCAGAGAAAAATTTCCAGGGGGTCACCCATCATAGAATTGCTCCAAGCCAAGCACGCTTAACTGTGGAGTTTCTAACAATGGACTCCCGAAAAAGAAGGTGCACCTTGTTGGTATGAGTAGTACCTATCAAATCTCTTAAACTTTCTTGGTTTGGGGTATTACAATCACCCCCCGTTAGACTCGCGACGTCCTCGTTGCGCTTGACCATCTGAGGATCCGTTGCCAGGGGTTGGGATTCTAGAGGTGGCTCCTACGAGTTCAAGAGGTGGCTCTCGTCCATGGCGTAGCACTTTGTCTCGCATAGCACTTAGTTCCTGATTTCCGGCTGGCAATGGGCTCTGATACCATTTGTAACGACCCGAGTCCCACTTAACGGGCTGTCTCGGCCGTTAGATCGATGACGTACTGTCCTCATTATACCAACATGGGTCTTTTCAGCATACTTTGTCCTCAGTCGCACGCTCCCCGAGAAAACTTCCTAGGGGGGTCACCAATCATAGAATCGCTCCAAGCCAAGCACGCTTAACTGTGGAGTTTCCAACGATGGACTTCCAGAAAAGAAGGTGCACCTTGTTGGTATGAGTAGTACCTATCAAATCTCTTAAACTTTCTTGGTCTGGGGTATTACAGCTTCGGCCTATTTGCAAAATGTAATTTGTTTTCATTTTAATGAAGTTCAATCTTATCTCTTTTGACTTCAGTTGTTCCCTTACTGTCGTACTTTGATAATATCTGACATTGAAACAACTTACTAACTTCTGAAGTGTAATCATGTGACATTGAAGCAACTTCCTAACTTCTGAAGTGTAATCATCTGACATTGAAGCAACTTACTAACTTCTGAAACGTAATCATGTAATCATGCTTTTTTCACTGAACATTGAGTTCAACTATTGAGTAGTTTGTCAACTGTCCCATCATCCTTAACTTCGAACTGGACTTACCAACATAAGTATTAACCTTTATCTCGTCAGACCTGCCTAGGTCTACTTCATAATTAATCACATTTAATTGGGGGTTCAACTGAAGGTTACACAGCTTTTGATCAGCACGCCTTTCTAGGGGTAATGAAAAAGGAATAGTGTTTTTCACAAAGTTGAATTCCTTGTATGTATTCAAATGTCTTTAAGTTGGAAAGCTTACCAACTCAGAGGCTGTTCTGGCCCGAGATTTCTAAGGCTGCTTAACTTGTGTAAAATGGAATTTAACACCCCTGATGATGGTTGAGTGAACGTTCCATTCTCCCAAGGCGAAGTTATGCGTGTGCAGTTGGGGTACCAATCCACTAAAGTTGAGATTGGTATGATGTAACGTCTAAATCCCCCAAGTCCAGGTATAGACATTTATTTCATGCATGGATCTTCAATCCAGTAATCTTGGATTTAAAGTGGGTCGCCAATATGTTGTCCCGGGATTGCCGAGGCTGAGTCAGTATGGTTTACCATACCGAAGTTGAGGTAAGTCTATTTTGAATTCATATACACATTTATGCTCATCGTTTAATGGTTTCGTGTGCTTTCAAGACGACACTTATGTTGAGATGATTTTTACCACACGCTTGGCTGTTTAGCAATGATTGCCCAATGATAGCTGGCGATTGGGATGCATGATGCGTTGATACAAAAGGGGACTGTTTGGATTCTACAATTCAGATCTTTAGACAATTGTACGTTTGTGTTTATTTTGGCTTTCATTCGACGGTTGGGACTTGCCACCCTCCTCTATAAAAGTGAGAATCCTATCATTTTAATGATTTATCTTCGTAAATGTGGTTGCGAATTTTCACAGTTCTCTGAGAGTGTTATAGCAACCAACTTATTTTTGAACCTCACTTATCTCTAGTGAACGAATTCAGAGAGTATTTCATTGATATTGGATAGATGGTCCCCAAGAAAGAGTATCCTCAGCCTGATATGGCTATAATTCTCAGGCGAAGATCAGAACGTCCTGTCCAAAATGTAGTGGCGAGAGTAGAGTGAGGAGTCTCTCAAGAGAATCAGCCCACAATAGACAAAGGCAAGGGGGTAGCTAAGGAGCCTCCTAAGAAAAGGAAATTGGTCCATATTAGAGAGTGTTCTGGTATTGTTGGAACCTTCGTACCGTGTGGGGAGAAAGGGGCTTTCAATCAACCGAAGCTGATGCAGGCTTCTATTGATGCTGCAATAGAGGAGCAGCTTCGGGAGGATGCTGATGAGTCCAAAGATACTACATCGGAGGCTCCCAAGAAGGAGTTGAAGAGGACTTTAGGGAAATTTGAAAATTTCTTAGGGGGCGTGATATTAAAATTGCCCAAACTATGATAGATATGTTATCTGTCATGGTCCGCAATGCCACTGAAGTGTTTAACAAATTCTGGACTGAAAGGTGGCAAGATTATGTGGCCACTTGTGATGTAGAGGATCTGATTGCGACTCTAGTGAGCCAAAGTGGCGAGCATCTGGAGTTGCCTTGGAATGTCAATGAGTCTTGGCCGACATTCAATAGAGGAATAAGGCCTCGTATGATAGGCTAAACGCGACTGAGGCTGAACTGAAGAAAGTTATAGAAGAAGCTAATGAATTGAAGGCTCAGAAGGTTGAAGATGAGGTAAAGTTAGCCTCTGCCTTAGCTGAGATCGAAATTATGAAGAATGAAGTCCATGAGTCCCAATGTGAAGTAGCCGCTTTGAAGAAACAGGTGGAGACTTTCGATACTCATCAGAAACTTACTGTCAAGGATCTGGAGCAGGCAAATGTTCAGCTGGTTGCTAGCAGAAGAGCTCGAGACCTTGAGGAGGCACAAGTTGATTAGTATGCTAACGAATGCAGAAAGCACTAGTTGGATGTTGTCGAGGCGAGTAAAATTGCAATGAGGACTTACATCGCCGATTTTCATAACACTGAAGAGTATAGACACCACAGATTCTATTGGAGGAAGTATGCTTATAATGAGGTCGTTAACAGGGTGGAGTAACTATTTTCTAACCTCGACGTTTTCGAGCTAAAGAGGGAGTTCATTGAAGATGAAGTACCTCAAACTCTTGTTAATGACAATTGCATCGAAGTGGTGCCGGAAGACAAAGTACCTCAGACTCCCATTGAGGACAACTGCATTGAGGTGGTGCCGAGAAGGGCTCCCGTGGAGGAAGTGGCTCCTGCCCTTGCCACTGGAGATAAAGCCCCTTCCCTTCCTCCAGAATAGGCATAGGTTTATTTATCATACTGGTTCATTCATTGGATACAAATTTGTAAAGCTTTCTAGCCTCCTATTGTACTGGTTCTTTCTTTGAATACAAATTTCAATTTCTGTTTTCAGTTTTCAAGTTGGTGCATATTAGCAATAACCCAACCGCGTGTCCAGCTAATCTCAATCTTTCGTATCTTAGTGAATCTGTATTTTCTTATCATCGCCCTTATTTTCATATACTGAATCAAATGTCGACCCTCATCAAATCGTGACTGGGTAAACCTGAGATAGAATGATTTGAACCTTAATGAATGGATTTTCAATATCTATTTTTGGTGGAATATCGTTACCCAAACTAAGTGTTTTTTCCTGGGAATGTCACGTGTGTCCACTTCGGAATTTAAGCAAGCTGATCCCTATGGGAATGCCAACATCTCTTCCGAAGCGCAATGCTTCCTTGCATGGTGGATGGTTCATCTATGCAAATGCTTCTTCCTTGATGTTTTAGCTTTGTCAAAGGAAGGCATGTGTACACGCCTCGGAATCCAAGCGAGGTGATCCCAGTGGGAACGTCAACCTCTCTTCCAAGGCACCAACGCTTCCTTGCACGGTGGTGGTTCATCCATGCAAAGGCTTCTTCCTTGATACTTTTGGCTATCAAATGAAGGCTTGTGTGCCCGCCTCAGAATCCAAGAGAGGTGATCCTTTTGGGATTGTGAACCTCTCTTTCGAGGCGCCAACGCTTCACTGCATAGTGGATGGTTCATATATTCAAAGGCTTCTTCCTTGACGGTTTGGCTGTCAAAGGAAGGCATGTATACACGCCTTGGAATCCAAGCAAGGTGATCTCAGTGGGAACGTCAACCTCTCTTTCGAGGCACCAATGCTTCCTTGCATGGTAGATGGTTCATCCATTCAAAGGCTTCTTCCTTGATGTTTTTGGCTGTCAAATGAAGGTACGCGTGTCTGCCTTGGAATCTAAGCGAGGTGATCCTGGTGGGATTGTGAACCTCTCTTTTGAGGCGCCAACGCTTCCCTGCATGGTGGATGGTTCATCCATGAAAGGCTTCTTCCTTGACTTTTTTGTTGTTAAAGGAAGGCATGTGTGCCCGCCTCGGAGTCCAAGCGAGGTGATCCCAGTGGGAACGTCAACCCCTCTTCCGAGGTGCCAACATTTCCCTACATGGGGATGGTTCATCCATTCAAAGGCTTCTTCCTTGACGTTTTGGTTGTCAAAGGAAGGCATGTGTGCCCGCCTCGGAGTCCAAGCGAGGTGATCTCTCTTTGAGAATGTCAACCTCTCTTCCGAGGCGATAATGCTTCCTTGCACTTCGGCAACTCATTTGTACACAAAGTATTTATTTATTTACAAAGATTGAGAAAAAACCTCAGACATGGTACACATTCACTGGTAATACATTCGCAAGTGTTCGATATTCCATGGATGAGGCTGAACCTTTCCATCCATTGCTTCAATCCAATAAATTCCAGGTCGAACTTCCCTCTTGATACGGTAAGGTCCTTCCCAATTAAGTCCCAATGCTCCTACCCCTGGCTCTTTGGAGGATAAGAAAACTCTTCGAAGTACCAAATCGTTTACCCGGAAGGATCTCTTTTTCACCCTAGCATTTTAATACAGGGTCATTTTTCTCTGGTACATGGCCATTTTAATTTGGGAATCATCCCTCCTTTCTTCAAAGAGATCCAATCTACATCTTCTTGATTCATCATTACCTATCTCATTGAAGTGTATCCTCCTGGGGGATGAAAAACCCACCTCAACGGGGCTCATGGCTTCTGTTCTATATGCCATGGAAAACGGGGTTTCCCAGGTGGCAGTTCGAATGGTGGTTCTGATAGCCTATAGAACCTAGGGTAGTTCATCCACCCAAGCCCCTTTTGATGCATCAAGTTTCTTTTTCAAGGTATACTTGATGGTTTACGACCTTAACCTGCCCATTTTCCTGAGGGTGATGTGGGGAAGAGAAGTGTTTTTTGATGCCCAATTCCTCGCACATCTCCCTTACTTTCTTGTTATCGAATTGGTTGTCGTTGTCTGATACAATTAAATGAGGGATACCAAACCTGCAAATGAGGTTCTTCCAGGCAAACTTGGAGGTGTTGGCCTCAGTTATCTTTGTAAGTGGTTCAACTTCCACCCATTTTGTGAAATAATCGATAGCGACAATGGCGAATCTGGCACTTCCTCTTCCTTTGGGCAATGGCCCAATTAGGTCAATCCTCCATTTTGCAAATGGCCAAGGACTGGAGACCACATTCAATTCCTGTGAAGGCTGCCTCTGTATTTGGCAAAACATTGGCATTTGTCACATTTCTGTACGAACTGTACCGCAACTTTTTTCAAGGTGGGCCAGTAGTAACTTTGCCTAAGTACCTTTTGTGCTAACGACCAACATCTGGCATGATTGCCGCAGATGCCTTCATGGATTTCTCTGAGCACATAGTTTGTTTGTTCTTCTCCGATGCATCTCAGTAGGGGTAGAGAGTATGAGCGTTTATACAACACATCGTCTTGGAGGATGAAGTGAGCAACCCTACTCCGTAGCTTCCGAGCTTTTTCCTTCTGATGAGATAGGATCTAATTCTTTAGATAGGATAGGATAGGTTTCATCCAGAAGGGTGCACTCTCTATCCACGTTACTGTGTCACTGACTTCGATTGAAGGCTTGACAAAGTGCTCAATTGGAACCACAGTGAGTAGTTCTAAGTCTTTGCTACTTGCTAACTTTGCCAATGCGTCGTGTGAGTGTTGTAGGACCTTGGTATCTGCATCAGTTTGAACCTCTCAAATGAAGGAACGAAGCTCATTACCAGCTTCAGGTAAGCTGCCATAGATTTGTCCCTGGCAGAATAATTTCCATGGACTTGGCTGACCACCAATTAGGAGTCACTGCTGATTATGAGCATTTTTACTTGTAATTCCTTCGCCAGTCAGAGACCAGCTAGAAGAGCCTTGTACTCAGCTGCATTATTAGTTGCTTTAAAGCTAAACCTCACTGCACAAGTGAGTTTGTGCCCTTCTAGGCTGACCAATATGATTCATGCCCCTGAACCAGTCTCTCTGAAAGATCCATCCATAGAAAGCCTCCATATCTGAGGTTCGATGGGTTCCATTTCTTCTTCGTTATTTGGCGCGGGAGTGAATTCCACCACAAAATCAGCCAGGGCTTGCCCTTTGATAGTCGTCCTCGGTTTGTAACTAAGAACTTTGAAGAAGGGGAAGCATTTCTCCCAGTGAGGCTTTGAACTTCATTTGGCTTTTAGGGTGACCTCATCTCAATCAAAGCTCTGACCTTTTCAGGGTTCGCTTCAATATCTCTTTGATTAACTATGTATCCAAGGAACTTGCCGGATGATACTCCGAAAGTGCATTTTAAAGGATTGAGCTTCATTCGATACTTTCGCTGAATCTGAAAAGCCTTATTCGGCTGGGAAATGTGGTCTGTAGATTTCTAGCTTTTCACCAGAATGTCGTCCACATATACTTCCATGGATTTACCGATGAGGTCGGCAAACATTCTTTAATTCGATGGGCATAGCCTTGTAGCAATAGAGTCCCTTATCTGTTATGAAGGAAGTGTGGTCTTCATCCAATGGGAACATGGGGATTTGATTGTACCCAGAGTAAGCGTCCATGAAGCTGAGGAGCTCATGTCCAGCAGTGGAGTCTACAAGATGGTCTATCCTTAGGAGTGGGAGGCTGTCCTTTGGGCAGGCTTGGTTTAAATTCGAGAAATCAATACACACCCTCCCTTTCCCGTTGTGCTTTTTTACCAGAACTGGGTTGGAGACCCACTTCGGATAAAGGACTCCCAAATGAAGTCATTTTCTATCAGTTTCTTGACTTCATCCTTTAGGGCTTTATATCTTTCTGGTTGAGGGGTCTCATTTTTTACCTGTGGCCCGTGGATTTCGGATCAATATTCAGGTGGTGGCAGCTGACCTTTAGGTCGACGCCTATCACGTCACCATGTTTCCCGGGGAAAATATCAAGGTTTTTGCACAGGAAGTTTTTCAACTTCTCCTTCATTTCGTGTGGCAAGTTGGTTCCCACATGTTGGTGCTTTGTTGGGTCCATAGCGTCAACTGGGTAGGTTTCCAATTCCTCCATTGGAGCTATTTGAGGCTCGTAATCAATGACTCGGAGGTCCAGTTCTTCTAGACTAATTGCTTCCTCAGTAATTGGTCCTTTTCCAGGAGCTTCGGTCATGAAGACGTCTTCCCCTTGTTCAGGGGCGATCCCTTGTTCAGAAGGGTTGTCCATATCAACGTTAGCAAAAATGACGTATGTTCTTATTTCAGATTTGATCAGGGAGTTAGAGTAGCATTCTCTAGCTCCTCTTTGATCTCCACGAACTGTGGCGATCCCATTTTCGGTAGGGAACTTCATGCACAAATGGTGGATTGAGGTGATCGCCCATAGTTCCTTTAAGGCGGGTCTTCCAAGTACCCCGTGATAGGCGGATTGGTTATCCACCACAAGGAATTCCATAAAATGGCGAGCGATCTGGGGTTCTACCCCTATCTCTATTGCTAGAGTGATATTACCCCAGGGATAATAATTCCCTGTGAAACCATACAAGGGGGAGCTTACTGGGGTAAGCTCGTGGTCGACTTTCATCTTGTCAAAGATGGTACCAAACAAAATATTCACTGAGCTTCCATTATCCACCAACATTCTTTTCAGGCTATTGCGGGCCATGACCGCCCTTATCACTAAGGTGTCACAGTGCAGATAATATACTCCCATCATGTCCTCTTGAGTAAAAGTGATTGGAGGTGAGACTCCCTCTCTTACAAATTGATTTACTATGTAGCTCATCATAGCGGGGTCGACCGCCTCCCTGGCATAATTCTTCTGGGAATCTCCGCCTACGTGAAGACCACCAATGATCGTATCGATCTCTTGGATGGCCTCATGTTCGTTGCCTGGGGGGTATCATCGTTGTCTCTGGCCCTCCCTGGGTTCCTCAATGTCATTATCCCTTCCTCGTGGAGGGTCGGTCCTGTTAGGACGACGCTGGTCATTGTTCCGAGGCTGTGGGTTTTGCCTATTGGGAACATTTATGGGAGAATCTTGCAGTGTCACGGCAGTCCTCTATTCGATGTCCATTAGATTGGTGATACGAGCAATATTGTGGTACATCGTTCCTATTTCTAGGATCGGCACCTCGTCCCCTTTGTGGATTCCTTAGGTTGGGCTGACGCAGGCGCATTCCAGCGTTAGGGTTGACTTCTTCGTAGGTGAGGATAGGTACTGCATTGAGTGTCGCAGCAATAAGTTCTTATCCATGATTCATTGGGGCCTGATTATCCATCAAATGGGTGGTTGGACCTCTCTCCTTTCGTGGAGGCAACAAACCCTGGCTAGCCCTATTCCTATGATCTTTCAGCTTCTCATTCAGGATTTCATGCCTTATCATCTCTAACTGCGCATAATAGGTGGCGGGGTCCTTATTTTGCACGTCTCTCCAGAAAAGAAAGTTCATGTCTATACCTCCTCTTAGGGCAACCAAGGCTTCCTTATTCGTGACTTGCACACAATATGTCATCTCATCGGTAAAGCGAGTAAAAATTTTTAGCAATTCACCTTGTTGTTGCCTCATACCTTGTAACCTTTGGATGGGTCTTTCCTCCTCTTTGCTGGTTGCGAAGCGTTTCAAAAAAATTTTCTTGAACTCTTGCCAACTTCGAATCGTTCCCTCCGGTAGCCTGGCATGCCAAATTTCTGCCCCTCCACTTAGGGTTAAGTGGAAGGCCCTGCATTTCATAGCTGGGGTGGCCCCCTTCAGATTCATATGTGTCTTGTAATTGTCCATATGTTTAGTGGGGTCGCCTCTCCCATCATACTTTTGGATTTTTGAGAGTACGAATTGGCTCAGCATGGGTGCACTCCTTATGGCCTCGGAGAAAGGAGAATGTTTATTATCATTGTTAAGGTCACAAGACCTCTGAGGCCCATCCGGGTTCTCTTCTTACTTTGGATTGATCGGGGGAGGTGGTTGGGAGGTTCCCACTTCGTTCCTGACTTGTTCTCGCCTTTTGCACCTATTTCTAGGGGGACGGACAGGAGGTACCTCATCGTCATACCTATTCCTAGGTGCCTGAGGTGGATTAGCTCGCCTATTTCTAGACATTCTTAGCTTATCCTGCCGAAGACGCTTCCGGACCTCTGAGGTCTGTCTTCCCGCAACCTTTCCGATGTGTGATTGTTTGACGAATGCACTTCGTCCTAGTCTGCCTGAGGAGCTTCCATCCCGTAATGGTGATGTCCTGCCATTTGACTCTGGACCTCCTCTTCTTCGTGGTAATAAGCTTAAACATCTGGGAATACGTCTTCGGGGACTGTATATTGAGGAACCTAATAGCCTCCTTATTCTCGCATGTGCATCAACATTTCATGCATGGCTTGGTTCCGTTGAGTGATGTTCCTCATGTTGGGAGCCATTGTTGCCATCTCTCTAGTTAACCTGGCTGCAACTCCACCTCTACCCTTAGGACCTCCTCTTCTGCGCATTGGAGGTCTCGGTTGAGCTGCCGGGGCAGCTTGTGAGGGATTTCCTTCTTCAGGGACATTCTTCCTGATTCCTTTTTGCAAGGATATTCCTTTTTCAAGGATAAGAAACTTTCTCGAAAACGTTTCTTTTTCTTTTTCCACGCGTGTTTCGTAGTTAAATGTCAGACTTCCTACAGACGGCGTCATTCTGTTGACCCCAAAAAATAAACTCAATAGATATCGGGCCCATTCTTGCCACGTCAAGTGCTGATCCGACATGTTTCTTCCGGAATAGGAACGGAGATTTGATTGCAATAAACGTGGGAGGCACTTTCTGGCGAGACACACAAATGTTCGGACTCCGGCAATTAGGTTTGAGAAGCACTTGCACTATCAATGAATGCTTGATCCGTTTAACTAAATCATTCCTTTTGTAATGGAATATGTGGAATGATAGATATGAAAATGTATTGTATATTCTTTGAATATTAACGTGTGTTCATCCTTATGTTTTGTAAAACACAGCTAAGCGTATAAAGATGATCTTTCTTTCTTGATTTCATGCCCCCATTTTTAGTACAAAGAGAGGTTATTTTTACTAACATAGCCGACGTGGTGACCGTCCGATCACATCCACGTGGCAACATCTCCTAGACCAAAGACTCACATCACTGTCCATCCATCGTATTCAATGTTTGACAAAGGGTCAGCCATGCTAGAAATAGGCTGACACACTGACATATTAAAAGCTACAGACATCCCATCAATCAGTTCCGCGAGATCTTCGAAATTGTTGGGAGGCCACGTTAGCTTTAGCATACGTTGAGGTCAACTTTGGGCTTATGGATATCTGATGTGATTAAGCTTCGATGCTTTATTACTTCGGACATGAGGGACCTCTGCCTGCCTCTTGAGGATCCTTAAGTAGATCTTCATTTCTTGGCTGGAAGGACATTAGATGAGTAGTGCCTCGGCACTAGCATGACCTTGTACAGTTGCATTCTTTGTTGATCTTAACTGTGCTGACCTTCCGCTGACTTGTCAATTGGTTTTATGTCCACTTGGCTACAGAGAGTACGTGGCTGTCCACGTGGAGTGCTGACTTGGAGCCTCTTATTTCGGGAGATAATATACTTCATTATTATTTGTCATATAACTTCAACATCTCAATCAGGTGGTTTGTTCCACAACAATTGGTATCAGAGTTATTCTGGTATCTTGATTGTTTTACAACAAATATAATATGAATAATTCGAAATATTTTAAAACTTAAAATGAAAAATGTTTATTGGAGCATAAATTTAAATTTTAACTCTTTCAAATGAGAAAATATCACTTTCAAAAAGTTTTATTTTTAGATGCTTCTAGAAACAGAGATATGGAGTGTAGCTTAGAGTTAATAATGTAGGCACCAAGATAGACAAAAAAAATGAGGTTATTATATCAAATAAGAGTTTAACCTTTCATCAAGCGAGTACCAATGTGCATCAAAGATGAAAATTTGGGTAGTTAAGGCTCGAAAAAATTGATTGAGATTTATATGCTTTATTTGAGGAAGTTTGATCAGTGTAACTGCAAAATAGTATTGGAGAATCATACAAAATAATAATAATAATGTATTAGCTATGCATTACCAGTTAAGTTAGGTGACAATGAACCACTTTATTTATGTTTAATGAAGTTGTGATGTATGCAAAATAAGGTATGAGACTATTATCACCTAACAAATGATAAAAAGTCTCACAATAAATCACTTTAATGAATTTCACAATAATAGCTTTAAGAAAATAGATAGCATTAGTCTCATAAAAAGTCATACTATATTTTCATTTTTATATTCAGCCATATGCCCATATATTGGGATCATATATTCTTTTTTATGTGGTAATTGGGTCAAATAGCCTCTTCCATAATGCACTTTGGAATTTTAGCCTTTGACCAGAATAATATGTTTAAAATAAATATTTTAAATCATAATTTATAAACTACCTAATATACCCTTTTTCAACAAAACATAATTTCCCTTTTTTGAAGCAGAATTCCCAAAACCCAAAATCAATACATTTCTTGATCCCCAAACCCTTATACCATTCAAAATCGGTTGCCTTCCTAGATTGATAGAACTGAAACTCGTGAAGAGATAGAGGACATCCTCTAGTCTAGCAGCTTCGACCCAGAGCTCAGCTCATTGGCTACTCAGTCGAACTCGCTCTCTTGCCATGCCTTTCACTCACTCGCTTGAGTCGGACTCAATCACTCTTTTTGTTTAGAGGATCCGGTGATGGTAACAAGACTGACTCCATCTGTCTCTGAGATCCGAGAATAACGTATGCCACAATCACTTCTAAGAAAAAATTTCATAGTCAATTGCACTAAAAGAAGACATAGTTTTTGAATTAGTGTAGAACATCTAGAGGTGGAGAGATGAGTGCACCGAAGCATAGGCACGACGGGACTTCGCCTCTGCCTTCGGGTATGGATTGAAGTCCTCCCCCTCGTAACTAGGTATGTCTTTTGAATAATTCTTGTTCTTGATTGGTAAATTTCCATTTTAATTTTCGATGAATTTGGGTTTTATTTGATTGCCGATCAATCTATCGGGATGTATTTGGGCTTCCAATAAATTTGGATTTCTTATTTTGAGTTAAAAATTAGATTTGCTGTTTTTTTTTTTTTATGATTATAATCTGGCATCATCTTCTCTCTTTTTTTCCTGTATAGTTCAATCTGGCATTATCTTCTCTTTTTATTTATGATTATAATCCTAATTTCACAGAAAATTAAGTCTTGTAAGTTGTAATAACCTTCTTAGCTGCCAGCAACTGAGTGCAAACCGATGAAGAAAAATTGAATATCAAACCGACCAACTATTTCAATATTAAAGCATGGGGAGTACAATGTCTTATCTTATACTATGATAGGTTCATTATATATTAGCTACTTACTTGGCATATTATATCGCCGTAGGCATTATGGCCCCTATTATTGAGTATGGAACATGTGAAGAAATGAGTCAATCACTATAGAATGAGCATTCTTCAGTGCTTCATTATATCTGCATTTCTGGATATGGATGTGGATGCTTTTGTGGCACTATATTTCATCATATTGGCTACATGTTCTTACCACCAAGTATAGAACACTATATATAAATGATTCTGGTCTAGAAAATGGGAGCTTTTCCTTAAGTGTTTATGCCTGATACCTTAGTTGGACCCTCTGGAAGTTTTGATCTTAGGTTGCACTTCTTCTCTATGATTTCTATATTGATTCATATTTATTTCTAATTTGGAAAAGTAAAATGCAGATTTTAATAAATTGTCTTGAATCACTTGAAACTATTTATTTAGATTCTATTTGCATACCTTACTAGTTTAAAGTGAGATAATCTAGTGGTTGTTGCACGCATTGCAACATGTGAACGTGATGGAGATAATATTTTCACTTCTTGGTTCAATAATCTGTTTCTGCAGTCTATCACTATGTGTTGTTCCACTTTTTTTATTCTTATGACATGAGGACTACTAAATAATTGCACGGGTAAATGACGAGAGTAATTGAAAGATTACTTGCTGAATTTAAACGGGGCTTCCACTTTGTTGTTAGTTTCACGGCTTTATCTATTAATCAAGTTCTTTTGATTCTCTTGGAATGGAAAATTGATCTTTTGGAAAGAGTTCTATACTGTTCGGAGCTAAACTCTGGTTTGGATTTCCATTTGCCTTGAGAGTTGGATAGATGCATTGACCAATCGCAAGGTGGCTTTCTACTGGAATTTTTGCTTCATCTTTATCATAAGAACCTTTGAATATGGTTACCTGTATTGTTAACTAGTTTATTGAAATATATATTCTTTTCTACCTCATTTTCCCTAGTGCATTTTCTATGTATTTGAGGTGTCCTCCTCCTTCCTAGGTTGATGTTGCCTAAGAAATGTGGATGATTTTTCTCTAGATTGTTGCAGAACGCATCTTGTTAGAAATTAACACACTCAACACTACCAAACATTTCTCTGGAGGATATAGGACTTAGATGCTGATTTTATCTAGTTAGTATTGGTTTTTGTGATTGATTAGGGATGACTGATTATGGAACATGTGTATGGATGTTGACTAGTGTTGTTATGACATTTTGCTATGTTTTCCATTGTATGAATGTTTTATTCAAATATTGAAGCAGTCAGGGTTGAAACAGAGTTGCGGTTTTTATGACAGCTTGTACATTTATGCGATGGAAAAACAGATTATATTATTAACTTCGCAAATTCACCCAATATAAAAAAACTGCAGTTATATATTTAAAATGACAACATGTCATTTCGGGTCACGAGGTCTCGATTTCACTACGAAACAAGTATTGGAATATCGTAGACTTGTCCGGGCTGAATGAGCAAAAATTATGCGAACTAAACATTGAATTAAAAAAATGACAGTCGTACGTTTAAACCGTTCATGTGTCATTTCAGTGGGAGACGTACTATGTTTTGTATACCCTAAATGACGTTATACTTGTAAAATGATATTATGTCGTTTTCGGTAACAGGGTCTTGATTTCACTTGTACATATTGAATGATCACACGTGCTATGTTTTTGTATACTCTACCACCTAAATGGCACCCTTGCGTATGAAATGACAACATACCATTTTGGATCAAGGAGTTCCAAATTCACTCCAAAATTAGTAAAATAGTGTTTCGAACGTCATAAAGACTTGTACATGTTGAACAATATGTTGAAATATAGTTAAAATTTTCATCCCTAAATTTTCATGTGGTTATGTTCGTGAATGAACTAAAACGGACATTAAATGAGTAGAAACGTCTACCATACGTTTAAAACGATCATGTCGTTTTGGGTAACGGGGTCTCGATTTCACCCAAAACTAGTCGATCATAGTTTGAAACATCTTAGTAGACTTGTACATATTGAATTAACTAATTTATTGAGTATCTTATGCGGATATGAGGGAACATAAAGTGAAACAAATACAAAATTTGTCAAAACGGTACTTAGTCGTTTAACAAAGCATGTTGAATAATTACATGTTTTTCTCTTTTGCCCTGCACCCTAAAATCTAAACCCTATACCCTAAACAGCAACCCTCCGTTTATAATGATCAGATGCCGTTTGGGGTCATGGGTATCGATTTCACTCCGAAACTAGTAAAATTGTGTTTGAAACATCATACATGACTCGTACACATTGAACGATTACACGTGCTGTGTATTGGATACCATACTTGCTACTTACGTTTTTCTTTATTATCAAATGTAGTGTAGTTCACTACCGGATTATGGAGTGACTTACTATAGTTTGAACAAATGTGTCAACTGTAATTTCGAAACGTAGTTAAAACTTTCACATGGTTACGGGCGTGAATGAACTGAAACAAATACTAAATGAGTAAAAATGTCATCTATACATTTAAAGCGACCAGATGCCATTTTGGGTCACGTGGTATCGATCTCACTCTGAAACTAGTAAAATTGAAACATCATATATGACTAGTACACATTGAACGACTACACATATTATGTTTTGGATATCATACTTGCTACTTATGTTTTCTTTATTATCAAGTGCAGTGTAGTTTCATAGTGTTGGTGATCAGGTGAACTTTATATCTAACTTGTTGTTCAAATATGGCAAAAACTTGATTTCATTTAACTTTTATATAAATATAAGTGAATATAAAGTGAAATGAACACAAAACTAGTTGAAATGGCAACTAGCCATTTAAAATGTCAGCATGTCATTTTGGGTCACAGTGTCTCGATTTCACTTTAAAACTATTCGATCATAATTTTGAACATCTTAAAAGACTTATATAAGTTAAAATAAACCCTAAAACTTAAACCCTAAACAGCAACCCTCCGTTTTTCTCTATTGTCAAGTGAAGTGTATTGTAGTTTACAATCGAATTATAGAGCAACTCGCTATAGTTTGGACAAATGTGTCGACCGTAACGTCGAAATGTAGTTAAAACTTTCATCCATAAACTTTCAAGTGGTTACGGACGTGAATAAACCGAAACAAGCACGAAATTAATAGAAACAACACCGATACGTTTAAATGACCAAATGCCGTTTTGGGTCACTAGGTATCGATTTCACTCTGAAACTAGTAAATGTAGTTAAAACTTTCATCCATAAACTTTCAAGTGGTTACGGACGTGAATAAACCGAAACAAGCACGAAATTAATAGAAACGACACCGATACGTTTAAATGACCAAATGCCGTTTTGGGTCACTAGGTATCGATTTCACTCTGAAACTAGTAAAATTGTGTTTGAAACATCATACATGTCTTGTACACATTGAACTACTACATGTGCTATGTTTTAACTATCTAACTTGCCACTTACGTTTTTCTCTATTGTCAAGTGAAGTGTAGAGTAGTGTAGTTTCCAACCGAATTATAGAGTGACTCGCTATAGTTTGAACTTTGTGTGGACTGTGATGTTGAAATCTAGTTAAAACTTTCATTCTTACACTTTCATGTGGATACAAGCGAGAATAAAGTGAATCGAGCACAAAATTAGCAAAAATGATATACATACATTTAAAATGACTGCATGCCGTTTTTGGTCAAAGGTTTTCGATTTTTTCTTCGAAATAGTAAAAAACAATATTTCAAACATCATAGATAAGTTGTACAAATTGAACGATTGCATGTGTTATGTTTTTTATACCATACTTGTTACATTTTTCTTGGTGGTCATATGTAGTATAATTCCCAATCGGACGTATGATGTGACTTACTATAGTTTGAACTAGTTAAAACTTTTGTTCTTACACTTTCATGTGAAAACGAGCGAGAATGAAGTGAAACGAACACGAAATTAGCAAAAATGATAGACATACGTTTAAAATGAATACATGCCATTTTGGGTCATGAGCTCTCAATTTTTCTTCGAAACTAGTAAAAATAATGTTTGGAATATCATGGATAAGTTGTACATATTGAACGATTGCACATGCTATATTTTGTATACATTTTCCTTGGTTGTTAAGTGTAGTATAATCTCCAATCGGACGTATGATGTGACTCACTATATTTGAACTTTTTGTGGACTGTGGCGTCTAAATCTAGTTAAAACTTTCATTCTTACACTTTCATGTGAAAACGAGCGAGAATGGAGCGAAACGAACACAAAATTAGCAAAAATGATATACGTACATTTAAAATGACTACATGCCGTTTTTGGTCACGGATTCTCGATGTTTCATCGAAATTAGTAAAAACAATGTATAAGATATATATATTGAACGATTGCATATGCTATGTTTTCTATACCATACTTGTTTTATTTGCTTTATTTCGTAGTTAAGTCTAATACAACTTACTCACGGAATAATGGTGTTGGTAATTATCGTGTGAACTTTATGCCGATAAACAAGTCCAAACATAATGAAAACTTCCATTCGTTCATTTTCATGTGCATACACGTGAAAATAAAGTAAAGCGGATATGAAATTAGTTGAAACGACACCAAATCATTTAAAACGGCAGCATGTCATTTTAGATTATAGGGTCTCAATTTCACTCCAAAATGTGTCGATCATATATTAGAACATCATGTAAGATTTATACAAGTTAAACAATCTAATTTATTGATTATCTTATCTCATAATTGGAATTTAAATTATTTACTTTTTTAACGACGTCATGTTATTCTGCATGGCGGGGCCTTGATTTCACTACAAAACGAGTTGACTAGACTTGAAAAACTTCCGCTCTTTCATTTTAATGTACATACGAGTGAATAAAGTGAAATTGATATGAAATTAGTTGAAACGATGCATAATCATTTAAAACGGCAGCATGTCATTTTAGATTATAAAGTCTCAATTTCACTATAAATGTAGTAAAAATTTATCTATGTTAGTTAAAATGTCATCAAACCGTTTATAAATACACCATGCCGTTTTGGATCAGGGACTCTCAATTTCACTCAAAATATTGTTAAAACTTGTTTTCATTAATTTTTATGTGGATATGAGGAAACATAAACTGATATGAACATAAAAGTAATTAAAAGGGCATTCAATCGTTTAAAATGGCAATATGCCATTTTACTGTTGGTTTTAAATTGTGTATGAAAAGTAGAATGAAAGTGGGGATTTATGTTTAGGGGATTTGGTAAATTTTTGTTTCAAATTGGATATTTTAGATATTTCAAATGAAGGGTGTTTATGACTTTTAACACATTATGAAATAAAGTAAAGGCTAGTTAACCAAAAAGTATTGAGATAGTCTAGTTTACCAAATATCATTGTTGACTAGGCTTTTTAACCAAATCCCCCTATATTTATTTATACCTAACCGATGGTTGCTGTTTATTGGATACAGCAAACATGGAAACTCAAGCTAGCACCACCATGAGGAAAGCCCTTCTGGCCTCAACTGTATAATACTAGCCGCGGGCAACTGCGGTGGTCCTTTAGTAATGCGTCTCTACTTCATCAGGGGAGGCAAAAGAATCTGGTTTTCAAGCTGGCTCGAAACCTGTGGCTGGCCAATCATTTTCATCCCTCTCACAATAGCATACATGCACCGCCGCAAAACTGGCGGTGCCACCACCAAAACCCAGTTCTTCTTAATGAAACCTCGAATACTTATCGCCTCAGCAGCCATCTAAGTTTTGACCGGACTCGATGACTACATCTATGCCTACGGTGTTGCGAAACTACCAGTTTCGACCTCTGCTCTTATTATTGCTACCCAGCTTACATTCACTGCAGGATTTGCGTTTCTTCTTGTTAAACAGAAATTTACAGGGTATTCGATAAACGCTATCGTTTTGTTGACTGTTGGGGCTGTAATTTTGGGTCTTCATACAAGCAGTGATAGACCAGAGGGTGAATCGAATGAGGAGTATCTTTTAGGGTTCTTCTTGACACTTGCTGCAACAGCGTTGTATGGACTCATTTTGCCTTTGGTGGAGTTGATGTATTTGAAGGCTAAACAGGGTATTAATTGTACATTAGTATTGGAGATACAAATGGTTATGTGTTTCTTTGCTACTGTCTTTTTGTTGAAGTTGTGACATTTTGTTGTCACACAAATTAGTATATTTTTGGTTTGTATTTCGTTAGACAAAACTTTGGTTAAAGTCTAACTATATGATGATGTAAAATTAAGTTAGTTGTGAGCTACTACAAGTGGATATATGGTCTAGAAATGAAAAATGTGGGCTGTCCATATAAGGTAATAGTAGTAGTAAAATTGAAATTGGCTTAAGTTAGATATTTGGTAGAAAATATCTTGTAAAAATCTATTTATGTTTGGCTATAAATAGAGACAATTTGCAAGAGAAATTAAGAAGGAAATATAGATGAAAAACGTTTAAGGAAGATGTAGTCTCCAAAAAATTCTCCTTCGCCTCTGGACTGTTCAGAAAGAACAGCGGAGTATATATGCTTATGTTTTTATGTAGTTTAGGCTTTGTATGTTAAATAATCGGTAAGTGTATAACCGATATCCAAACTCCTCCATACACAATCCAAGTATATTTTTAAGAGCTCTCTTGATAGAGCTTTAGATCAATGAAATCCCAACACTTTTGTACAGTTGGAATGCTCGTCAACAATGATCTCTCTCTCTCTCTCTCTCTCTCTCTCTCTCTCTCTCTCTGATCCCACTCGTTATCCAATTAATAGATTTTAGATATTTCGATACATCACATCTATTAAGGATATTTAGTGGACGAGCAGCTGCAAACGAACCCAATTGGCTCGACTCGTGTGTGAGTTGGCTTGTAATCGATGAGTTCAAATGCAATTTTTAAAAGAAAAATGTCGAGTTTGGCTTGGTTCAACTCACCCCACTCCACTCTACTCCTCTACCCACCCACCAAGGAATGCGTTGGTTGGGAGAGTTGAGCAAGGATTTTTCAAAATGAGCCAACCCGCACCCGACTCACCTTACGTGTTGCACAAGCTATGAGTCGCTCGAGAGCCGATCGATTCATTTAAAATCCCTACATCTTCTTAATAAATGGAAAAAAATTAACCTATTTTTTGATACATTGTCTTTACAATGCTAACAGTGGATAACGTCTCCATGTTTTTAAAATGTATTAAAGGTGCAATCAGTTCGAAAAAGCATATCTCAATTCTCCTACACCATTTGAGATGTGTTGTCCTCCTTTGACTTCTCTTCTAATTGTCCTCCACTTAACTTTCGACGTCTCATCACATCAACTCTTACTAATAAATAAGAAAACGCTAACACATACAAACGTGCATGTGTATAATATATAGTTTATACATGCGTTTTGCTTTCTTCGGTGTTACAAATTCTAGAAAGGACATATTCAGTAAATGTCACCTAATTGATTGCCTAGTCGTTATGTTTCTTTGCATGGCGGAACATTTAAAAACTCTTACTAAAAAAAAAAAAACTCATTTTCAATCATACCTTCTCACATTAAAACATTTTACACGCAAACTCAAAAAATTTCCACTTTTGAAATTCTCCAAAAATATCATTATTTCAAAACTCATTTTCTCAATAAACAAATAAATAAATAAAATAACTTTTTTTAATGGGTATCAAACATTGACTTATTTTCTAGTGCGGCTGTAAAGAATTTTTAGCGGATAATGTGTGTTAAGTATTTTTTTTATTAAAAATTCTAAAAATAGTAGAAAATTTGTTTGATTTTACTCTTAACTCCTCTCAATATCAAAATGTATTTATTGAACAAAGAAAGTTTCCCGTTTGGTAGAAATTAAAATTTAATTTTTAATTTAAAATAAAGTCAACAATTAATTTTAACAACATATTTTATAGAGCTCATAACTTTTCAATTACACATCGTATCAACTTTTATCAAAATTTACTAAAAATTTAATTTTAATGAATTAGTATTTGTGTATTGCATATGCTATTGGCTATTCCAAGCTGATGAGGTGCACGGTCAAAAATTGATTTAATAATATTATCTTTGGAAGAGAGATGCATTACCAATTGTGCAATAGAACAATGCTGGGCTGAAACCCTCCCTGGCGGCCCCCTCACAATTGGGTGTATTTTTTTCCTTTTTTAATTCATGAGTCCAGCATCAATGTGAGAGTTGTCAACGAAGTGTCAAATTTTTTCTGGCAAAATAGTTTAATTGTTGTGCAATAATTCTTCCACCGCTTAATTGTTCAACGCATAACAATTTACAAGTACGACAAGAAACAAAAATGATATAATACGTGTCATCATACATAAAATTATTAAAAATATAAGACATAACATATAAAAAAAATTATTGAAAGTTATATGTACAGCATTGCCCGTTTGACCCACGTACCTAAAATATTGAATGGGAACAATACATAGTTTCTATTTTTAAAGTTCACATTTCATAAATAACAAACTTTTTAAAATATTTCAAAAATCAGGTGCTAAATAAATTTATTAAATATTAAATTATAATATAATATATATTAATTATTTACACCACCCCATGATACCTCACCCACCCCATCTCCTCACTACACCACTTCCCTCCGTCTCCGGCACGGGTCCGGTCACTGCTCCGACGACTTCTCCGACGACCGTTCCAACGATTTCAAAATTTTCAGAAAATTGAAAATCACACCCCCAACCCATGGATTGGTCACAATCGGTCTTAACGAGTCACAATTAATCGGTCACAATTGGCCACAAACGATCACAATCGGTCACAAACAGTCACAATGAACTACCCGGTAGTCAAATCGAGATCTGGATCAGAAAGGTTCGCCAACACCACCAACTTCGGTTGCAGCCTTCAATGTGACCAACTGTGACCAAATTTGTGTTCAGTGTGACCGTTTGTGACCAATTTTGTGTTAATTGTGACCGATTGTGACTTGATCATATTCAAGTCACATTCGGTCACAATTAACACAAAACTGGTCACAATTAGTCACAGTACACACAAATTTGGTCACAAATGGTCACAACGAACAAATTCGCTCACACGAATCATAGGATTGAAATCTTTCAAGGAATCACAACAGAGCTCGGCAATAGATTTCCCACTATACATATTCTCGTCCGAAGGGATTAAGAAATTGGCAGACAACAATTCCTCAGTCACCGGACGGTCATCATTTACTGTGAACCTCGGATTGGGTACTGACCCTGTGAACCTCGGTCATCATTTTCCACCACCACCACCACCGCCCAAAAACCATTGCAAACGACACCATCAACCACCAGCAAACCACCCACAGCGGTGATGACGCGCAGCTGCAGCAACGACGTTAAAAAGAACATCGACGCTCAGATCGCACCGACGATAACATTCACTTCGTGGCTGCAGACGACTCTCACGGTTGCCGGTGGGTAGTGGAGCGCATCGACCACCTGTAGCACCAACCACCACCACCGTTCACAAGGCCACCATCTCCGAACAGTACCAACGCCGACAGCTAGGGTGATAGGGTTGGGAGACGAAGTGGCAGAGCTGTGCAATGGATAGATAACAGTTGATTCGCCAGTGATTCTAAAGACGGCGACGGGCTGGTAGGGGAGGCGACGGGTTGGGGAATTAGAGAGAGAGAGAGAGGCGACGGGCAGCTGGGAAGCTTCTGGAGAGAGAGAGGAGTGGGTTGGGAGAAATTATATATTGTAATTAAATTTTTATTAATTGTAATTATTAAAACTTAATTAAGACCTGATTTTTGAAAAGAAAATTAATACACCTGTTTTTTGAAAATGAAACTTTAAAAATAGGTTTTTAGGTAATTTTCTCATATTGAATTGGTATTTAGGGCTGGGCGAACCGGAACCGAACCGAATCGAGCGGGTTTTTTAAAATGAAATACCCGAACAAGTATCCGAATCGAGAACCGAATAGTTTGATTCCGAACCGAATCGAGCGGGTTTTTTAAAATGAAATACCCGAACAAGTATCCGAATCGAGAACCGAATAGTTTGATTCGGTTCTCGGTTCTCGACCAAGAACCGAAGAAGCGAATAAGAACCGAATTTTTTTTTATATTGGATAAATTAATTTCTTTTATTTTTTCTAAACAAATTAATAATTTTTTTCTTATTAAATCTTATTAGTTGAACAATTTAGAGTTTATTTATGTTTATTAGTTGTGTTTTTTTAATTTTTCTTGTATAGTTTCTTAGTAGTTAGTATGGAAAGTCAACCAACTGATGATTACATTAAATAGTTGGTAAGTATTATCAATACTTTAAAATATTTTATCTTTGTGACTTCTAATTTATATTTCATTTTTATGTAGACTTGAAGATTTGAAACAAATGAATTATTGATATGAATATCAAAGTTTTATTAGTAATATTTACTTTTTGGTATTTGTATTTGACAACTTATTATTTATATGTTATTAAATTAGATTACGCTAATTTGTAAAAGTTAACATTGAACTTTGTATTTGCATCTACTTTTTGTTATTAATATTAGTATCCACTTTCAGGTGTATTTATGTAGTATTATTTTAAATGTTAAAAAAATTTAATTATAGTACGGAACCGAACCGAACCGAAACCGAACGATTCCAAAATTATATTTGGAATCGACGGTTCCATTCACTAAATACCCGAAAATTTCTGGAACCGAAAAAAACCGAACCGAACTGACCGGTGCCCACCCCTATTGGTATTGTCATAATCCGGCAAACTGTGGGATTAGACCAAAGTCATCTCTATCTTCATGATTTAACATCAACCCAAAAAACTAATTTACGTGGTTCTATTATTATTTGAGCGACTCTTCATTATTTGTCCTTAAATTACAGCCTCAATCTTTGTTTTGTTTTTTCGTTTTTTTTTTTTCCTTAAAGATTAATCTCCACGACATTCCCTAATTGATCCCTTCTATTGATGATATAAAAAATGCTTTCAATTACTGTCCATTCTTACCCAACACTCACCACGACAACTAATTTTACATATGAACTCGTGAATATTACAATTGGTTTTCTCCAACTTGGTTAATTTTAATGTGCACCACATGCTACGTTTTAATGGGTAATTAACACTTACAGGTATGCATTTGTAGGAAATCTCAAGGAAGGCTCGACAGTATGAACTTGGAGAAGGCAAATACTATTTTTTAGTGATTTGGAATGCAATTGCTTGGCAGTGTTTCTTGGGAGCAATTGGAGTCATTTTCTGATCTTCATCTCTTCTATCATAACTGTGCGCTTCTTGCGATGGCAATTTCGGGCTTTCCGGCGGGTGTGCCGGTGTAGGTTCTGTGCAGTTCCATTTCTACTAGCCGTAACAGAATTATTAGCAGTTATTTTCTACCATGAAAAGTATCAAGCAGAAAAGGGCGTTTCTCTTTTCCTCTCGTTTTGGGGTTTTTTTCCTATTTCTACGGTGAGATCAAACGCAGCACCAACAAGAAGAATGTTAAGCACGATTCATGCCAAACTGAGTCGACTCCAACAGTTGCTCCTTCATCACTTCTATTTATGCAAACGACCAGGGACGAATCCAGGACCAGACTACAGGGGGCTAATACGTAAAAAAAAAAATTACGCATGAATTTTTTTTTTACATAAAAAAAAAAAAAAATTTGGGCCCCCCCCCCCCCCCCCCCCCCCCAAAATCCGTCCCTGCAAACGACATTGCCAATAGCTATATATTTCATTTTTTATTTTTTTATGTTTTTGTTCCCTAATGACAGAATTTCGCACAATAATTCATATTGTTGAATCACAGTCTTAAAACTTAAGCTATTAGAGGGAATGCATTTCATTATTCATATTTTGTCGCTAACAAGTTCCATCATATGCAAATATGGACAAGACAATTTACGTTGCCACCCAGTCAAATGAGATGCATGGAAAATATTAGTACATCAAGTTACCAATATAACAAGTGACTTCATATTCCTCATTGATAAAGAAATCTAATATAGATATGAAATCACAAGTTCGGATTAAAATTCCTATCCAAAGATTACTAGATTTTACACGAGCTACATGAAGGAAGCATTTTTACCTCATCAATTTATCAGATAGCCCATCATAGTTTGCAAGAACACAAATTTCCACTCCACCATCTTCCTATTTAGTAATACATAGCAAAAAGGTAGAAGACAATTCTAGTTTTGATAAAGCATATTAGTTAATGTGTAAACATGCCTGGGGAAAATGAGAGAAGAGGCATTATAGATACTCCATGTGAGAGAAATGTGTCCATGATTTTAAATGGAATGGAGACCCAGAAGGGGCGATCAAACCGAGTGTTTGCATAACTTTTATCCTTCGTTCACTCAGCAGCTCATTAGATCTTTCTACTGAATTATTTGCCTGATATAATTAACGTTGAAATTGTAGATCAGTTTAGATTTGGATATACTGCATCGCTAATGAAGAATATGTACCAACAGCTCATGTGTACTCACAATTTCGAGCTTACTTGGTTTTGCATTTTTCTGCATTCCCTTCTGTGCTGAAGATCTCTTGTTAAAAGGGGCACACTGTCCAAACAAAAATCACAATTCTCGTGAGATTAAATTCTGGGAAAAGGAAGAATTAACTTCAGGATAAAATAGGATAAAAGCATTACCAAGTTTACAGGGTTCAAATCCCTTGGCCGGGGGCGTTTCTGAACCACTTTATGATTTCGAACTTTACTTCTGAATTTGTTTTCAGTTTTCTGAGAAAGGAAGTATTAATAATGACATTATTCATACTTTTGGACCAATAGTAGGAGGTATAAGTTATAAGAGAGATCAAGTCTCTAATAAATCTGAAGCAACACCTGGGATGAAAAATAACTCTTAAGAGCATATTTGGCTGAGCTTGAAAAGTTTACTTTAAGCAAATAAGTAAATTTTAAATTAAATAAATTATAGGTTAAAGTTAAAAATAAGTTAATTATTTTGACAGTAATTTAAGAGTTAGTTCCAAAAAAGTAAATGAGATAAAAGTATATTATTCAAATATGTTTGAAAACAAAGAGTTGCTTCACATTTCCTATTATTAATCTTATTTTAAGCTTAGCCAAACATACTCTTAATCTTGAATTCTAGAAGCACAATCTATACACTTGCAGAGGTTGAAGTATTTGGAATGATGGACTTGTTTATTCTATCTTGCTTTCTACAGCATTCAGCTTGCCGAGAATCTCCTGGAAGTATGCTGCAGCATATTTGCTCACAGTAAATTTTGAATTGACTGCATAAATTCCCTTCTGTTCAGTCCTAACACAGTCGCCTAAATCATGATTCTCTAAATTTATCAGTAGGTGGCACCTCCACTTACTGGCATATATTCATTCTTATTTTATCCATTATATACGGCCACAAACCCATTTTAATATCCACATTTCTGATATGCTCATCTTACGAATATTTTGTCATTTAACAGCTCAACGAAAAACTTTATAAAGGAAGCATGTCTAATAATTGTACAGTAGAACACACGTTTTAACCTTAACACAGGGATATATCATATAAAATGCCTGTAGCACTTCTTCACGTCATTCAGCCTGCTCTAACTCTATGCATTATATCCTCTTCAAGTCCTCGCTTCTTAATAATTGAATCTAAATGGCAAAAACAATCACTCTTTGGGACAACATGATTTATGAAGAGTTGGAATTTCACATACAGAATTTGGGCATTTTTTCCATTTTCTCTTTCATTGTTACGTTCTGCTTCTCGAGTTTCCTGATACAAAACTATATTATCCACAACATTACGAACCCCATAAAGAGAGAGAAGTTTCTTCAATGTAGATCAATGAATGTGAAATTTGAAAATGAAAGCTTGAACAGCGAGATGGTTACTTTATCCTACTTGATATTAGTTCTCTTTGCAAAATTTCGTCTTTTGGTGTCTTGCTCTCTAATTTATTGAAGTGGAGCTTTTTCCTTATAAAAAATAAAACCTTCACATGTAAAACAAGAATATTAACAACACTAACATTAATCTACAAATCCGAAAAAGAAGCAAGTCACAAAGCGTTATAAGATTTATATTTCAATATTAGACTAGTACGCATTCTGTGTTCATCTTAGTTACAAGGAGTTGTTTTCTTTTAGATTCTGGAGCAGTGGAGCATCAAGATCAACCTTCAATGATTTCTAGGCTCCTGACCCCCAAACCCACACGCACACCACACCAACACCCACACCCTAGTAAATAAATAGAGAAAGAAATAGACATTCAATTCTTTAAGTTATTATTGTCCAACTCTTATTTCACTTACAGAATGCAGGGTGATTGTATCCTGGCTTTTGTTTGTTACATCTTGCTTTGGGATACTCTCTTGAGATACCTCGTCACTTGCAAATTCTACCAGAAAAGCAATTTCTTTTTAGCATATACAACCAACAAAAACGAACTAAGTGTTATTCCCAATAAATATGGGGTCAGTTAATACCACTAAGGTGAAAACTGAACAACTTAAAAGATTAATACTGTGCCCCAATTTATGGCAAATACATAACTTTTAAGGAGTGGTAACACTTAACTTACAGATGTTTCTTATTGAGTTGTATGAAGAAAATAGCTAAAGTTAACAAGGAAGACTGCAAGCTAGCTTTACATTTTCAATCAGAAAACACATATAACTGGGGGAGAAAAAGGAAAATTCTCCACCGTAGCTTAAAAATCGAATGTGGATTATTTAAACCTTGTATATAATAAAAAATAGGACTTATAACTTTAAACTGAAAACTTATTTCAAATACATTAAGTGCTTCACTGGGAGCAATAACATGTCCAAGGCATATATGCAGTTTATTCAACGAGGGAGCAACACGGCAATGTCTTTCCACAAAAGTTTAACATTTATGTTAAGGAAGTAAGATGTTTTCCACAGAAATCATTTACGAGATGTGCATTTTTATAAGAGTGCATGCAACTCAAAGAGAGTAATCATTTTTTAAGCTTCAATCTCCATTTCATAGAAAAGCTTGCCTTTTACTAAATAACTTAGAAAAATGGGACCGTCAGACGTCAGTGATATAATAACTGTAATATGTTAAATCAATTAAGAGAAACTGCTAACCTTTACTTTTCACTTCCTTCCTTTTTGATCTACCAGATCTGAGACAGTTTAATTCCTATAGCCAAAAAGAATTATTAGAAAATTCTTACACGCTAAGCATAGACCACAATGAAACCCTAATATGTCAAACTTGATGTCCCAAAGAAATTCTCAGGTGCCAAGGGAACACAGAATCACCTGCTCCAGAGTTTCCTTTAATATATCCATATAATTGCCACTGTAAGCTTCAAATTTCTAACGATTCAAATACAAAGGAGCTTAGTTACAAATATACGGCAACATATAAGATACCAAAGTTTTTAAGGTACTGATAGTTTAATGAACTAAGGATACGAAAGTGAGCTTACATCCTCAAATTTTCCATGGGACATAATTGGATCCACATACAAGCTGCAAGAAGAGGAAAATCGTTCCAAAACTTTAAAATGGAGAGATCAGCAGATTTTGAAAACAAGAATATAGTTCAAGGTTACTGACTATTTATAGCTTCCATATAGTCGAACAAGAACTTCACCCACAGATTTATTTCTTGGTTTTAATTTGCCACTTACAGAGTTTTCATCAACAGCCTGCCAAAAAAAAAAATATATAGAGTTCTCATCAACAGCTTGCCAAATAAAAACAGTGGATATCTGTAAACATTCTGGGCATCTATTGATGAGTAAGCAATGGCAGCTGAAAAAACTTCAAACTTGAAAAGCCACATGAAAGTGCACATTCCAGAACACTTACTTGTGCCAGCCACCATGAGGAACAAGGTAACTGAACCCATACTAAATCTCCAAGGTTTACATCCCTGCTTGCGATTAACCGCATCTTATCATGCATTGCCTTCTTTTTCAACAAAATATCTGGCTAGTTCTGTACAAGCTCTTCCATAGACCAAATTCGTAGATCAATTCTAAGACCGCATTGAATAATTTCAAAAGTTGAATTTTGAAAATGGATGATACTGTTCTATGGTTTTTTTTCTGAAATACATCAGAATACATTCCAAAAAGGCAAATAACTGGATATCAAATTGTGTGCGCACACACTTACAAAAAAAACTATCAAACTAGAATAGAGCTTCACCAGTAACAAGTTTGATCGTTGGATATCAAATTATATAGGCAAGCACTTTTAGATATTATTCATCATGCTATTATCGGTAAAAACTGTGCTTCCATATATTTGAAAGCATTTTAGTTATGAAAATTAGCAATGTAAAGTAGGAAATCAAAAAAAGGGAAAATATAACAACAGTACAAATGGGCTCAAATGCAGCTTAAGGTTGAAATATTGCCCTAATCCCAAATAACCAGAACAGAGCTTCACTTCACCAGTAACAAGTTTGGCTAAATCCAAACAGGGGACAAAAAAGCTGGATAATAGAGAAACTTTATTATTACTTAAAAATAACTCCAGCCAAAAATCATTCACTTAGGACCCTAATCCACATAGAAATCGAAGATTACAGCCAAGCAATTAATTCCCAGAAACAGATAATCAAGAAGAAATGGGCATTGGAAATAATATACCCACTCACCTTTCGTTTTCTCTGTCTCCTCTTTCCGTCGCTTCCCTTTGTGTATTTACACAAATAACAAGCTCTTCACATCTGTATTTTCTCGGGAAGCTATACCAACTCCATACTGGTCTGCACAACGCCCAGACAATACAAGCGTATAAATTTACAATCACCGCATCATTTTTCACATTATTATTTATTGAAAAATTCTACTTGTAGGCCAACTTTTGTACACAAGTGATTACATCCCCATATGATAGGACCACTGTATAAAATATTTTTTTTATTTAAACAAGTCCACCCTGAGGGAGGTGTACACCCCGATATACATTGTGATGTACAAGTAGCAAAATCTTTATTTATTCTATGAGTTATGCTACATGTACATTATGGTACACATAATGATGTCCATAATGTACATATGTCGCCCTTATTGGGGAGAGCACCTGGCCCACAGGCACTCCTCCCAGTAGGGGGATGCCATATGTACATTATGGACACAATTATGTGTACCATAATGTACATGTAGCATTTTTCTTTATACTATATCACGTGACAATATTGTATTAAACATTTAAAAAAAGAAAATAAACTTTTTCTGCCCATACTTTTTTGAAAACAAATGAAATGGTGAGTTTGATTACAAATGTGAAAAATTGGTGGAAAAAAAATGTTTCACAAGAAATTGATTTGTTTAAAAATTGTTTTATTAGGAATTGTAATTAGAGCTATGTTTCTTGTACAGAAGCAGAGTGGCCAGAAAATGGCCAGACACACACTAAGGAGGGTGGTTTATTTTTTTTCAATATTTTACTCACTTTTTTGGCCAATTTCTGTGGCCAATAATTCTCTACAAATAGAATTATTGTTGTAATTAATTGTATTTAATTGGTATAATTTTTCATAGAAAATATTGAAAGTTTGGTATCCGTTTGGCTTCTTTTTTATGGAAATTGTTCATTAAAGTGATAATATTTTCTACCATTGGGTTTAGAATTTGTTTCAATTGTCCAAAAAATTGAAAAAAAATAATCATACCGAATACCATTCGTTTGGCTTTGTTTTGCATGAAAATTACTAATAAAAATGAAAAAAAATTACCAGTGTATAGAATTTTTTCCAATTGTCAAAAAAAAAACTGGAAAATATTTACCTACAAAAATATCAAGAATTTATTTTTCTCAAAAATGTGAAAAATTTGAAAAATTGGAAAATATTTTCCCGGAAAAATTTTGTCTATCAAACACTCCATGAAAAATGTGTGCTACCAAATAGGGCCTAAGTGAAATTATGCACGTTTAGCATTATTGATAAATTTAGGGTGCCACAATTTACAATTATTATATATTTATCTCACTCTATATTCATCTCCACTAAAATTTTAAAAAATTACTCACTCTGTCCCAATTATATAGGTTTGTTTCGTTTTTCATACGGATTAAGAAAACTTCTTTAATGTCATTGGAAAATTCATTTGCCAAGATATTTCCTAGTTTATTCATATTTAATTTTCAGTATGTAAAACTAAATTATTGTTGTAACTAATAAAGAATTTGAAAAAGAAAAAGAAATGAGAGTTGTTCCATGTTTTCAAGAAGTGAGAAATGTGTGTATTTGGATGATTTCAAGAAGTTGACATATTAAGTGAGAAAAATTTAATAAGAGCATATTACTAAAGGAATAGAACAAAATATTTTACATTAGGAAACATGCCTATATATTTGGGTGATGAGAAAAAAGAAACATAGCATATATAATTGGGACGGTAGGAGTATTATTTCCATACATGTCAAATTTCAATATTGTGCTTATTAAATTCATTCGCTATAAATTCACACAAATTTTATATATTCATCTCACTCTAAATACATCTCTAATACAATTTTTTAAAAAAACCACTATATTCATCCAAACATTTAATTTAAAGTAAATGAGAAAGAAATACTCCTGTGTAGAGTTAAAAGTCATTAATGATAGGGGCAAGACTTTCATCTTCTGATATGATTTTGTTCTTTCAAAAACTAAAATAAAAACGGATGAAATTTGTTTTCATGTATTTCCTCTATTGGTAATATTAAATTTATCAAATTTACAATAAAATGTAATCCTTACTTTTTCAAATTCTTCTTCATATATTGTTATGTCTTCTTGTATTTCCTCTAATGGTAATCCTTACATTGTTGTTTTAATTTCAATTGAAGATATTATTTTAAGATTATTAATGTTTTATTATTTTAGTTGAAGAATAGATTTTATAATTATTAGAGTTTTAGTTAAAGACAATTTCTAAAAGAATATAACAAGGCTTAAAAGAATTTAATGAAAATAAGTATCAGTGAAATTTTTATTTAATTTTATATATGTCTATTTAAGTAAATTTACTTAAGATAAAAAAATATAATATAATTATTTTTTTATAAACTATGGATGTAAATAGTGACTCCCTAAATTTATTCAATTTTGTTAGATATATATCAAATTTGACATTGTTGCGAGATGACAACTTTTTACACATTAATTTTAACATCACTTAAACAATCAATGGCACGAATTTTGACACATTTTAAAATGTCAAACTCCGCGTACATAAAGAGTGTATAAGTAGTTTAATTCAAATTTATTTGTGCGAGAGAGAGTAGAGTTGTATAGGGTTATTAGCACAAAATATAGTTACGTATGGCGTTCATTATGCAAAACGTCTCAACATTGTAATTTTTTGTATTTTCACCTCTATTTCAAAATTTTATTACAGAATCCTGAAGACCCTTCTACACTTCTCTAAAATTTCTGGAGTGGCAGTCAAATGGTAGTTGGAAGCCCCCCATTGGATGGAAGTGTCTACGAGGGAGGCTGGACGCCTCCATATGTTCTCATCGGCCCTAATGGCCCTACCCAACTCATCTGGAGTAACGAGTATGGGCTCCCTAAGTTCGGAACCGTCCTCGTCTCGCCTTGCTTCTCCTCGCTCACCGCCCCGCTGACAAAACCCTCAACAGTCATCCCAAAGGATTTTTGAAAGTTCAAAAAGAAAAGGGGAAGAAGACAAGGAATGTAGATTTACGTAAGTTCAAGATGGTTTGTCACTCGCCGGAAGTTCTGATTGTTCGCTGGAGAAGGAAACCAAACAGTGAAAGAATGAGAGAACGTAGGGCTTCTTGATGATTTCGTAAAGGTAAAAGTTGTTGGAATGGGAGGCTTGGGCCTTATATAGGCTTCTATAGATTCACCCCAACCGTTGGATCATCTCAAATCCCATCGGAGCCGTTCAAATCCAAGACCCACAATCGTCATTGAAACCAAGAGTCATACGGACTAAGGGCCTTAATAAGGCGATGAGCTTCACGTGCGATCAAGACGCGTTATCTTGGGAATAGCAGGCCACCACCATCATTGCCATTTATGGTAAGGGAGGCGTGTCTTGGAAGCAATCAAGTGTCCCCCACATGATTGCCTTGGGAAGACGCGAAAGATTTCAAATCATTGGCACGTAACCCAAGGCCTCGGTCGTATCAACACGTTGCAACAACCGTAATGCCTACCGCTTCGTCCTTCAGCCAGGACTTCGCCTTGCAACAACTTTCCTCAAAGTTTCCAACACCTATCGCTTCGTCCTTCAACCAGGACTTCGTCTTGCAACAACTTTCCTCGAAGTTGCCAACGTCTATTGCTTCGTCCTTCAGCCGGACTTCTCCTTGCAACAACTTTCCTCGAAGTTGCCAACGCCTATCGCTTCGTCCTTCAACCAGGACTTCACATTGCAGCAACTTTCCTCGAAGTTGCCAACGCCTATCGCTTCTTCCTTCAGCCAGGACTTCACCTTGCAACAACTTTCCTCAAAGTTGCCAACACTAATCGCTTCGTCCTTCAGCCAGGACTTCATCTCAAAGTTGCCAACGCCTATCGCTTCATCCTTCAGCCAGGACTTCACCTTGCAACAACTTTCCTTAAAGTTACCAACACCTATCGCTTCGTCCTTCAGCGAGGACTTTACCTTGCAACAACTTTCCTCAAAGTTGCCAATGCCTATCGCTTCGTCCTTCAGCCAGAACTTCACATTGCAACAACTTTCCTCAAAGTTGACAACACCTATCGCTTCGTCCTTCAACTAGGACTTCGCCTTGCAACAACTTTCCTCAAAGTTGCCAATGCGTATCGATTCGTCTTTCAATCAGGGTTTCGCTCCTACACCGCTTTCTGTCTCCTTTACAACTAACGCATACACCCGTCAGAGTGACACGATATAACCACCTCTACAAAGTCCATGCATTTTATAAATATCCATACAAGGACTTGAGGGACTGTTTTACCGGTCCTCATAGGCCCTCCACCTCATCCATACACCTCGTATGCCACATGTTGGTTGAGCTGATCTGGCCCTGCCACGTGGCAGATGAACTGAATACGTGATGGGCGAGCTGATTCTGCAACCCCGAACCGAAGCGCTATCGCTCCCACCTAGTGGAATTACCGAACTCATCCGTCAATCATGGCGGATGCAAAGGCCCGCACTCTATTCGTTCCACCTCATCACCTATCTATCTCTTTTCAGGGATCTTCAAAGTTAAGTTCTTGAATGACTGATGGGATGGGTGACAGGCTACAAACGGTCAACTCAGCTGATGTGTCAGAAACCATTTAATGTCCGCCAATCTACTAATTGACAGACTGACGCCTATGAAGACTTGACTCGTCTGGGATCTGAGGATACGTGTCCCCTCATCCAACGATTTACCTCTTCCTTCTTTTTAGTATAAATATCCCCACACTAGTAAGAGTAAAGGATTCTTTTTTCTAAAATCTTGGCATCCTAGTCTTAACTTTAAAGGGGCATTCCACTATATTTACACATGCTCTCAATCACATCCCGGCAACCACTTCAACGCCGGGCACCACTTTCCGATTGACTAAAATACTGACTTGACCGTCAGAGTGCTCGCGGTCGCCTCCACCCCCACCAGGAAAGGCCACGAGTGACTAACGATGTGCTATTGTGCACAGGGAGAAGTTGACGTGAATAATTATTCTATTGGCCACGTGTTCGAGCCATTTTTCAGGGTCAACAAACCTGTTTATATTTTGTGATTGTGATATACATTTTGAGGAAACATTGAATTGCTTACATCAAGTTGAGTTTAATTGTTTAAAGTCTAGTTAAGTATATATTATGCCTTATTGGAGGACGAACAAATATTCAAGTTTTGAAATTTTGATAAGTGTTAAATTTACACTCATTGAAGCCATCAAAGTGACTTTTGTTAGTAATATTGTGAATTTGATACTTAATTATTTGTGATTTTGGATTATGTTTGGAGAAAACTTGAGATAAGAGCAGGTATTGATCAAGAACGATGAGATTGGATAAAACCTACGACTTTGGGATCAAATTTCATACTTTAGAAATCCAAGGATCGAATTATATGCTTTGAAAGATATGAAGCCACTAATGCAATTACACCATAAGTTGATGACAGGAAAGAACTGTAATTAGAGTCAAATTGGGCCTTGGATTCTTCGAATGTAAATGAAATTCACATTGGAAAGGGGACGACAGGAAGAGACAGGCGGCAATTGAAGAAAAAAAATCCAGATTTTATGAATTAATCACGAACCGTCATCAATTTACTAGGAGATTGACATTACGCGAGGAAGAAAAATGAAGGAAAACTATTGGGATTCACAAGGCGAAGATCAATAATAGCTCAAAGTGATTTTTATCTTGTTAATTGTAATTAAATGTGATGATGTCTTTTAACCTTTATTTATTTTCTTTTTACATTGTGAGTTGCTTAGGATTTTTATGTTAGGATGAACATGTAGCTTAGGATTTTCAATTTTTTGTGTTAATTTCAAGACTTCATGCCACTTTTACGTGTTAATTATTTATTGTGTATTTAATCCGTCAATTGTTTGATCACAAATTGATTGATTTAGGGACAATATGAAAATCGAGAGGTAATATATAATTTTAGCTCGTGGGATAAATAATATAGGTCTTCTAAGATATTGAGAGTCTAGGCTATGCAATCTATATAAGATTTATATAAGTTAAAGTATTCATATGAGTATGAATTTTCATAAGGATAGAATCATGAGCAAAAGCCACTAAGGGAATGGCTCAAGGCCTCCAAAGTTGGGGGCCTCAAAAAATATTTACTTTTTCAATCTAATTATTTTTATATTTAAAACATTTTCATAATTTCTTTCGTACACACTCCTCATTTAAATATAAATATGTTATTTATTTAAATATTTAATGTTGCTACGCTTGTAAATAAATAAATTGTATATAAGGGTCTCATAACAAATAGTCACCTAAGGTCTCAAAATTTTCAAGGTCGGCCCTGCGATAAAGATACAGTAGTAATTCGGGCGTATGAATTCGAGAGAGATCACTAGTTACATTAAGTTAATTTGGTTGTTGGCATAAAACGGGACTGAATGAATTTGAATAAGACGAGCGTTAAACAACCTAAGTGAAATTGGGAATCAAAACCGCCTAATCTCATAATCTTATCAACCATATTTAAGTAGATTACCTTATTTATTTTAATTTTTTAAGTTTAGTTATAAAATATATCTTAAATTGATATTTGGTTACTCGTTTAACTTTGATTGAAGCTAGGTTAAGTTAAAACTTTATAGTAAATAATATTATTTGTGAGACAATACTTGAACTTAAAAATTCACTTTATTACTTACACGATTCATACACTTGCGTAATTGCACGAACATGACCAATAGGAAATTTCAAAAATTGGAAAAAGAAATAGAGATTAAGTCAGTGGCCGTTGTGAGATGCACTAAGAAAATTGTTTTCAGAAGTTAAAAAACAGAATAACTAAAGGACAATAACAAAATTCAGAATTTAAAGATAGTACGACTAGTTTTGAAAACATTCTGAAATTTCTAAAACTGATTTTTTTTTTTTTCAAGATATTTTGCAATCATTCCGAATTTCTCTCTTTTTTTACAAGATGTGGGTTGAAATTTTGTATTAATTTACAAGAGAAATTTAAAAGCTAAAAGAGTCTTCGGAAAGTGAATCTATCTGCTCTGATACTAAACTCTAACGACCCAAAATTTAAGAATCCAAATTGCTACCAAAAGCTTCATTAAGATTGAGCAACCTCACATGCAATTTAAGGATACAAACAAGGCGCTGCCACTAAGAAAAAGCCAAACCACCATCTAATTGTCGAAGAAAGTGTGTCAAAAGTAGGGAGTAAGTATTCCATTTTGTTACTTAGAGTATGTTTGATCCCAATTTTCAAAAATTCATTTTGTCAAAACTCATTTTTAACCGTATACTTTTTTATAAAATAATTTTACACGTAGATCGAAAAAAAATTTCTTACTTTTTAACCACACATTTTCCAACAAAACACTATTTTAAAATGCATTTCGACAAAAACAAAAATTGAGGCTCAAACTAGGGCTTAGAAAGTAGACGAGACAACCACACACCATAATGGTTTCTACAAATTGTAAAAATGCATGTATGATCTCCATAAAAATATGCGACACATTATGGATTTTCAGCCGAGAAATCCAAAAACTTTAAAATAAATGGCCTCGGAATATAAGCACACAATATTTTGTAGGGAATTTATTTAGTCTATGTTTGGCCCCCCACTTTTACAAAAATTTATTTTTAACCACACATTCTTCCATAAAATAATATTATACGTAAATCAAAAATTTTCCTTATGTTTTAACCACACATTCTCCAAAAAATTACTATTTCAAAACTTATTTTCCCCCAAATTTACATTAAAATAGAGCCCAAACAAGGGCTTATATATGCACAATGAAATTTAAAAATAATTTCAATTCTTTTCAAGAATCTTCTTTGTGTTTATATTGAAATCTTATTAGAATTATATTTTTTAATAAATTCTTCAAACTCCTTTAAGAATTTTGATTCCGAATAATTACGATTTTGTAAGCTTTGTAAATTACAATTTTTTTCACACCACAGCTATCAAATTGTTCAACCTCCAATGATAATCCACACAGAAGCACAAAAATGAGAGATTATAGTTTATCTTTCTTATGCTGGCAAGGTTATGATATTGTGAGGTGTGTTAAATTGTAATTGCAATCTCAATTGCTATAGTGATAACTTATGAAAAACCCAAACCCTAACTACTTATTAATAGATGTTTAAGTGGACTTGACCCACCCATTAAGCATAAGCCGGCACAACATTTGATTAATCTAATTAATTAAACTTGGCCATTTAAGTCCATTAATGAACAATCTAATTAATTAATTCTACAAATGTCCAACACTTGTCAATTAATCAATTCATAATATCATTCTTTTAGTTGTCCCTTTTATGTGTGACACATTAGGTTAATGACCACGATGTCGGACGACTTGAATTATTATTTTGATCTAATAAAAAAAATTAAATTAAAACTCAATTTAAATCTATTATTAATTTATCTAGATTAACTAATTCACATTCGTTTTTCCAGATGTGTCGAGTAATACATATGACAAAATATGTACCGTGGGGACTAATTCAAACTTGTTCATTTACTATAAAAATATAATCAATTAGTCAATATGATCCGATCAATTACGAGATATGAAAGTGTATTAATCTCGATTATCGATCATATCTTTCATTCAATTCTTAAGTCAATAATAGTTTATTTAAATATCACTATATTTTAACTTGTGGGATCAACTACTTATTTCACAACTGAAAAATGCAACACGTGCTAGTTTATTCGTGATAATGATATCCATATCTCTTTATTAATTACGACCTTGAATAATTTAAAATTCTATCATATATAATTTGTTTTTCACAATCAAAACTTTTTATGATTTAAAGTTGCTAAGACTTTAATATACGAACTCTATTAATTTAATTTGTCGAAATAATAATTCAATTAAAATAATAGATCTTTCATAAATAATAATATATTAATCATATTAAAAGTATTTACGTCCAAAATTGATTGAACCTAAGCTATAACACTAATACATTCAACATGCACGGCCACCAACATATATAGTTTAGAATTTAAGGACTACAAATGGTAGAAAGGTAATCAAAGAAATTTACATCCAATTCTATAGTTCTAATTTCTCAACCCAACATTGTAACGCCCTGAGTTCCGTGAACCAGGAGTGCCACGTCATCCTCATATGTCTTGAATTAACTAAAAAAGATTCGCGAAAATAACTAAATTTTAAACATCACATTTATAATTGTAAAACCTCGTCGGCAACAAAACTCATTTGTTTAATTTAATAAAATTGATTAAACCTTAAATCTCAAGTTTTTGAAATAACTGAAATGACAAGTACGTTAATAACGTTCAAACACGTAAATTCAAAAGTAAATAACTTCATCCATTAAATCGTTGCCACCACTACCCATCAAATCTGACCGTCTCCAAAATCTGCAAATGTCGTTAAAATAACGGAATGAGTATTTCGAAAAAATACTCAGTAGACTCATCGCCAATAATTTATTTATAGAATAATTGAACACGTAATCATGCAATTTATACCATGACATCATCATCATCATAGGCTCATTTTCTTTTAAAAATCATAGGCTCTTCAAAATCGTAGGGTGTAGATAGTCTCGTCTCATGCATTTAAACACATAAGTTATGCATAACATTCTCATCTTATCTCATAAGATATACTCGTCTATTTTCATGCATTAAAGCATACAAGTTATGACAAACATAACATCATATATCTTATAAGAAATATTCTTATCTTATGCATTAAAGTATATAAATCACGTAGATTCACATAATGCATGCAATTATAATTTAAACTAATTAATGGTGGCGAGTCTTCCTCAATTTTTCTCGAGTCACGTGAAAAATGGAGCGGGAAGTAACCTCAATCTCCTAATCGTCCGTACGTTTCGTCTAACCAAAATAGAAAATAAGTTTTGAATTAGTATTCCGGAAATTTAAAGTTTTAAAGTGATAAAATAAAGTTTAGGGACCTAATTGGATATATGTTAAAACTGAAATTTGACAAGTCTAAGGACTGAAAATAATATTTTCAAAATAGTGGGCTAATTGTGGGGAAACAAGAACTCCAGGGACTAATTTACTAATTAATGAAACTTTGAGATCGAAATAATAACTTAAAATGATATAAAATAAAGTTCAGGGGCTTAATTGAAAATTTATGAAACTGAAATTGAAAAATTTAAGGACTGAAAATAAAATTTTCTAAATTAGGGGACTGACTGAGGGAAAACAGGAACTCCAGGGACTGCTTTATTCCTAACTGAAAATTTGGGACCAAAATGAGTAATTTTAAAACTTGGGGGCTTAAGGGGCAATTTCTAAAAACCAAAAAATAAAAATATCTTTCACTCCCTCTCTCTCTCTCTCTCTCTCTCTCTCTCATTTCATTCAGAGAGGAGGGAGGGCGACGGGAAGGGGCTCTCTGCCCCTTCCTCCGATTTCGCTACCGGTAGAGCAACCGGTGTCAGCGCCACCGTCGCATGGTGGCGCCGGTGCGGGGTGAAGGTGGCAGGGTTTTTAGCGCACGACCCGAAGTTAAAACAAGTATTGGAAGTTCGTTTTCTTTAGAATTTCTTGGTGGCAATCAAGTTGAAAATGGGTTGGGGACTAAGGTAAGTTTATGGGTCTTGTATTTTCTTGGTTTTTGTGGCTGTTGAGTGTTGATTTTAAGGTGTAGGGGCTGTCGATCTTGGGGTGGTGTGTGTGTGTGTCCATGTGGGGTTGTAGGCGGTGGCTGTGGTGGTGCCTTTGGGGTGAAGGTGTTGCGATTGGAGGCTCGAATGGGTGGCTGGAATGTGAATTGGATGGATGTTTGGTGTTGATGGCTCGAAGCTGGGTTTCGGCTGGGATTTGCAGTCGGTGATGGTGGACTCGATTTTGGTTGGGGTGTTGTTGGTTGCAATCAGTGATGGTGGGGAAAATTGGGTTTCGGCTGGATTGGTGGTTTGAAGTAGCAGTGTCGTGAGTTGGTGATGGTGGTTTGGATTTGCAGTGTCATGAGTTTTGGTGTTGTTGGTGCTAGAAATTGATGTTCTAGCATCAACATGAGTTTCCAAATTTGATATTGTTGGTGCTAGAAATTGATTCTAGCATCAACATGAGTTTCCAAATTTGAGGGAGATGAAGATTCTTACCAAAGGTGGTTTGGTTGCGTGAATAGTGAGGAGGGGAGGAATGGGTGTACTATATGAACAGTAGAAAATTAGGGCACAAATTTCTAGGAAACTAATTGGGCCAAGAAGTTGGGCTACAAGGATTTCCTTAATTGGGTTTAAGTGGATTGTACTAAGAGGAAATTACACCTAACCCTATCTTTAAAATTTACATTTCATTAATCAGATTTTAAGTTTAATTTTTCTAAAATCAGATTATAATATTTTATTTAATGTTTATTATAAATCAATATATTAATATTAATAATATTATTATAAATTAATTCATATACACACCATATCTCATCCACCACAAACCCTAATCATTTCATTTTCAATCCCCTCTCTCTCTCTCCCCAAAGTCCCATTTTCTCTCTTCTCTCTCTCTATCCCTGCCACCACCACCGCGTCGCCACCACCTCGCCATCTCTTGCTGCAATCGTGCGATTTCTTGCTGCAATCGTGCCTGCAGCGGCCCAAGGCCATCCCTTCACTGTGAATGCCATCGGAGGTTCTACAGATTGCGACGTGCACGTGCAAATCGCGGAGGTGATGGTGTAGATCGTGGCTGCAATAACGCAAATCGCGGTGATGGTGCTTTTTTTTTTTTAAATTATTGGATGGGTGGTAGTAGTTTCCATGTTTTGGTAGCTTTGGGGTGATGTGGTAGTGGCGGTGAGATGGTGGTGGTTGTATTGCTGGTTGTTATGGTGAGGTATTGAGGATGATGGTGGCACTAGAGGCAGCGGTTCATGTGGTGGTGGCGTTGGTCGAGGCAGTCAGATTTTGTTGGTTTTTTAGGGTTTTTTTGGGTGGTGGTGCAGGTGGATCTACCGGTGTTTTGGCGGGGTGGACGGCAATGTGGTGGTTTTTTGTTGTTATTGTGGCAATGGTTGTGATGGTGGTGTGATGTGCGTATTCACTGTGATCTATAATTTTTCGGTGGTGTTTTTTGTTTGTGGCAATGGTGGTGGGATTTGTTGGTGGTGTTTGGGTGGTGGTTGTGGTTGTGATGTCAGCGGTGGTGGAGGTTGTGATGCCTCGCCGCGATGGTAGTTATTGGTTGTGGTTGGCGGTGGTTGGTGCTTAGTGGCGGGATGGGGAGTGGGTGCTGTTGGTGTGTAGTGGTGGTCGTGGTGATGTCGATATTTTTATATGATGGTTTATTGCCGAGAGGTGGTGGTGGTGGTTTCGGCGACGTGGCTATTTGTTGGTGGTGATGCTGTTGTTATGGTGGTGGCGGTTAGCAGGTGAGGATGGTCACAATGGTGGTCACTAAGTCGGTGGTGGTAATAAATGGTGGTCACAAAAGTGACCGAGGTCACGACCTGAGCCATATCTTTGCCGTGACCGATGTTGTGACTATCAATAAAAACGTGAGCCATGCCCAAAAAAATATTCTGTGACCTGTGTTGTGGCCATTTGAAATAAACTTGTGACTATCAACTAGAATCTGAGTAATTTGAAAATAAAATGGGACTATGAACAAAATCGTGAGCCATGTGCAATATATTTTGTGACTTGTGCTGTGGCCATTTGAAAATAATATGTGACTATTAATAAAAATGTGAGACGTGAACTTTATTGTGTTATCAATTATTATATACAAAAAATCAGCGTGTTGTGACCTCGGCGACCTTGTCGTGACTCCGGACTCGTGACTCGCGACCTTGGTCGTGACTCCGGATCGCGATTTGTGATCTGGCCGTGACCGTACAAAAATTCATGTCATCGGAATAGTCGTCGGAATCGGAGCGGTCGCTTAACGACACCGAATCGAGTGATCGTGAGAAGTCGTCGAATTGGAGACGTCGTCGGAGTAGTCGCCGGAGCAGTCGCCGGCGTGGGGTGGTGGTGGTGGGGGTGGGTTAATTTTATATATATATATATATATATATATATATATATATATATATATATATATATATATATATATATATATATTTATATATATATTTATTTATTTATTTATTTATTTATATCTTTTTATATATTTAAATAAATAAATAAATATTTATAAATATGTGTATATATAGGTCAAAAAATCTGATTTTTGAAATGTAAAAGTTGTTTTGTTATTTTTGAAATAGGGTAAAGATAAAGTAGGGAAAGTGAATTTTTCCCTTGTACTAAATTAATCAAGATTTGGACTAACATAATTGGACTCTAAATAATAAAATATAGTACTTGAAATTATTAAAATTTAGATTTAAAAATGATAAGGAATTTGATACTTTAAACTATTCGGGATTGAACTTGATTTGAATAGTTTTAAATTGATTTTACAATGGCTAGACGAACACGCTTTAAATTTAAAATTTGGGGTTAAAACTTAGCGACACGTTTTTCAAGATAATAATTTTTATATTATTTAAAATTTCTCGGTCGCTACAAACATTGTAACCTAAGGTTGTATTTGATAGACAAGTTTTTCCATGCAACTAGGAATTTATTTTCCATTTCCTACCAAATGGCTTGTTTGATAGACAAGTTTTTCTTGGCAATTACTTTTCCTCTTGGTGCCGACACGTGCACCAATGCCTTGAAATTAAAGAATTCATTTTCCCACCTTTTTGGTGTGAAAGTTGAATTCTAGGTTTCTGATTTTTTTTTTTTTTTTTGTGCAATGGAAACAAATTTCATATCCATTGTGAAAAAAAATTCACTTTAATAGACAATTTTCATGTAAAACAAAATCAAACGAACACTAAACTTTCTTTTTGGCAATTGAAACAAATTTTATAATCAATTGTGGAAAAAAAATTATCATTTTAATGGAAAATTTCCATGTAAAACAAAGCCAACGAATACAAAATTTAAAAATTTTTCAGGTGAAAAATTATACAAATCAAACATACTTAATTAACAATTCCATGGAAAACAATTTTTAGGCAATTACTTTCCCTGGAATTCATTTTCTTTCCACCAATTTTCCACCATTGCAATCAAACGGACCCTAAATGTTCGAAATGGTGGAAAATTAATCCACAGAAAATTATTATAGAATTCCCACCCTCGTTCACTTTGTTCGCTAGAACACAAACAACTATACACATGTCTGAGAAATTAATTAAACACTAATGTCTACTACAGTCAATTTAAAAATAAAAAATAAAAACCCACAAAGCCACATGCTCAAATTTTAAGACTTTAATAATCCCTAACCGGTGTAAAACCACACTATCAAACCACGAGCTCTTCGATGTGACCTATACTAACCTGTAAGGTAGAGGAAAAGGGAGTGAATATGAGGAATACTCGATAGGACACGAGTATTTGTGCAATCCCGAATAACATTTATCAATTAATATATTGAAGAGTTATATATCGTAATATCATATCTTTATAATCTGGTAAGAGCTTTTATCATATCATATTATTTGAACCAGATGACCATTTTCATATATATGAAATCATATCACTTCATTAATACAACATTTATCATTATGATTAATAAAAATTAAAGGACAAAATCATTTGCACCTCCTTCTACCTTATGACTTTCAAATGTGTTTCAACAATGAGAAAGGATGCTAAATTTCTGTGTCCACTTTAACGTGTCTTCTTCATAAATGTAGGATGTATATAGAAGATGTGTGTGTGATAATTACTATCTTTCTTTTGCAGCTGCAGGATAATTGCCTCTTCTTTTGTTGATATGTAGTGTATTCTTTTGCAGCTGTTGGATAATTGCCTCTTCAATTGTTGCTGCTGGAAAAGAAAGGAAGGAAAACGGAGTGTACTAGGAGCTATTCTCGAGTAACGAGACATTATTCATCACCAATATTTAGGAGACAATAATCTCTAGAGGAAGAAGCTTGCCTACAATTTAGAATGAAAATTACCTTCAATAACCAAAGAAAAGATCCCAAAAATATGAGAAGGGACACAATGAAAAAATGAAAAAATAAAAAACTTACCAAAGTGCGTTGAGGTAATGACGAAACAACTATAAGCATTGTTTCTATCTGACTAAGCATTCGGGATCTATATTTCTAATGAGGTTATTATCCTAATTAAAAATTAGATGTTGAGACACTCAAATCTTGAAAGAATCACATATTTAAATAGTTACTTCTATTAGTAAAACCTAACAAAACTTGAGCAGAAATTAGTGTGTTGTAAAATCAACATTTGAAAAAATATCTCGGGTGAGAGATCAACGAACAGGTTTGAAGATGTGAATCTGAATAGAGAAAAAATGAAATATTTGACTATTGAGGGTCAAAAAATAAACAATTTAAAATTCCATGATTATTAACTTGACTATGCACGTATCACTTATTCATATTTCTAAACTTAATTAATTATGGTTAATTGAGTGGATATCTACATAATTTTATATAAATATATTAATTATATGCAAAATCCTAATTTGGACGCAATTTGAGTAAAGAAAGGCAATTTGGAGATGTATGGGAGTTGATTTGGAGCATTTGAAGTTCAGTCGAATTTTATTTGATTAATAAGAAGCATTAATAGAGCAATCGGAAAGAATTCACAAGTTTTGGGAAGTAAATAAAAAATTTGGATATTTTGGAGACTCCATTACAAATCTTCAAAACTTGCATCAGATTAATTATTATGGATAATTGTGATTGAGGAGGAATAAAGTATAAAGAATTGAAAGATAAAGTATCAAAGCTGTAAATAAAAATGGACACGAGTTGAACCAAGAGACGATTCGGGGACGAACATGAAAGAGAGACAAACATTGAAGCTTGCAATCTTAAGCTTGTCCAGTTCAATTACAATATGGTTTATGCCATAACAATGCAACCATGATGGTTTACCATACAATTGTGCGGCTCTTTCGACCAGAAATTAGTTTTTTTTCCTTGTTTTATTCAATCTCTGCATGGAAAAGGATTAAGGCATTAGTTTTAATATAGTTTTGGGGGGCTATAAATACATATTTTTATCGGTCATTCAAAGGGAACTTGCACAAGAAAAACACAGTCAATAGAGAAAAACTCTTGGGTAGAAAATACATAACTCTTACAAGTTTTGAAGAACCTTTTGATACAAAACGCCCATTTCATATTATAAGAAATGAAGAAGGAAGAATTGTAATGTGCCCACAAAATGATTAAGATAAAAAACAACTGAAAAATGTATTGAATGAATTGATGAAAAATTGTATATTGATCTATCTATTACATCAGAATATATACACCAGCTAAGAAGGATCTAGAACTAACAACAATATAACAGATTTGGCAGAAAGAATAACATTCCAGCAACAAAATTACAGCAAGGCAAAACTGAAAATTAGCTCACATGTGCATCTCCTTCAATAGACGTTTCTACCCTTTTTCCAAAGTCCTTCCTTTCTGATCATCAGGGAGTTCTCCCTTGCATTTTAATACTCCCCCGCAAGATGGAGAGTGGATATTAACAACTCCCATATTGTCCATGTGTTGGTAAAATTGCGACGAGTTTAATGATTTTGTTAAGATGTCGGCGATTTGGCAGTTACTACTCAGATGCTTAGTAACCACATTACCTTCCTGAATCTTGTCCCTTATTAAATGGCAATCCATTTCGATATGCTTAGTCCTCTCATGGAAAACTGGATTTGCAGCTATGTGAAGGGCAGATTTGTTGTCACAGAACAGGTTGGCAGGTTGTGGATGTTCGATTCTCAGGTCTTTGAACAAGTACCTAAGCCAGGTTAGCTCACAGCAAGCATTTGCCATTGCCCTGTACTCTGCTTCTGCTGAAGATCTGGACACGGTGCTTTGCTTCTTTGATTTCCATGATATTAATGACTTTCCAAGCATCACACAATATCCTGTGATGCTTCTTCGTGTATCCAGGCAAGCTCCCCAATCTGAATCGCAAAAAGCATTGAGTTGTAATTCTGAATTTACAGGAAACATCAATCCTTGTCCTGGGGCTCCCTTTATGTACCTTAACACCTTATTGGCTGCTTTTAAATGTGAGGTTCGTGTATCCAGGCAAGCTCCACAAGTTTTGAAGAACCTTTTGACACAAAACGCCCATTTCATATCAATTTCATACATCAATTACTTGATTTGAAGAAGAAGATGATATCCAAGAAGATTGATCAAGAAACATTGAAAAGATTCAAGATTGTTTTCCATCAATTTATTAGTGGAATGTTTGATCCACGACATGTGGGCTGTAGATGTTTCCCTTTGGGTTTACCATGTTATATCTGATATTTGTGTACGAAGTAGTTTATTAAATTCTTCATTTCATTTAAACTGTAACCACGAACACAGCAACAACTTGCATGTACAAGTTAAAAACATTAGAAATTGATTATAGGAAGTTTTGATTGATGACTGTCCAAAGTGATAAAATTTAAATTAATTTTTAATTTATTTAGGTTTTAGAATTTAAACTTCATATCAAAGTAGGTACACTTTTAAATTGTGTGATTCAAGAAAAACCTAGATATGGATGGAGCATATGGTAGACCTGCATCCTAGAGAATAATAATTACTCCTATTAGAAAATTAGAATGCAAGTTTATGTCAAATCCCTTGATTAAAAATAAAAAAGCTTGGCATTCTATCCTCTGTAGATGTAAAGTAACCAATGTGACTCAAATTTTGGGGGGGGGGGATAGAGAGAGAGAGAGAGAGAGAGAGAGAGAGAGAGAGAGTTATTACAAATTTTGATAGTGCTAGTTAAAATTCAAAAGCTTGAAATGGTATTTTTCTTTTGTGGATTCTATCAAATTTCTTTTAATCTCTACATGTAAGATAGCTAAGGAAGCTTGGAACATAATCCAAATTGCTTATGACGGAACTTCCATCGTAAAGTCATCCAAGCTCTAAATGCTCACTTTAGAATTAGAACAACTAACAATGAGATAAGATGAACAGTTTAAGGATTTCAATACCAAACTCCGTAGAAGCCCAAAAAATAAAATGAAATTAAGTTCATACTTTTGATGCGATGATCTGGCACCATGATCTTAGCCCATAGACGAGCCTTATGCTTGGCTTACATAAGAAATGGAAGCTCAATACTAGTCCGATATACCTTAAATAAATTTAATCTCGTGAGAGTTCAATAAGCAACCATGCATATTTTCTTTTAAAAAAATATTATTTAAATAAAAGTAATACTATTTATCATTATAATGATAGAATATCGGTAATGTGACAATTTAGGTGGAATAATGTGATATGACAATTTAATTTTCATGGGAGGAGTATTCAACTGTTCCATCTCATTATTCCACATAAACTACCACATTACCGATGTTTATCATTATAATGATAAATAACATTATTCTTTAAATAAAGTAAGACGGATTTTAAGTCTTTCCAAAAATTGGATCCGACGGTGAAAATTTATTTTTGTATAATAAATATTTCTAAGTCTAGATTTGCACAAATGTTATTTTCAAAAGAACCAAATTATAATTAAAAGAGGATTTATAAGGTTCCATTTGGGGATTTATGTTGTTTCCTTATTTTGTTAATTTAATAAAGTTTAGGGACCTAGTGAGAAAATTAAATATAAAACCTACTTCATTTTATCTTTCTCAAATTCAAATATGAAAACATATATATATATATATATATATATATATATATATATATATATATATATATATATATATATATATAATACCAAAATTGACCCAGGTGAATAGGCGGCAAAAGAGAAAAATTTGACGAAAAAAAACTTTGATTGATAATTGAAAGTTACAAGATAATTTGAACTTGCAGTGAGAAGTTTATCTCCCGTCTAAACTCTCGTTACATTGAATGTTAACAGTAAAATGAAAAATTACATTGAATAAGAAAAGAATAAATTTTTGTTGATGTGAAAAATCTCCCGCAATTCTTCACAAAAGAATCTTGAAGTTATTGTCTTGAAATTTTGCTTTTGAAAAAGCAAAAATCTTGAGATGATTGAGTCTTTAACTTTTACTTTGGGTGAAAGTAAAAAGCTTCAATGATGTTGTCCACCATTTGTCCATCAATCATTTGATTTTGAATGGGAATCTTGAAGGTAAATCACTCCATTTGGAAGCAGTTTAAAATGTCATGTTCATCTTTTCTTGAATACAATATAGTCTATTTTGCTTCTGTTCATCTCCTTCTTCTTGATATATGATTTTCAGTAAAAGACGTTTGTTGAAGAAGAAAAGGAAATAGAAATCTATTTCTTGACTTCGTAGCAACTCCAGTCAATCGATGTGGCATACAACTGAATCCAAGCAACTGCAAACCCAACACGCCTTCCTCGGCTTACAAGGGCAATCCTGTAGAATAAACTAACCAATTGCTGCCTAAGCCATCATCCCTTCTTTGAAGCTACTAATCAATAATTTAAATTTCTTTTCCTTTTATAATTCAAAAACGTGAGAAACTCAAAATAAAATATCTTAAAGAAAATTTTGACTAGATGCCTCAAAATAATATTGCAACAAGAGGCTTTTAAACAGAACTTTGAAACTTACCAAATATGGGTAATATAATTACCATCAACCCATACTTTGCAAAGATTCTTTTTTGAATTTCGAAACTTTTAATCTATTTCATGTTTCCAACGATTTGGGCCGGAATTATCATGAAAATAGTGTCCACACTTGTGGCAAAGATTGAATTTTTGAGATCTCCTTTTTTTGACAAAAGAACTTTGTCCATAAAAAGGTTTTGATTGAAAATCAAGAATTTCTTTTGAACAAATGATTTTTGCTTTAGCAAAGATCATCATTTTGATATCAAAAGGTAAACATGTTGCTACCTTGTTGATACAGCACATGAAGGTGATAACTCTACCATCAATATGAGTTATCTTCTTTTTTGTAGAGCTAGCCAAACTAAGCTCCATAATTTGAAGTATTTTGAAGAAAGAAAGAAAAGAAGAAGAAAGTTTTTCTCTCGGAATTTCTCTCTTTGATGTAAGAAACTCTATTGTGAGGAAGTCTGCAAGAACATTATTTTTTCAGGTATATAAAGAATTTTGAAATCAAAACAAGACAAAATAGCTTGCCACCTAGCAAAGATATGCTTTGAGACAAGATTTTTTTACGTCTTTTTGAAGTACATCTTTTGAGGCTTTGCAATCAGTTTTGAGAATAAAATTCTTATTAATCAAATCATCTTGAAATTTTGAAATACAAAGAACAATTGAAAGAATCTCTTTTTTGACAGTAGAATAATTAATTTGCGGTCCAGTCCAAACACCAGAATAGTATCGGACTAACTGTTCTTGATTTGATCCTTTTGGAATCTGCTTTAGGACTCCACCAAATCCTAAGTCTGACGCATCAGTCTCGACAATAAGATCTGCATTAGGATCAATAATTGAAAGGCAAGGAATACTTTTGACTGCATTCTTGATTTTTAGAACTGCTAGAGTACACTCATCCCCCCAAGGTTTTGGACTTTTGTGTAGCCTTTTGAAAAGAGGTGCACAAAGTAACCTACTTTCTTTAATAAAGTCGGAAACATAATTAACACACCCAAGAAATCTTTGAAGATTAGTCTTATCAATAATTTGATCAGGAAATTTGTCGGTAAAATCAAGACTTCTTTGAATTGGAATAATTGTATTTTGAAAAATAGTGTGACCAAGAAATCTGATTTTAGTTTGACAAAGAACAATTTTCTTAGCAAAAACCGCTAAACCATTATTCTTAACAACATTGAAAAATATATGCAAATGCTTAAAATGTTGTTCAAGACTTTCAGAATAAATCAAAACATCATTAATGTAAACAATGATAAAATTTTGATAAGGATTGAATATATCATTCATAATTTTTTGAAATTCTGAAGGAGCATTTTTGAGACCGAATGGCATAACATTCCATTCATATTGACCAAAAGGAACATTAAATGCAGTTTTGTATCTGTCTTCTTCTTTAATTTGAATCTGCCAAAAGCCAGATTTTAAGTCAAATTTAGAGAAAATAACAGATTTGAATAGTCTATTCAAAAGATCTTTCTTTTGAGGAAGAGGATAACGAATCCATTGAAGTGCAGTATTGAGTGGCTTGTAATTGATTACAAGTCTAGGAGCACCACGTTTTATTTCTGCTTGATTAAGCACATAAAATGCAGAGCAACTCCATGGTGATTTACTAGGACGAATAAGTCCATTTTCCAGTAAATCATTGATTTCTTTTGTACAAAAATCAAGGAGTTCCTTATTCATTTGAATATGTCTTGATTTTGTAGGAATTTGAGATTCATGAAAATCAGAAATATATGGAAGAGAAACAATATGTTTCTTTCTATTCCAAAAAACATTAGGAATAGTAGAACATATATTATTTTCAAAATTTTGAAGAATTTTTGAAATTTTTTCTTTATTGAAAACATTTTGTAATTGTTCTTCAATTCTTTGAAATTTAATTTCTTCTTGAAGAAATAAAACATGTTGTTTTTTGAAATTGATATTATTAATAATTTGAGAAATAGATGCTTGTTTGAGAGTATTAACCACCTTAGTTGAAAGAGGATTTGTAAATTTGAAAAACAAATTTTGATTAAAAACTTTTGTCGAAAGTCCTTTTCAGTTGCTTGAAAAGGATAAATTTGAACAATAAAAGGAGTACCAAGAATAACTTCTTGATCAAGATCTTTGACAAGATAAAAAATATTTTTGAAACAAACATTTGAATTGCAAATATGTGCATTTGAAAGTTTATATTGAATATTTAATTTTTTTCCACTAGCGCCATAAAGACGTTCAGTAGTTTTTTCAAAATATTTTGTAGGTATTAATTCTTTACGAATACAATTTTGATTCGCTCCAGAATCAATAAGAACTCTAGTTGTTAATTTAAAACATTTATTAACAACTATTGTCATATTGCAATACCATTTTTGAAGTTGAATTTTGCTAATAACATTAATCTTTTCTTCTTCAGAAAGAGGAATGTTATTAAGAGTTTCATGATCAGATTCTAATTCTTTTCAGAATCTAATTCAGAATCATTTTGAGATAAAATTCGAGGATTTGAAGTGCTTTGTTCAATAGGAATTTTTAAAAGAGCAACTTCAAATTTAACATCTTTAATTTGATTTTGAAAATCAGAAATTTGAGATTTCATCACACGTATTTCTGATTTAAGATCAGAATTAGTGGATTTTGGAAAAGATGAATCTTGATTGAATCTTGAGAAAATATCTTTCATATTGAAAGATTGAACAGGAGGTTTTGAGGTTGAAGGTAGAAGTTGAGAAAATTTCAACTTCAACTGAGGATCTTGAATTTGTTCAATAATATCTTGAATGAGTTTTTCTTCTTTAGTAAGAACATTTATAGTTTTACAACCACAAATTTCTTTACTTTGAGAAGATTTATTTGAACTTGATGATGAATTAGTCTCATTATCAGAATCTTCCTGATTTTGATAAATTTGTTCTAATTCAAAATTTGAATAAGATGATTCATCAGAACTTGAATAGAGTAGATTGAGAAGTTCAAGTTTAATATCTTCATCAATTTGAAGATTATTAATCTTTCCTTTCATTGGGCACTTGTTAGAATAATGTCCTGGTTGTTGACATTTGTAACAAGTAACTTTGAAATTTTTTGATGAAAATTTTCTTTTTGGATATTTTTTCTGAAATCTTGATTTTTGAGGAAAAGATTTTTGAAATGAATTTTCTTTTTTTTTTTTTTTATGAAATTTTCTTCTTCTTAAAAAGGAAGGAAAATGTTTTTGTTTCTTTGAAGAAGGATGAACAATTTTTCCAAAACCATATTGTTCAAAGAAGGATCCAAGCTCTTTCTTTAAACCAAATTGTTAGATTTAAGCTTGGCTTTAAGTTTTAGATAATTACAAAGAGAAAGTCCTTCTTTGTTAATGAAACTAATAAGCTCACCAAAAGTAAGATATTGAAAATGAATAGAATTATTATATTGAAGACGAATTGAATTTCGAACTTTTTCTGCAAAGAGTTTTGGAGGTCCAGATAAAAATCTTTCTTTCCAAAATTCATTATTACAATCTTCACGAGTCATAACTCTGGTAAGAAAAATATCTTTATACCATCGAAAATCATGAAGTTTGGGACAAGTAATATTCATTAAGATCTCAGATGATCTATCTTGAATAAGTTGAGGAGTTCCGATAAAATGTTTGATAATTGAATAAACAAGAGTATTGAAACAATCAGTGACTGTTTCACCATTTTCAATTTTGATGGCTTGAAAAATTTCATTTCTATTTTCTTCAAGCAAGTAATTAGTCCACCATCCTTTGAGTTGGCCAGTAAAACCAACGATGATATTATTACAAGCATGAAGAGTATCTATATGTCTACTAGTGTAAACAGCCATACAGACAGACATTTTTTCCATAGTTTGCAAAATTTGGAATTCAGTCATCCTATCGATATTCCATTCAACAATACCACTTCCAGAATAGGTTTCTGAAAATTCTTGAAAAGATTTTTCTTCTAAAAGAAGGTCAGGATGAAAAGGTCGCTGATAAAAAATTGGAAGTTTTGAAGATTCGAAATGTTTCAATTTATTAATCTGAAGAGGTTCTTCTTCAATAAATTGATTTTCAAGATTTTTGAAATAATCAACAGTATTAATATTTTTTGAAAGAGAACTTAATTTTGAAAAATGTTTAGTAAGTTCTTCAAGAATTTTTGAATCTGAATTCAAATCATTTCCAAGTTTAAGTTTTGGAGTAAGACTTGATTCAATAGGTTTGAAAAGAAGGGGAACAGATTTCTTTTCAACAACTTTTGATTTTGAATTCCTATAAGCAGTTTTAACATGCTCAAAAGAATTTTTTGAATTTTCTCCACTTTCAAGAGAATTATTTTCAATTCTCGAAAGTTGAGTACAAACAGAATCAAGAACAATATTTGTAAAATTATTTTGAATTTGAAGATTTTTGATATCATGTACCTTTGCAGGACTGTTTTCTCTTCTTTCATCAAGAATCTGCTTGAAAGGAGAAGCTAAAATTTCACAAGAACCATGAGGAACAATAATTTCTTGCAAAGGAGGATGTTCAGACTGAACTATTTCTCTAGAAGAGAGAGTCCAAGTCTTTTTTGAACGATTTGTTTGAACTGAAGAATGAGTCTTTGAAATTCTTTTACCAAAGACTTTCAAATTAACCCATTCAAAGAAACTTAAATCTTCTGGAAAGTTAAAAAATTCTTCCCAATAAGTTTTAAGTTCTTCTTTTGAAAACATTTTTCGAAGATTTCTTCGAAAAGTTTTGACAACAGGAGTTTGATCAGTTTTGAATTCATTTCTTCTATCAACAATAGAAGAGATAACATTGAGTTGTTTGGAAAGTTTTTCATTTGAAGGAGGAGGTAACATATCTGATTCAGTTGGAGATTCTGGATCAGAAGAATATTCAGATTCTTTTGACTCATATGTTGTTCTAGATGAACTAAATCTAGTTAGTTTTTCAAAACTAACTCGAACACTTCCATCTGGAAAATGAGTAATTCTTTGAGGAATATTTCTAACAGGATTTGAAATAGGAGTTTGAGCATCTTTAAAATCCCATTGTAATTCTTTTTCTTGAAAATTCCAAGGAATTCTTTTTGGAATCATGACATTTGAATGAAGTGGATTTACTTCAACCAAAAGGCTTTAATCTCTTGGTGAAGATCGAAGAGCACGAATATTGAGTTGAGTATTGAGAAGCTTATAATATACTATGTATATTAAAGCAAAGGCTTTTGAAAGATCATCAACTTCAAAATTCTTTGTTTGAATTTTTAAGTTGAGTGCATTCAGAATAGCTCAATCTTGAAGACTAACTGAAAAATTTGGATAACAATTTGAAAATACTGGACCACTCTCGAGATTAGACTCAAGCATGGACAGTAAAGAATGTTCAAACTTTAAGAGTCTCTTGTCTCTCAAAGTTATACAAACAGGAATGTCAAGACTAAGTCTAAACAATGGTTTGATAGCAATTTGAACAAGACCAATATGAATATATTGAAATTTCTGTCGATGTTCAAGAATGGCTTCTTTTGAAAGTAAATTCAATGAAGTCATCAGTTCTTTCATAGGAACAGTTTTCTCCATAGTTTTGATAACATAATTTTGAGAAAAATTAAAGGTTCCTTTTTCATAGATAGAACTTTTTTCTACCTTTGGAATAATCCAATTTTGAAGAGTTTGTTCAATTTTTGCAATTTGAAGTTCTTTTGAATTGATATCATTTGAAATGTTTGATGATGCAGATGCATTTTTATCAATTTCTTCTTTATTTTCTGAAAAATATTTTGACATATTATTAACATCTTTGAAGTGTTACCTTTACTAAATCAATTAGACATGAAAGACATTATTAATCAAAATAATCTTGAAATAAAATACCACTGTAGAATGTATGCAACAGACACCACTGAATCCAAGCAACCCAATCAACGCTCTCTCAGCTTCAAGGGTTTTACGGGAATAAGCTAATCAGCAAAACCTACAACACAAACCCAAACAATAGTATAGTATCCCGAGGTTATTTTGAAGAAAATGGCTCTAATACCAAAATTGACCCAGGTGAATAGGCGACAAAAGAATGTAATAATTTGCACAAAAGAAACTCAGAAAATTTTATATACATATATATATGCACACAAACGCGTGCGAGAGAGTTTAAGGTTTTATTTCATGCATTTAATTTGAAGCTTTTGAAATACACGTGTATGTGCAATGCAATACTTTTATGTACCAATTAATACAAATATTTCATCCCATATATATACACACACACACATGTATTTCAAAAGCTTCAAATTAAATGCATGAAATAAAACCTTATACTCTCTTCAATTCTCTTTACTTAGTGAATAATGGCCTAATGTTTTGTTGAACCAATCTGAAGTAACTTTTAATTTGCTCCAAAGCCTTCATATTCCTTTTCTACTATGTATATTTTTTACCATTTGCACACGATGTACACACTGTGAACGAGGGAGAGGCAGATTTTCTTAAGCGTCGGGTGTCGTCGGGAAACAACATTCACAGTCCAACTTGATCCATTCAAAAGCTTCAAATTAAGGTAGGTAAAATTACAAGTGGTTATTTCGTTTTCAAGTTATGAGTTTTTATTAAAGTATGAACGAATTGGTGCTTTCAGGGTATGGCGCTTTGGCACTGCTATAGTTGGGATGATCATTCTCCGACTCTACATGTTACGGTAATTCTAATAGATCTTGAATTTTGCCAAAAATCCATCTATGTGAGACAATATGAATTTATAATTCGAATTTCTAATTTGATAACGAAATGTATCGATGATATTTATTGAGTTTCAACTCATGGGTTAAGTCCCTTCCTATAGATTGATTTGATTTACTTGGGACGTGGATGATGGTAGATGAAGGTGCAACATGCTATGGAGAAGTCGAATGCTTAATGTTTTTATTTGAGGATGAAAAAAATATCTTCGTGTTTCAAATAAATAAATTTTGATGAATATCGTTTGTGAAACTACTCTAAGAAGCTTTTCATCAATTAGTTATGTTTAATAGATATTAACTTACAAGAGCCGAGTGACTTAATGTTTTTATTTGAGTACGAAAAAAATATTTACGTGTTTCAAATAAATAAATTTCGATGAATATCATTGGTGGAACTACTCTAAGAAGCTTACAAGTTCCCATTTCTCACAAAAAAATGTTAGCGATAAATTTATTGTTTCTGCCTTTTTTTTTTTTTTTTTAAAGTTTGCAACTTCTGTCCTCAACTTCAAAAATTTGTAGCTCACTCGTTACTTGGAATTGTTGGACAAAACTAGTGTGCTTTGATAGCCTAATGAATTAACAACTGGATAAACTTGAAACCATGCCAATCTGTGGAATTTTATATTTCTCTTTAAATGAATTGTTCTGGTTTTTCTCCCAAACCGAATCATTGAGGGGTTTTAAAAAATATTTTGGTGCCTACGTGTTCGACGGAAGCCAATTTATATGTTGTATTATAGGAAGTTTCCTACTTTCCCTTAAATTTTGTGAAATTCTAAAGTCGATAACTATGCAAATGAATTTATTTGGACACTTGCAGCGTGAAATAGAAAAGCAAAACATATTTGTGAAATGTGTGCATAACACTGTTATGCACACATTGCATGCATGGAAAATTGTTCAAAATCTGTTATTTATTTGTGAAATGTGTGCATAACACTGTTCATATTGAGAATTTAAAGGATAGATTCAATATGAAAACATATTGAAGGAACTTGAGAAGATGAACATTTTATTAATCATTAAACTCAAATAATATTGTGAATACATTGCTCTATTTATAGAGTAAATTTCTAACAAACTAACTACATAATAAACAAGAGAAGAATCTAGAAGAAGCATCTAATAACAAATAGGAGAAGGATCTAGAAGAGGGATTTAATATTGGAATATTCCAATACTCCCTCCTCAAGATGGAACATCTTGAATTGTAGAGAGAAACGCAGAAATGCAAGAGAAGCCGTGTTCGACAATAACGTCCAGTGGAGAAGCAATCCAGAGAAAAATAGCAACATAATTCAACCGGAATAAGCGAGCATTCATGGCTCTAAAATCGGGCATTTGCTGGAAACAAACATCATCAACATTGATGAGTAAAAGGAAAATGGAAATGCTAAACAAACTCCAGCAATATAAAACTGGATGGATTATGACCACAAGGCAAACTCCAATAGCCATTGAACTGCTGTAATAAAAAGGAACCCGGCTACTAACAATTGGTGCAAGCAGCAATAGTATAATACCAAAAGCAAGACAAAGAAGACGCCACCTCTGAAACACTTCTGCAATTTTGTCAAAAATTTCACCTTCTACAGAACATGACTCCAGAAAAGCAATATTACTGAGCCGTAAATTATGATGGCAAGCATCTGCAAATTCCAAAATAGGAAATTACACCTACACCTGGAATTAGATTTCCAATTTCACAAATAAGGTCACAAGTTTAACATTTCAAAAATCAGGTTTTAATTAATAATTTAAAAATATTTTTTATTTTTATTTTTATATCTATATACAATAAAATAATTTGACCCAACCAAATCCTAAATCATTTGAACCAATTCTTCCCCTCCACCCTCTCTCCTCCCACCGCCCGCCGCCTCCATTTATCTCACCTCTCTCCACAGCGCCACCTCCTCCCACTACCACCGTATTCACTGCCCAGCCGTTTCTTCCTCACTATGGCGAAGGCGACTCCACCTCACGACGACGACTGTAGGTGAAGGGGACGGTGACTCCACCATTTTTTTCTTCTCGTTGCTTCTTCTCTGCCGGATCTGCATCTGCATCTCCCTCTCAACGAAGTTGTCGACACCCTCTGGTGAGGCCGAATCTAAATTTCTCTCTCTCCGTCTCCCTATTCCTCTCCTAAGTGTCTGTTTTCAGCAAGGTCTTAAGCCTAGAACAGCAGGAACCTTCAGGCTTCTTGGTAGTGCTTCCACTGGTAACAAATTAAAGGCAATCTGCCAAGCTTAATACCATACTAGAGCAGTCAGCGGCAGGGGCCGATGCCGAGTTTGAGGCGGACTGGACGGTGGTTAAAACAGCAAAGAGAAATAGCACGAAGAAGAGTGGAAGTTTCAAAGAACTTTGGACGGTGGTGCTAAAAAAACTGTGCCATTTTGGAGAGGAGGAGAACCAGAGAGTTCATAGCGAAAAATGAAAATGGATTAGATATTAACGTAGACGGAAGGAGCATTTAGCTCTGATACCATATTGAGAATTTAAAGGATAGATTCAATATGAAAGCATATTGAAGGAACTTGAGAAGATGAACATTTTATTAATCATCAAGCTCAAGTAATAATGTGAATACGTTGCTCTATTTATAGAGTAAATTTCTAACAAACTAACTACATAACAAACAAGAGAAGAATTTAGAAGAAGCATCTAATAACAAATAGGAGAAAGATCTAGAAGAGGGATTTAATATTGGAATATTCCAACAGTTCACGTTAAAAATAAGTATATGCATGGAAAATTGTTCAAAATTTTATTTTTTTTCGTTTGGTATCATGTTGCTGTTATGCTATGATACAAAAGTGGCTTTATTTATAAGAAATTATTTGGTGGTTTCTAAGTATTTAAATTGTAATTTTTAGGGAAAAAAAGACAATTCTTAAGTATTTTTAAATTAAATCTTTATGCATTCCACGAAAAGTATAGTTAATTAAACTTTTTATTTTTGAAGTAATTTCTAAGTCTACTACTAAGGTACAATTGTTCTAGTAACGTTTCAATCCATGCGAGTCTGGGCATTACAAACTCAGTTACATCACCAATTTAGCTTAGTTGACGTACTCAGAAAGCAAGATAGTGAATAAGATCCTTTTAGATTTTTACCTGATTGATTCCACTTCAAAGTAACTGCCATAGAAAAAAGCAAGGATCTTGAAATCATAAAAGTTGAAGAATTAGTGAGATCATTGATGACATATGAGTTGCGTCTTCAAGAAGAAAGAAAGAAAGAAAAAGAGTTTGGAGTTGTCTTCAAAGTTAAAAATGATGAAGAATAGGTTGATGAATAGGAAACTGAAACTAAAACTGAGAAGCATATGGCAATGTTTACCAAATAATTCAAAAGGTTTTTGAAGAACAATCAAAAAGGAAGGAATAAAAAATTTCAACCTCAACAAAACAAGAAATTTCCAAATAATTCAAGACAAAATCCACCTATATCTATGAAAAGGACTCAAAATCGCATTCATCAATGTCGTAAGTTTGAGGGATATGTACACATAGCATCTGAATGTGCCAATACACTGAAAATGTCTCGTACAAAGAAAGCTATGAACATCACATGGGATGAACATGATGAAAGAGAATCAAATTCAGAAAAGAATGACAAAACTGATGATAATTAGGTAACCTCTTTACTGTCAATCAATAGTCTAGTTCTGACTCATTGCAAGTGTAGCCTGCAGGTTTAGTCTCACTTATTAGAGATACAGATAGACCAAGTCGCATAAATTCAGATGTCACATATGTTAATAATATATCGTCCTGAAAGGAAATATTGAAACTAAGCAAAGAAAGGAATAATGGAGTTCACTGAAGAAGAAAGGGCTGCAGTTGACATTGAAAAAGAAAACCTAACCAAACTTTTAAAGGAGAAGGAGAATCAAGTCATAGAACTCTTTGTTGAACTAAATCACACCAAGGAAAGAGTTAAGCAAATAACCATTGCATCCACTCACCTAAGTGAAGAAGGACATCGAGTAAAGAGCTTAGGCTATGATGGAAAAGGGGTGAAAAATGAATCTAATCAATTAAAGTTTGTTAAAGAAACCTTCGCTGGTAGCTTGACTGACCTTCGACGGAACATCACAAGCTGCAGTCATGGAATTAAACAGAACTACGGACATCACAATCATAATAGAATTTGATTCACATAAGCAAGTTCTGACCAACCCCAAAACTTCGATTCAGATTAATCCATGAGGTAAACAGATATATTATCACTCCACGAATCTGAAAGTTAAAACTCAGTACACTATCATATCTATTTCTGTGGAAAATTTGGACATGATATATTTCATTACTTGTCTCACAAGAACTTGACAGGTGATCATAAGAAACAATAGTGTAACTTGCTCACAGGTGCCGAGTAAGACAAGTTTGGATAAGAAAGAGTGATCTAAATTGCCATGTCGTCACTATTGCTTATAAAAAAATATTGCCTAATTTCTAGTATTTTAATCGTTGTTGCTCCAGACAAATGACTGGAAATCATTCCATCTTAACTAACTACACGAGTCATGCAGGTTGACTAGTTATCTTTGGAGATGGGACTCAAAGTAAAATTGAGGGTGTTGGTACTATTATGATTGATAAACTACCTCTCTTAAATGACATGTTGTTTGTTGTAGACTTAAAATCTATTTTGATTAGTGTAGGCCAACTGTGTGACAATGATCTTATGGTTATATTCACAAAAAAATCATGTAAGGTCTTAAAACATGATAGTAATTGTGTCTTGCGTGGTGCTGGATCTAGTGATAATTACTATCTTCTTAACTCTGACATTACATGTTATGTTTCTAAAGCTAATTCTACAGATTTGTGGTATAAACGGTTGGGACACACATGAATTATTGTGATCTGGTTAGACTTACCGAACTCAATACAGTAAAAGGAGTTTCTAGGCTCATTGAAAAGTATTAGAAATGGTGTAAATAGTTGAGGAAATTGTGTAAATAGTTGAGGTCATTTTTGTCATTTTAGTTCACTTTCCTTTTCTATAAATGCTGTACTTTCTCACGGTTTGAGTACGAAATTGGGGCAACTAATACTCGCCAATTTGTTCTTCTTTTTCACCTTTCTCCCTCCATTATTTTCACATGGTATCAGAGCATTGAAGCTTGCTGCGATGGAGTCTCAAGCATCTTCAGTTGGAGAATTGATAAGGGAAGAAGTTAATTCAATTAACAGCCGATCGATTGTAGATCCGAACAATCCATACTACCTGCACTATGGTGATACACAGGTATACAGCTGATATCTGTTGTGCTTGCGGAGGATAACTATGCGACATGGAGTCACGCTGTTGTTATGGCTCTGAGTGTGAAAAACAAAAAAGGATTTATTGATGGAACGATTACTGAGCCTCAGTCGGATGATCCATTACATAGATCCTGGAGAAGATGCAACCACGTGGTGTCTTTGTGGATTATTAATTCAATTCCAAATGAGCTCTATCCTAGTGTGATGCACAAGGATTCAGCTAGGGAGATATGGATTGAGCTGAAGGATCGTTATAGCCAGGGTAATGGACCTCGGATTTATGAGTTGAAGAATTAGATCTCTACTATTTCAAAAGAGAACAGTTCAGTTAACTCTTACTTCATCGATTTAAAGGATTGTGGGAGAAACTGGATAATTATAGGCCTAACATTAATGGATCTGATTATAAGTAGGAAGATCAAGTTATGCAATTCCTAATGGGCTTGGATGAATATTACTCTGGGGTGAGGAGTCAGATCTTGTTAATGGATCTTATTCCACCTTTGAATAAGGTGTTTGCACTGATTTTGCAGGATAAAAGGCAAAATGAGGTTGTCACAAAACGGCAACGGAGTTTTGAGACATCTGCCTTTGCCAATAATGTTGGGAAAGGATCTAATGGAAGTCAAAGGAATATTAGATTCATTCAAAATCAGAGAAAGGATAAGCCTATCTGCAGTTACTGTGGTATGGTTGGACATATTAAGGCAAAGTGTTTCAAAATTGTTGGATACCCTTCTGGACATCGATTTGCTAGAGGTAGAAATGTTGTTGCCAATGCTGTTGGACAATCTTCTGATAGTGGTTCACAAACTGTATTGGAGCCTTTTTCAAACCTCACAATCACTTCAGATCAGTGTAAACAAGTTCTGGCCATGCTAATGCCCCAATTGAAAGGGAAAATGATTGATGTTGCTCGAGTGCAAACTTAGTCACAGCCTCAGGATACATCTAAACATGACTATTCAGTACTTGATGCTTTTGCATTTTCAGGTAATTACCTTTGTTCTAACATTAAAATTGGTACGGTAAAATGGATTATAGATACTGGTGCTTCAGAACATATGGTATGTTCTACTTGGCATTTAACTTCTATATCTCATAAAGTTAAAGCTGCTGTTAGATTGCCTAATGGTGAAACTGTTGAGGCTACACATGTTGGTGAAGTCAGGTTATCTGATACATTAATTTTAACCGAAGTGTTAGTATTGCCTTGTTTCACATTCAATGTGATTTCAGCCAGCAAACTGACTCTCAGACACAATTGTATGCTTAGAATGGGCAAACTTGAAGATGGACTGTATGCTTTTCAAATTCCTGCTCAGAAAATTCATGACAAACCTTCATTCAGCTGTGAAAAATCTGAAACTCAACATACTGATATCTCTAAAAATCGCTTTCCTATTTTTCCAGTTCCATTAGCAATTCTGATCTTAGATCAAAGTGTAATAAATCTAGACAATTTTCTTGTAATTTCATACGTGATATCAATATGAATTTTGATATTGATCTATGGCATTGTCGTATGGGACACCTTCCTATCTCAAAGCTATTTGTCTTGTATAATCTAGTTCCTGCTATCAATTTCAATAAGCTTTTACATTGTACTGTATGTCCTATAGCCAAACAGCAGAGACTATCTTTCCCAAGAAGTGAAAATAGAGCCCTTAAACGATTTGATATTATCCATTGCGACATATGGGGACCTTACTCCTTTCCTTCATTGGATGACTGTAGATTTTTCTTAACCATTGTTGATGATCATACTAGAATGACTTGGACCTACTTAATGCGGGATAAGTCTCAAATCAGACCTATAATTCATTCCTTTTATCAAATGATTCTTACTCATTTTGATTACAAAATAAAGATCCTCAGATCTGACAATGGATCTGAATTTCATATGAATGATTTCTTTCAATCTTATGGCATTATCCATCAATTGAGTTGTGTTGAAACACCTCAACAAAACGGAGTAGAAGAGAGAAAGCATCAGCATCTTTTGAATGTTGCCAGAGCTATAATATTCCAGGCAAACTTACCTCATAAATTCTGGGGGGGAAACAATTCTTGTTGCTACATATTTGATAAACAGAACTCCTACCTTGATTCTTGAAAATAAGACACCTTATGAGAAGCTATATCAAGCAGTACCATCATACTCACATCTTGTTATACCTGACTATAACGAGACCGGATCTTTTATATGCTATATAAGTACTCAGCTAGTTTCTTCAATCTCCAAGGTAGTCACATTTGGAGGTTACTCACCATGTTCTTCGATATCTGAAGGGAACACCAGCACATGGGTTGTTGTTTGAAAGCAAATCAGACATGATTCTTAAAGGGTTCTGCGATGCTAATTGGGCAACATGCTCAGACACCAGGAGATCTATAACTGGATACTGTGTTTTCCTAGGCAATTCATTGGTGTCTTGGAGATCAAAGAAATAGCCTACTGTCTCCAGATCATCAGCAGAGACCCAAGTACAAATCTATGGATGCAACTGTGTGTAAGTTAAGTTGGCTGAAAAATGTACTTGATGATCTTGGTATCAAACATGATAGAGCTGCCTTATTGTTCCGTGATAACAAATATGCTATCCCCATTGCCAGCAACCCGATTTTCCATGAGAGAACCAAACATATAGAAATAGATTGTCATCTTTTGAGAGATAAGGTTCAAGTTAGAGAAGTCAAAATGCTTCATGTTCCATCCCAAGATAAGTAAGCAGATGTTTTGACAAAGGCATTGGGAGGAGTTTGTTTCAAGCATTTGATAGATAAGATGAGAATTTTGAATGTTCATCTCCCATCTTAATGGGGAGTATTATAAATTGTGTAAATAGTTGAGGAAATTGTGTAAATAGTTGAGGTCATTTTTGTCATTTTAGTTCACTTTCTTTTTCTATAAATGCTGTACATTCTCACGGTTTGAGTAAGAAATTGGGGCAACTAATTCTCCCGCCAATTTGTTCTTCTTCTTCTTCTTCTTCACCTTTCTCCCTCCATTATTTTCACAAAAAGCGTGCATGGTTCATGTCAAAAAGGTAAACAAACTAGTGAAGATTTTTTTGCATACCTTTAATGATGAACAATATCCGTGGGAATGAACACGAAGCATCTGATCAAGTGGATAATCATATTGATGATTTTTTTGGATATAGTGAAGATAGCTCGGGTGACGTAGTTATTCAAGAAATAGTTGCTATGCACCATGATCTCATTGTTATGTAAAGACCTCCCAAGGTAGTTTGATAAGTGTGTTTTCCACACTTATTTAATACTTAAACTAAATTTATTATTGATTAAATACTCATAATTGTGCAATTTATGATTTTATAGGTAAAAATCACCGAAAGGAAAGAGAACAAGGAAAAATGAGAAAATATACTAAAAGTGTGCAAAATATGAAGTTGGTGACCGAAGTGCACAAGTCAAAATGTTGAAGGATCTTGGTTTGTAGTTTTTGGAGGGCATGATTGATATGAAAGTCAAAATTTGAGGACCAAATGTACAATATCAAAGTTGATGGACCTGAAGTGGAATATGTTAAGGAGTAGCTGCAAAATGATAACAATTTTTGGTTTTTGGCTGAGAGTGTGAGCCATATTTAATTAAAAAGGAATTTTGGTGCCATTTTAATATTTAGTCGAAAACCTAGGGACTTGGCTGCAATTTCCCTAGTTTTTAATTTTAAAACAAGTAAATACAACAAAATGGCTCATTGACCCAGCCATATTTCCATACTAGCCTTTGACCGCTAAAAAAAAAAGGTTAAAATGTATAATTGGGTAGTTAAATACCAAAACCCAAAACTACTCACTTATCTTCTACCAACAGTTTGAGAGAGAAGGAAAAAGAAATTGAAAATTACTCACACGGTCCATGGTCGGGATCCAGTCGAAGAAGCACCCTCACAGTCAAATCCAACGCCGACCACCATACATCGGCCATTATCTTCAATAAACTTAGTCTTTTTTTTTTGGAATTATGTGATTGATTTTTCATTTATTATTATGTATAATGTTTATTCTTCATTATTTATGTAGATTATTGGGTGTAATAGAGATTTAGGTACATATATTTGAGTTTATGCAGCTTAATTCGTTGAAAAAGGAGATTTCTCGCCATTTTCGGCGAGAGGCCAACTGTTTATAGTCCGAACAGTCGGCCTGGCTGACTGTTAATATTTTGATATAAAAATTAATTTCCAAAATTTGTATACTTCGGTCACCGGTCGACCAAACTTCTGTTCGATTGAAATGATAGAATCGCTCAATCGAAATTCCAACGGTTTAAAAATACAACGGCTATATTCACTATTTCGGTTGACCGAAACGACCGAATTATTCAACCAAAAGTTACTGATTTTCAAACATTTTGATCTATAAATAGCTCGTTATTTTGCATTCAATTTCAACAACTTACAAGAGAAATTAAGAGAGTATATTTATTGAAAATCATTGAGCTTATTTGATTTTATATTCTATTTCATTTATTATAAAAAATCTCTTGATTATCAAATTAGTTTTACCTATTTAATCAAAAAGTCTATTTTGCAAGGAAAACCTCTCAATCTCATTTATTTTCAATTCTTGATAAAGGTTTTCTTTGTCAACACTTATATTGAAGTGTAAATCTCTCTTCATACTTAACTCGTATTATTTGTTAAGAGATCATAGATTGAAAACTATGATACAAGAAACAAACTATCTCATTATTCATTATTTATCAAAGTTTACAATATAAATACTTGAACTTTATTATTTGTTATCTATTGAAGTGTTATACTAACTCTCTAAATACTTGACTTGATTATATCATTTGTTAAGAGAGTTCTTTCAATTATAAAATTATCATTTATTTTTTGGTGGTTTCCAGAGTCTTGTGAAAACTCAATTATTGTTAAGGATAGATGCTCTTTGTTGTAAGTCATCTAAAGATAAGTGTTCCTTATTGTAAGTCATTTAAGGATAAATGCTCATTGTTGTAAATCCCTTAAGGATTGGTACTTCTTGTTTGTAAGTTACCACTATAGTGCATTTGGCCTTGCTCATGACAGAGAGTGTGGTAACGGGGACGTAGAACACATTGTGTATCGAACCCCATTAAATTTGATTGTCATATTTACATTATTGCACTTTACTTTAAATTGCTATCTACATTGTGCTATATCTACTTATGTGACAATACTTGAATTAAGTTATCGAATTTACATATTCACTTTTCATATTACACTTTGCATTTATATATTATGTATTAAATAGTTTTGAAACTAATAGTCGAAAAAGTTTCAAAAACCAATTTACGCCCCCCCCCTCTTGGTTAGTTATTCTCGGGTTACCAATTTCCTTCTCTTCCATCCAGACACCTTCTCCATGGATCTCATGCATACGGTCAGAGTCATTATTTTTCTGATCTGTATGTCCGGCTGACTGGATTTATGGCGGAGAAGGTGGGTGCACTACGAGAGGAGAGGGGCGTTATGACGAGAGATGAGGTAGAGGATGTGCCCAGGATGAAAAGAGTGGCTTCGATGACAGAGGAGATGGCGAGCCATAGGATGGAGGAGGTGCGGAAGAGGGGAGGATGTCGTCGTGAACTGAGGGTAAGAAGCATGATGTTGACGTGCCGGAGGAGGTGGTCGGCAAGAGGCTGAAATTGCCGTCATTGTACGTCATTTCTTCCTTTATGAAAAAGGCGTAAAGGAGGACATTCGTAGACGAGACGTACCCTAATCTCTTCCGTGAGGTGGACCATGCAAAGTAAAAGGCATTCAAAACAGAGTGGTGAAAAATATTGCCCATGTAAGTATTTTATGATTTTAGTAAAATATGCTCGCTAACTCATCTATACTTCTTTTCAAAGTTGTTTTGTTTCTTTTTTCAGAGCTAGCCACAGGATAGGTGAAAGGACAATCACCGACGCCTATAAGTGGTTTCGCGATGTCACAAATTCAAGTGCCTGACTCATCGACGATGTAAGTGTAATATCACAATTCTTATTTATTATGTATACATAATTTTTTGTTTATTAAATGAAATAATTATCTCCATTTTTTATTGGCATTTCCTGATATAGCACATCGACCTAACTATGGACTTATTGTGCAATTGAGTTCGACGATATTCGAGATCATTTCAACATTCCTAGCCGAGTCATATTGAGCACCGAGTTCCTACGTGCCGTTACCATTGAGTATCAGTCGCTCCAACTTATGGCTAACGACAGGTGCCCGAATATATGCTCGAGTGGGTCATAAGGTTGTGGCCAAGTGTCGAGGAAAAGTCATTGGAGGGTTTTACTCATATATACATTCCAGTGGTCGCGAATCATCACTGTTTTGCCTTGGAGATCGTCTTTGCTAATTCCACTATATATGTGTATGACTCTTTTCATTCTTGTCTGACACAAAGTCAGCTCGAGCTTCATCTGGAGTGGCGGCTGTGATCATTTCTTTGATGGCTAGACGAGCGTGGATAATTGTGCAGGACAGACTAGTCATCGTGTGAGACACGACGATGGCGAGATAGTTGAAATTGTGCATATTTATAATTTTTTTAAATTTTAACACTTAATTTTTCGCTACACAGTACCGACCAAACTAACACATTAAAGTATATCGAAATTTTGAGTATAGCACTTAATGCTGATGAAATCAATCAATCCTAAATACAAATTGGAGGAATAAGTTAGCGTGCAATTTGTATGAATTCAATTTTGATCAGTGAATATTGTTTACTTAGTTGTGAAATAATTGTAAATATTGTAAAGAAATTATAAATATCAAAAAGTTAATTTTTTATTTATTTTTGAAATAATTATAAATATTGTAAATAAATTATAAATATTGTTCGATTATCAGCGAAATCATTATACAACGGTCCAATTGTCATTTAGGAGAATTTGACTTGTATAAAATTGGCAAATATGCTCTGTTGCTCTACACCTACGAAATCGAGGAAACACTTTGGTAGATTGTATTCAAGATGTACGTGGACGTCCGGACCACGCTGTTCAACTTCAGGTGGCAACAAACTATTAAGTGAGAAAATATGGTCGAGAACTTCCTACTCGGCTTCATTCGGTAGAGGAAATATAGTCTCAACTTATGCTTCTCTCCATAATCAGTCATGTAATAAGGAGAGCATAAAGTTCTTGCTGTAAAGCCTCTATACATAGCCACGGTGACTACATGCTCACATGAAAAACTCTCCAACTGAAATCGACTATAAGTGCAGGTGTCATCAGTCAAATCCACCACGAATGACATATTAAGTGGACATACAGAGAAGTGCAATTCACCCAGTGGTTCCACATTCAAATTTATCGTAACTTTTGCAGCCTTGAAGAGTTTATCCTCCTGAACCGGCGCTAGCACGCTCGGACAACTCTATGATTCTGTACATCAATCGATCATTGCGAAAATTGGTAACTTGTTACGAATGTTCTCAATCATTGCAAGGATTGTTACGAATGTTTTCCATCATTGCGAGGATTGGTACTCTCGATCCTTCATGAATAATGCATTGAGAGACGCATTGTTTGACATCATCATCTTGTATCGACGTCCTGGACAATGTGATCTCACCCAATGTTCAATTCTCATTTTTGGTATATAATCCCATGCCAGTTGTGATTTACTTCCTATTTCCACCATGAATTTATTGTACTCTTTGACACTATACGCTTCGACCACTCTCCTGAAAATGAAACGATGACTTTGCCCCGATACTTAGTCTTCAGGTTGCCTTATATATGATACATGCAATACCCACGATGTGTCTTGAGATAAACTTCAGCAATATCATTTATTATAGATGGTCCCCGATCAGTTACAAAGGCAAGGTCCTCAACTTCTCCGATTACTTCCCTCGTCTTTGTGGAAAACAAAAGCATTGATTGATCATTCTCGCTATGACTATGCCGAATATAAGAGGGTAAATTTGGATGTTGACATCTTGACACATAGCTATAATTAACTTGCCTCTGTATCTAGCTTTTAAAGTTGTACCATCTACTAAAATTAGGGGTCGCATCGTATTTCGAAATCCTCGAATGTATTATTCAAGAGTCATGAAGAAAAACTTAAAATAATTCTGGCCATCTGTCTCAATAAAAAAAATGCAGAGCCAGAATTAGTTGTACCTATATTATTACAATACCTAGCTAATTTAGCATAGCTCTCATCGGCCGAGCCCATTAAGTCGTCCAATGCGCATTCTTTGGCCTTCCTAGCCTTCTGATAAATCATGACCACTCCGTACTCTTGATGGACGTCATTAGTGATGTTCGAAATTCTGTAGATCGTCCGTGGTCCTGATAATTGTGCATTATCTGTTGACCAATAAGCCATGCTCGAGTTTGCATGTCATCATTTCGACGAATTCTCACTTCGCAAGTATGTTCCCTTGTATACTTGCGAACTATAAAAAACTCATTCGTTTCCATCTTTGTCGCTCGTAAACAATTCGGTGCACCGCTTCCTGCAAATCTTTCTTTGTTTCAAATAGTTGCTAGACATACAAATCCTCATCATCAGGAACCACTCGCGAAGAATTATATGACGGTCCACTCGATCTACCCATGCACTCCTGTTCCACTCATGTCTTTGATGGGATAAAACAATCAAATCATCATTCGTAAATTCATTATTATTCTCGTTGTCATGAACTATTGACAAAATTCTGTGTGTAACAGCGAGATCACAATGAGGAACAATTGTCTCAGGAATAACCATATCGTCCTCCCGAGCTATCTCCACCGTATCCCAAAAATCATTAGCATTGTGATCCCCTCCATCAGAATCTTTGTGTTCATCTTCAATAACATTCTTCCTCACTAAAGTCACACAAAGAGCAGTCATGCGCATATTGTTCAATTCAAATAGATAATTTCAGCATCAGAAGCAAACTTTATAGGTAGAATCGGAATGGATGAATGCTCGTTGAAAATTTTAGTTTCGTATCGTACTGAGATGGATAAACTTTCAGATTGTTTTATAAATCATGGTACATTTCAGTATATGATGTGCCCGATGTTATGGAAATTGGAAAATCACCACGTATATCACTCAACCATTTCCATACCTATTGATCTTTTTCATCCAAATCAAAATCACCAAAGTAACAAACTGGAATCACACTCATATCTGCATAACGAAACAGAATTTTTAATTATAAAAAAATAATCAAAAAATCAGCCCAACCCAGTTACTATTATGATTTTAAAAAAAAAGCGGCTTAACAGCCGGCCATTACGGCATGTCATGTCAAGTTATTTGTTACACAATGATCACCTAATAGCCGATCACATTTACGACAAATGAATTTTTTCTTGTTTATACTTTAAAAATTATAGACCTATTGAAAAAATTTATATACGTGGTAATCTATGTCGAAATAAGATTTATTGATTAAAAACGTATACTAATTTAACAAAAATGAAATTAAACAAACTATACTCACCGATTTGAAACGATAGACGTAAAAAAAAAAAAAGGATTTCTTGTTTAGTGTTTGATCAATTTCTGAGATTTTGAGGTTGAAGTAGAAAAAAAATGAGAGAATTTTTAACTATGTTGGAATAAATCGATAAGAAAAGTTAGCTGATATTGAAGTTTTAAATGGGAAGTGTTTGGGTTTTATTTGTTAACTAAAAAGGTAGTATTATCTTTTAGATAAAAATGGTTTTTTGTAATTATATTGTTTATTTAAAGGCATTTTTGTCTTTTAAAATTCAAAAGGTTATCGTGGAAATATGCAATTGGTGAAAATTTAAAGTGAAAATTAGGGATTTTGACCATGTCAATTTTAAAAGTACCCTTTTAAAACCAACAACGGGGACCGTCTTCTTCCTTCTGGTTTTTCTTTCAATTTCTTTACTTTCTTTTTCTTTCTTCTTCCTTTGATTTTTCTTGGTATTTTGGAGCAAATTATAGAGCACAAGGAGAATACATTCCAGGAGACAGAGAGATTTTGGGAAAATCGAGTTCAAGCCTTTAACATCTTAAAAAATCCAGCAAAAAGAGGTTGTATCTTGAATCTTGTATTTTCTTCATTATTATCTTCTATTTGCAATGTATTATATAAAATATTCTTTTTTTTAATCATATATTTAACATGGGCTAAATATTTGTGTTGGGATTTATGATAGTAACTTAACTTAGCTCGGATCAATTTCAATATTTGCTTTTTAATGTTTAAATACTTATTTTTTTCCTACTATTGTATTTCTTGTATTTTCATTTATGTGATCAATGAATTATTATGTTTACTGTTTGTACATCGTTTGAGAGAAGATTGTACATTTTAGACCAAAAGTAGTGACCCTAGTTTGTTTAAGTAATAGAGATATACCCCTAATCCTAAGTCACTCATTGAACTATTTTCACAAAGATTTAATGCGGTTGTTTGGTTTTAATCAACATAGAGATATAGTAGGTTAATCCAATCAATTAGGATTAATTTCGCTCGAGGGAGGTAATTAACTAAAATTGAAAATTAGGTTTAACATCGTAAATGAGTAATTTGTTAATTGGCTTGTGGAGAAATTAATTAGGCAACGGTTAAGTGAAACCACGAATCCTAACACGTTCTCCTCCGAAATTTCCCAGATTTTTATGTTTTATTATTTTCGTATAGTTCTTAGTTATTTTCTCATTTTCAAAATCACAATTTTAATTATTTGTGTTTCTTTTTATTGTTAGAATTAAATTAATTATCAAAGTTGTGTAATCGAAAGTAAACATTCCCTGAATGATCAACTACTCGAAAAGTCCATTTTATTAATTGAACGTCTGTGCACTTGCGGTTTTCATTTTCTTAGCGAATAGAGTTCAAGACAATGACAAGAAAATCACATATACAAACTAGGATTTAATTGCTTTATCCAATCAAAGACATGAGTACAACTTACATCTTCTCATTCTTCATGTGTGGTTCTAAATAATGAAGATTTGGAGGTTGACCAACAGTTTGATAGCAAGAGAGATCTACAGGAAGTTGTTACATGATTGCATTACACCACAACTTTGAGTTCCAAGTGAAGAAACCAAATAGGTCACCTACACAATTATCTGTGTAGGTGAAAATTGAAAGTTTACATGAAAACATACCTGCCAAGTGGGTATTCATTGTAATGATCACGGATATGTAAGATCCTGGCTTTGGTAGACATATAATGTACAAGTTTCAAGACCAAGGACGATTTATAAACATCCAGACATAATTAATGACGTCCATCAATAGTTCAGGAGGTCATGAGCTACTAGAAGGCTTGGAAGGTTAAATAATGCGTGTTAGAGGATTAATGTGTTCACCCAATGAGAGTTATGCTAAATTGACTAGGTATTTCCATAATATGGGTATAATTACTTATGGTTCGACATTCTTTATTGAGACTGATGACAACATGCACTTCAAGTGTTTTTTCATGGCTTTTGGATAATACATTCAAAGATTTTTTAATTCAATGCGACCCCTAATTCTAGTTACGGTATAATCCTAAAAGCCAAATATGAAGACAAGTTGATTATTGTTACATGTCAAGATATAAATATTCGAATTTATCCTTTTCCATGTGGCATGGAGGATATGATAATGATCAAGCAATGCATCGATTCTTCACAAAGTTGAGGAAAGTAATTAGAAACATTGAGAATCATGCATTTACATCTGACCTAGGGAAAAACATAATAAACAATATCACTGAAGTTTTCCATATGCACATCGTGGTTACTGAATGTACCACATATAAGACAACTTGAACACCAAGTATCGGGACACTGAGATCATGTTGTTGTTTAGGAGATTTGCAAAGGTATACAATTTTGAAGAGTTTAATAAGTACATGGGCAAAATAGATAGTAAATCAAATTACGCATGGGAGTATTTAACAAAGAAACTAGGGATAGAACATTCGGTATGGTCATATTTTATAGGAATTCGATATAATATGATAACATCAAACAATGTAGAGTTGCTCAATTCATTGTTCAAGAAGGGTCATGAGTGACCAGTTCTCATGATGATCGAGCACATTCATAGTAAGCTGAAGGAATTATTTCATAATAGACATGGAAGATAAACTCTTTAAAACTCTCGTTATGGACAAAAAGGTATGTGTAGAATCACTAGATCAATTTCGCTTTTCCGTGATAAGTAGACCTAACATAGGATACATCGTGGACTTGAATAATAATACATGCACATGTAGAAAGTTTCAGTTGGAGAGTTTTTTATGTGCATGTTTAGTTGCAACGATTATGCATAAAAGCTTTTCCACCACACACTTTATGCTCTTATTATAATAATACACTTAAATTTTAGGAAGCAGCGTATGCCGAAACTATATTTTTAGTGCAAAATGAAGTCGGATCGAAAGTTCCTAACCAATTTATCACACTTAATAATTTGTTCCCTAGATGTAGATGTACGATATTTAATACTTAAAATTAGTATTGTGCTTTTGTTTAAATTTAAATCTTTAATACTTACAAAGAAATGAAAAATTAAATTAGAGCATGAGTCACAATTAAATCTATAATATTTACATATTTACAATGTACTAAGGCTCACAATTATATGCAAACAAATTGGATGCTAACTTCAACCTCTACATGGACATGTGAGTCTCGTTAATTAGTTCTTCATTACGTCCAATGCTTAGAAATTTGACTTGATTGCAAACATACCACAATCATTCTTGTAAATAAATAGTACAATATTAGTAAAATAAATATGATAAGATGCTAAGTAACCGAATGTAAAAAAATTACGATATCTATTGTGGTGTTGTTGTCTTCTTTCTCATAACGACTAGTCTATCCTCAACTTGAATATTCGCTTCCCTAAACATCATGGTAATGATGATTGCCATCAACTCTAATATATCCTCTAGCTGGCCCTATGTAAGACAGTCATAGTCAAAGTCGTATACATATATCTTCGAATGAGCAAAAAGATCTCAGTTACTACTAGAACGCAGAGATGTGTACATTTCTTCCACGTCTTTCCCTATTTCAACTTGACCCTGCTCACATATGTTGACATCTAATCAAGCAATGCATACCTATCTGGGTCACTGTCCCTTATGACTTCTCAATATCGATAGCATTCTTGAATGCGCAACCCATAATTACTCTTCTAGGACAGTCAAATGACTTCGAATATCTCCTAGCTTGGTCTCATAAAATTTCCATCGCTAGATCATACTACACCTACAAAAATAAAAACATATACTATGTGAACAACATGCATAAGAGACCTGAGTTTACATCATCTACGAGCCACAATGAGCTCCACATCACATCCCTAAACCTTGTTAATATGTCATTGACGATTGTATTCCTTACCTTATGCGATCTAAAAAAATAAAACAATAAGTTAGCGGTTGCATAAATAAATTAATGTACTTTTATCGAAACCATAAATTATTGCTCGAGTGAAGATCGTCAATCCAGTTCTCAAACGCTTTCTTTCAATATAGCAAAAAAGATTGGCATATATGTTGTCCACTAATGTTCTCTTCTTTGCCTCGACTGTGAAGGGAAAAGTAATGTACTGTGATGGCAATCTCGATCTTTTGCCCACTATATTGGTACCGATATATCCACATGACTCTTACTACCATTCATCACCACGATCACAACCTCCATATCCTTCTCCTTCTCTAGCACCATCGTCACATCCTCCGCCCCTTCCTCTATCACCATCACCACCGCCACATCATCGATCCTCTCCTTAATCACCTTCTCCATCACCTCCTCCGCCACTATTATCACATCCTTAGCCACCCCTCCATCATACTTGTTACATCTCCATCACCCTCTCATCTTCCCGGTCCATCATATTTGCAATCCATCTTTCATCCATCATATCTACCATCTATCCTCTCATCTTCCCCTTCATCACCATTCTTGTCCTCCCTCAACTTCTTCCCACCTATATGAAGTTGGGTTCTTACCCACTCAATTATAAAGTCCAGCTTCTTATCTAAACATCTTACCTCTGATTTCAGAACTCCTAGCTCCGATCATAGAACTACTAGCTTCGATCGTGGAACATCTATCTCATCTTAACTCCAGTTAGGTACCTACTTAACGCTCAATAAAGTCATCTGATGAAGATCAATGTTGCGCACAAGATCGATAAGGTGATGGATCTCGATGGGGTAAATGAGATTGGTGTTGTGCATGAGGTCGACAGGGAAGGAGATATGCATGGAGATGGAGCTCACCATAAGATAGAGCTCCTACATGAATAAGAAAGTTGACAATTATTATATTTAAGTCACAATTCACAACACAAAATATAAACTACAAATTAAATTACATGTAATAATCAATGTTATAAAAATTGGACCAGATCGGCTGGTTCAATCGAAAAACTATGAATTGGTCAAAAATTATGTTCGATTAAAGCTTAAAGATCACTTAATTCAAAATCGATAAAAAACAGTTCAGTTGGTCAGCTTAATCACTAACCAGTTACCTGAAAACCGGTTTATCTGATTCTATCAATTTTTTAATTATTTAACAATTATAATATTTTCAACTTTTAGCCTAATAAATTGATAGCCCAGAAAGCTTATGATGCAATTATTGGCCTATCTATTTATTGGCTTCATTGTTCAAGAAGATTTCGACGTGGGATAAGTAAACAATACCCTTTGGCTATATATTGCACTATTATTTATGTTAATAGTAATTATTTTATTTAGCGTATGTTTAGCCCCCATTTTTTCAAAAGCTCATTTTTTTTCAAAATTCATTTTCATCTACATATTTTCTCATAAAAATTATTACACATAAACCCAATTTTTTTTTCTATTTTTTTAACTACACATTCTTCAATAATACATTATTCTAAAATACATCTTGACCAAAAAATGGGACTCAAACAAGGGCTTAATTAATTAACGATTTTTCTATGTTTCCTTAATTAATAAAAAATGAAAAATCTCCAAATATTTAAATTAGCAATAATATACTAGATCTTGTTTACAGTTTGAAAATATATTTATTTATCTTTACTTTTTAACTATCTGATTTGATCTCAGTTCAAACCCGATTCGACTTTTTTGACCCTTGAACCTTTCGTGATTTGAGTCAATACCGGGTCCGATTTTTTAAACATTGATGATAATAGAAAACATAGATCTACATACCCTCTCTCTATCTTGACTAGGAGGAATAGACATGTCCTACATGTAACTCTGATCCGCCTCCTCGAGCGTAGCCGTCAATTCAGTATGAACTTTGAATTGATATATCCACATTTCAACGAGTTAATGGTCATTTATTGAGTCGATAAACATACGTAAAATATAAAATACACATATAATACTCACCCGAGGATCATCAAGTATAGAGATCACATCTTTAGCATTCAAGATATCCAGTGTTTGCCAATGATGCATTCGAGATATTCAGTGTCCTTTTTCATCACCCACTTGCCATTAGAAAGAGCATAGTCTCATATGACCATATATGCAACACGTACAATTATTACACATAGAAATTTGATAAAATATTAGAATATAAGGTTTAACATTTACCTGCATGGCCAATGGAAAGCCATATGCATCATTTTTGTGCTTGACTTTTGACAACTTGAGAATTAGATGCCCTTTCCTGAATATACGCAACGTATCCATAAAACATCATCGACCCCATGGTAGTTGTTAAGCACATCGAGGTCATCAACAACATCCAATGAAAAAAGATCAATCGATGCCATATGGTGTTTACACATCAGCACACTCTCTAGAATAAACATGAATCCTAGCTTAAATTTATCATGTATATTCGAGCAACTCTCAAATGCAGTCTTCAACTATGTAGGAGTTAATGCAAACCTTCTTCCAAAATATTCATTCAAAAATCTTTTATTTGTTGAATATTCGGCCTCATAGCTTCTTCACTTCCTTAGTTAATCCCGTAACAAGGTCAAACTCAAATATCGAGAATCTACCTACCTTCCCATACCCTAACCTAAAATACAACACATCACATTTGACTGGCTTAAGCAGTCGAAGTAACGGGTTATTGATGATCTTCTCATAGAATTGCATGCACCTAATTGGATATAGCTTCCAAGTGCATGACTAGGCAATAAAACTTTATGATCATCATCGAGTCCTTCCAGCACCTTCTTAAAACTCAAATAATTATAACTGGATGTAACTTTCTCGAAATGTTCTCTCAATCTAGTTGATTTAACGATAGCATTAACGAGAATGGATGGCAAGGGAATCTTTTGCACCTCAAAGGTAATATATAGGGCATTTTAAGGCTAATTTGAAAGGATAGTGCGTATTCCGAAATTGGGGCAAAGGTTACGAGTGTTGCACAAATAGCCATTTTTTTATTTCTCAAAAAAAGGGGTCAAAGGCCTTAAGTGTTATAATGTTACTATTTGGAATTTGCATAAAAAGCCTAGTCAATAATAATGTTCGGTAAAATAGTCTATAATCTATACTCTTTGGTCAAGTAACCTTTAGTATGTTCTCATGTATTAAAAATCTTAAATATCCTTCACTTGAAATGTCTAAAATCTCCAATTTGAAGCCCAAATTTACGAAATCCCCCAAACATAAATCCCCACTTTCATTCCCACTTTCTATACACAATTTAAAACCAACGATAAAATGGCATGTTGCCTTTTAAATGACTGAGTGTCATTTTTACTAATTTCACATTCGTATCACTTTATATTTCCTCGTATTCACATGAAAACAAAGTAAAATAAATTTTAACTATATTTGGAGTGAAATTGAGAATCTGTGATCCAAAACGGCATGTTGTTGTTATAAGCGGTTCGATGACGTTTCAACTAATTTCGTGTTCATTTCACTTTATATTCTCTCATACCCTCATAAAAATGAACGTAGACAAGTTTTCACGATATTTAGAGTGACATCAAGACCTCGTAACCCAAAATGTCAAGCCGTAGTTTTAAATGCTTAGGTGTCATTTCAACTAATTTCATATCCGTTTCACTTTATTTTCACTTGTTTGCACAAACAAAAGCAAGTTTCATTACATTTGGACACCAATGTTAATTATGAATGAAGGTAAGTAACCCAAATTCCATTATATTCCAATTATAGGATAAGATACTCAACAAATTAGCTCGTTTAACTTGTATAACTCTTCCAGATGTTCCAAGATCTGATCGACTTATTTTGGAGTGAATCAAGGTCCCGTGATTCTAAATGGCATGATGCTGTTTTGAACGGTTAGGTGTTATTTCAATTATTTTTATGTTCATTTCACTTTATGTTCACTTGTATCTATATAAAATGAACTAATACAAGTTTTCATTATATTTGGATACCGAGGTCGATACAAAAGTTCACCTTATAATAACCAACAATATTGTTCCGTCGGTAAATTACACTAAATTTCACAATAAAGAAAAACGTAAGTAACACGTATGGTATTCAAAACGTAGCACATGTAGTCGTTCAATGTACACTAGTTATGCATAATGTTTCAAACACCGTTTTACTAGTTTCGGAGTGAAATCGATACCCCGTGACCTAAAACGGTTGACTTTTTACCCATTTAGTGTTTGTTTTTGTTCATTCATGCCTGTAACCACGTGAAAGTTTAGGGATGAAAGTTTTAATTACATTTCGACGTTACGATCGACACATTTGTTCAAATTATAGTGAGTCACTCCATAATTCGGTAGGAAACTACACTACACTTGACAATAAAGAAAAACGTACGTGGCAAATATAGTATTCAAAATATAACACGTGTAGTCGTTCAACGTGTACGAGTCATGTATGATGTTTCAAAAACTTTTTTACTAGTTTTGGAGTGAAATCGATACCCAGACCCAAAATGACATGTAGTAATTTTAAATGTATGGCTGGTGTTTTTACTCATTTAGTGTTCGTTTCGGTTCATTCACGCTCGTAACCACGTGAAAGTTTTAAATACATTTCGACGTTGCGGTCAACACATTTGTTCAAACTACTAGGTTTAAGCAACATGCAATGCACGTTTGCTTAGTTTATATATAATTTTTTTGGTTAAAAATTAAATTTTTATTAATAAAAATGTAATTTTTTTGGTTAATTAAATAACTAATGATGTAATGTTTATGTAATTGATAAATAATTACACATTGTGATATATTAAAAAAAGAGGATTAATAGAATCTATAGCATGATCCTATAAATAAACATCGCTCATAGTTTTATGAAAACTATTTGAGATAATTTTGATTTTAAGATCATGATTCAGCATTTTCCTCATCTTGCACTGTTTCAATAGAGAGGACATTAATCTTCCAAATTTCTTTTGATAATTTCTCTACAACGCTTTTAACATATGATCGATTTTCCTACAAAATAAATTTTGAACAGGTTTACATAATTAATAAAAAATGAAATTATTTTTTAAATAACTCATTATAATAAAAATCAAGTTTTGAAGAAAAATTTAAGAAATACCTCTCCAACATGTCTCATCAATTCAACATGTCTGTTCTGCTACTTCACCAAACATAGTAGCAGCTAGTTTTCCAGTATTATCGTCTAGTTCAACATATCTCCTAGCACTTTAAATGCGTTAAATATATTAATTTTAATTTTAATAGTGTTAAATTCTAAATTAAATCAGACATCAATTTTAAATTAAAATTGTAAGATACATATCGTGGTTTGCAGACCCCTTGGCTTTTGCATTATATACAAACGAAGCTTTCATTGTATTTATATCCAATTTCTTTATTACAGTCAACGCATGACATATAATAAAATACTTGGGCAAACTCATTGACATTTATCTTCGCCTACATCCATAATTTTGCTTTCTACATTAAATTATAATCAAATTTTAGAATGAATGTTAGTGTAAAGACAAAAAAATGTATAAGTTTGTATTTCATACTATTATATTATATCAAATTTTGCACTTAATCATGAACATTTTGTACAAAATAAATTAATAGATAACATTACAATACAATACAAAACTAAATAAATAAATATTTTTTCTTCATTAAGTTCAATGTACCTTACCAAATAAATTATTAGCATTTTTAAATTGATAATCTCCATGTCCATTTTGTTTTTTTAGTTTAATTTTTTCCTAGTGACTAAAATGTAGTAGTACAAAGCCTTTTGCATTTCCCATTCATCTATTATTAGATAATGGAATTCTAATAGACACAACATCAATGGCCACAAACGGTGGCTTAATTGCTATTTAATGGAAACAATAAAACTAACGGTGAAAAAAGATTTTCCGTTAAAACAACCAATTCCGTTATATTTTCCGTTAAAACAAGAATTTCCGTTTCATAGACACTTTTTATATATAGAAGATAGTAAGTCACTCCATAATCCGGTAGGAAACTACACTACACTTGATAATAAAGAAAATCGTAAGTAGCATGTATAGTATTCAAAACATAGAACGTGTAGCCGTTCAATGTGCACGAGTCATGTGTGATGTTTCAAACATAGATCTATTAGTTTTGGATTGAAATCGATATCCATGACCCCGAAATGGCATCTGGTTGTTTTAAATGTATGACTGACGTTTTTACTCATTTAGTGTTAGTTTTGATTCATTTAGGCCCATAACCGTGTGAAAGTTTAGGGATGAAAGTTTTAACTACACTTTGACGTTGCAGTCGACACATTTGTTCAAAATATAGTGAGTCACTCCATAATTCGTAGAAAACTACACTACACTTGACAATAAAGAAAAACGTAAGTAGCAAGTATAGTATTCAAAACATAGCACATGTAGTCGTTCAATGTGCACGAGTCATTGTGATGTTTCAAACACAGTTCTATTAGTTTCGGATTGAAATCGATACCTCGTGATCCAAAACGTTATTTATCATTTTAAACGGGGGGTTGCTTTTAGGGTTTAGGTTTTAGGGTACATGGTTTACAAAACAGAAAAACGTGTAATAGTTCAAAATGACATGTTGTCCTTTTACATGTAAGGGTGCCATTTATGGGGTAGAGTATAAAAAAATAGCACGTGTAGTCGTTTAATATGTTCAAGTGAAATCGAACCCTGTTACCCAAAATGACATGTCATCATTTTACAAGTATGACTGTCGTTTATGGTATACAAAACATAGAACGTTTCGGACTGAAATCGACCTATCACTTAAAATGGCACATGAACGTTTTAATTGTATGACTTTTATTTTTTTCTAATTCAGTGTTCATTTCGCATAATTTTTTATCATTCAACCCAAACAAGTCATCTATGATGTTCCAATACTTGTTTCGTAGTAAAATCGAGACCCTGTGACCCAAAATTGCATGTTATCATTTTAAATGTATAACTTTCATTTTCCAAACTAGGTGAATTTGCGAAGTTAATAATACAATCTATTTTTCCATGGCATAAATATACAAGCTGTCATAAAAACTGCAACTCCGTTTCGACCCTGACCACTTCAATGTTTGAATAAAACATTCATATAATGGAAAACATAGCAAAATTTAATAGCAACACTAGTCAACATTCATACACCGGTTCTGTAATCAATCATAAAAATCAATACTAACTAGACAAAATCAGCATCTATGCACATGTTTTCGAACTAAATCATACAAAACACTATCATCTAGACAAAATTAGCATTTAAGTCCTATATCCTCCTACAACATAAAATTGAAAAATATAGAAAGAAAACAATTATGGATCGAAATACATGGCAAAAACTTCACCAGCTAGTTTCTTCCTCCAACATTCAAGTATATTGTCAGATATAACTTTCACGTCTAATCCCGCTGACAAAAGTTCTATAAACTTGATAGTGTATATTCCGCAATCTCCCCTATAAAGATATTTGAAATAATAAATATAACAAATGTAGTATCAAGACAATGACAATATAAAGAAGGTTACATATAGATTATTTATTCATTGTTTTGTTGTGGAACATCTACACATCGACGCCAACCAAACTGCTTCTGTGGATAATTTTCTCCAAACAACCAATTGAAAACCAGATCTCATCTTGTTTTTTGGTTACAATCATCCTCATTACAAGCTAGTGGACTAGTTGGGCTGAAAAAAGTTATACGCTTCATTTAATATAGTTGATCAAAACAAGATTCAATGAGCATTTCTCGGTGAACATCATCTAACATCTCTTGAACATAGTCAAGTTCTGTTAGGGAGCACTTTTGCGAATGTCTACTTCTAATTCTATCTTTAGTGGGAAGCACATACTCAAATGAGTGTTCCATTTCTACAATTAAAATCATAAAATGATCATGTTAATTAATCAATGAACAATTATGAAGAATTTACAATAATGTTAAGTGTACAATTCATTTTAAAAAAAGATAAACGACAAGGTGACATTTTCAGAATTACATAAATGACAGGGTGCCATTTTCAAAATTAGATAAACTTCAGGGTGCCACTAAGAAGTCAAATAGAATTGACAGATCTATATTGGTGGAATTTTGGAGATCAAGTTGATTCACATAACAAGGTGTTGCTATTGAATATTCTAAAATATGATTTAAATAGCAACGATAAGTTCTTTTACATTCAACCTGAATCAGGTTAGTGGATAGTGAAGACCAAGTGCCCAATATGAATGCAGCTTTGGAGCACACAGTACCAGAAAATCAGAAATCTACATGGTTGGTTATGCACAAAAGTACACAGAATTTCTATGGTTTGAGAGAGTTATATTCAGCTCTCCCATTTGTTATATGTGAAATTCAACATCCTCCTCTCCAAATTTGAACTCTTATTTCTTGAATGATTTTGTATTGTGATTAGTGGACTCTAGAACATTCAAGTATATGCATAGGCATGCAGATGACAAAAGAAAGAAGATTGTTAAGATTGTACACCCAATGCATATTTGTATAGGTGTATCAATTGCTCAAGGGTATTAAACTGGATTTCTAAGAAATTAGGATATAAACCAACAACTTGGACATGTCACTAGACATAAAGTTGCCTAGTTCTATACTAACAAAGCAGGGATCTCACAAAAGGCAGATTAGGTTCGAAGCATTACTTCATAAAAAAATATTCCTTTATAAAATGACATAATATTGCTCATTCCGTCAAGAAATTGAAAGTTTTAGAAAAGAGACCTATAAATAGCAATATACCAAAATTTTGTCCAACCGCACATGAACTGGGAGGAAGAAATTGTCGCCTTCAAAAGAGGAGAAGAATTTAGGGTTAAGAGCATGCTTGACTAAGCTTAAAATCCAATTAAAATTGAAAATATAGTCGTTATTGGGTCTCACTCGTCTAATAAAAATCAACAATAATGGTTAATTTTTCAATTTTAATCCGATTTTAATATCTACCGAACATGCCCTAAGTGTTTCTATCACTTTGGGTAAAACCTTAAGAGAGAAGGGAAATTGGAAATTCGCTGTAATGTAACAAGGGTAATTTAGGTAATTTATTAATTTTGACTTAAAATATTTATTTTAAAACTTTAATTCTCTAAAATTGCAAAGTTTATTATATTACGAAGGTGGGTAATTAGCACAAAACGTCCCTACCTTTGGGGTTGATTTTGGAAACTGTCCCTACTTTTCATTTCTTGGCATTTATGCTCTTACCTATCACTTTTGTGCGCTGAATATCCTTTTTACTATGTTTTGACGATTTTACCCTCTATTCTATAAAAGAAAAAGAAAATTAAAGAAAAATTAAAGAATTAATTGCAGTCATCTCCCAAATTTTTAAAAAAGTTCAAATTAGTCCAAAGCCCTATTAAATCATTAAAAATGAAAAAAAATTCTCTCTCGCAAACGAGTTGGGGAGAACAATTGGAGATCATTTGGCCTTCAATTGAATCATTACCCATTGCTGTAATAGCCTCTACATCATGCATGTTGGTCTAATTGTGAGCATTATCACCAATACCATCATCAATTGAAGCCTGAAATTCTTCCTGTCGCGACGGGTGCGACATAGTCTGAGAAAATTTGCAAATCCGGCGCCGTCCGAACAAAGTCCGGTCTCGGACCACCTGGGCTAGGTGTGCCTTCACCTGGCGCACAATGCCAGCCATGGGTCTGAACCAATTGCACCTGGGACCGAACCAATTTTTGGCTGAAGCGATGAACTTGTGCGAAAAATTTGGAACGAACCCATTTGATGAATCTATGCTGCTCCACCTCTTCAATTCGACCAACCAAAACTCAATTGATAATGGTAATGTTATGGGTATTCATCAAATTGCATCAATTAAAGCTCCTACAACCAGATTTGAATCTGTCCCATTACCCGAGAATTTTTCAGCTCCAATTGAAGGTTCTATTGAAGTTTTTGCTCCAATTTCGACCCATATTCATGAAATTGGGGATAATTTGGTTATGGGTAATCTTCCAATTGATGAAAACAACAAGCAATTGGACCCCAATTTCATGCGCCAAGTTACGACAGTTGTGATGCCTTTAATAAGGCTTTGGACTAATTTGAACTTTTTAAAAAATTTGGGAGTATGATTGCAATTAATTTTTTAATTTTTCTTTCCTTTTTTTTTATTTGAATGGAGGTTAAAATCGTCAAAATATAGTAAAAAGGATGTTCAGAGCACAAAAAGTGATAGATAAGGACATAAATGTCAAGAAATGAAATGTATGAACGATTTCCAAAATCAACCCAAATGCTTAAGAAGTTATTTGACCCAATTTTGCGCACAGGGAAAATTAGAAATAAACGAAAATTCGACCATACGTAACAAATTCATTCACATTCTACGTCACACAAAAACTGATCAACAGAACTCTCTACCCAAATCAGATCTATAATAGCTTCGGTGCAGTGCTCAAATCACGCGGAGCGCATAGAGTAATCATGATCTCTCAGTTCTTCGTGCTTTCACAGAGAGGCGACAACATAGTCTTCCGAGATTGTATGTCCCATATATGTATTCCATGTTAATATCAGATCCTGTAGAATTGAATGTCATTCCTTGAATTAGTTCAATTGGGGTTTGGATTTTGATTCGTCAGTGTGCTTATTTTCATGCCAGATTTTATCTAATTTCGTAATTTTTTCGCGGTTGATAATCAATGCAATTTTTTTTCTTACCCTTTTGATTTACTAAGTTAAAGCTTGCATAATGAAACTTGTCGTAATTTACTTGCTTGGATTTACTTTCATTCTTTTTGTAATTCTGAGATTAAATGAACAGACAATGTAAAGATTTAGTGGATTATGAGCGTGAAACTTCAGTAGGTGAAGACTTAGTTTCTACTTTTGGATGAGTGTATTTCCTGATTCCAACAGTACAAAGTTTTTCTACTTTCCCCAACTACCAAAAAAAGAAAGGCCTTGCTTGCTCCTAACTGTCCTAAGGTAGCGAAGTTCCTCATCGCCTCAGTAGCGCCTACACAATTGTTCCTATTACAGAGGCTAAATTTGAATTCTTAATTTTATCTGCTGAGCTTGTGAATTATATATATATTTTTAACTAAAATCCTTGTAACTTACATAACGTTCCTGTCCTTCCCCTTGTCTACTGTGGGATTTTCATTTTTTTTTGCAAAGCCATCTGTGCCTGGGTTGGAGGTTGGTAACACGGGGGCATTTTTGGTGATATTTGATTAAACTTCACAGTTTGGGGCTTCTGACAAAGGTGATGATTTAATGGCATTTTGAAGGTTGTGATTAATGAGGCTCTATTAGTACAAAAGATAAGGACATTGAAAAGGTTTCCCAACTTGGAAATCATTTATTCAAAATTGTCCTGATAATGAGCATTCAGTTAACAGTTACTATTTAATTTTTTCCCTAACCTTGCTAATCTTGAGACCTGATTCTCGTTTTATTATCTATGAGATGTATAACATTACTCAATATATTTTCCAATGTTGATCACACAACTCTGCTTGACTTCAAGTTCGCTAGGATGTGCAGGTGTAGAAAGCCTGATATGGTTTTTTTTGCTTATTGTTTCTTCATATGTATTCTCGAATTTTAACATTTTCCTAATTATATTATTTCAAAAAATGCAGATCGAGGTGATATACAGAAAGGAAGCGCAGAGATATTTTTCCGTAAAGTGAAGTTCTGGAAAGAAGATGGCAAAGAGGAAGCCCCTCCTGTCTTTGTAGGTATTTTATGTTATTGAAACTACAAGACACTAATATACATTTTCTTTGATAATGTTTTTATTACAATATTGATAAAGAAGTTAACATATTTGTGGCTCATGAGCAACTTGAATCCTTTTCAGCTAAGACTTTTGTATATAAAGGGTTATATAGCATAGTAATTGAATATTATCATAAAATTGCTTTTAAGGCAAGTAATTTTTTTTTGTGTTCATTTCTTTAACACTTCAAAACTAGATACACCAAATTTGGCTTTCTTGTTGTGGTGTCTATGTGATCAACTAGAACTTTTGCTCCTAGTTATAGATATTTTCCTTATCTTTCCTTTTGCGACAGTAATGAATTGTCAATGTTAACAGTGATACCCCTTTTCATCTTTTCAGAATTTGGATGGTGTAAACTACATTCATGTGAAGGTGGTTGGCCTGCTTTTTGTTGCAACTACAAGGAACAATCTGCCACCTTCCCTTGTCTTGGAGCTTCTACAAAGGGTTGCTCGTGTCATCAAAGATTACCTTGGTGTTCTTAGTGAAGAGTCGTTACGAAAAAATTTTGTGCTTGTTTACGAGCTTCTTGATGAAGTTATTGTAAGGATTACACAAATGCACGATACTGTTACTCCACATTTCCCCCAGCATGATGCAAATAGCACAATCAACCTCTTCATTCAATTAACTGTCCTCCACTAAAGTCTTGCACTTTATGCTACTCATTAATGTTTAGATAAAAGTATAGCAACAGATGCAAATTTATGAGATATTTCTTTTCTTTCTATTTCACTCTCAAAGCTTAATCTATTCTATAGGTTCTTAATGTTTTTATTCTGAGATTCCAGTTTACATTCTTCTCGTGCCAGGATTTTGGCTATGTTCAAACAACATCTACTGAACTCTTGAAGTCTTACATATTTAATGAGCCAATTGTGGTTGATGCTGGACGCTTGCCTTCCCTTGGTCCTGCAGCTTTATTTATGGTATCAAGTTGGTTTGCACTGTAGAGATAAAATAGAATGCTAATAGAATTAACCTCAGTTAAAAACTAGTTAACAAGTAAGATTTATATGTGATATACTGATGCTTGCAACTTTAATTCATGCAGCAAGGAACCACAAGAATGCCAGGGACAGCTGTTACAAAATCTGTTGTGGCACATGAACCAGGGGGTAGGAAGAGGGAGGAAATCTTTGTGGATGTAATTGAGAAAATAAGTGTCACATTCAGCTCTAGTGTGAGTAATTGTGTAATATTGAATGACAAATATCCATATATCTGAGTTACAATGCCTATCAAAAAAATATATCTGAGTTACAACCATATAGATTCTGCATACGGACTAATCTAATTCCTTGGCTATATCTAGTTCCATGCTTATCTCCTTGATAATTAGTTAGTAATAAAAATGGGATGCAGTGAATCTTGTATTATGCTTTGCATGTGAAGAACAAATTTTAAGTTCGATGCAGCCCCAGAATTGTATGATGCTCCTCCATATATCTCTTGAGCAATTGGGGCTAGGATGGTCTCATGATGCAGACTAGCATAAAGAGCAAAATTTTGCTAGTATGTTTATTTTCTTTTCGAACTGCTATATTTATTGGACAATAAAGAGTGATTTTGTCCTTGGCAAAATATATGGCATTTCCTTTGAGCATCAGTTATATGTATATGGATTTATATCTTGACTAGATGCGTGTAAGCTACGTTGTGTGAATTCTCTGTTATCCATCACTTGAAGAAGTGAGCATTCACCATAACTGATGAAAATAATTCTTGGCAGGGATATATATTGACTTCAGAAATTGATGGGACCATTCAAATGAAGAGTTATCTAAGTGGAAATCCCGAAATCAGAGTAGCTTTTAATGATGACCTGACAATTGGAAGAGGCGGGAAGTCCATTTATGGTATTCTCACGGTTCCTCTGTATTGAATTATTGCAATGTAATAATATTGTTTGCATTTGACGTGGATTATATTATACTTGTGTGACCTTTGAACTCTATTGTGAATATCTCTTTGACAGTCTTTGAAGTTCAACTTCTTGTATTTGTTATATACAACTCTCTGATAGATGTAAAAACCAATTATCAAAATTAACTTTGTACAGATTATAGTGGTTCGTCTGGGTCAGGAGCTGTAATTTTGGATGATTGCAATTTCCATGAATCTGTGCATCTGGATAGTTTTGATGTAGACAGAACATTGTCTCTGGTGGGTGATTCAAAATTGTGTAAGGCTTGTGATCCATTTGATTTGTCTTCTCAGATTCTCGCCACACATAAAGTTGTTTTGTACTCTTGTGCATATTAGGTACCTCCGGATGGTGAATTTCCTGTCATGAATTACCGGATTACCCAGGAATTCAAGCCTCCTTTTCGTATTAACACTTTGATTGAAGAATCTGGAAATTATAAGGTATATAACATTTCCCCCCTTATTTAGGTGCTTCATCATGCGTTACCATATTTTCCGTATAGATGTTGCTTGTACTTATGACAATGAGTCAATGACTATGAATAAATGGAAACAAACATAACCATAATTTTTTATTTTTCTGGTATATATCCATATTTGTAGTGCCTACTACACTGGCAATCTATCTGTTAATAACTCTTTATGAAGGATGTTGCAAACTGGTCCAAAATTTTGTTTTCTTCTGTATTTAGGCTGAAGTGATCCTGAAAATCCGTGCTGAGTTTCCTTCAAGCGTTACGGCTAATACAATTGTAATAGAGATGCCACTTCCAACATACACAGCCAGGTGAAGCTCTATTTTGTCAGTTACCCATTGAATCCCTTTTTCATGGTGTTCCATGACAATTTTTAAGGCTAAGCAGAACGAAAAGTGTTTTCCGTGGGATGGGAAATGAAAATTATTAGTACCACATGAAGTTTATGAACAAGTGACTTGATACTTGAATTTATTTTGATTCTTTTATCTAGCATTGAAACCAGTAATTTGATTTGTTTTCTCCTGATATATTTATGCATTAAGATTTGGCTAAAGCTATGGTACTATGCCCTTGTTTGACCCCCATTTTTGAGGGAAAGTGTGTTTTGGAATAGTGATTTTTTGGAGAATGTGGTTCAAAAATAAGGTAAAATTTGAGGTTTACATTTAAAATCATTTTATGAGAGAATGAGTGGTAGAAAATGAGTTGAAAAAAAATGAATCTTTGAAAGGATAGAGCCCAAACAGGGGGCTATATGTCAAAATTATGTAAAGATATTTATGTACGAAAGTGACTCATAGATAATGTGACAATTGGCAAAGCATAAAAGAATTAGTTGGAAAGGGGCTAACACAAGTTAGAGTCCTGCACTAGCTTTTTGGATCTCTCACGTGATGGTTAGGCTTGTCTCCATGCAAAATATTACATATATATGTTGAAATCAGCCACGTGGAGATGAGTTGACAAAATATTTTGATTCAATGTTATTGAAGTTAGGGCTGTTTCCATGTATATATTTACAATTGCAGAGGCTAAACTAGGAAAGATTCAAACGAGACAAATCAGAACTAATTCTTTAAAATCAGGAAATACAATGTCTTCAGAATTTCCTATATTACAACACATGTATATATTTACGCGTTTCTTTCCACACTCCCCCTGAAGCTAATGAATGGATGTTATCCATTCCAAGTTTGTCAACTAACTCTGAAAAATTATATTGGACAACCCCTTTGTGAGTATATTTGCGAGCTAATTCTCTGTAGAGACAAATGGAATGCAAATCAGACCACTATCAAGTTTCTCCTTTATAAAATATCTGTCAACTTCTATATGTTTTGGGCGATCATGTTGTACCAGATTATGTGCAATATTGATAGCCAACTTATTGTCACAATACAATCTCTTTGGACCTTCCCACTTAATCTTCAAATCTTCAAAAAATATCTTTAACCATAGGAGCTCACAAATTCCAAGTGCCATTGACCTGAATTTTGCTTCTACGCTCGATCTTGCAACCATTTTCTGTTTTTAACTCCATGTAACAAGATTTCCACCCAAGAATGTACCATAACCTGAGGTTGATTTTCTATCATCACTTGATCCTGCATAATCAGCATCAGTATAGGCTACTAGAGTAGATCCTTTTCCTCATCTAAACAAAATCCCCTTACCTGGTGAACCCTTCAAGTACCATAGGATTCCATTCACTGCCTTGAGATGAGTCTCTTTTGGATTATGCTTAAACTGGCTTACCACACTTACAGCATATGCTATATCTGGTCTAGTGTGTGATAAATAAATCAATTTTCTAGCTAGCATCTGATATTACCTCTATCAATGACATCATCTTCTGGGACTTCACTCAACTTATGGTTGAACTCTATGGACGTGTCAATTGGCTTATACGCCAATATACCTGTATTCTTCGGGAGATCAATTACATATGTTGAGATATGAAAATCCCTTATCGAGAGTGGACCACTTCTATGTCAAGAAAATATTTTAGTTTACCAAGCTCTTTGATCTTGAATTCTTTCACCAAACGTCTCTTTAATTTTTCAATTTCTTTCGTATCATCTCCCATCACTATTATGTCATCCACATGAACCAATAATGCAATAATTCCCTCGGAAGCTGAATGTCTCACAAACAAGTTATGATCACCTTGACTCTGTCTGAATCCAAGACTTAACATAACTTTGGTAAACCTTTCAAACCAAGCTCTTGGAGATTGTTTGAGTCTATACAATGCCTTCTTCAATCTGCATACTGCTTATTCTTCATTTGTAGAGCCAATTCCTGAAGGAACTTCCATATAGATTTCTTCTTCAAGATCGCCATGTAAGAAGGCATTTTTTACATCAAATTGTTGCAATATCCATCCAAAGTTGGCCGCCAATGACAATAACACTCTCACCATGTTCATCTTCACAACTGGAGCAAATGTTTCAATATAATCTATGCCATAGGTCTTTGTTTAACATTTTGCAACCAATCTCGCCTTATACTAGTCTAATGAGCCATAAGACTTATTTTTTTTATAGTAAAGACTCCATCCACACCCAACTGGTTTTTTTTTTTTTTCATTTCGACAATTTCACCAAATCTCATGTCTTTCTTTTCTATAGCCTCCATCTCCACCTTCATGGCATTCCTCCAATTCTCATTTCCTAGTGCCTCGAATAGTGTTTTGGGAATGACAGTACTGTTAAGGCTAGTGAAAGATCCTATGATTATGGGATAGCTTTTTATAGGACATGAAAAGGCGCAAAGTATTTTGGGTACAAGTCCTAGTTCCTTTCCTAAGAGCTATAGGGATGTCATAGTCATTTTCTTTTTGGGTATTTGGAACATTAGAATTAGGAGAAGTGGTTGGAGTACTTACCTCAACAGTGACTGGGTTTGGATCAGATGATTGAACTTGCACAGGATCAGAGAATGACCCCTTCTTTCTTTAATAAATCTTAAGATAGTATGGTTTATTTTCTGTGCTACAGGTGTGGAAAGGACTGCAAGGACGAACTCATACTAGACAAGAACAGATGAGGACTTGGACTGAACATGAACTAATAGGGACGTCGTAGACATAAGAAACAGAAGAAGGAAAGAGTCGTTATCCTTATCTTCCATGAATGATATCTCCCCCTGAAAATAAGGATATCGAAAGTATTGATCATCCTCAACGAAAATGACACCGACATACATGAAATTTTAGTGTGCGAGGATGATAGCACTTATAGCTTTTTTGAGTAGATGAGTAACCAACAGACACATTTGAGAGCCCTTGGATCGAGCTTGCCCCTATGTTGAGAATGGATGTGAACAAATGCAACACAACCAAATATTTTGGGAACTGGATTGTTAGTGACTTTGAAATTAGGATAGAACTTTGCAAAGACTTATACGGGACTCTGAAAATCAAGCACCTTCGTGGGAAGTCCATTTATGATGTGAGATGCAATTATCATGGCTTTTCCCCAATGATTTCTTGGAACTTGTTTTTGGATAAGAAAGGCTCGAGTAATTGCTAAAAGATAGCCGTTTTTTTGTTCGGCCATTCCATTTTGTTGGGGGGTGCTAATACAAGATGACTCATGAATGATGCCTTGTTGTTGAAAGAATGGAGGGAGGGTTTGATTAAAATGATCTTTGGCATTATTAGATATTAAACGTTTAATTCCCACTCCATTGCTCAATTGGTGAGGCCTTGGGTTTGCTCCCCAATGGTCACTAGTTCGAGTCCCCTCAGGGCCACTGAGGTGAGTACTCGGCCGTAAACTTCAGGGTCCCGTGGGATTAGTCGAGGTGCGCACAAGCTGGCCCGGACATCCACGGTTATCAAAAAAAAATTGTCTTGACCACATTGAAATTTTTTTTAAACACGAGACTCATATCCGATTTGTTTTTTAATAGAAAAATTCACGTCATACGAGTGCAATCCTCAATAAACGAAACAAACCAATGAGCCCCAAAAATGTTGGGCACAATAGTAGGCCCCCAAATGTCATTGTGAATAAGAGTTGAAGTTTGGGTGGTAGATTCACACGATGCGGTGGAATAGTGGGTGGTCGTTTTTGTTACCGAACAAATATTGTCAGCTGTTTGTTGAGAGAAACAATCAAACAACACATTCGATTGGTGGTGATTCAACTAGAGTGGCTGCGGTTGTTCGGGTAACATCTGTGGGCGGCGGTGACCATTATGGGTTACTGTATATTGGATTTGGTGGTTGATTTATGTGCGGTTTATTGAAGGTGCCGGTTATTTAGCAGTTGCAGGCAATTACTATATAGTCTTTATTGGGTTGGAGGTTTGGCTTGTGGGGTGGTTGTGTTTGCTGGAAATATTTGGTGGGATTATAGTTGGTGGTTATGATGATTCTAGGAAGTTGAAGGTGATTGGCTGCGTTTGGTAATTTGGAGAAGATGACAGAGTTGGTAAAACACAGTTCGGTTTATGGGATGAGGTGGAGAAAGACATCAATAGTTCCCAGGTTGCTTTGTCTGCAAGTAGCAACAAATTTAAGCAGCGTTTTGATCAAAGAAACTAAGTTTAGCTTTGATACCACTTTGATGTAGAATGAATTGAGAATTCTATTGCAGCTTGAAGCAGGGAAGAAATTGGCAGCAAGAAAGGGGGGAGAACCGGAGAGAAGGGGGAAGAAACCTGGATGAGAAGAGAGCAAGAGGGATAAGAGGGGCTTGGGCCATCCCATAATACAAGCCCAACTAAATAAAATAAGTATGATCCAATAATAACAAAAGAGGTGATGTCCACATCAGCAGGGAAGAAATGGGCAGCAAGAAAGGGGGGAGAATCGAAGAGAAAGGGGAAGAAACCAGAAGAGAAGAGAGCAAGAGGAAGATAGTGGAGGAAAACTTTCGCTCCAAGCAATGCTATTTTTCATTCAATTCATCATCAACTGTCTTGAAATTACATGACCAGGACTAGGGGTGAGCATGGGTTGGGTTGGGTCGGTTTTTGCCTCAATCAAAAACTCAACCTAACATGATCGGTTTGATCAAAATTAACCCAACCATGCAAAATGCTGAAACCCAACCCAACCCAACCCAATCTAATCAAGTATGGGTCGGGTTGGGTTGGGTTGATCGGTTTGGGACGACTTGTCAACAAAAATGAAAGTCATCCAATTTTCTATTATGCTAAATTCGAATAGATAAGATTAAATAGTAAGTAAATAAATAAATAAAATTATGTATTATCTTATTCAATACTAATTGGCCGAGCTTACAAAGAACAAAGTGCATTTAACATAACATGGAAAACTTATACTATATTTCTTGTGTGAACTACAGTAAGCTCCTCCTCTAAAATGCACCAAGGTAATTATAGTTACACTATCTGCTCATACTTTTAGGTTCCTTTTACTTTTTAGGCATTTTATTTCTTTTTTTTTTTTAAATAGGTTGGTTGGGTTGGGCGGATTTATTCGGTTTTCATGAGTTAACCCATAACCCCGACCCGACCCGACCCGACCCAACCCGCATACACAGCCAACCCACCCAATCCGTGTAAAAACAACGAAAAAACCAACCCAAACCGGTCGGGTTGGTTCAATTTGGGCGGTTTGGACGGGTTCGATCTGGTTTTGCCCACCTTTAACCAGGCCATATAAATAGAGAAACCAACAAACCTAGAAAGTAAATGGGCTTGGGCCAAACCCAATAATACAAGCCCAATTTAAACTAAACAAAACATATATCGAAGTAGCGCAAAACATCTATGGGTGATGACTGCATCATCAATTGATTGAACTCCTTGAGAACAGAAAAGCAGGGAAGTATTCAGCAGAACCATAGCAAGAAGAGCAGAAGCAGAAGAAGCAAGCTAGAAAGGGGGGAGAAATCGGAGAAGAAACAGGGGAGGGGAGGAAAGAGAATCGGGGGAAGGAGATTTTGTTGGCTGAGAGCCAAAATCATTTTCATTTCATATAATCACAGTTGTTTTTCCATGTTCAATACAAACCTTATAAATAGAGAAATCACCAAACCTAGAAAGCAATGGGCTTGGGCCAACCCAATACTACAAGCCCAATAACAAAATATAAATAAAAGAAAAGGATCCAAATAGCAAAAGGAAAATGATGTCCACATATAGTAGTGATGAACCATCAGCTATGGTGATTTTCTTATTACTAGGTCTGGGTGTGCATGAGATAAATTTTGTGGAAGAAAAAGTCATATGGTCTATGGCTCCTGAGTCGATGACCCATGTGTTGGGGGTAATATTATCCAAAGCATTAAGAGCGTAGATGATATACCTGAAAATGCTAGATTACAAGTACCTGCTGAAGATGATTGCTTCTCCAGTGACCTCAAAAAGTTCTTCAATTTCTCAATCTCATTTCTGTTGAATTCAGATGGTGTCTTTGAGTTGCTATCTTTTGTTGACTGCTCTGGCCATATGAGCTTGACCCTGTCCTCTTCCTAGTCCGCTTCTCCCTATTCCATTCTTATTTGGGACTTGTGGCCTGTCGTGAAGTTACCAACATTTCTCTTCGGTGTGACGGAATTTTTTGCAGTAGGTGCACCACAAATTGTATCTGTTAAAAGGTTTTGACTGACTTGGCTGATTGTTTTCTTCGGTGGATGACTGAGCACAGTACTCTTTTCACTTGTTTTTGAAACCAACTCCGAGTTTTCAACATAAATATTCTCAACCATAACTCCTATCCTTCCTTCTTCAGCACCGATTATTGAAATTGTCTCATTAAGAGATGGTAGATCTTCCTTGCCAAGGACTTGAACCTGTACTGCATCAAACTCAATATTAAGCCCTGCCAAAAAAAATCATAAATTCTGTCCTTTTCAACAAACCTATTAAGCGTGTTGCAACTTCACTACACTTCATCTGGATGCAATGATAATGATCTATCTCTTGCCAGAGACTTTGCAAGAGATTGGAATACTCAGTAATTGTCCAATTTCCCTGTTTGGTAGTAGCAATCTTAGTCTTGATCTCATAGATTTGTGCAGCGCCGCGAACCTTAGAATACGTTTGGTTGATAGCTTCCCAAATCTCCTTCGCGGTATTAAGGAACATGCAGGTGTCCTTGTTTTCTGGGGACAGAGAGTTCCAAAGCCAGGACATCACCATTGAGTCTTCCTCGTCCCACGCATCATATTTGGGATCTCCCTTCTTAGGACCAGTATCAAGCAAATGACTCGATTTGCCTCTGCCCTTAAAGTGTGTCCGCACCAGTTGAGACCACTTCAAATAATTTCTCCAACAGCATTGTGGCTTTTCTCGATGGCCTGGGTCTTGGTTGCTTGAAGTTCATACGTGTGACTGACTCGGTGATTTTAGATATGGCTCAAGAAGAACAGAGGAACATCAGAGAATTTTTCGAGTGGAAAGAAGAATCTCTGGTGATGATCAGATAGAGATAAACAAGGGAAGAAAAGAACTCACAAAATTCTGGAATGAGAACCAGAAAAAAGATCGATAGAATTCCCAGAGAAAGAGCCTAAAGCTCTGAATACCATGACAAAATATGTTGATTCAATGTTATTGAAGTTATGGTTGTTTACACGTATATATTTACAATTGCAGAAGCTAAACTTGGAAATAATAAAATTGGGAAATCTCCTAATCTTAGGAGACAAATCAGAACTAACTCCCTAAAATCAGGAAATACAATAACTGCAGAATCTCCTATATTACAGCACATGTATATATTTATGTATTTTTTTTCCACGAGTCATTCACTAGACGATAAATAGCCAAGGCTCACTAACGTGTCCACAAAAATGAAATTTCTTCTCTTAAAATGGTTAATGCTTAGCTAATTTGTACCGCAGGCACCTAGGGCTGTGTAATATTTTCTAAGGATTAATAATCTTGGGAGAGTACACTATTATTAGAGCTATCAATCAGTAAGTTCTCACACTTACACAGAAAGTGTATTCTTTTTATCATTACCAAACTAACAAAGTTTATGCTTGTTACGATTTTTGAACATACTAAGCTTGATAATCCGATCCTTAGATGAGGCACAATGGTCTTTTGTATGAATTACTATGGTTTATTATGCCCAATCATGTCATGACCTCAAGGATATTGAGTAAGCCATATTAATCACACGTTTATGCATGGACGTATGCGAGTGCATAGTTGAGAATCCAAAATCTTGATTGGACAAGGAAAATGCCCTATGAGATTTTCTATTAAACCAAGTATAACATAGATTGCTCGTATGACTGAATTCATAGATTTGATACATTACAATGATCTTCATAGAATCCAGAGAATGTCTTGTCAAAGTCATTTATATGCCGAAGCCTTGATTAGTGTTTTTATGCGGGTCAAGTAGCTTTAATTAATGTTTGTCACCATTATCTCTTTCTACTTCAACCTCATCTCCAATCTTCATTAACGATTTTCCATTAATTAGCAAATGTAGAATTTCTCCATGCAAAGTCGTAAATCCTGTCTCAATAATTTGGTCTTGAATTAACTGCGAATATTTTTTTCTTACATTGCAACCCAGTAATACGACGTGTAGAGTGCGCTCATCCCTGGATATTATTTTATTTACTTCGTGACATGATTAAGTATGCTCTGTTTTAGCACAGTAATTGATATTATATTCAGTGCATTCACCCTAACAGTGGCAAATATATCTAAATACATAAAAGATTCCAGTCTAATCATAAATATTGTAAAAGGATTTTTCTCAAAGTGGTTTTTGGGATTTGAATAGCGTTGACGCCTATAAAATTTTATTAACGGTGATATGCTACAACTTATTTTGGTGCTAAGTATAGAGTACCAACCTTCTAATTATGATAGGAATTCTTAAGACCTTATTAATGACTACTTTATTACCTCAAAACATTTTAGGAAAGGAAGAATGCTAGTGGGGCCGCAGAACTGTATTAGACATTCTTCCTGTGGTGATTTTTTAGTCTTGTTGATGGCTCTTTGTTTGTGTGTTATACTAATTACTAAGGAGTTGGCCTTCATCTCATTGAATTTCAGAGTTAATTTTGAATTGGAGCCCGGAGCTGTAGGACAGAGGACTGATTTCAAGGAATCAAACAAGAGGCTTGAGTGGAGTCTGAAGAAGGCAATATACTTGCTGTTTTACACTGCTGAATAATCTCTAGATTCAACTTATTTTAATGCCAGCATATTAAAGAAGTTGCTAATTGGTGTGATATGCAACAGATTGTTGGCGAGTCTGAACACACTTTACGGATGAAGCTAACGTTTCCACAGGAGTTGCATGGTATGATTAAAGTGTCTTGAAATATTTTATATTGAGTTTTGTTGCGCTACCCTATACTTTTTGCCAGTAATGTGATCATTGCTTGTTAACATAGGAAATATCATAAAGGAAGCTGGACCTGTCAGCATGACCTTCACCATACCTATGTATAACCCTTCAAGGCTTCAGGTAAAAAAATTCATTTTGAATGACTCAGCCGAAAATAATTTATCAATTGTTGTTGGTTCACTCTTTGAAGTACTATTGGTTGGGAAATTTCTCAGGGCTCTGAAACATCTATGTTTCTGCAAAATATGATCTCAGAACGAGTCTGCATATATGATTCAATTCTGGAAAAATAAGTTTACAGCCTCTAATGCAGTAGGGGGCATCATTTTTATTTGCCTCTATAATTTTACCCTCAAAAGAAAAGGAAAATTATGGGATTCTGCAGTCGGGTGTAGGCATTATTCGAAGGTTAACAGTAAGCGGCAGCACCATCTATACACGTTCTACCTCTCAAAAACTTCAATGCATTCAACAAAAATAAGTGGAGGAAATAAAATCGAACATTTCATATGATTTTACTGTTCCGTTTTACCTCTAGAAAGAAAGGCAGAGTAGACGGAAATTTCGCATGAATACATTCTGTGATTTTGTTGATTTTCCAATGTTCTTGTGCAAGTCTCAACTAGTTTATGCCTTTTGCAGGTAAAATATCTACAGATTGCCAAGAAAACAAAAACTTACAACCCATATCGTTGGGTTAGATATGTCACTCAGGCCAATTCTTATGTTGCTCGTATATGATTTGTCATGTATACAAAGCCCTAACATTCCTTAGTTCTTGAGTTTCTTTTTGGACTTGAACTTTGTGATAATGAAGGTGAACCTTTTCACTAGAGTTACAATTTTATTTCTAGATTTTATTGTTGCTTCCAATCATCTCTATTTCATTTATCTAATCCAACTTGCATTTGAGAGTCGAAGACTTTTTTTGTCCTTGTTTACGTTGATGATGGCATAATGGTGGATTGTGACTCAGAGTGTGTTTGGTAGGGATTTTTGGGAGAATAATTGATTTTTGAATAGTGATATGATGGGAAATGTGTGGTTGAAAAAGAAGAAAAAAGTATTGATGTGATGGAAAATATTATTTTATTGAAGAATGTGTGGTTGAAAATGAGAATTGATTTACTGTAGAAAATGAGAATCTGTACCAAACAGGCTCTCAATGAGTTAAAAATGTGATAAAGGTGGATATAAATGACACCCTTATCCTATTTTAGTTGTGTATACGAGTTCATTGGGGGTATAATGTATTTTATGAAGGAAAAAACTAGTTTTTTAGAGATTCAAGGTTCACTATTTAGCACCAATTTGACAACCATTATTCAAAAACTCTTCATTCTGAATACTCATTTCCAATCATATATTCGCAAAATGAAATATTTTGCACTTAAATTCAAAAAAAAATTCTCTAGTTTTTAATCACATTCTCCAAAAGTTAAATTGTTCAAAACTTTATTTTGGTCAAATAATGGCCATTAGACAGGGCCTTGGTATTTTTATTGTGTTTGTACTTATTAGATCAAACTACTTGTACAAGTTAGATGCTATTTTTGCTTCTCTCTTTCTGTTTTTTCAAAATCTGAATACAAATAGTTCTCCAAATATAGCTGTGACCCCAAAAGTATGAGTTTAGGCACGAGCGAGTGCACATATAAATCCAACAATGATATCAAGGCGAGTGAGAATCTATACAATTTGGTAGTTGGAGCAGAGCAACTAACAAATCAATGTCATCTGATAATTTTAGATACATGCATGCTCCATCAAATCCATTTACTCTAACTAATGGATTGAAATAATAAAGTTTAATTACTTGATTGACATTTTTTAACATTGTGTAACTTGATAAAGACTTCGTTCAAAGTTCGGTGATCTCCATTAAATTTTGAGTAATGTTATTTAACAGCATTGGAGTTGTAACTCCCAGTTTAAGTAGCTTTGATGTGGTATTAAATAATAAGTGAAATTAAATTCATTTCACCTTTCATTTGGCATGTCATGTAGATTGCAACCTCAATGGGGTTACATAATATTATTCTTAAATTTTACCCTTTGATTTGATAGATATTATTCATTCATTGTAATTATCTTTTCACTTAAACTTCAATTTCCTTAATGAGCTTTATCAATATGCGGAAAACTTTTTTTTTTTTGAATCAATTAATTAATTGAAATAGCATTTTATGAAAATACAAAATAGTGGGATGCGAGCACGAGAGTCAAAATTTAATTTTAGTATTTCAAATTTTTTTACTCGGACTTAAAAATCATATTTGATTTTTTATTATTTTGATGATTATTATGAAGTAATGGACAAACGAATACTATATACAAATTATAAACGAAAAAGAGATTGAAAATGACGACCATGAGAGAAAATTTGGAAAGAAAGTTCAAAATAAATTAGAACAACGAAACGGGAGCCCACTAACAAACTGGCCTAGTCAGGCCGTAATTTCAGTGAATTTGCTCGTGAACAAGGTAATTTGCCAAAAATTATAAAAAAAATAAATTAAGTTTCAAAAATTCAGGGTTTTTTATAAAAAAAATTTAGCAGATTTTTATAAAAGTTGATTATTGTATATAAAATTTTAATAAAGGTTGTAAATTTCATGAAAAGTATAGTTAAAATTGAAATTAATCAGTCCATAAAGTTTTAGCTAACTTTTATGAAACAAAAACTTCAATTTTCGTTGTAATTATTTTTTCTAATTTTAAAAATTAAGATTTCAACAATTTAGTGAAGGTTTTTAAGGGATAAAATCTCACATCAAATAAAGATGAAAACTTAGATCAATTTATAAGGATTATGACTACTCTTCTTAATAAGGAAGACCATTTAAGATGAAACCCCAAATCTTGATAAAATCTCACATCGAATAAAAATAAAAATATAGACCAATTTATAAGGATTTGAGTTATTCTTTTCTTTTTAATAAAGTTGGCATTTTAAAAAGTAATACCAAATATTAATATAGTATCAGAACACATTAAACTCCAACTAGCGATTCGATCTCATTAAGAGTCAAAAAATGAGCAGGCGAATTTTAAGATTGATTTGTTCAAACGAGCCACCATTTTATGAGGGACATGTTAAGAGATAAAATCACCATCAAACAAAGATAAAAAATTAGTCAACTTTATAAAGGTTTGGTTACTTCTCTTAATAATGTTGACTTTTTAAAATGGAACTCGAAATCTTACATAGTATCAGAGTCCATTAAATTCCAACGAGCAATTCAATTCGATTAAGACTCAAAATATGAACACACGTATTTCAAAATTGATTTGTTCAAACGAATCATCATTTTGTGAGGCATGTTAAGTAAAAAAAGTACACAATAAATAAAGATTAAAATATAGATCAATTTTATAAGGATTTGAACTACTAGTTTTAATAAGGTTGACCTTTTAAAATGAAACTCTAAGTCTTGATAGAAGCCATTGCTCCTCGTGTTCTGGCTCTATTAGAGACCATGCAATTAGTTTCGAACCCCCTACTCCATAGTGAAGAGTGATAATGAAAGTAATTATGAGCCAAAAAAATTTAAATGGATGGAATGACGACGACGAGTGGGTACATGATATTTATAGTGGGAATTATTTTTTTTATTGAGTTTTTCTTTATTATTGTGATTGACTCAAGGTCAAGTCATGTACTTCAAATTGTGTATTTATTTATTTATTTTATATTAATATTATAAAAAACTCACACTTACGTGGTCAATGTGGCCATCGAATTGTGAGATGTGATGGTATGTAGAGCCTGTTTGGTACAGATTTTCATTTTGTACAGTAAATCTATTCTCATTTTCAATCACACATTTTTCAATAAAATAATATTTTCCATTACATCAATATTTTTTTTTCTTTTTCAACCACACATTTTCCATCATATCACTATTCAAAAATCAAAATTTCCCCCAAAAATCCATACCAAACACACTCGTAATATCACGTCTACAAGAAGACACATTGATCCGATAATCAAAGATTTTTCCATGATGATCATATAGAGAATGTAGATGCCTGGCAAGTAACATTGGAATCATTTTTCAGTTCGTATATTTGGTGAATCGTTTCCAGTTTGTACATATAACATTGCTCCTTATTTCAAGACTTACAACAAGTGTGCGGTGTTTACAAATATTGTACAAAAGGGAAGTTCTATTACTTTTGCTATACATTGTAATTTTGATTTAATCTAAAAAATAAAAGTGATTCATTTATTTTTGCATTCCACGATATTATTATAATGTTTATTATAAAATTGTATGATGATTATTGTTAACGATTTAGTCTTATACTTAGCTAAGTCATATATACTCTGGAAGAGTATTCTATTCGGTGAAATCTTAAAATGTACGGGATCTTTGGAAAGTAATAAGGTAGTGGAAATAAATTTCAAATTGAATTGTATCAACTCGTTATCAAATTCAAATATAAATTTAGCAAAAGAGATTGGTTTGTTTATGTCTAAATTATCTACTAATTATTTAAGATGGTTTTGAATCTGCTTATTGTTATCCTATTTTCAATTTTCGACCCATGTGATTTGTGTGTTCTTGACAATGATAATCTTATTTTATTTAATTGTCTCTCCCGATATAAGTTAAACATATTTTAATCACAACCTGGTCATATTTTTATTTTGAATTCATATGCAAAGTAATGCATTAAATTTAAGGATTATCTTTATGATTGCACACTCAAGAGATTTATAACCTTTAATAGAAAACCGTTAAGTAGTCACTTGATCCATTTTTAGGGTGATGGTTCCCAACTCAAATTCGTGTTCTCTACACACACTGTTCTCAGCTCCCAACTCACCGAAATATTTGATCAATCAAATTGATTGCCCCTATTATTAAATCATAAAACTATTAAACTCACAAAACATAGAAGTTAATTCTCCACATGGTCATGTAGTAGAAGTAAGCTTGACACAAAAAGTAGAAGTTAATTCTCCACGATACTGCAGTAACTCTAAGTGTCAAGACATATCCACTCGTGGACTTGAAAACTTTAGTATTTGATATACAATTAACATCACAGTATCCTTCAAGTACTACTGAATATCTTGAATAGTGCAATCCGAACATTTGATATGTTTTAAATACCCTAAACTCCAACAATTGCCTTCCAATACTCAGTGCTCGAATTACTTGTATATCGACTTAGCCTACTTGTAGCGTAAGCATAGCTCATGACATATCACTATCAATAATACTAAAAATATTCCAGCTAAAATTTACTATTATCGATGTTTGGATTAATATTCCTACTAGCATCAATATAGTGTTATTGAGACAATATGGGACAATCCAATGTTCTAGAGATTATTATTCTAATATAACATCGATGATACCTAGCTAAATCCTTCATTTCGAAATTACTCATTAACAATTTTTATAGTTTGAATTATGGTTTGTTATTACTCATAATTAGCATATCATTTATGTATAAACATGCCGTGACATATGCATTTTGAGTGCTCTAACATACACACATTTGTCACTCATTAATTTTGAAACCATTTCACACCATAATTATGTCAAGATTTTCATGCCATTTTTAGGTGTTTGCTTTGATCCATAAAACAATTTAACAAGTCGATATACTTTCTTTTCTTGTCATGAGGTAACAAATCCTTTAGTTCGCTCCATATAATCATCTTCATCTAATTCACCATTCAAGAATGCCGTTTAACATCCATTTAGGGGTGTAAAAATGGGCGGGCCAGGCCGGCCCGCAGACGAAGAAAATCAGGTACAACCCGGGTAAAAATAGACCCGGCCCTGACCGCAAGCCCGCATGGGTCGGGTTGGCCCACTAGGTAAGATTTTTTTTTTTCAAAAATAAATGGTAAAAATAATTATAGTGAAAATCGATAAAAGTTACATAAAAATAAATTTTACATTGATTTATTTTTCGATAAATTTTACATCAATAACTAAATAACATAAAAACTTACAATTTTTCGAACAATATTTTGCCTAACTTGACAAATTAAACAGTTTTTAACTATTTATAAACTTATAGTTAAAGTACATCCCAACTAGGTTGGTACCTACTTAACTATAATTTCGTCATTACAAATCAGATTTTGTTCATCTACGGTAAGATTTTTAAAGTCTTGAACAATATTGTCAGCAACTTTGTCTTGCATTCTTCTATCTGCAAATAACCAGTCTTTCACGTAGATGAGAGTTTCTAAAATATCTTCTTTAAGCCTTGATATTCTTTCATCTAGCACTCTGTTACCTGCACTAAAAGCAGACTCCGATGCCACTGTTGAGACTGGAACTGTTAGTAGATCTCGGGCCATTTTGATAATATTGGATATGACCGTTCATTTACCTTCCACCATTGTAAAATATCTAAGTTGTAACGACCCGCCCAATTGGTATCAGGATTCAACTTAAATCTCCCATATGATGGAGGTCTTGGGTTCGAACCTTGGGGTATACGTCAGAAAGCCGTGAGGGGATAAGTGGGCAGAAGCCCACCCCGGAGCGGACAGTACGTAAGATAATGGCTCCGGTGAGAAGCCGGGTCGTTACAAAAAAAAAGCGCATTTTTTGTAACGACCCGGCCTCTTACTGGAGTCGTTATCTTACGTACTATTCGCTTCGGGTTGGGCTTCTGCCCACTTATCCCCTCACGGCTTTCTGACGCGTCCCCCAAGATTCGAACCCAAGACCTCCATCATATGGGAGACTTAAGTTAAATCCTGTCACCAATTGGGAAAGTTGTCCAATTGGTTACAGGATTCAACTTAACTCTCCCATATGATGGAGATCTTGGGTTCGAATCCTGGGGGACGCGTCGAAAGCTGTGAGGGGATAAGTGGGCAGAAGCCCACCCCGGAGCGGACAGTACGTAAGATAATGGCTCCGGTGAGAGGCCGAGTCGTTACATAAGTTGTCAATCTCGTCTTGTGGAATTAAACTGTAGTGATCAAATTGATAATATCTTTCTAATTCAGCTGGTGTAACATTCTCATTTGAAAATGAACTAGTAGATGAAGTAAAAGACACATTGCGTTTCTTGGCTATTAAAGAAAAGAAAGAACTCGTAGTAGAAGGAACATTTTCATTATTACCATATTTCAGAGCATAACTATTGTACATTTCATTAATAAAGCATTCTATTTCCCGTCTTGTAATATTTATATTGAAAGATAAAGTTTCAGAAAGTTGGTCCATAGCACACTGAACTCCAAAAAATTTAATACGAGGATCCATTACAGCTGCAATTGGAAAAATCATTGGCATATTTTCGTAATATTTTTGAAACTTATCCTCCATTGTACAAACAATATCATAGAAAATGGATCGTCTTTATGACTTGAAAATTGATTAGCAATTTCTACAAATTGTAAGAGCACAAGATTATTTGTTGGATAATAAACTCCGGAACTAGATTTTGTTGCCTTAGAATGGTTTCAAATAATTCATGACTTTAAATGCAATGTTCCAATCAAAATCATCTATATGAAATTGATGTTGCTTTGAATTAACGAAAGCATTAATAGCATCTGTATAACCAACACACGATTTTAACATAAGAAAAGTTGAATTCCACCTATTTGGAATATCATCAATAAATTTTCTTCTCCTCAATCCAAGATTTTTACAAATTTTTCCAAATTCTTGTTGTCTAGAATCTGAACAAGAAATGTAGTTAATAGCTTCTCTAATTTTATGTATTTGTGGTGTTATTAATTTTAAACCATCTTACACTACTAAATTATATATATGACAAACACACCTCATATGAAATAATTTAGAGTCAAACGAGGGATTAAGAGACATTTTCAAAAGTTCAATGCATGCAGTATTTGCACTAGCATTATCAAAACTAATGCTAAATAATTTGCTCAATACATTAAATTCATTAAAAACCTGTAATAAATTCTCACACAAATTTATTCTATTATGTGGATATTCAAGTAAGGGAAAAACAATAATTCTTTTGTGAAGTAACCAATTATTATCAATAAAATGTGCAGTGACACATACATAACCATTGTGATTACGTCCAGACCAACAATCAGATGTAAAACACATAATTCCATCAAAGTTAAATTCAGTTTTCAAATGTTTAGTCATTGTATGAAATAATTTCAAGATATCTGAGCGAGCAGTATTTCTACTTACAGACCGATAAGCGGGTTGAACATACTTTTGCACAAATCCCTCAAAGTATCAATCTTCTACGAAAGTAAAAGGCATCTCGCTTGCTGCCAAAAATTCAGACATTCCTACTCTCATTCGATCCTGCGAATAACAAAAATTAGAAAAAGTAACTGTTCCACTAGTATTAGTAAAATAAGTAATTTGAGTTTGTTTAATATCCAAATGGCCTCTTTTATTCATGTGTTTATCTTTGTGTCTTCGCAATGTGCCAGTACCTTGACCTTTAACCCATACATAACTCTTTCTGCAAATAGCACATATTACTCTTTTGTTTGGTTCATTCACTGTAAAGATTTCCCAAACATCAGATGTGTGCTTTTTATTTCTTCGCTGTTGAGAAAATCTAATATTTGGATCATTATCATTTTCCAAATTTATTGGAGAACAACTATCATGTAAATTGACATTTCTTGAAAAAAAAAATCGTGAGAATCCATAACACTTTAACAAAAATTTTTGAAATAATAAGATGAAAAGAAAGCACAAAATACTGAATATGAAAAATACTTACTGAAAATATTAAGAGAGAACGAGAAAATAGAGATTTAAATTTTCAAGATTGTAGATTGTGAGAGTTTACAATTTTTTCACTTCACAATACCACAATTTATAACAAAAAAAATATTACCGTAAAAAAAATAATTTAAAAAAAAAGTCAGAACGGTCTTGCGACCGTTCTGATTGCAGCAGCAGGCGCAAATTTTATTTTTTATTTTATTTTTTTTAAAACCAGGCCAGCGGTTACACCCTGAACCGGCCCGGACCGGTTCAAGCCGGTTCAGGGTGTGGGCAGCCCGTGATTCGGCCCACACGGTTCATGGGCCGAATCATGGTCCGGTTCACCGGCCCACCCATCTTGACAAGGCTACATCCATTTGATACATATCCAAATTATTTAATGTTGATATTGCTATTAGTATACGAATGGAAGTAATTCTTGTAACACATGAATATATATCAAAATAGTCAAGACCTTCCTTTTGCTTGTAGCATTTATCCATCTGTCCTTATTTTTCTTTTGAAAATCCATTTACACTCCAGCAGCTTATTATCGGGTAGAAGATCTAATAATTCTCATGAACGATTATGTATTAATCTAGATGAATTAATGATAAAAATTAAAATGAGAGTTTTAATTTATCTTAATATCACGAAATCTGTCACCGTGAATGAAACCTAATAGGTCACACAAAAGGTGAGAATCGAAAATCTGGCATTGATATTAAACCTAGTCAAAGTGAGAGGTTGTAAGTATTATGTCATAGGAACAAGAGTTTGGATGGACTTAATTATTACAATTGGACGTATTGTTATGGGACAAAGGGAATTAATTAGATTAAGAAAAAAAATCATTGCTACAAATATTTCAAAATACAATTTCAAACATAACGAATTCGTGGAATTTTTTTAAAAATCAAGTTTTCACATTTTGTAACATCTGATAAAATATTGTGACTTATAATTTAATTGAACACGTCACGGTCACAATATCATACAATTTATGATTACAGTCACATATTAGTCACAAATTATACAATGTCATAATCAAATGGAAGCAATATGTGGGGTCACACTCTCATATTTAGTTGCAAATCAAATATTTAATAGGTTACAAATTAATTATTAGTTACAAATTACTCTTTTAACTGGTTATAAACACTATTCACCCATCCACCTTTTCCCACCTTTCTCCACCGATGTCGATACCACCCAAATGATCGTCATCATCTCAAATCCACAACCACTATAACATCCTCCGCCTCCAATCCACCATCACTTCCACCATCCAAAATACTCTAAAATTATATATGTATACTCTGGCCACCGCCAATGTCCATACTTGTCACTGTCATAGTCAACACATTGTCACCCTGTCAAATCCACAACCACCATGGTCCACATGCACCTCAAATCCACCACCCAAGATATTCCAAAAATCATATCCGTATACTCCAACTACTAAATGCTGAAGTGAAAACATAGTAGGCTAGGGCAAAGGAGCAGATCACGGTGACAATACCATAGGTGCAACTACATCAAGCTGTGAAGGAATTGGGGTGAGATATATGCCACCGTCGAAAGAGATTGCTGGAGGAATTAGGTTTAAATGGAATAGAGAGAGAAATGGTTCATCTGTTTCTAGAGAGAGGAAAATGATTAAAGAGAGAAGAAAAAATGGATAGAGAAAAAGAAAATTGGATTTTTAATTAATAGCTGATTTTTGAGCTAGATCATCCGGAAGTTTAAGGGGGATAATGAGGAAGACTTACTGTTTGAGTAGAGAAATTTAGCCACTAAGGACATAGAATTCTTTATTATTGTTACCCCTCGATTCCGAGGCAATAGTGGAACGAAGCCACCTAGCACGACACATGGGCAGTGGTCAACAAGAAGGCAAAAGAAGACCCAGTAGGTCAAACACACAAAAGAAGTCAAAAGGCTGAGATCCTTACACAGCGTCCGAAGTCCTCACACTGCATGACCAGAGGCTGGAAAAGAAGCTGACGTCTTCCACGGGAACCACTTCGGATCTCTCCGAGGTACTTAATCTGTCCGAAGCTCACAAAATCGACGTTGTTTCCTTGTAGAAAGTTCGATTTGATGATCTCTCTGAAATGATTGATGTGGTGCTTGTAATATAGTTGTCAGTGTGTCAGCCTACTGCATAGGGCGGCTGATCACTTATCAAAGTATTAATTGTGTGGGTAGACCGTGATGTGAAGCCTTAGGAAATGAGATAAGTCCACGTGGCTCCAATCCAACGGTCACCACGTCAGTCAAGCCACTATAAATAAATCATCTTTGTAATTATGGAGGGAGAGGACAGATAACCATATATTTGAACCATACACTCGAACTCTTAAAAGAAACACATGAACATTTTATCCATCCTTCCACATATTCTTGTTTATAATTACATAGATTAGTTTGAGTTCAATATAACGATCGTTGTTAGCGCGATCATCTACATTTCACCGGTCGGAGCTCGAACAATTTTATCTCTCGCCGCAAAAGTATCTCCCGCGTCCATTTCCTCACTGCTACCGATATCATTCCGGTAGGAGTGCGTCGAAATCGTACTTGACTTGGCGTGAGTGGGCCCGACATCTGTTGATTCATTTTTGGGGTCAACAGATTGGCGGTGTCTGTGGAAAATCATATGGTTTACCACGAGAACACATTAAAAAAAAGCTAAGCACCAATTGAAGTCCGGTTGAAGAAGTTCTAACCCTTGAAAAAATGAGTGTCCCTGAAAAGAAAGAGACTATTAGAAACCCAAAGCCCTTAAGGGAAATCTCGTACTAAGCATTTTTGTGAAAAATGAGTTCAAATGATGAAAGTGCACCTTGAAGAATGAGAGAATACCCTAAGGAAGGGAAACCCTCACAGGCCTTCCAGTTGTTAGACCACGACCTCTAGTACGAAGACGAAGAGGATCCAAAGGTGGAGGAAGGGTAGCAGCTAGGCTCACTAGAGAAATGGCCACAATGGCGGCTAATATGAGAAACATAACGTAGCAGAACTTGGCCATGAAAAAGACACTGATGAACATATAGGGACGATGAGGATATCATATCCCTCCATATACGGCCCCCGAAGACATACTCCCAACTTCTCAAGAGGAAGAAGTCCAAAGCCAAATGATTGGGCACCATCAAACCAGGATGGAGGCTCCTCGGGAAAGGGAAGTCGAGGTGGATATATCGACTAAATATACTTCGGAAAGGCCAAATGAAGCACCATTCAACTTTTCTCTGAACTACGAGCCAGAAGACAGGCCTCAAAGATCGGCCAGTGTCTTTGATAGGATAGGTCCAAGGCCGCCAGAGATAGGTATGACCACTCTCCCCAAATGCCTAGAATTAGGCAAACTTATCCTCCTCCAGAGCGTAGAAATATGCAAGAAGGACCTCAACTATATGGACAGCTACCAACTCATCAGGAAGAGACTCAGGTCCACCCTCCTAGAAATAGGCGCGAAAGGAGGAACCATTCTAGGAATGAAGCAGGACTCCTTCAACCACCTCCCTAAGCCCACCAGGGGGAGGATGGAGACTCGGATGAGCCTCATAGATATTATGACCTTGATGATGATGATGATCATTCGCCTTTCTCAGAGCCCATAAGAAAAACTCCCATACTGAACCACTTCAATCTCCTAAAAATCCCCAAGCATGATGGGAAGGATGACCCAGCGAAGCATATCAACAACTTCAAAACCTACATGAATCTGAAGGGGGCCACACCAGCTATGAAGTGCAGAGCCTTTCACTTAAACTTAAGTGGAGGAACAGAAGTCTGGTATACAAGATTGCCGGAAGGAAGCATTCGAAGCTGGCCCGACCTCAAGAAAACTTTCTTGAAATGCTTCGCTACAAGCAAAGAGGGAGAAAGGCCCATTCAACTATTGTAAGATATGCCACAACAACAGGGTGAGTCACTAAAAGGTTTCCTATCACGTTTTATCGATGAAATGACATATTGTGTGCAAGTCACAGATAGAGAAGCACTGACTGCCTTACGAGGAGGATTGTACATGAATTCTCTGTTTTGGAGTGATGTGCAGAACAAGGACCCAACCACCTATGACACCTTGTTAGAAATGATAAAGCTCGAAATCCTTAATGAAGAATTGATAGATCATAGGAACAGGGTCAGCCAGGGCCTACCACCTCCACAAATACAAAGGGAAAAAGGCACCACCTCCCATTTAATGGACCATCAGATGCCATTAAGCCATGGAAAAGAGCTTGATGCGGCGACCCTCAGAGTTGTACCTACTTTAGCATACGAGGAGGTCAATCCTGGTGCTGAAACGTATCGACGTCATCCTAACCCGAGGCACCCACCAAGGGGACGAGGCACCGAACCTAGAATAGGGACAAAGCACCCATTTATTGCACGTACCATCAGTCCTATGGCCATAGTACGGAGAACTGTTGGGACGTCACAAGACACTCCTAGAACCAAAACCAAGGGAGGGAAAGACTTCATCTAAGAAATACCCCCACACAGGCAAAATAAGCTGCATGGGAATGATGGGCAGTGTCGGCCCAATCAGAATAACCCCCCAAGAGGAAGGGAAAATGACACTAAAAGACCCCGAAAAGGTCAAAGGCAAAGACGAAGCCCCCCATCCAATAATGAGCAAGAGCCCATCAGAGAAATTGATACAATCATAGGAGGCCCACATGTTGGGGAAGAATACAGGAATTCTCAAAGGAACTACACCAGGGAAGCAAATGATCTTCCTATGACAAGCTATATTGTCAACCTTTTCTCAACTAGGAAAACAATTCCGCCAATCACATTTACCCAGGAGGATACGGTGGGAGTACATTATCCACACTATAACGCCCTAGTAGTGAGGGCTGTCATGGCCCGCAATAGCTTGAAAATGATGTTAGTAGATAATGGGAGCTCGGTCAACATTATATTTGGAACCACTTTCGATAAAATGAAAGTTGACCACGAGCTGACCCCAATGAATTCCCCCTATATGGCTTTACGGGAGATAGTATCATCCCAAGAGGCAAAATTACTCAGGCAATTAAGATGGGGATCGAACCTTTAATGGGTCGTTACTTCATGGAGTTCCTGATAGTTGATAATCAATCTGCTTATGATAGTGTACTTGGGAGACCTGCCCTGAAGGAGCTATGGGCAGTCACCTCCATTCATCACCTATGCATGAAATTCCCTAATAAAAAGGGCATCGCCACAATCCGAGGTGACCAACGGGGAGTTAGAGAGTGCTACTCCAATTCCCTAAGGAAAGTGGAACCAAGAGAGTCATACTACTGTCACCGATGTCATCATAAACGACCTCCCTGAGCAAAGATATACCCCTGAACAAGGGGAAGACATTGTCATGACCGAAGCCCCATAGGAAGGGACGACAGCTAAAGAAGTAGTGTGCTTAGAGGAGCTTGACCCTCGCATCATCAATTTCGAGCCTCGGACAGCACATTCCTAATAGACCCTATGGACTCATCAAAGCACTCACAGGTAGGGAGTCACCTGCCACCAGAAATGAAGGAGGAGCTGAAAAACTTCCTACTCAGAAACCTTGAAGTTTTCTCTTGGAAGCACGGTGACATGGTATGCATCGATCCTAAGGTCAGCTGCCACTGCTTAAATGTCGACCCAAAGGCCACGGCACATAGGCAAAAGAGGAGAGCCCTCAACCCAGAAAGATATGAGGCCCTAAAAGATGAGGTTAAGAAGTTGATTGATAATGGGTTTATACGGGAGTCTATATACCCGAAGTGGGTATCGAACCCATCTTGGTGAAAAAGCACAGTGGGAAGTGGAGGGTATGCATAGACTTCTCAAATTTAAACCAAGCATGTCCTAAGGACAACTTCTTACTACCCAGAATAGATCAACTCGTGGATTCCACTGTGGGACATGAACTCCTTAGCTTCATGGATGCCTATTCAGGGTACAACCAAATTCCCATGTTTCCAGCAGACGATGAGCATACCTCCTTCTTTACAGATAAATAGCTTTATTGTTGCAAAACTATGCCCTTCGAGTTAAAAAACACTGGAGCAACCTATCAAAGGCTTGTTAACAAGATATTTGCCAACCTCATTGGAAAAACCATGGAGGTCTACGTAGATGATATGCTGGTAAAAATTTTGCAGGCTAGCTACCATGTCGCCCACCTTAATGAAACCTTCCAAATTTTACGGAAGTACCAAATGAAGCTCAACCCCTTGAAATGTGCCTTTGGGGTGTCATCAGGGAAGTTCTTGGGTTACATTGTTAACCAAAGAGGTATCAAAGCAAACCCAAAGAAATTAAAGCTTTGATCAACATGAGGTCACCTCAGAAGCCAAAGGAGGTGCAGAGCCTCACTGGGCGAGTGGCAGCCCTGAACCTCTTCATTTCAGAGTGACACACAAGTGCATGCCCTTCTTCAAGGTCCTTAAAGGAGGGAACAAATTCCAGTGGATAGGGAAATGTGAAACAGCCCTACAAGAGCTGAAAAAACACTTGGGACAGGCACATCTCCTCTCCAAACCAAAAAACCATGAAATACTGCACTTATAATTAGCAGTAACTTCCGAGGCACTCAGCTCGATTTTGATCAGAGAAGAGAATAACCGTCAATTGCCAGTGTATTATGTCCGTAAAGTACTTTTGGCAGCAGAACTTGATATCCAGATATGGAGAAATTGGCCCTTTCTTTGGTACCATCATCAAGGAAGTCGATGCCATATTTTTAAGCCCACGCCATTCATGTGTTGACAAATTACTCTCTCAAACGAGTGCTGTAAAAGCCTGACACCTCGGGGAGGTTACTTAAATGGCTTGTGGAACTTAGTGAGTTCGATATCACATTTAAACCCAAGGCAGCCATCAAAGGGCAAACCTGGCAGACTTTGTGGCCGAATTTACCCATGTTCCAGAAGTCAAGGAAGAAATGGAACCCATCCCCCAATTATGGAACCTTTCTGTTGATGGGTCCTATGGAGAGATGGGGTCAGGAACAGGGATCATCCTGGTCAGCCCAAAGGCACCAGCTCACATGTGCTGTAAGGTTTGGCTTCAAGGCCACAAACAATGCTGCAGAATATGAGGCCCTTTTAGCTAACCTAAGGTTGGCAAAAAAGATGAAAGTCAAGAGGTTCGTCATCAACAGTGATTCACAATTAGTGGTGAGCCAGGTTCATGGTAATTTTTCGGTCAGAGACAAGTCTATGGATCCATATTTGAGGTTGGTAATGAGCTTCATCCCTTCCTTTGAGAAATTTGAGCTAGTGCAAATCCCACACTCTAAAAATGCCCATGCCGATGCACTGGCAAAATTGGCAAGTAGGAAAGACTCAGAATTGCTCACAGTGGTGCCTATCGAACATCTCTCTAGGCAATCAACTGACGTAGGTGAGACAGTGATGTAGGTGGAGGATACTTCACCTGGATGAAGCCCATCATATCCTACCTCAGGAACCAGGACCTGTCCCTAGAGAATGAAGAGGTTCAGAAACTCAGAAGAAGGGCCGCTCACTTAGTCTTTCAAGACGAAGTGCTACACAAACGTGGGTTTTCACTGCCCGTACTAAGGTGCATCAGAGGAAAGCAAACAAACTACGTGCTCAGAGAAATCCATGAGGGTATTTGTGGCAACCATGTAGGAGGATGGTCCCTGGTACAGAAAGTACTCAGGCATGGATATTATTGGCCCACCTTGAAAAAAGATGCGCAACAATTCGTTAGGAGATGTGAGAAATGCCAACAATTTGCTACTATATAAAGGCAACCTTCACAAGAGTTAAGTGTAGTCTCTAGTCCCTGGCCGTTTGCAAAATGGGGAATTGATCTAATTGGACCTCTTCTCAAGGGAAGGGGAAGTTCCAGCTTCGCGATTGTTGCTATTGATTATTTCACCAAATGGGTAGAGGCCGAACCACTTGCCAAGATAACTGAGGCCAATACTTCCAAATTCTTATGGAAGAATATCATTTGCAGGTTCGGAATTCCTCATTCCATCATGTTAGACAATGGTAGACAATTCGATAATAAGAAGGTCGGGAATTATGTGTGAGGAGTTAGGCATCAAGAAACATTTTTCCTCCCCACACCACCCTCAAGCCAACGGGCAAGTTCAGGCTGTCAACAAAACGATAAAATACACCTTGAAAAGGAAGCTAGACACTTCCAAAGGAGCCTGAGTTGATGAACTTCCCCAAGTACTTTGGGTAATTAGGACGACCAACTGAACTGCTACTGAGGAAATCCCATTCTCAATGGCCTATGGGGCTGAGGCTAGGAGTCCTGTTGAAGTGGGTCTTCGATCTCCCAGAAGAATACACTTCAACAAAATAAACAACGAAGAGATGAGAAGATGTGGGTTGGACCTCCTCGAAGAGAGGAGGGATGATTCTCAAATCAAGCTGACAATGTATCAGAGAAAAATGACTACATATTACAATTCGAAGGTAAAGAAGAAGTAATTTCATTTGAACAAAATGGTATTACGAAGGGTGTTCCTCAACTTGAAAGAACATGGGTCAGTAACCCTTGGCCCCAACTGGGAGGGTCCGTACCTCATATACAATAAAGTTCGGCCTGGGACCTCAAGGACATAGATGGAAAGGCACAGCCCCATTCCTAGAATGCGGAGCACTTACGCAAGTATTACCAATGATGTAAGACGTCTTGTACATATAAGTTTAAAATTAAATTAAAAAACTCTTGTTATGATAAGTCATGAAAGATGAAATGGGCCACGCCCTCATTCGTGAGACAAAACACACATCTCCATCAAATAAATGTTGTTAAAAGGACCTCGGCACACACAAATGTGTTGACCTATGATTCAATATAACTCCTCTTATTTTGATTATAACAAACACTCTTGTATTTCTAACAAACTTCGTTTCTTGAGTTTTTCATGTATAAATTGTCTCAATCATTTAAAGGACTCAAATCGTCATCCGTTGCAAATCACTCGGAAGTGATTCGAAGAAACCAAGACTTTTGAAGAATAGAAGCTTAGAAGATATTTTTATCAAATCTTCAAAATTATGTGTAAAGGTATAACTTGTCAATTTTTAGCAAGTATAAAGCTCAAATTTATTTTTATACATCTCATCACTTGCATAAAAACTTCTCGAAATGAAATTGATTTTGGAAAATGGAATTTGTAACTTAAATCTTTTAAAACCAAAATCTGCTCATTTCGGTCGACCGAAACCTTTCGGTCGATCGAAAGGTACTCGATCGAAAATTTGAATTGGTCTGCCGAAACTCTAACGGTTGAAATATTTTACAACGGCTATATTAGGACTTCGGTCGACCGAAACCTATCAACCGAAAGTCCCTACACTTCCCTGTTTTGCTCTATAAATACATCTCCCTTTTCCATTCTAAAAACTCAACTTACAAGAGATTTTTGAAAGTCTTCATATTGAGAAATCATTGAGTTTACTTAAGCTTTTATCCAATTCATTTATTATAAGAATCTTTTGTTTGTTTGAAAACTTCTTATTCATCTATTTCATCAAAGATTCCACTTGAGCAAAGAAACTTTCATCTCTTCTATTCTCTCATTCTTGACTAAAGCCTTTTCTTTGCCAACACTTATTTAAGTACAAATCTTTCTCTATACTTAAATTTGTATTATTTGTGAAGAGAGATTCATTGGTTGAAAATTTTGGCACATTAATCCTCACTATTGCATTAGTTATCATTCATCAAAGTTTTGTAACATAAAATATTTGAGCTTAAACGTTTGCTATTTATTGAAGTGTTTTCCTAACCTCTCTAAACACTTGACTTGATTATACCATTTGTCAAGAGAGTTCTTTCAATTGTAAAATTATCATTTATACTTTGGTGATTTCGAGAGCCTTGTAAAAACTCGATTATTGTTAAGGATATGTGCTCCTTGTTGTAAGTCACCTAAGGGTAAGTGCTCCTTGTTGTAAGTCACTTAAGAATCGGTACTCCTTGTTTGTAAGTTACCATTATAGTGCATTTGGCCTTGCTCGTGACGGAGAGCTTGGTAACGGGGGACGTAGATCATTGTTTTGGATCGAACCTCCATAACATATCTTTTGCATTCTCTATCTCTTTTACTTAATGCATTTACTTCGTACTAATTTATATTCTTCTATTTACGCGTTTACTTGTATTTAGATTATTTGCGTATTCACTATATTAGAATCTTGAGTAATTAACGAAAAAGTTTCAAAAATCAATTCACCTCCCTCTTGGTTAGTTATTCTTGGGCTAACAGAATGAACTGAAGCTTGAAGTGCAAAAGAGTCTCAGATCACAAAACATCGGTTTGCACATTGATTTGCACATATGTGAAATGATTATTAAAGTACTACGTACAAGGACCTGATATGAAAAGCGCCTTACGAATGTTAGATCCCACATGCTAAACAAAGTTCTGAAGCAATTGAAGTGGCTTCAGTCAAACTTACTTCTGACAAGCTAATATGGTCGAGTCCTAAAGCTTTGTTGAAGTGTAAGACCTATTAACACATGTTGTTAAATCATATTGTTAAAGAATCATATTACATCATATCTGACCTTGTTAACTGTTCCCTACGTTGTTAAGCTTCTGGAGATGTTATACATCTGATGTTATTGTTGAATTGATGCTGCTTTAAGTTTAAATGAATGACATTGATTCCAATACAAATAAAGGGATAAAGTCGCAACAAGAAGATTTAACAAACGAATAAGTAAAAATGCACGAGTATTGAAATCAAAGTAGTTCATTCATGAAGAAATATTTACATATGATGGGACTCAACTACCCAATTGTCAAAAAATCGCTCACTGTACGCCAAGCTGGAACTCGACTGCCCACAACAGATACATCGCCCCTCGCTTGTGGAAGACTCCTTTCGTGATTTTTAGACAATTTTTATATCCTACTTCAACCCAAACTCTTCATATTATATATACACAAGCCATTCAATGTCCCAAAATGTGGTTGAACTTTATTTGTTCCTATAGAACATATTTTGAAGATCAAACAACAATTTTAAATGATCGCTCGATTCATTCACATTCAAAATATCAATATCCCAAATTATCAAACAGGGGCATAATTTTGACACAACCACATCCTAGCTTCTCAGTACATGACAATATGCCTAGATAAAATGAGCCAAAGTTTAAATTATGCTAAATAAAATATGACGAGATCAATAAATATTTTTTGAGAAAAGTAAAATAGAGAGCTAAACTATAGAGCATTGTTGGAGTACATAAAATTTTTGACTTTCTAAGCCCTGTTTGGTGGTCATTTTTTTGGAAAAATATTGTTTTGAATAGTGAATTTATAGATAATGTGTGGTTAAAAAGTAGGAAAAAAAATTTGGGTTTACGTGTAAAATATTTTATTGTGTAAATGTGTAGTTGAAAATGAGTACATAGAAAAAAGAGTCTAAAAGAATAGGAAATGGACATAGGCTAAATTTATAGATACTCTCTATAATGTATAAGATGCTCTTTATAAAGAAATAATATATTGGATAGTATCTCTAAGAGACTCTGTAAACACAAAATATTCTCTATTTTAGAGAGTCAATACTAAAAAATAAGCTCCAACAGACTCTTTAGTTTAACTTTTCAAACTAAAGAGTGATTTTAACTCAAAACTCACTCTTTATTTTTAATTAACAATTATTGCATTTAATAAATTACAAATTTAGCCCTTGTTTGGTGGCATCTACATTAATTTATTTCTCATACTCATTTTCAATCACACATTAACATAATACAATATTCTATACATAAATTCAAAACTTTCCCTTACTTTTTAACCACATATTCTCCCAAAAATACTATTCGAAACATTAACTTTTTAAGTTTAAAGGTCACCAAACAGGGGCTTAAACACTATATAATTTAAATTATTTAAATCACATTTGAATTGATTGGCCTTTAACATATAAAAAAAATTATTATAAATAAGAGATGAGAAGAAATGAATAAATATTCATTGAAAAAAAAATGAAGAGTCACAATAGTGAGAATCGTTGGAATGTATAAAAAAATTACTTTCTAAATATAAAGAAGCTCTCTATTATGCATAAAATGATCTTTATAGATAGAAAGTCTCTTAGAAATGGTCCAAGGACATGAAACTCTTTATTATCATGTTGTGATTATGTTGGAATGCACGGTATTTAATAGTATTCAATGGTAGCAATTGGGGAGAAGCCACCAACTAAACAATCTTTTAAAGTATAAAAAGTGTATTTCTTAAACGACACTTTAGTAAGGCTAATTGAGTATTTTTAATAAGGCTAATTGAGTCTTTTTTACGGTTTCATCTAGTTGGAAGAGGATGGCCAGATGGCAACCTCGAATTAGCTCCTCGTATTTCACTTGGACTGTGCTGGTTTAAAGCTAATCTTGACCATCCATTTTAAGCAATGGCTGAGATTTATTATCTGCCTTTTATGATACTTCGAATTAGACATTTTGTCATTCATTCTTGGCTTTTCATTATCTCTGTTGAGAAATTTTCTGTCTCTGGTTCTTCGAGTCCCTTCTCCTTTGATCTCTGAATTCTGTGATCTTTAATACGATCTTCATCTATAGTTTAGAACTTTGTTTAATTGGTCCTGCTACAGTAACTTTTAGCATTGTGTTTGGCCTATGATCTTTCTGTTCTATAAGGTTTAGAGTTCTTGGTTTGTAGAGTGTTTTAGGTTGTAATTTGTTAGATCCATAACGATCAGTCACCAAATCTGGTGTCTGATTTGGGTTTTGATATCTATATACTCTCTATTGGAAGGTTATTTTGTACATAGTGACGGGCTAGCCTTAGAGTCTCCCAGATTAGGCAATTCGTTGAATTGGGTAAACATTTTTGGTGTTCTTTACTGTTTTCTTGCATGGTTTACTTTACCTTTTTGTCATTCGTGTAATCTTTGGGTAAAAATACTCAACAAATCTGGTATTAGAGCCTAGAACAGAAAAGAAAGAAAATAATTTTCACAACAGAAATTTAAATCAAAATCTAAAGGAAGATCTAAATCAATGGACATAAATAATAAAAAAAGCACTATCATTGTGGAAAATTAGGGCACTTTAAGAGAGATTGTTTTCAATTGAAAAATAAATTGAAGGAACATAACAATGTTAATCTAAATAATGCTGTTGTTAGTCATGATCTGGACAGTCTCCTTGTCATAACAGTGTCTAACGACGAAATTGACAAGGACGAATCTTAGATTCAAGGTGCACATTCCATATATGTCCTAATAGATCTTGGTTTTACAACTACAAAAAAGTTGAACTCAAGAAAGTATATATGGGTGATAATAATTCCCAAACTGTACAGGGAATTGGCGGCATTGCCATAAAAATCTATGATGGCGTTGTCTAGACAAATCAAGGATGTCACGCATGTCCCAACTCTGAAAACGAATCTCATTTCATTAGGAATTCTTGAAGATGAGCGGTATACTTTTAAATCCGACAACACATTAAAGGTAATGAAAGGATCGTTGATTGTTCTAAAAGGACCTAAAAGGAATGGGTAGTACTATTTTATGGGAAAAACCATAACAGCACAAGATACCAATTTCTTCACTGTAAATGAAAATAAGTCTGAACTTTGGCATAGCGGAATGGGACATATTGGAAATAAGGGTCTAAAATATCTAAGTAATCAAAAGTTACTTGGAAAAGATATAATTGAGCCCTTACAATTCTATGAGACCTATTTACTAGGTAAGTCTCACAAGGTGAGCTTTAACAAAGGGTCTCATCTCACAAATAGGCCTTTAGAAGTGTTCATTTTGACCTATGGGGACCTGATAGTCATCTTACCTTTAGGGCGAATAAATAATTTCTTTCCATTGTTGATGATTATTCTAAGAAGGTCTGGGTTTACCTTTTTAAGGGCTAAATCTGATACTTTCCAGAAATTCAGAATTAAGCTGAAAATTGCTAAGAATTAATTGGATAAGATACTAAAGACATTAAGAATTGATAATGGCTTGGCATTTTGGAATTCTGAGTTTGATATCTATAAGTAAAAGGGAATAGTTAGACATAGAACAGTTAAACATATACCCCAACAAAATGGGGTTGCTAAAAGAATGAATAGAATGCTTATGAACAAAGTTTGATGTTTGCTAATTAGTTTAGGATTAGTAAAATGGTTATGGCTGAGGCTTTTTGTGCTGCAACTTACCTAATAAATAGGTCTCCTAGCAGTTCTGTTGACTTAAAGACACTTCGAGAACTTTGGACTAGAAAACCCCTAATATGTCACACATTAGAGTCTTTAGATGTGCAGCATATGCATACCAAACTGAAGGAAAATTGGATCCCAAGACCACCAAGTGCGTTATGCTAGGATACTCTAAAGGGGTAAAGGGATACAGAATGTGGGTTTTAAATGTTAAGGGTATAAAAGTCATCAATAGCAGGAATGTTGTTTTCAATGAATCTTTAATGCCATGTCTTGAGAATAAGATTAAGAAACACAAAGATCATTAAAAAAAGAAACATTCCACATAGTGAGGTGAAGTTAGCTGGGTTCACCAACACACAACCTGAGAGTGGTGAAATTATTGTTCAGCAAGGTGTAGAAAATGTAGGTGAACCTAATGAAGGTGAAGCTAACATTCCTCACACATAGATTGAGACTGAGAATGAAACTATCTGTAATAACCCTATTGCTGAAACTACCACTCGGGATTACCAACTTGTAGAGGTGTCAAGACGGACGGGCCGACCATGACCCGTGAAAACCGGCCCGTGAAAACCGGGACCACGGGCCGACCCGTGACCCGTGCGGGCGGTTCACGGGCCAAGGAGGTGTAACCCGCGGGCTTCGCGGGTTGCACCCCCACGGGCCGCGGTTAACCCGCGACCCGTAAAAAAAAATTGAAAAAAAAAATAAAACAAAAATTAAAAAAAGAGGGGGGAGAGAGCCAAACAAAAAAATTTGAAAAAATAAAAATAAAAAAAATTCAAAAAAAGGCGTAGCCTGCTGCATGGTCAATTTTTTTTTTTAATTTTAACTAATGGTAATATAAATTTTCTAACGGTAATATCATCCCCTTCATCAATAAATTCCAATTTATTCTTACATTTATTTTTACAATATCCTCTCATTAGTTATTATACATTTATACTTCATAGTTCATACTTGTTACTACCTTACTACAATTACAATTATTCAATTGCAAATATCATCATCATCTTGATTATATTTCTTTCTTCTCGGTTCTCACTAGTAGTCACTACTAAATTTTTTAATCCTACTATATTATGGATTTTCGCGATTTTTCTTCTCAAAATCCTATTTTCAATGATAGTTGCTCTCCATATGGGCCAAACCGGAAAAATTCTATATTTTTATAATTTTATTTATACAATCATACGGGCCAAATCGGAACGAACCGCGACCCGCACGACCCGTGACCCGCATGGGCTCGACCCGGATGGGTTGTAGTCCAAAATTGTGGGCCGACCCGTAACCGGCCCGGAACCCGCAGCGGGCGGGCTTTTTTTCACGCGGGCCGTTACCGGGCTCACATGTTGGCGGGCCGACCCGGCCCGGACCACCCGGATTGACACCTCTACCAACTTGTTAGAGATAAGAAAAGGAGACCAGTGAGACCTAACCCTAGATATGAAATTAACAATTTGACAGATTTTGCTTTAACTTCTGGTGAAACGTTGGAGTATTCAGAACCTTCTTCTTTTGAAGAAGCTATGAATTGTCCCAAATCTGCAAACTAGAAGGCTACAATGAAAGAGAAAATGAAATCTCTAACTGAAAATAAAACTTGGAAGTTGGTAAAGAAACCTAACAATCAAAGAGTTATTCAGTGTAAATGGATTTTCAAAATAAAGGAGGAAATAATCCATCTGACTCTTTAAGATATAAAGTCAGGCTGGTGGCTAAAGGTTTTACTCAAAGAGAATGAGTTGATTACAATGAAATATTATCCCCAATCATAAAGTATAAAACCATAAGAATGATTCGTGCTCTAGTTGTTCAATTCTATTGGGAACTTGAACAATTAGATGTCAAAACTGCATTCTTACATGATGAGTTAGAAGAGGATATATACATGTGTCAACCACAGTGTTTTGAGGTGAAGAAGAAACAAGATTTTGTATGTAAATTACATAAACCCCTCTATGGGCTTAAATAAAGTCTAAGGCAGTGGTATATAAGATTTGATACATATGTGCTAAAAATTGGTTTCAAGAGGAGCGAATATTATCATTGAATATATTTCAATAATGTTAAGACTGGCAGTGAAGTATATCTTCTCCTTTATGTTCATGATATGCTTCTAGCCAGCTCTAATACACTATGGATGGTTATAAATAGAAATATGCAAGAAAATAAACTATCTCTTGGGAAGCCTATTTAAAATAAGTTATAACCAAGTTTGGCGTGAAAGATGCCAAGTCTGTTACTATACCTCTTACTGCCTATATGAATCTTCCAACTGATCGTTCACCTAAAACTGAAAATGAGATAAGGGACATGAGGAACATTCCATATGCCAATGCCATAAGTTCTATCATGTTCTTTATGATAACTACTAGGTCTAATCTGGCTTATTCCATCAGTTTATGTCAAATCTAGGGAAGCCTCACTGGGCATGTTTAAAATGGTTATTAAGATACATTGTTGGAACTTTAAACACTGGTTTAACGTTTGAGAAGAGTTTTGAAAATTTAACTCTAAGGGCTATGTAGATTTTGATTTTGCTGGTGACAAAGATAAAAGAAAATCTACTACGGCATACTTTTTCACATTAAGTGGAAACTGTATCACTTGGAAGTTTCAGCTTCAACCCGTTGTTACTTTATCCACACTGAGGCTGAATATGTAGCAATCACCAAGTTTGTAAAAGAATGTTTATAGCTGAAAGGAATTTTAACTGAGTTGAATTTTTTACATGAAATCTGAGTAATTCTTACTGGTAGCCAAAGTTCTCTATCGTTAAGTAAGAAACCGGTTTACCATGAAAGATCCAACACATTGAGGTGAAGTGTCACTTCATAAGGGAAAATATATTTTCTGGTGTATTAAATCTAGAAAAAATTCACACTGATGACAACACATCTAATATGGTCACTAAAATTCTATCTGTTATTAAGTTTAGATGATGATTATCTATTCTTCATATTGATACATGTTAATTCTTTTGCAGTTACCTTGGGCAATGATGTAGGGCCAAATACGCTATGTGCAATTTAACAACTAGAGAGGGTTAGGGATTTGAGAACTAAGGTGAAGTTGTAAAAAAACATGTTTCTCAAATGGCACTTTAGTAAGGCTAATTGGGTTCTTTTGAGTGTGTCGTCTAGTTGGAAGAGGATGGCCAAATGGCAACCCCCAATTAGCTCTTAGCGTTTCAGTTGGATTGTGCCAGTTTAAAGCTAATTTGGACCGTCCATATTAATCAATGGCTGAGAGTTATTATCTACCTTTTATGATACTTCGAGTTAGATGGTTTATCATTCATTCTTGTCTTTTCATTCTCTCTATTGAGAAGTTTTCTCTCTCTGGTTCTTCGAGTCCCTTCTTATTTGATCTCTGGATTTTGTAATATTTCATGAGATCTTCATATGTACTTTAGAACCCTGTTTAATAGTTCCTGCTACAGTAACTTTTGGCCTTATGTTTGGCCTATGATTTGTTTGTTTTGTAAAGTTTAGGCTTTTTGGTTTGTAGAGTATTTAAAGTCGCGATGTTAGAACCATAAGGATTAGTGACCAAATCTGGTGTCTGTGTTACGTTGAAATCCTACAAGCATACGGATTTATTGTACAAGTAATAATCGTGATGAGAGAGTTATCGTCCTATGGGGAATAAAGCTCAATTCAAGTGTATTTGATATATTTAAACTCGTGATTGTAACAAACTATGATTGGTTTGTGTCTAACTATGTTTTATAAATACAAAAGCAATAAAATCTGGTTTTAAATCAAATGTAACGAACGTATTGAATTTCAAACTCCAATATTCAATTTTTAATTGCAATCCTCTACCTGTGATAATAAATTCAATTCATGCAGTTGTGACGATTGATAACTCCAATTTTATTTATTATTCTTTTCCAAGATATAATAAACCTATGTTTACCATGAGATGATCGTATTTGTAGCCCGCATTTATATGACAAACATGCATTGAATTTTAGGATTATCACCACGACCGCACACGTCATAAATACTATTAATAATATTTATTGTCCGTATGTTTCATAAATAATGTTTCACCTACCATGAGTTTTCCAACATTACGAATAAGCAACTTATTGTCCTAATGGTGTGCATGTTGACCTATGATTACCTTTACTTGTTTTGATTATAACAAACAATATATTTATGTTTCTAACATATCTAGTTTCTTGAGTTTTTCATATATAATTCTTCCTAAACACTCAAATGTACAAATCGTCATCCAGTGAAGAACAAACAATCAAAAGAGACTCGAAGAAACAAACAATTAGAATCTAAAAAGTTACTCCGATTTATATGTAAATGTATAACTCAATCGACTTTAGCAAATGCATAAACCTCAAACCATTTCTCATAAATTCATCAATTGCATAAAAAATGTTTTTAATATAAAAATGATTTTGGAAAAATGAATATTTTGATATAAAAACAAAATTTCAAAACTTGTATGTTTCGGTCGACCGAATGGAATGATTACCGTATTTACAAATCTCTTACCGTATTTAAACTACTTACCGGATTTGCGACCTTACACTTCGGTCGACCGAAGTATCAACCGAAACTCCAACGGTTTGATTTTTGAAATGGCTATATCACACTTTCGGTCAACCGAACTTACTTAACCGAAAGTGACTGATTGTGTGTTCTTTGCTCTATAAATATTCATCTCCTCTTGTCTTCTTTTTCACCAACCTACAAGAGATTTTTGAGAGCTTATTATTGAAAATCATTGAACTTAGTTGATTCTATATTCTACTTCATTTATTACAAAGAGTTTCTTGATCAATCAAACTTATTTCATCTAATTTATCAAGAACTCTATTTTGCAAAGAATTTTTCACAATCTCATCTATTTTTCAATTCTTGATAAAATTTTTCCTTGCCAACACTTATATTGAAGTGTAAATCTATCTTCATACTTAACTTGTATTATTTGTTAAGAGAGATCATATGTTAAAAACTTTGATACAAACATACAAATTATTTCATTATCTATCATTCATCAAAGTTTACAACATCAACACTTGAGCTTTACTATTTGCTATCTTATCCTAACTCTCTAAATACTTGACTTGACTATATCATTTGTTAAGAAGGTTCTTTCAATTGTAAAACTATCATTTATAGTTAAGTGGTTTCGAGAGCCTTGTGAAAACTCGATTGTTCTTAAGGATAGGTGCTCCTTATTGTAAGTCACCTAAGGATAAGTGCTCCTTGTTGTAAGTCATTTAAGGATCGGTACTCCTTGTTTGTAAGTTACAATTATAGTGTATTTGTCCTTACTCGTGACGGAGAGTTTGGTAACGGGGACGTAGAACACATTGTGTATCGAACCCCATTAAATTGGTTTGTTATCTTTACATTACTGCACATTACTTTACATTGTCATTTATATTTTGCTATATCCATACTTGAATTAAATCAATCAAACTTGCATATTTAATTCAAGTATTGTACTTTGCATTTATATCTTGCGTATTATATTGTTTTGAGATTAAGTGTCGAAAAAGTTTCAAAAACCAATTCACCCCCCTCTTGGTTTGTTATTCTTGGGTTATCAGTGCAAGCATTAAATTAATGTAATTATACATATTTATGGAATCACAATGAAAGAATTAAACTAAAAATACCAATTCTCGAATTAAAAAGTAAGAATCAAAGAGTTTTGTCATCCATCCAATACAAATAAATTTAGCCTAGCATAATAATGTAAGAACTACATAGAAAATAAAAGAAAGTCATCACCCAAATCATTAAAATATGAAGAAAATCTTCAATTAAAGCCTTCAAATCCGAAGCCAAGCGATGAATTCTTCATTCTCCGAATCCAAGCGATGAATTCTTCATTCTTCGATATAAATTCTCTCGATTTTCTCTCAAAATTCGGCTTCCCTATGTCTTGGACGTGTTCTCTTATTTATAAGATGCCAAAGAGATTGCTTACTGAAATAAATCAAGGAAAGATAGGTTTTTTCCTATTTTGAACTGAGGCGTGCCTAGTGTAAACTAGGGCACGCACCTTGCTATTTTGGGGTGATTCAGGCACCCGATTTTGTGTCTGAGGCGCACGCCTAGCTTGCCTTTTGGGGGGGATTAACTTGGCCCTTAAACTTTCTCCAAGGTCTTCTTTTCACCTTTCTTCACTTCTTTCTACTCCTTTCACTCAATTTTTGGTCCAATTGAGTTTTCACACTCTCAAATCTTCATTTCTCACTCCAAGCCAACTTTTGATTAATTGCATTTTAATCCCCAGATCCTCTTTTTGCTCATTTTCTCCAAGTCCATCGTATTCATCGATGTAAACCTAAAACATACAATAAACTACCAATTAAGTCATATTTCAATCCAAATATCAACAAATATCCATGTTTTGACGTCCTAAATAAGTGTATAAAATACACTTATCAGTCGAATTTGGGCTTCAATATCTCTATACTATTTCTTGGAAAGTTATTTTGCACATAGTGACGGGGCTAGCCCCTGAGCCCCCCAGATTAGGCTATTCGCTGAACTGGGTAAACATTTTTTGTGTTTTTTTACTGTTTTCTTGCATGGTTTACTTTACGTTTTTGTCATTCATGTAATATTTGGGTCAAAATACCCAATATAAAGCTACAGTTACACGAGAGACAGTTTCTTTTGGCATTGTAATTATTGCATAAACTTGATAGGCGAAATGATTGAGGTTATTTCAAAATTTACTTGGAAATTTGACTCCTTACGTAGGTGAATATGTAGCTATTGTGTTGGTTTTCAAGAGTGCAATGGAAAGAGATGAGGTAGAAATGCAGTGAAACTCTTTGTGAAGGGACAATACATGGATATATACCACAATTCATTCAATTGACATGAAGCTAATAGTGTCAATTAATGTGATAAGTGCTTTTTGTGCACTTATTTAAGTCATTTTACTATGCTTTTATATCGTCAAAGCATTAAACTTTACTTAACTGGGGTTAATTTTCTCTTATTTTAGTTTTGAATCCGTTCATCAGTAATTGAAAAAGAAAGAAGGGTATTGATGATTGGATGGAATGTTGGGAACTAATGTGCACATGAGAAGAAGTTGAAGGACCAAAATAAAAGTAATTAGAAGTTGAAGGACCAAAAATTGAGGAAAGAATGAAAAAGATTACTAAATTGCAAAATTTTAAAGTTATTATAACTAGGCACCCGTATAGTTATATGGATAGGGCATCCGCTCGGAGTTGGAAAATAAAAAAGAAAAAAATGATATTGGCACTTGCTCAGGCCAAATGTGGCCAGAATGCTGTTTTCATTCAGAATTCAACTCCAGTAAGGAAACTTCTTCTTGGGCCAATCTTGCATGATTTTTGGACATTTTCTAGGGTAGTATAAATATCAACTATCAACACATAATTAGGTGTGGAGAATTAATTGCAAAAGGAAGCAAAGAAAGGAAGATTGAATTCAAGAATCAAAACATTATACTCAAGAATTCCGGGTTATGAACTATTTTTATTTCTTTTATTTTCTTCCTCACAACATGTTAGGCTAAAATAATCTTGTGCTAAATTTTTTATGAACCTTGTATTATGAACCTTAACTTTTGAATCTTTTTTTGACATTAAAGCACATTTTTAGTTTTGAACAATTATGATGGGATTTATTTTCTCTACAATTACTTGATCACTAATTGTATGAATCTTGTGTATTGTTTTACCTTCGAGAGATTGAGAATAAGTTAGATATAGTCTAATTTTCGTAAACTCCGATATGGAATAGAAATATACCGATACTTTACGTGATCTTTAAGTATTCACAAATCCATCAATGCATTTTTGAATGTTAGCATCCGTCATAGAAATATAGTCGAGATTACATGTAAGAATAGGTTTAATTCTACTCAAGAGAGATTATTAAATAATTTAGAAATATTGATCTTCGTAATTGAATCATGTTGTCAAATTTAAAGGTTCGGAGGTAAAAGGGAATTGATACAAGGAGATTTGGTATCCTAATGCATCTTTCAACAATAGATTTTCATCAAACTTGCATAAATCGCAATTTTGCATTGAATTTTGTTAAGTTAGGTCTTGCATTTTTAAGTAGAATAATTATTAACAAATTAGCTATTTACAAATCACCAATTTTCATAGTTTCTGTTAAAGCTAAATTTATTTTAGGTTAAACCAATACAATCTTTCTGTGTACAATATTTGGACTCAAAATCTATTTTACTGCTTTTAACGAACCGTACATTTGCTGTTTTTCAAACAAAACAAATATTTTCAAGATAAGTTTTTGGCGTCGTTATCGGAGATTGTATTTGAGTTTAATTTCATACACACTGGCACTAATTCGAACATAATTTTTTCTTTTATTTAAGTTCTCTATTTCAATTTATTTCAGTGTTTTTATTTTCTCTTTCAAGCATTTTATGCAAAATCTAGAGACGGTGAATTGATACCAGTTGATCCGAAAATCAAACGTACTTTTCGTCATAGACAAAGAGAAGCAAGAGAAGCACAACAACTAGAGATGACTAATGCACAGAATAATCCAATTATCCAAGTGAATAAAGAGACAGTGATTGATGGAGGAAACATGCTAGTTGGGGATTTCATGACTTCAAAAAATTATTTAGAGTCAATCTAGCATTGTTTATCCTCCTTTTGGGTAGCCGAACTTCCAGTTGAAGACCAATGTCATCCGGTTGCTTCAAAATGGACATCAATTCTAGGCAGTGCTGATGAGAATCCACACACACGTCTCTTGATTTTTGGAGATGTGTAAACACTTTAAATATCAAGAAATTTCAGATAATGCTATCATCTTAAGACTATTTCCACATACTCTGAGGGATAGAGTGCTTGAATGGTTCCTATTGCCAGTATTACCACTTGGAATGACTTGGTTAAAAAATTCTACATCAAAATTTTCCAACAGGCTAAGATAGTAAAGTTGAAGCATGATATATCCATATTCCATCAAAGAGAAACCAAATCTTTTGATGAGGCTGGAACAAATTCAAGAACATGCTTCGGAAGTGTCCTCATCACGACATTAGTAAAGGGCTCCAGGTCCAATATTTCTATGTAGTTCTACTTCCATCTTATAAGAGCATGGTAGACTCTTCATCCAATGGCTCCATATCCATGAAGACAATTGATGAAGCCTTGGAGTTGTTTGAAAGAGTGGCTACCACCACCGCCATGTAGGGATTTGAGCGGGTTATTCATAAGAAGGCACCAGAAGTATACGAGCTGGACACTTATACAACGTTATCTACAGAAACTTACTCTTTCGTTCAGAAGGTTGAGAGCATGTCATAGTCAGCCAATGTAGTACAAGCCAAGTAGACAAGTTCCGAAAATGCAGGATAAATCACATGACAGCAGATTGTCCAATTCTTGCACAAGATATTGAACAAGTTGACTATCTACATGGGGGTCAGTGCCAACATAATAATTAACATTTTGACACTTACAATCCTAGTTGGAGGAAGTATCCTATTTTTTCTTAGAATAGTCAAAATCCCACTACACCGTATGGTTATCAGTATCAACAGCCTAAGAAAAGAATTATGTCACAAGAGATGTTTGACAAATTTATGGAAAAGATAGAGCACTACATAGAGGTAAATAATTAATTCATGATAATGACTGAGACAACCCTTCAAAATTAGAGTGTTGCAATCAAGGACCTGGAAACTCTAATAGGACAGATGGCACTTGTTATATCAGACAGAGCACCAGGTACCTTACCAAGTAATATTGAGACTAATCATAAAGTTCAAGTAATGACCATAAGTATTTTAGAGAATGAAATAATTGAGGATCCATCCGTGAAAGCAATCACAACAAGAAGTGAAGTACAATTGTCTAAGATTACATTTAAAAGACCAGTTACAATCATGAACAAAATGTTTACAACAGATGAGGAGCAAGTGGATGAGTCTAAAAAAATCAACTCAGAAAAAAATTGAAAGAGAATTCAGAAAATCTACAAGCTAAGGCAGCTGCTCCAGTTGGAAAATATGTATATCTCATCCTATTTCCACAAAGGTGGAAGAAACACAAGTTAGCCTAACAGTTTGAGAAGTTTCTGGATGTGCTAAAGAAACTATACATCAATATCTCATTCATAGACATGATAAGGCAGATTCCAAGTTATGCAAGATTTTTTAAGGACGTGATATCAAAGAAGAGAAAGCTTTTGAAATTTGAAAATGTAGCGCTGACAGAGAAAAGTAGTGCAAGATTACAAAATAAACTGCCTCTCAAACTCAAGGATCTAGAGAGTTTCACTTTACCTATTTCAGTTGGAGAAGCTTGTTCTTTTAATGTTTTATGTGATACAAGCGTAAGTATTAACTTAATAACTTTATCTATATACAGAAAATTGGGATTAGGAGAAGCAAAAAAAACAACGATGTTATTGTAGCTGACCAATAGAAGCATCAAATATCCAAGAAGCAAGGTTGATGATCCCTCATCAAAGCTAGCAAAATGATATTTCTGAAGACTTCATTATTTTAGACATAGAGGAAGACATATATTCCAATAATCTTAAGCGGACCATTCTTAGCAACATGTCAAATTTTGATTGATATGGAAAAATGTGAGCTAATCTTGATGGTGGATAAAGAACAATAAGTTTTTAAATTACATCATCCATCCAAACAACCATCAAACCTCGACGACTGCAATTGTAGTCAAGAAGATGAACTACCCATTCAACAAAATCATTGAAGAGAACCAAAATTTTAAGGAATTCTTGGTAGAGACAAGAATGGAGAATTCAGAATTTGAAGAACAAAAAGAGGATGCAAAATTGGAAATTGCAAAGAATGCAAGGGTGAAACATTTTGAATTGAACCACCATGAGTTAATCACCCAAAAGTCGAGCTCTAGACTATAAATTGAGGGTTTATTGGGAGACAAGCCGTTTTTCTATCGTTTTTTACTTATTTTGATTAACTATTTCATTATATGTAGTTTTAGGGATTGCATTAGTATTTTGGGAACATATTTAGGGACTCATGCGTTTAAATGATTTTTAACATACTTTAGGTAGTATTTTAAGACTTGCATTAGTAACTTAGGCATATTTGCTTATTGAGTTCGTTTTACTTGGACTCCTTATTAACATCCTAGCATTATATTGAGCTTACAATGATGTGATATGTAGTCTTAAGGTTGCACCTAGATTTCATTCTCTAAACCAATTTGAAAGACTTATGGGATGTTCTCCTTATGTTTCAGTTTTGTGTTTTGAGTTTTGAATTCATTTTAGATTTTGTGTTTTGAGTGTCCATTTTGAGATGGTTGAAAATGTTCTCTTTGTCATTTTGAAAAATTATTTTGAAAATGTCTAAAACGCATTTTGAAAATTTTGGCTTGATAATAACTGAAAACACCCAAAACGACAAATTGTGTTTTTGGATTTTCTTTATAAATTTTTAACTTATTTTCAAAAATGCGTTTTCAAAAATAGGAAAGAGAACGCGTTTTCACTGTTTTGGAAAATCGAAATCAGAAAACGACTTGAAAATGATAAAGATAACAAGCCCTTATCTTTTCCTAGCTATAGGATTTTTGTAGGGATTCATGCTTCGTTGGATAGTTTTTTTAAAAGTAAGAATCAAAGCCTAGAAATAAGAGAAAGTGGGGGTTTCATGACATCTACCAACTAGACTATCTCGATCATTCTACCTATTCGCATCTACCCTAGGGAGTTTTTGATCTTTACTCCTGTATTTTGATTATTATTATTTTTTACATTCGAGACAATGTAATATTTTTATTTGGGGGTGGATAAGTATTAGGATCCTTTAATATATATTTATTTTTCAACTATTGATCGGGTCTATATAACTGTGTACTATTTAAAAAATTTTGAAAAATTCAAAAATAGTGTATAGTTTAGCATTGAATGACTTACCGCCTATGATAATATTTGTTTGAATTGAGTACAACTTTAGCTAGAACTAGACAACATCATATCTTATATTTTTACTTAAGTACTTATTCATGTTAGATTTGGTTACTTGAGCACATAGCCATTATTGACTCATTACTTATGTTGGAACATAACTTGATTATGTGGATTTAATTGTTGATGTGTTGACCTGAGTTCGAATAGAATGCCCAAATCCTTAATATAGAAACCAGTTTGGGGGTGGGAAGGTTAGTATTTATATTTATAGAAGTTTGATGGTTTGGAGTTCTCTGATCTCACTATTAATTGAAGAAGTTTGTATTAAGAAGTGTAGAATGGGCACTGACCACTTTTAAAATTTGAATCTCATATAAACAGAAAGCGTGGTACATCTTATAACTTTTTTTCGTAACATTTATGACTCGAGTTATTAAATTTACTAAGGTATCTAAAACTTGGTGCCCTTATGATCATCTGACTTAGGAGTTATCAGCCTAAAACTCGCTACATGGGTCATTTAGAAAGTTTAATGGAAAGAAGACTTGCTCATAACATGTCAAACGAAAAAAAATTACACAATCAATATATATGTTCATAGAGAAAGAAAGAAAAAATAAAGATATTTAGATTATCAAAAGCGAGAGGTGCCTAATAAAGACTTTGAGACTTAAACTCTAGAGATTGGCGATGTGACTTTGAGAAAGACTTACCATCTCCCTTCTAGATTTATAAGTACGTAATTCTAATCACTTTGTGTAGAAAAATGAATTATAATAATTCTTAGAAAACCACGTGTGCTATAAATACCTCGGGATTGGAGAGAAAAGCATAAGGAATAATTTTGCATGGGAGGTCTGAGGAAAAACTGACCACAAGAGGATTGAGACTATGAGTGAACCAATAACACTTAATTGATTGTATTCTAGTATGGGTGTGAGTTCAATATTGGCTAATCACACACACACTAAGTTGAGCATCAAATGAATAAAAATCTATTTTTGATATCATGTGGATCTTTCTAAAGTGTTACTTAAATTCTAACCTGATACATATGGTAAGCAATTCAACCTTGAATCTATTACTTGTGAATTTTTTTTAGGATAGTAATATCTTATTCGTAACTTTTGTTTTGTTTTGTTTGAGGATGAACTAAGGTTTTAATTTGGGGGTGTTTGATAATTGTGTTTTGTGCACTTATTTGGGTCATTTTGCTAAGCTTTTATGTCGTCAAAGTATCGAACTTTCCTTAACTGGGGTTAATTTTCTATTATTTCAGTTTTGGATCCATTCATAGGCAATTGGAAAAAAATGACTAAATTGCAAATTTTGAAAGTTATTGTAACTGGGCACCCGCCCAGTTATATGACCATGATATTGGGAAAAGAAAACATTGGTGCTTGGGCAATCGACCGCCCAGGCCAAACGTAGTCAGAATGCTGTTTTCATTCAGAATTCAACTCCAGCAAGAAAACTTCTTCTTGGGCCAATCTTGCACAATTTTTGAACACTTTTTAGAGTAGTATAAATACCAACTGTCAACACATAATTAGGTGTGGAGAATTGATTTTAAAAGGAGGCAATGAACTGAAGATTGATTTCAAGAAATCCAAACATCAAAGTCAAGAATTTTGGGTTTTGAACTATTTTTATTTCTTTTGTTTTCTTCTTCACAACATATTAAATTAAAGTAATCTTGTGCTAGGTTTTTTATGAACCAAGTATTGTGAACCTTAACTTTTGAATCTTGTTTTTGATATTAAAGCAAGTTTTTAGTTTTAAACAATTATAATGAGATTTATTTTCTCTACAATCACTTAATCACTAATTGTATGAATCTTGTGACTCGTTTTACTTTTGAGATATTGAAAATAAGTTAAAACACAATCATAACTGTCATAAAATCCGATAGGGGATAAAAATATATTGCTATACTTTACGTGATCTTTAAATATTCATTAAATCCATTAATGCATTCTTGTATGTTCTTATCCGTCATAGAAATATAGTCGGGGCACATATAAGAATATGTTTAATTCTACTCGATAGAGATTATTAAACAATTTAGGAATATTGATTTTCATAATTGAATCGTGTTGTCAAATTCAAAGGTTCGGAGTTAAGGGGGATTGATACAAGGAGATTCAGGATCCTAATGCATCTTTCATCAATAGATTTTCATCAGACTTGCATAAATCACACTTTCGCATTGAATTTTGTTAAGTTATGCCTTGCATTTTTAAGTAGAATAATTAATGACAAATTAGTTATTGACAAATCGTCAATTTTCATAGTTTCGGTTAAGGCTAAGTTTATTTGAACTTAAACCAATACAATCTCTATGGGTACGATACTTAGACTAAAAATCCATTTTATTTGTTAATGAAGAGTACACTTGCGGTATTTCAAATGAAACAAATTTTAGGTTGTGTTATTTTTCAATATTAGATGGAAAACACCAATAAGAATTATGTGATAACGAAAAATGTCACTAGCTAGCTACCAAAAAATAATAGTGTGTAGAATTGCGAAAGGGCATTAAAATTAGAGAAAGACGATGCAATTTTCCCAGAGTGAAATGCAATTTGAGAAATAATTTTTAGAAGAATGTATTTAAAAAATAAGAAAAATTTTAGATTTAGATTTACGTGCAGAATATTTTATTGTGTGAATGTGTAGTTGAAAATAAGTATGTAGATGAAAGAGTTTGAAAATAATAATGGTTAAACAGGGCTAAATAGTGTTGAAAATACAGCATTTAAGAATATAATATACATTTTTTTTCCAACATTTCTTGTGAATCATTACATCAATCTTGCGGTCGGATGCCATTGAACCCTGTGGGAAGAAGGAACGGCAATGGAGTTTAGTCCACTTCGACTAAAATGGTTAGACCTGAAAGAGAAGTCAACCAAGGGCCAAATTCCTCTTTTTCCTCATTACTCGAGTTCCATCCGGAGAAAGATTGGAGTTCAAAGGAAAATGGAGTGACCGTTCATCAAGTATCATTTAATCCTCTCAATATAACATCAAGTATCATTTAATCCTGCTCAATATCACATACCGTTCTGCTATAAGCGGTATACTTCTTGAAAAAGTGCTCTCTCGACATGTGGGTGGCATGTTAAGGGTGGGAGAATTGGGATATGCTCCGAATTGATTGTCCTAATATACTTTTGACACAACCACATCATGACTTCTTACTTCTTAGTACATGACAATACGCCAAGATAAAATGAGCCAAAAGTGTAAAATTGTGTTGGTATATTTCCATTTGCCATTTGCCAAGTGGTGCAATGTGGAGATATCTAAAATGTATTGGAGGTAAGCTTAGAGAGTGAATAAGGATCATTCACAGGCTAGGCAGCTGGGGAAGGCTCAACCGCTAATGCATGGAACCCACACGAGCTGGGTGAAATCTTGAGAGCAGCCAAAGGAAATCCTGCTCTGTAGTTGAACAATGCCTTCCCCAACATTATTAAAGGAGGCCTCACCATCAACCTAATCATTACACGCCTTACAGAAAAGAGGCAAGACACTTGCACTAGAATCTTGTTCCATGCATATTAAAGCATTTATTGCTGTCTCAAATCTCTAACAATAACAATAATAATATAGCAAGGTGCTAAGAACAACATACTCAACATAACAAACAGCAGTTATAACCACCTAAAGCTTCAATTCTTCAAACTACGATTTGGATACAAATAAGAAGATTTAACTCTACTGAAGAAAATACATGATGCTGCACTACCAAGTCCACAAAAGCAACTACTTGGAGTCTTGGACCAAATGATATATAGATGGCTCTGGTAAACAACCCCTCTCTCTTTCAGTACCTCCAAAGGCTTTGTGAAATGAATATGATTCAGAAAGAGAAGTAAAGATCTCAGGGGAATATGAATAAATCAGCTTTAAATTGTTACAAATTTCACGGAAAAAAGTCTTGGGGACCCAATCACGTAGACCCTGGAAGAACAAGATCGAATGCCACTATGATATTCTGCTTGATAGAGCTGGCGGGAGCTTCTAATGGGTTCTATCGGTAAAACAACACACTCGGCGAAAGAAGAGTTAATCATTGTTCCATTTCAAAGACAGAAAGTTCTCTACTAAAAATGTTACAAAATATGCACAGACCTTGGTGCGTCAGCTCTCGGCCCATCAAGAGAGCGATACAGGTACAAAGTATCAACATCTTCACTTGTGCCATTCTCCTCCTCATTCCAAGCAATCACTTCTACTACCAAACCAGGCAATTGGCGTGCAACCTCCTTGCAGCCTTGACGGGTTACTTTACAAGCCGACAACCACAGGAATCTCATGTTGTAATAATGGTGCAAACCAGCAAACAAAGCTGAATCTCCAAAGGGACTATCCCTGATCTCAAGCTTCTGCAACTTAGGGCAGCCCTCCAGTAAATACTTGAGACCCAAGTCAGTGTTCCCAGCAAAAGCAACTGACAATGTTCGCAGTAACTTTCCATACTGTCCAATGTAATTGAAAACTCTATCAGTCAATAGACCAGATACAGCAAGTCGGGTAAGCTTCTTGCAGTTCTTAACAATGGCTCCAAAGCCTTCGTCCATTGGCTCACCAGTTACATGGTCAGGCATATGCCGTCCCATTATACAGAGACGGAACACCACAAGATCTGGGCAATTCTTTGACATGGCAACAACTGCAGCATTGGTCATTCTATGACAAAAATATAAAATAGACTGCAGTTTCCTACAACCCTCGGAAATTGCAAGCAGACCAACTTCAGATACAGGGCCCTCAGCATCTTCTAAAGCCTCAACAGGGAAAACCCGAAGCTCTCGTAGGTCCTTGCATGCTGCAGAAACTGCTTGAAGTCCTTCATCACTTACTGAATCAAGTGCCTGCAGAAAATAAATAAAAGCTCCAAATACATAATTCAACAACAAAGTTACACCATCACTTCATTTACTAGAATGCATTTATCACGTACCCAAAATGTCTGGAGTTTATGGCACTGACGAATTACTGGTTTCAATTGTTCTGCACTGATGTTTGCATAGCTCAGATTAAGGGATGTAAGGTTACCACAGACTGGATATATTGCAGATAGATATTCTGGAATAATTTCCTTGAACCCAGAGAGACAAATCAGCGATTTGCAAGCAGCAAATGCGGAAAAGTAATCTGGTTCATGTTCACCCTGAGCAACAATCTCTAATGGACTAAAGGAACCTGTTCCCAGATGGGTGAGCTGTGGAGCTCGAATCATCAAGCGGTAAAGCTGTGTTATGGATATATAGCTATTTAACATAAGTTTCTTCAAGGAAGGTGACCTTGCCACCAGCCGCTCCAATACCTCAAAGTTTATAGGGGCCTCCACACAGTCAAAAATCAAAGATTCAAGACAGGTTACGTCCTCAGGAAAACATGAAATCCAATCCACTTCATTGTCTCTAATGACAGAGTCCATCAGTTCAAGCACCCTAATTTGCCTGAGACAAACAAATCCCATCACGTGCCAGAAAAATAAAAATGCCCTAATCCCAAATTTTATTTTCATTCAACATAAATCATTTTTTTTTTTTCATTCAAGGACAGTTGCCATAAATTTCACACGTACCCATTTTCCCAGGTCATACTTTCTCATACCAATCAATGCAAAATGAACGCACAAAAGATCAGATTTAACCAGATATTGACTTCTTAAACATATGCTACCATAACAGATATCAGATATGAATGAAAATAAAAAATTAAATCTTTGGCCGTGGAGAAACAAACCCGATTTTGTGAGGGCAACCCTACCATATAAAATTATCTTCAGCACAAAAATGCAGAAGCCCATTAAAAATATTCCCCTAACAACCAGATCTGAACTCATTTTTTTCCTTAAAAAAGGAGAGAACAAGAAAGAACATATATTATCGTCAGCTAACCTGCATTCACGGACAACAATAGCAAGTCCATCAGTTCCAAAACCTTCACAACAAACCAAAACGAGCTCTTTCAAAATCGGGAAAGAGTGAGCTGCAATCGCCAGATCCTCATCCCTTACACACATACGCTTCAAGTACAGCTTCTCAAGCGCACGATACGAAATCGCCATAGCCCTCAACCAGGGAGCGAAGTGCGCACCCCAGTCCGGTGGCAACAAGCTGAAGTCCGAGAATCTGGGCTTCCCTTTGATTGCAATCGCTTTGATTAGCCTGAATCGGTTCGTGACTCTGCGAGGTGACACCGAGTAACAGTTTCCGATGAACAGCTCGGATCTAGTGAGGGCCTCCGCACGGTACCACGATTTGCACACAAGGGACGCAGCGTTGCGGTCACGCCGAGAGGTCAAGAAACACAGAACGTTCTCGAGGACGTTTTCCAGAACTTGATCTGGGCCTGGCGATACATAGTTCTGATCTCCTCCACCGATGCTGACGACCGTCGAGTTGCTATTGGGGGTAGCGCCTCCTCCTAGATCAGGCAGTTCTTCGTCCTCCGACATTTCAGAATGACTGTCACCACCACTCATGTGAGTGAGTAACTTCGGATTTATTGTAAAAAAATCCAGAAATGACTGGATATTCACTAGTACTAATTATAGGTTTTCCTATTTTTGGTTCTTCAGTTTAGTTTGTTTATTGATTCGCCGGTTGTGGAGGAGGAGGAGAGGGATGGGGTGAGATGTGTACTACACCAACTGCAGCAGTCTCTCCATCTATCTGTATCTATCTTTATCTACCATTATCATCGTCTATGAGAGAGAGTGTGTGGTTGGGTGGTGGAGGTCGGGTTGAGGGGACACAAGGATCCACTTACTTTCTCCCTAATCCACAAGGGCATAAAAAAAGTGTGCGCCTCGATTTTATATCTTACAAATGTATGAATCATAACACGTAATAAAGTAGATATAAGAGTCCAAAAATCATTCTCACGAAAATCCAAAAATCATTCTCCCGAAAATTACTATTTAGCCGTGACTTAAATTATTCCTAAGTTTACTTTGATCGAAAACAAATAAAAATAGTTTATCTTATTTTATGATTTTTTATAAACTAGGTGCAAGTAACGTGAAATGCACGTTTGCCTAATTTATATTTAAGAGTTTTGTTTAAAAATTAATTTGTTATTAATAAAGATGTAATTTTTTTGGTTAATTAAATAATTAATGATGTAATGTTTATGTAATTGATAAATAATTAGATGTGTGATTTTGATGTTGTGATGTAAGTTGGTGAGATCGAAGAAAATAAGCAAAAGTTGACAAATTTGGAGAAATTGCTAAATGTAAGGGATCCAAAATTCGGGGACTAAAATGTAAATACGTAAAAGTTGTGCCGAACCTCACGATGAAGATTTGAGAGTGCTCGGAGTCAATTGGATAAAGGAAGACGTCAATGGAATCAAATTTAGTCAAAAGATGATCACAAATCAATTTCCAACCGAAAAGTTATGCTCCGATATTTTAGTCTCATATTGAGACATATTTTTGGCATAGAAAGTGATCGAAATGGATAATGATGTCTGAATCAAAGTTGTATTCAGATGAGTTAGCTTTCCAATGCATTTTGAATCGTCTCAATCGGACATCAGAATACAAAGTTATGATAAAAATACTGAAAGAATGTGCAGCTACCTGTTTAAAACAAGAACTTCTGTTACATAGTCCGTTAAAACAACAAATTCCGTTAGTTTTTCCTTTAAAAACAAGAAATTCCGTTATATAGCCACTTTTAATATATAGAAGATATACGAATACAATAAAATATGATTTTTTTTTCAATGATGGTTTCAGTGTTAAGATTTACGAGTTCACCGTAAGTATTCTCTTAATATCAATTACCAAATTTTATAATAATTGATTATATTTACCTCGTCGAATTCTTCTAATATATTCAATTTAACTCTCGAGTTCAAATTAATTCTATTTAACTAAACTAATTACATATCTTTATTTGAATCTGGATACACCTTAATTAAATACATTAAATCTTTAAGAATTCATGTAACGATCTTATTAACTAGAAAATGTATCTGTACTTTTATATTAGTTTTTCAATTTTATTACGTGGTCTAAACAAATAATCTGTTTCTCAACGTAATTATCGTTTGCAAATCAATAAATTAGTGTTCAATTAATCCAAACATTAAGAATAGAAATAAATTTAAAAAAATCACAAAATCAATTGGCGATTTAGAACTTTTTAATTAAAAATCAAGGTTCAAAACTAGGTTACAATTACTCATTCTAACTAAATAATTAATTACATATCATGAGATAAGAATAAAATAAGAGGAAATTAAAGTACGTCATCGAATTTTAAGGAAAAATGAATAAAGATGAAGATCTTATACCAAAATTCTGCATTCCTCTTGTAAAATCTTGAAACCACAAGCTTCTTTATCGATTTCTTGGTTCTTTCCTCATTTTGAATTTGTATAACCCTTGTTTGGTTCTCATTATTTTCAGAATACATTTTTTCTTTCTTATTTTCAATTACACATTTTTTAATAAAATAATATTACATGCAAACTCAAAATATTTCCTTATTTTTTATTTGCACGTTTTCCATCAAAATTCTATTTCAAAATACATAAAAATGGGGCTTAAACATGCTCATTTATGTATAATGAACCACCCAAGCCTCCTTTTAATTGTTGGACTAAGATATGTATTTATAAAACAAGATTTAGGCAAAATCCTTGCTCAAATTGAATTCTCTCCAAAGAGTTTGAAAAGGGAAGAAAAAAATCCATTTTTCAATTGAACTCATTTTCTAATGTGATTTTAATTCTTCATCTTCTAATATTTGCAATTAAGTCATCTTCATTCTAAAATCAATACAATTGACCTAAGGCAAGTTTCAAAAGTTTGCAATTTAGTTCCCAACTTTCTAATTATCGAATTTAACTCTTGAAACTTGTGAATTTTTACCAATGTTCCATTAATACTTTCAATTGATCTCTTAATTTTCAATTGCTTCAAGTCAACTTCAATTAAACTCCAAATAGCTTCTTTTCACATACATTGTATCCAAGCTCTTGAAACTTGTGAATTTTTACCAATGTTCCATTAATATTTTCAATTGATCTCTTACAATCCGATTAATTTTCAATTGCTTCAAATCAACTTCAATTAAGCTCCAAATAGCTTCTTTTCACATACATTGTATCCAAGCTCTTGAAACTTGTGAATTTTTACCAATGTTCCATTAATACTTTCAATTGATCTCTTACAATCTGATTAATTTTCAATTGCTTCAAATCAACTTCAATTAAGCTCCAAATAGCTTCTTTTCACATACATTGTATCCAAGCTCTTGAAACTTGTGAATTTTTACCAATGTTCCATTAATACTTTCAATTGATCTCTTACAATCCGATTAATTTTCAATTGCTTCAAATCAACTTCAATTAAGCTCCAAATAGCTTCTTTTCACATACATTGTATCCAAGTAGATTGTCTCCTAAACATCGGTGATGAATAAGACTAGATTACTCAATACTGACTTCACACAACAATGTAGGTAACATTTTCCTACATGTCACGGCTAGTGCAATGCTTATATATATATTTGAAATCAAAACCCTGGTAAATGGTTATTAGCTAGTCTCTACTTGTTAGCCAACAACATTCCACACAAATTTTTTACATGTACGAAATTAACACATATCTAAGTAGCTCTGAACAGAGAATCAACCATTCATAAACTATTCATTTCAATAGGTTAAGTGGTTGTGCTACATATTGTGATCTTGGTTTGTAAGGACTTCATTCAACCGATTCTATCAATTCAAAAATGCATAATAATTATGAGTTCAGTATAATACGATTTAGCATGAACAAGTATTGAATTAGCAAAACAAAAAATCACATCACCCAGTCACAATTTATGAAACATAAATAATTTCAATTAGTCGGTATGGCTATCCAACTTACAAAAACATATAGGCATGTGTGTCGAGTAGGTCGATCAGATATTTCAATATCCGAAACCATCCTATACTTCGGGTATTCCGTAAATGGAATCATTTGAGTTCTTGTAAATATTAGAACCAAAGCCAAACTCAAACTCAAACCATCATTTCCGGTTTGATTTCGGTTCTACCCATAACATTCTTCATATACATTTAATAAATATTTTCATATAGGCCCTTTCAATACATATACTTAAATAATTGTGTAAGGGAGATAATTCAACTAAGAAATCTTAAAGAAGCAAAATAATGGATACTAAAAATCACGAAAATATAAGAAAATTAAAACATCAAAAGTTTAGTTATAATTTGAGAATAAATTATTTTTTCTTAATAAATTTTATTCAATCCATAAGCAAAGCATACTCGAGCATGTATTTAATTATGATCATTGATTAAATTCTTCGATTCTTAAAACAAACTGACATAAAAAATACTAATTAGATACATAATTTATATAGTAATAAGAAATTACAAACCATATATTGATCATGCTCCGTTTGAATAAAAAAGAAAAAAAAATTATTTTTAAAAAGAGAACCACGAACTCAAGATAACAAGAAAAAGTATACCACAACCCAAGCAATGAATATATCAAGTTCAATTGTCATGCATTATATAAACATTAAAAATCACTTAAGTTTTTAACCAATGTAAGAAAGTTAAAAAAAAAAACTCGAATTGCAAAGAATGAACGGTTTAATTCATCAATTTACGCCACAATCTAGCTTCAATTTTTTTGATTCATAAAAAAGTCCAAATTGTAAAGATTAACATATAATAACATCTGAAATACAACAATCAGGTGTGAGGCAAGATGTAAAAAACGTAGGAGCCTGTCTTGATTTTTTAGGGTTAGAGTCTAGAGATTTTTAGACTAAGTACTACTCAAATTAGAATTTTTAAGTTTTATATTGTTCTACTAAGCCTATAATTTTTATTTTATAAAAAATATATAAAAATCGGTTCTACTCGAGTACCCACGATTTTGGTTCAGGAACCAAGAATCGAATAGGACCCAATCAAATATCGATTTTTGATTTCGATTCCTAATTTATTTTTTTAGGAACCAGATCGAAACCTCCTGTTTCAGTTCAGGAGATTCGGTTTCGATTAAAAGGTCCATGCCTAAAAGCACATAAAATAAGGAAACATTTAAATTTTTCAAAACGTTTTTTTTAACATATCACATAAAACAAGCAAGCAAATAAAAGCAAACTAATTTACGCCCTCAAACTTAATATACATATTGTCCTCAATGTATGCATAAAATAAGTTTAAAGAATGGTTAGCAATACTCATCCTGTATATGATGTTTCTCGTTTAGCACTTAGTCTTTTATCTTTCTTCAATATCGTTTTCTTGCACTTTCTACAAAATATTCATATTATGCCTGAAAATGAACAAGAAAAATAATTATCAGATAATAATAATAAATGGAAGAATTTCTTTTCGATATATATATTTCCATTTTTCAGAAAAGAAAAGAAAGAAAAAGAAGAAAACAAAAGAAAATATTTTTTTAATATTTATTTCTTTTAATAAGGAAAAAAAAAGAAAAAAAATCATATTTTTAAAAAAAATGAATAACGTAAAAAAGAAGAAGCAAAAAATTTAATATTTTTTTAGAGAAAAAGAAAAATTAATAAAGAAAAGAAAGAGAGAAAAAATAAATTAAATATCTTTAGAGAAAAAATAAATAAAGAAAAGAAAAAAGGAGAAAAGGAGAAAGAAAAAAAGTGATTTTTTTTTTTTAAAATTGGTCAATGTTGCAAACCTGCGGCTAACCCATGCTAAACGGGTGCAACTATGGACTACAGTTGACCCGCGGTCAATGCCAATTTTTAAAGTTTAAAAAATTATAAAGCTCTACTGGGGCGTTCTAAAAACTTTCTAAAATTTAAAAAATTCTAAAGCTCGCTTATTTTTTGAGTTCCCAACTGAAATTCTAAATTCTATATGCAATGCATAACAAAAAAAGCTATTTAAAGTTTAAGGTTAGAAATTGGGTTGCGTCCCACTAATTCTTGATTTATCGTTTCAAGCTCAATTTCGGACATCGATTTTTCATGGAACTTTGAATAGGGTTTTGGAGATCTTGTTTAACTTAATTGGATTGTATGTGCACCACACTTCAAACATCCTCCAAAATATTACTTTTTCAACTTGAATACGGTATAATTTGTCTAAATTACTTGTTTCAAAGTCAACTACGAGTACTTCAATCTCTTCATCAACTTAAATCATAAAATAAATGAAATTGGTGGTTTGCACGCTAATAAGATCTTCTTTGAAACCACTAATTCGTTTGGTTCCTTCATGATTAATTTATCGGTTTCTACATGTTTTTTTCTTTAGTCGTTAATTCTCGGGTTGAAAGATAAAGAGATCATCCACAAGCATGTTGGAATTATTTGATTTTCAATCTTTTTATATTTTTGCATGGTGAAGACATCTCCCATAAGCACATCATCATCATCTTTTTCTTCATATGGATCATCAAAGACTGATTTCCTCACTTCCTTTGAAGTGGCCAATAACAAGCATTTTTTTGTATATTGCAACGCTCCATAATATTTACAAGTCGGTCTAATCTCGTCATAAATAATAGATTTAATATTTAATCCCTCCAACAAGCCATCGTTATCAAATATAATAGGTGATTCTCTCTCCACATTTTAAGTTGTTGTCTGAAGAGGAATTCTCCAAAGAGTATATCACCATCATCTAAGTTAGGATCAATCATTGTATATTTTTGCTACTCTATTACTTCTTTTCATTCCCTATTAATGGAAAAAAAACCAAGTAGATCAACTTGAAAAAGAAAAAAAATCAAACGAAAGCAAGGAATAATTTCAAGGGGTAATTGTAGCAGCAGTGCCAAATCTTTCATTTAGTTGCAGATTTTGCTCAAACATTTGATTTGTTGTGCAACCCTCAGTACCAAATATTTCATTTGTGCCACCCACTGTATTGAATATTTTCAAAAATATCGCAGTTGAAATCCAAATGAATGATTTCTGTTAGTTTGACCGATAGTTGACCAAATAATTGATTTTTAACAATAATTTTGACTAATTTTAAAAGGTTAAAATGGTAACTTTGCATTTTTTTTATAATAAAGTAACTTCGGATGGAGAAGATGAATTTGATTTTTTGATTTTTGATTTTAATTAATTTTAGTTATTTTATTATAAAAATATAAAATTACTATTTAAACCTTTTAAAATTAGTCAACATTATTGTTAAAGTCAATTATTTGGTCAACTAACGATCAAACTAATAGAAATCATTTATTTGGATTTCAGCTGCGACATTTTGAAAAGGTTTGGTACCGTTGATGGTACAAATGAAATATTTGGTACCCTGAGTGGTACAAATTAAAGGTTTGAGCAAAGTCTGTAACTAAATGAAAGGTTTGGTACCGCTGCTGCAATTATCCATAATTTAAACAATACCAAATAAAAATAATCTCCAACAATGATGCAAAAATTTGTTGTCGATTTTATATTCCGCATGCGTACGGATCGTAACAAGTAATAAAGTAGATCTAAGGGTCAGAATATCGTTCCCACGAGAACTATTATCTAAACATTGGTTAAATTATTCCCAACTTTAATTTGATCGAAAATAAATGGAAATCCGTTATCATTTTTTTTTTTTTGTGATTTTTATATATAAATATACGAAAATATTTAAATATGACTTTTTAATGGTGGTTTAAGTGTTAAGATTTACAAGTTCACCATACTATTCCATTAATCCCAATTACCAAATTTTATAAGAATTGATTGTGTTTACCCGGTCAAATTCTTATAACATGTTTAATTTATCTTTCTCGAATTCAAATTGATTCTATTTAACTAAATCAAATCCATATCTTTATGTGAATCTGAATACACCTTAGTTAAATGCATTAAATCTTTAAAAAATCATGTAACAACCATATTAATTAGAAAAGATATATCTATACTTTTATACTAGTTCTCGAATTTTACTACATGGTCTAAATAAATAATTCTCCTCTCAACGTAACTATCACTCACAAAATCAATGAATTAGTGGTCATTAATCCAATAATTAAGAATAGAAGTAAAAACAATTTACAAAATCAATTAAAAATTTAAAACTTTTTAATTAAAATTAAGGTTCAAAACTAGGGTATAATCATTGATCCTAACTAAATAGTTAATTAGGTGTGTTTGAGCCACATTATTTTGGAAGAATGCATTTTAGAATAGTAGATTGATGGAGAATGAGTGGTTGAAAAAGAAGAAAAAGTTATTGATGTGATGAAAAATATTATTTTATTGAAAAATGTGTGATTGAAAATGAGTAGAAGAATGAAAATGAAAATTTTAATATGGATCAAACAGGGGATAAACATTATGCAATAAGAATAAAACAAAAAGGAATTAAAGTACGTCACCGAATTTTAAGGAAAAAGGGAAAATAGATGAGGATCTTACATCAAAATTCCACCTTATTCTTGTAAAATCTTGAAACAAGTGGCGGACACAAGGGGTCATGTGACCCCCCAACTTTTCAGACACCTTTTTGCAAGTTTAGTTCCCAACTCAAAACGTCTACTCTCGCCACTTCATGTTTAAAATAATTTCTCTATTTTATTTTCTCGACGTAAAGGAAGATTATGATCTAAATTAAGATTAATATGAATTTGAATCTAGCATTCTTCTTTTCCCTTGAACATAACTTTTGACGACTAGAGAAATTATATTTTTTAGACTAATATCAATATCCTCATCTTAGATTGAGAGTCTCATTATCTAGTCGATATTTATTTATTTTATTTAGGCCGAATCTCATAGAAAATCAATATTCTAGAACATTATGAAGTTCAGTGACCATTTAGAAGTATTTTAAAGTTCACTGAATAAAGTATCACGAAGGTACAAGTTAAGTGACTAATGAAACATGATGAGTGAGTAATGAAGTTTAATGTATTAAAGTTCAGTAATCACTGTAAAGCATTTTAAAGTTCAGTGACTTATAAAACATGGTGGTAAGTGATATAGCGCAATGTGTTAAAGTTTAGTGGCCATTCAGAAGCATTTTAAAGTTTAATGAGTAAAGCATGATGTATATATAAGTTTAGTGACTAATGAAACATTCAACTCTTAAAAATAGTTATGCTTAAAGATAAATTTATATACTCCCTCCATCCCATATAGATTGACTTACTTCCATTTTTACACATATTAAGAAACATAATTAATATAGTTGGAAATATAAATTTTTGCTTATATTTCTTCTAATAATCCCTATATTAAATAGTAGTAGTTTATATTTATTGATAACAAGGCACATTGAGTATGGACATATTTAAAAACTAATCAACTATACTTTCAACAAAAAAAAAAACGTATAATTTGGGATAAACGAAATAGAAAATAAACATATCTTCACAGGACAAGATTAGTATAAAGAAATATCATTTTTCATGCATAATGCTTCACTAAAATATGAGAGAGGCTAAGATAAATTACTGTTCATGCAGGGCCAGGGACGGATCCAGGACCGGACGACCGGGGGGCTAATACGTAAAAAAAAAAAAAGAATTACACCTGAAATTTTTTTTTTTTACATAAATTTTTTTTTCCCAAGTAAAAAAATTTTTTTTGGGGGAGGGGGAGCTCCCTAAATCCGTCCCTGTGCAGGGCCATGTCAGAATTTTCTATAGTCGACTTCCAATAAATTTTTTTTTCTTTCAATTAGTCTAGTTGTACATAATTGAACTACAAAATTTGCTCACAAAACGTGTGTGACAAGATCTAAACCCTTGATTTCAAAAATTATTTTTGAAATAATTGGCCTTAAATGTTGTTAATACATATTTTGTCGAAAACTTTTGTAAACCAATTTTGTAGCATGATTCTTTTTCTTTTTAATTTAATCTTCTATATCGAAATGGTTTCGTGTGAAATGTTGCCCATATCCATTCATTTCATTCTTCTCGTCTCTCATTTTTCTTCTTCCATTTCAGTGCTTTGGTCGTTAGTAAAATCTTAACTTTCCCAAAATTTCTTCGAGGTTTCAACGAGATCTTCTCATAGAAATCATTCATCGATCGTTCGAATCTACAAAAGGCAGAATCTTCAATCGCACAGGAGAATCATAAGCGAACGGGGGTTAAGCAAGGGGTTCTTCAGATCGGTTCTTGAATTTCACTTCTTTTTGATGGGCTCGTTTGGAATTTTTGTAGAGAGCTTTTTTTCTTGCTTTTCCTGTCAAAATATTGGGGTTTTTTTATTAATTTTTTTTTATGTGTGTGTGAATTTTGGTTTGCTTACATTGATTTTCCTATTTTCCTTAAGTCGTTGTTTAACTTTCTTCAAATTGCAACTCAGACATGTTCACAGGGAATTGTAAATTTTATTTTAAATTTTTCATTATGCTTTGCTTTCGATTTTTTTGGGCTTATACATGATTTTAAAAGCTTTAGTTATTTCTTGTGTTGGTGTTGTTTTTCCTTTTGCGTGGTATGAATTTCAACTTATTTTGGGTGTTTCATTTTGAAATTGAATATGTTATGTCATTTCTTCTTTTCATGGTATATTTATCGTTTGTGTTTCCTTTTTGTTGTTTATATTATTTCGCTGTATTTTTCACTCATAACATCTGAAAATTACTGCTTGTTGCTCAATCCCATCGTTCGAAGACCCCTGTATGTGAAATTGCCGGAAAATGCAATGTTTGCGAATTATATTGTTGTGAAATTGAAGTAATATAATATAATTTTTTTTGTAAGATTTGATGAAGAAATTGTAATTCGGTATTGTAGGTGATCTGATTAAAGGTATATATTGCAGTCAAATAAGTACTTTCATTAAGTGATATATGTGGTTTATTAGATCGGTTGTTTTTAGTTTGAATTAGTTTATTGTCGTGACACAGTCAGTAACGGACCCAACACAAAAGTTCAGCCATGGTGGACATTGACCGTCGACAATCAGTGATTGTAAGAGCGATGTTGTTTATTAATATTTAATTAAATAACATTGAAAGTAAGACTAAGCTTAAAAATTTTTACTTACAAGTAAGTTTATTTAAGTAAAAAAGCAATTTTAAAATAAATATTATGCCAAAATTGATATTAAATATTACGAGAACAAGTAATAGATGCCATTATTCAAATTACAAAATCAGCACTCTAAGTAAATAATGCAGATTTGAAATACAAATAAAGGATCTAGAAACTGTTGGGAATTTACTTAACATGCACAGCGGAAATAAAACAATTTTCAATTCCCAAACGAGGATCTGCAATGTGTTTAGATATAAACTGTGATGAAAATGATACCTTTGATGAATTCCATAAACTCTTTTGCTTTTTCTTGAACTCCAATGATCACGATCTGCAATCCAAGCTTTCCAATTGTCCAACCTCCAATGGTGATCCACAAAGAGAATAAGAATGACGGCTATGGTTTTCTTTTTTTGTGCTAGCAAGAATAATGAAAAATTCCATACTATTTTCAAACCTAATAGCCTATTAATATAAGTCCAAATAGGCTCTGACCCATCTGTTAAATTTAACCCTGTCCAATATTTAATTAATCAAATTAATTAAATCTGGTCCATGAATTAATTAATCCAATGAATTAATTCGGGCATATTAATAAACAACCCAATTAATTAATTATCCAACACTTGCCAATTAATTAATTGGTAAATCTCATTCTTCTGATTCTCTTTTGTGTGTGACCCATTAGGTTCCCGATCACGATATCTACCGACGTGAATTATTATTTTGATCTAATCAAAATCGATAAATTAAAACGCCCCTTTCAATTTATCACTAATTCACTTTCGATGTCCCAGATTGACATCTACCAATGTGTCAGGGCAATACATGTGACGGGAAATATCACGTGGTATGACAAAACCAAACTTGTTCGTTTACAGTGAAACTATAATCCTTTCGTCAATATGATTCGATCAATTATGAGATATGGATATGTGTCCATCTCAATTATCGATCATATCTTTTATCAATGTACGTCAAAAACTCTTTTCCGACTTATGAGTTCACCTTGGTCAAGGGTTTCATTATCAACTTAACTGGATAAAATGTAGATCATAATCTCTTACTATCTAAGAGTGACGAATCTTCTATTGGTCATTCACAACCTTCATATGATTCTTGACATACTTGAACGATATTGTATTAGCGACCCTTGGCAGAGCAACATCCAACACCACCAAAGTATGACTGTCCTCATATAAGGTACCATGATGACCTCAAGTCAAATGACCAATTCCATTACCAAACGTTAGAGATTAACCACTAACACTCAGATAGTTATCCATGTGGAATCTCTCAGCGGGTCTCCAATGTTTTGTTCTATAACAAAATATCCACGTGTTCATTCAAGTGTCACCACACTTTAGTTTGTGAGATCAGCTACTTATTTCACAAGTAAGAATGTCACACGCGATAGTCTATCCGTAATAACGATATCCGTATCTCGTTATTACTTCGACCACAGACGATTTAAGATTCAGTCATATGTAATTTGTATCTCACAATCATAACTCCTTATGATTAACAAATCACCAAAACTTGAATCTACGGATTCTATTATTTAATTTATTAGAATATTAATTCAATTAAATAATAAATATTGCCATACATATACATTGATTATATATATATTCAAAGTGTTTATGTCCAAAGTTGATTGGACTTAGGGCATAATACTTACAAACTCCCACTTGCACTAGATCCAATCACTTATGTATTTTATACCTAAGAGTCTACATGACGATCATATTTATGCTGCGACAACTCTTTGTCAGTGGATCTGCAATTTAATAACTTGTGGGAATTCGTTCTTTATTTACGTCATTTCATTGTATTATCTTTCCAATGAGATAACACTGCCTTAAAATATGTTTGGATCATTGATAAGACCTTAGTTCCTTCGCTTGCACGATGACTCCATTGTTATCACAATGCATAAGCGTATGATCAACAATGTTAGGAACTACTCCAAGTTCATTAATGAACTTCCTGATCCAGATCACAACTTTTTGTTGCTTTCTAAAGCAATGATGTATAAGGCTTCTATTATTGAATCAACGGTTATTTTAGATTTGGAACATTTCCAACACACCCCTTAAGAGTAAACCAATGTCTTATTTGAGATATACTATTATTCTAGTCTGACTAGAAGTTAGCACTAGTGTATCCATGAACTATCAGTTCATTTTCTCCATATAAAATCTTCTCGAGATTTTATCTGTATAGATTGGGATGAGTTAAGCAATCTTCTAGATCTATCTTTATAGATCAACTTGCTTCTATCATATCTATCACAGAGAAATTATTTGACAACCATAATTTCAACAATTGAAATATAGAGACGTCGTTTCCTATAATATGTCTCATACATATAATATCAGAAATGCGACAATGCTCCCACTATCTTCTTGTAAACGCACAATTTGTCTTCATTTTTGATAAAATCAAAAATTTTGACTTTTTGCATCAAATCGAAGATTTCAGCTCCAAGAGACTTGTTTTAATCCATATTGACATTTTCTTGTAAACTCATTTACAACCTATGTGTTCTAATCCATTAGGCAAGTCGACCAAGGTCAAACCTTGGTTACATACATCAAGTCCATCTCTTTAAGTCAATACTTGACTTTATTTCTGCGTAATTAGTAGGTTCATTATCCTTGATTAGTAATCATGCATTCGTACCTTCTAAGAGGTTAAATGATCCTACAAGATTTACACGGAGCTAACGTATCCTCAGAAGTCTCCACTTCTTGATCAAGAGTATGTCCCTCAGCAGGTGTGGGATAAGACTCAGGTTTATCTATTCGATCAATTATATCCGTGAAATCTTGAACTCATTCAAGATTTATTCTGCTCCCACCGTCTCTCTTAGAATAAACACTTTATCTAAGAGTATGACATATCTTGAGATGAACATCTTCTTCTCAACGAGATTATAGAATTGATATCCAATTATCTCTTGGATATCCACAAATATATATTTATCGGATTTAGTCTTAAACTTATCTGATTCAGTACGCTTCACATAAGCGTCACAACCCAAACTTTCATATGAGATATGTTGGGCCATTCCATAACTCGTATGGAGTTTTTGTCAACAGATTTAGATGAGACACGATTTAGTGCACATCACGTATCAATCAGTGCATGACCTCAAAACGATTTTTTAATGTTTGCATGGCTATTCTTAATTGCACTATATCTAATAGTGTACGATTCCTCATTTCAGATGCACCATTATGTTGCAATGTATGTGGAGGAATCCACTGCGTGAGAATCTCATTCTCTTTTAGATAATCTAAAATTCTTCCTTTTAGATATTCTCCACATGGATCAAATCTTAGTGTGAGAATATATTTACCTATTTGTTTATCAACTTTTAGTTTGAATCCCTTGAACATTTCAAGAGTTTCGTGTTTGAATTTCATCAAATATACGTGATCATTTCTGAAATGGTCATTAGTAAATGTGATGAGATAAGATAAACTTCACCTAACATTAACTGATGTGGGTCTACATACATCACTATGTATTAGACTTAATAATTGTGCAAATCTTTTTCCTTTTCACGTAAAAGGAGATTTGGTCACTGTGTCTTACAGACATTATTCGCATTTGTCAAATGGTTCAAAACCATTTGACCCAAATATACATCTCCATGTAAGTTTGGACTTGCATTCTCATTTATGTGACCAAATCCGCAATGCCAGATATAAGTGTTATTCAGATTATCATTTTTATGCCTTTCAATTTCTATACTCATTATAGAATACTCAATATTTAGAATATAAATATCATTTTGTAATTTACCATAACCATAAAGATCTTATCAAGATAAAAAGGAACAACAATTGTTCTCAACATTAAAATAATTCACGTCAAAACATGAAATTTATTGAATACTCTTTGTAGCGACCAAGAAAAAAAAATGTTATGTTGTTTTCAAATAAAATTTTCTTGTATAACTCGAAAATAATTTGAATTATATTATGACGTCGCTACGACCATTCCTAAGAGTTAGAATTTTTGGTCACAATAGTAAAGTTGTGTGCGCTATTTTGTAAGTCGTCGAAATCTCTTTTAAATGACAAGTTTCTTTAATTTATTCAATTACATTATTTTGACGACACACTTTTTACATTAATATTTTTTTTCCTATGTTTGGTTCCAATTTTCAGCGTATAAAAAAAAGAGAAGAGAAACCGTTTCATTTGCACAAGAGTAACCTACACAATCACCTCCACCACTTAAAAACTTAATTAATTCACCACTTATACCCATCATTAATCCCATTAAACTTTTAGTTTACATGAAATACGTTTGGAAATTTAAGAGTTAACCGAAAAGTCTTTTTGTTTCATTGGAGTTACATGTATGTATTTTATATATTTAAGAGTTTTTTAAAACAAAACATAACTTCATTTCTTACAATTGCATACACATACACTGCACTCACAAAGTGATTTCATTTTCCAAACTATTATACTTATACATAAAGTTGTTTTGCCCTCTTTCTCATAGTCATAAAGCACTTTTGAATCTAGAAAATATTTGAAGGATAAGCTAAGGAGCACGTTGCATTTTTTTCTTTACAAATTTGGTTATCAAAGGTTATTCAAACTCCAAGCATTCAAGGTAGGGGTGCTTTACAACACTTTTGTAAAGTAGAATAAAATGATTTATTTTCGGTTTGCATTAACGTGTTATTGTGTTACTGATGATGGAAGCACCCTTTGGGTGGTTCAAATAAGAGATAAAGAGATTATGAAACGAGCTATCAAACTCGAGAACGAGTTATCAAAACTCGAGAATAAGCGGACTGACTGATCACCGGTTTGCTAGAGAATGACGGTGACACAAATAACCAAAGTTTGCATTTCTGAAAATACATTTATTTTTACCAATTACTTAAGTGTCTTCCTACTGAGTATTATTTATGATACTCACCCCTATTAAAATTCCACAGGTTAAATCGAGGCATGGCAGTGGATTGGCATGGTGGCGAGTGCTCAGCAAATTTGAAATTGCTTTCAACTTTCTAGTAAAAATTTTCGGTTGTGTAAACCTTTTTATAAATGTTTAGATGACACTCTTAACAATGTTCTTAATGTTTTTCTCGTTCAGTTTCGTGTACTTTCCATGTCAACGATAATTTACAAATGTTGAATTGACAACGCATGAAGTTTATCTACTGCTGTTTTGAATTTCAGATTCTGCCATTAAATTTGAAAATGGTATAACTTGGGCTATACTGCATGTTTTAGAGCAAAATCAGTGGCGTTTGAAAGGCCTATGAGTCTTCTAATAGTGGTCTTTCGAATTACCTTAAAATAGTATCTAGAGAAAAAGTTGTGGCCGTTTTAGTAAACTGCGTTGGGACTGTTTCGGATTTTCTGTCCAGCGTAGTCATGCAGTATTTTCGTGCTTCAAACATTTTCGTCCAGACCCCAAATTTTTATATGCTGTACATGTATGAATTTTATAGTCTTTGTTAAAATTTCACAAATTTTTGAAAACGTTTGCTAGGTCAAACATATTTTCCTTTCCGCTGCTGCGCAACCGGTATTTTGCTGAATTTCTTCCAAATGTTCTTTAAAATAAAATTTCACCGAATTGTCCAAATCTATATGAACAAAAGTTTTCCATTACATCTTCCTATATGTTTCGGATTTCAAAACTTTATCATTTAAAACTTATTTTGGTTAACATTTAAGGGTTCAAACAAAGAAGAATAATTTTTCTTTTAACGTTTCGAGTTCCGAGAATTTGGGGCGTTACACTCTTGGTAATGGTGAAAACAAAATTAACATTTTTCTAATTCTAATATCAAACATAAAGGTAATGGCAAGAAATATGTTTCTACAGGCAATGCAACAACTTTTGCTCATTTTCAACGTGTAGGTCAACTTCTCCCTTCTGCAGCAATCTACTTTTATTTAGTTTCTGCATATATATTCAATATGAGATCTATATCTACTATCTGATACTCATGAAACTGATGAACTAGATATAAGCCTTGCAATTTCATTTCCAATGACCCATCATTCCAAAATGATAATAAGGATCATCAAATTTGGTATTGTCCTTATTCGCTTTAACTGTCTTAGTCATTTTCGTTGCTTTCCTAAAACATCCTTTAGACTTCCCTATCGAAGTCTATGACTAAGATTTGTCCACTACAAACATAGATGTTGGACTTAACAGTTTTAAGCATGTTCAACAACTCAATGAGCGTGCTTTGAGTTTATTCACGTTAAATTCATAATTAGTAATGAATAACCATCTGACAGAGATTGCAGAACCAAGTCTATACTTAGTTCATTGTTCATGATTGAACGCAATCGAGACAACTTCTCAAAGTAGTCAGCATCTTCAGCACATGAGCATTGACCGAAGATTCTACTGCCATTATGCACTAGTATAGTTGCTAGGAAATATCATATCTTTCCACATGTGATTGTTCATCATTCAACACATTGAGATGAAAAATCATGTGTTAGCATCTATACTTTTATGTTGCTTTATAACTCAGGTGACATAGTCGCAAACATCACACATGTTGCAATAATATCGTTATCACTGTGTTTATTATAACAGCCACCTCTTCCTTTGTCGAGTCATCAACAGGTGTCTCTAGAAAGGGCTACTTAAGGACACAACCAATTTTCTCATACTTGAGAACAATTCTCATATTTCGGTGCCAATCAAGAAAATTTGCTTTGGTTGTTGGGATCCAATATGCCTCTCAAATATATACGTGGTTACTCATGATTCAATAAATGTAAACGACGAAAAATAAAAGAAATAATATATATAAAGTATCAATTAATTTAACATGACCTTTTATTAAATTAATTTCGCTCTCACTATTTAACTCAAATTTATGACCATCTCACATAAATTTATGGAATCCGTACTTGATTCCCAGTGGGCTGGGATCCCATTTGTTATATTAAAACATTGAGTGTACTCAACAAGCTCTAATAAAACATTTGGGTAGATACTATTATCAATTATATCTCCATACAACTCCCAGATCATTAAGCTGACAACTCTTTATCTTCACACATCTTATGTGTTAGCTTAACATGCCTCTAAGATTCATCTCCTTGAGTGTACTCAACAAGAGATAAATATTAGTTAAGTCAAACCCATCATTCAGAAATATCTAATATTTCATAGTGTCAAACATATCCCTAATAGACCGGCCTTGAGTGTACTCAACAAGCTAAGATCGATTTAGGACTCTCGTTTTTCACTATAATGGTGGAAGGCGAATATAAATATGACTTAATATTTTAACATGCCTCTACAATTTATCTTTTTTAGTATGCTTAACAAAAGATAAATTTTAGTTAAGTCAAACCCACCATTCAGAAATATCTAATATTTCATAGTGTCAAACATATCCCTAATAGATCAGCCTTGAGTATACTCAACAAGCTAAGATCGATTTAGGATTCTCGTTTTTCACTATAATGATGGAAGGCAAATAACAAATTGACTTAATATTTTTAACGAATAATTATATATATTTTGTTATACATCTAGCATGCAAATAAACATATATATAATAGTGTGGACGATTATGGACTTATACTATCTAGTCTTCCCGAGCCATAAGGAAGACTAGTCGGTCAGTTCTTAGGGGGTATAACATTGATTCATACAATGCTCCATCTTTATGGTTTCCTCCTCTTCTTATATCTTCAATTAGTTCAGCTGCAACTTGTATCCTATACTAATTGGCACGCAGGCCTAAATAATATTGGACGCACAGATCCATAATAATAACAATAGTAACGGACTCACAGGTCCAAAATAAATTAGAGCTCGCAGACCCCATAAAACAATAAGAATAAAACCAACCATTCAACACATCCACATGGTCGAGTCCATAATCATCAACTAATAAAACATTCATCATATAAATGCATTCCTATATAATATCTAATATTATATGCAAACATGTTTCAAGTTTCTAGCAATTAAAGTCGTCTAAACTAATTTAGACAAATGAATCGGAACAATTAAATAATTAATTAGTCAAATTAATTAATTAATTTAATCAGCGGACTTATTTAATTAAAATCAAATTTCAATTAAATATCAAATTAGAGTCCAACTCTAATTCTACAATTATAGGGCGGGACTATTTAATTAAAATCAAATTTTAATTAAATACTAAATTAGAGTCCAACTCTAATTCCAATAAAATTTTAGGGCAAGACAATTTAATTAAAATAAAATTTTAATTAAATACAAAATAAGAGTCAAACTCTAATTCCAAGATATTAGGGTGAACTTATTTAATTAAAATGAAATTTTAATTAAATATAAAATTAGAGTCCAACTCTGATTTCGAAAGAGATTTTAGGGTGAGACAATTTAATTAAAATCAAATTTCAATTAAATGTCAAATTAGAGTCCAACTCTAATTTCAAGAATATATTGGGGTGGATAATTTAATTAAAATCAAATTTCAATTAAATATTATATTAGAGTCCAACTCTAATTTAATTGAATTAAAATTTTAATTTAGGATAAAACTCCTAAATAAAATAAAATTCAATTTAGGGTCAAAATTTAATATTTAAGTTAAAATCAAATTTTAACGAAAATATAAAAAATCGTCAATTTTAAATAAAATTTTAAACGGCTCAAATTTGAATTTTAAGGTCAAACCATTTTAAAATCTAATTTAAAACCATTTTAATATATAAATTCAAAAACCCCTTTTTGAAAATTGCAACTTGACCCAAGTTTAAAATTAAAAGCAAGCCCTTCAATTTCCAAAATTGCACGACAGGGTCTCCATTTAAATATTGCAAAATGACCCATTTTCCATAATTGCAGGCGAGGGCCTGCAATTTCACAAAATATAGGACAGGCCCCCGCTTCCACCCGATTCTAAAAACCCTAAAACCTCACTTATTTTTTTTCTTTGCGGCGCCGGTAACGGCGCCGCAGATACATACTCCGGAGGACGTCGCCGCTGTCTTACAACGACGACGTCAGTCGCAGCAGCAGCGTTCGCGCTGCTGTTGACTGCAGCGCGAACGCTGCAGTCGCTGCAGATCGCAGCGGCGACAATCGCCGCTGCGATTGTCGTCGCTGCTCAGCGGCCCGTGCGCTGCAAGGTCCGGCGGCGGTGTTGCCGCCGGCGACGCCCCCTTGGACCCAATTTTTTTTTTTATATAATCAAAATTAATTTTCGTTTCCAAATCAAATTTAGAATCAGAAATCAATTTTCTTTAAAAGTTAGAAACAAGAAAAAGGATAACAATCAACTTTTGATTGTTATATGATGCAAAACAATTTCTAACAAACACAAAGTAGGCTCTGATACCATTGTTGGGAATTTACTTAACATGCACAGCGGAAATAAAACAATTAATTAATTCGGGCCTATTAATAAACAACCCAATTAATTAATTATCCAACACTTGTCAATTAATTAATTGGTAAATCTCATTCTTGTGATTCTCTTTTGTGTGTGACCCATTAGGTTCCCGATCACGATGCCGAACGACGTGAATTATTATTTTGATCTAATCAAAATCGATAAATTAAAACGCCCCTTTTAATTTATCACTAATTCACTTTCGTTGTCCCAGATTGACATCTAGCAATGTGTCAGGGTAATACATGTGACGGAAAATATCACGTAGTATGACAAAACCAAACTTGTTCGTTTACCGTGAAACTATAATCCTTTCGTCAATATGATCCGATCAATTATGAGATATGGATATGTGTCAATCTCAATTATCGATCATATCTTTTATCCCACTGTTAAGTCAATGTACGTCAAAAACTCTTTTCCGACTTATGAGTTCACCTTGGCCAAGGATTTCATTATCAACTTAACTGGATAAAATGTAGATCATAATCTCTTACTATCTAAGAGTGACGAATCTTTTATTGGTCATTCACAACTTTCATATGATTCTTGACATACCCGAACGATGTTGTATTAGCGACCCTTGGCAGAGCAACATCCAACACCACCAAAGTATGAATGTCCTCATATAAGGTACCATGATGACCTCAAGTCAAAGGACCAATTCCACTACCGAACGTTAGAGATTAACCACTAACACTCAGATAGTTATCCATGTGGAATCTCTCAGCGGGTCTCCAATGTTTTGTTCTATAACAAAATATCCACGTGTTCATTCAAGTGTCACCACACTTTAGCTTGTGAGATTAGCTACTTATTTCACAAGTAAGAATGTCACACGCGATAGTCTATCCGTATTAACGATATCCGTATCTCGTTATTTATTCGACTACAGACGATTTAAGATTCAGTGATATGTAATTTGTATATCACAATCACATCTCCTTGTGATTAACAAATCACTAAGACTTGAATCTACGGATTCTATTATTTAATTTATTAGAATATTAATTCAATTAAATAATAGATATTGCCATACATATGCATTGATTATATATATATTCAAAGTGTTTATGTCCAAAGTTGATTGGATTTAGGGCATAACACTTATAGAAACTTACCAAACAAAAGCTGCCAATGGAAACTTTTATTGTCATTAAAATGATTTGACAGTTTTTGCTGATAACAAATGAATAATGATAAGTGTACACAATTTTTTACACAATTTTTTACACTTCTCTCACATGGAAGGGGGCCCACACATAATAAAATAATCGTGGACCCCCCTCCATGTGAGAGAGGTGTAAAAAATTGTGTAAAAGTGTGTGTACATGTAGCATTACCCATAACAAATTCAGCAAGCAAAAGATACAAACATATTTCTTTCTTTCATCCATATTTAAAGCTCGGACAAAAGCGAACCGTACAATTGCTTTAAACTCCCATGTCAGAAATTCATTTTTTGAATGATTTCCATTGGCTAACCCCACTCAAGAACAAATAAAACATAAGCATACCCTGTCCTAAAACCTCAATAGTGGTATGCTATTTGCTAAAATTTTGCAGTTATATCTAAAAGGAATTGGAAATTAAAGTAACTAAAACTCTATGAACATGGATTTTAGTTTTTCGAGAACTTGCAAATGCACGACCTAAAGTCCAAATCATGTATACAATTTTGCATTGATGTGTTTTACAAATCAACATTTTTGATGCACTATACTTTTGCAAGTATCGCAAGAATCAAAGATTTCCATCGAAGGATCACTACAAAATTTTAAAGACAGAAGTGTAGATGCATACAACTCACAAGCATATGGAGTTAATGAAGGTTCCTACCTTTGCACGTTCCACCAAAATTACCCTCCTTGGATAGTCCTCTAAGTACATTATGGCATCATTATTACTCCAACAAAATCAATCAGCTCCTTCACTCCAAACCTTCATTCATCCTTATCCATTTCCCTTTCTCAACCCCGCATAACAGAAACTGAAGGAGGAAGGGAAGGGTTTGGATATTATTTCATTTTATTGGGCCTAATTTTTAAGAAAAGGCCCAACTATCTCAACCCAAAATAAAAGGGCCAAAACTTAAAAAAAAAAAAAAACGGCCCACTGTTTGTTTTCTTCTTCTTCTTGTCATTCTCTGTTTCTCTACAACAGTGTCATGTTAGCGCCCACGGTATTGATGACTCCGGCGAATCCAGCACGGGCGGCCGCCCCCCCTCGCCGGGTGCTGGGTCCGTCCCTGGACACAGGAGTATAGAATTGTGATATTTTATTAGTTAATGTAAATAAAACATGATTGTTGAAGATTAAGAGAGATTGTTATTGTTACAAACCCATTTTAATTAGTTAAAGTCAAGGGTTGAATTGTCAAAATCATAGTCAAAGGGGACTTAAGTGAAGCAATTTAATTTTCTTGGGACTTATTTCATAATGGATGATATATGAGGGTTAAGATGGATTATTTTTGGAGTTAATGACTTACTTAATTTATCATGGAAAGTTAAATGACTTCCTTTGCAATAGCCCAATGAATTAACCATTTTAAAACCCATTTCCCATTTTCATCTACCATATTCACGCAGAGACCAAGCAGAGACCGAACCGAGAGGAAAGAAAAGGAAGGAAAAAGGAGAAAGAAGAAGAAGAAAAGGAAAGGAAAAATGGAAGAAAAGGGTAAGTGGCGATTTCCTCAATCTTAGGTTCGATTTGTCTTAATTTTTTCAAGAGATATAAAATTATATATTGTCAATTTTCTAGGGTTTTAACTAGGCTCGAAATTGCAAATGTAGGTAAATGATTACGATTTTTAGTTCAAATTTCTTGATGGTTAGCTTCCATTTACATTTAAGGTAAGAAACTCTATTTTTGGGCAAACCCTAGAATTTCTAATTTGATTCTTAAGTAAGGATATTTGTGGAAAATGATTATGATGATGAAATATTTACTTGGAAGTATACATTTATGGAAGAAGAGGAAAATTTAATAGGACGAATTATGATTACTAGTTGTCACTAGATTGAAGTGCGTATTTGCATATATGCTCAGATTGAAGGTTATGTTGATGAGTTGGTCATTAGTAAATGGATTAGAAAGTGATATTAGCTCCAATGGATTAAAGGAATAATTTGGAGAATTTATTCAAGTATGGAGGAATTAAGTTCTAAGAGCTTGTATTTTAATATTAAGACTACTTATTATGGTAGTTGTTAAATTGATTATTCATATCGTATTTCAGGTGATGACGAGGAGATTGGGAACGTCTATCAGCCGTTTAGCTTGTAGCTCGTATTTTATGAGTGGAAAAACTTATTTTTAAGAAATAAATATTTATTAAATCTATACTATATCAGAAGTTATTTATTTCTGTATTTGCTTTGACAACATGATTTTCAAAATCAAACAGATTTTATAGTCAGTTTCTTTTAAAGTTAAATCTAGTTCATTGAAATCATTTCTTTAGTATGTTATATTCACAGTACATATTTCAGCATATTTAAGTTATTTTAAAACCATCAGAAAGTACTCAGGTGATTTTACCCATTCTGCACTGATGTGAATGTGTTTCCACAGTGTATGACCAGATTATCAGAGGTCTTTGGGACTCACTCTCGTACACACATAGGCTTTGGGCCGTGTACTAGGGTGATTAGCCTTTGGGGCAGCTCTGCGTACGTATGACCAGATTATCAGATTTGAATGACTTTGCCTTGTACATCGAGATTTACTCTGTACATGTGTAAGGCTATTAATTGGGTACTTTTTGGTGTGATTATTTAGTATATCATTTATGTATATTCAGTTGTAGATTCACAAAATTTCAAATATCAGATAATAGTTCATTTCAAAGATATAGAATTCAAATTTTATTCGATTCTGAAATACCGTTTTGACTTACAGAAATGACAGTTTTACACAGATTTATGTTGATACCAGATTGTCTATATTTGACATATTTTTACAGTTGGTTATTCAGAATAAAGAGTATGAATTTTATGATTTTAGCATATTTCCGTTATAAAAGAAATTATCAGAATTTCTTGAAACTGTAAGAATAATAAATCAGATTTTTCAGTAAAAATGTATAAATGGAAAAAATATATGTTGTTGCGAACTATCCACTCACTGAGTTACAAGTTTATATATTTTGTCATGCTTTTCCTATCAGGAGGCCGCTGAATTTGAGATACCTGGAAAGCCTGTTGAAGTCCAGAGCCTGACTATCCATCATTAGGTTGCATGATCTTAACCATATCATAGCATTTAAATGTTTAGTTGGGGACTCATGTTCACAAAACACTTGGCCTGATATTTTGTTTAATGTTCACTTCGTCGATGGGTTGTTCAATTGTTGTAATGCATGCATGCATCGAAACATGGCGTTTTGAAGTAAAAGTGTTCAGTCAAGTTTAGTTTCATATTGATTTAGTTGTGGTGGTATTGGTGGAATTGGTGGTTCCCAAATATTGATATTGATTATTGTATGGGGTCTTTTGTAAATTTTCAGGTTGGTTTTGTTCTATTTTTAGGGGAAATTCTGCCAAAATTTTTACTAAAAATATTGTATTCATTAAATAGTCAAACAGTCGTAGAACAGTCTTTGTGGCCTTGGTGGTGGGTCCAACATCTAGCTGGAACTCATCATAGGCGCACGTCACGTCTGGGTCCACTAGGGTGACTCGAGACGGGGTCGTGTCAGTTATAATGAGAAATTAAGATAGAAAAAGATGAAGAGTTCTATAGATATGTGTACCCGAGTTCCTAACTGAAGCTTCCTGTTATCTCTTTTTCAACTTGGCGAGAAGTTATTTTTTCTTTTTGACCTTTTCTAAACTTTGAATTATGCTTTATATATATATATATATATATATATATATATATATATATATATATATATATATATATATATTTATATATATATATATATATATATATTTTTTTTTTCAAATGCAGTAAGTGTTGTCTGGTACTGTCTTAATTTATGTTTATAATAAAAAATAATTTTTTTGATAACTATGAGATAAATCGTAGGAAAAGGTTCTTGTTATCTCTGTTATAAGTGTTTTCTTGCAGTTCTTCGTTCTTCATGTGCCTTCACTTGAACATTCTATTGTTATTTTGATTTCTCTCGCGAACTCTCATATGTCTTCAATTGCATCCGTTCTTCATTTTCTTGACCATTGTTGTTTGCGCGATCATCAAATTACTTTAAGAGACGACATAAGATGGAATATAGATTAAAAATACAAAAAATAAATTTTTTAGGTTTTTAAAATTTTGTTTATGCATTTGTTTTGTGTGTTATTCTTTTTACATTTTGACAATATTTATACAATGATGGAATTTCTCTACTAATTTTTTATTCTAATTTTTTTATTTTTTATTTTTTGCATTCATGTGCATTGAACGTTTTACTGTTGTATTGATATCTCTCGTTCATTTTTGTATCTCCTCAAGTGCATCGATTTTATGTTTCGTCTCTTATTATATTTTTAGTATTTCATAAGTAACTAATTTTTTTAAACTGATTTTCGATACATATGTTCTTGTTCATAGCAAAATTCGCTAAATTTACATGCTCCCATTTACACTTTCTGTGTTTAAAGAAGGTACAATAAGTCATTCTTGCTTTGCATGATTGCATCGTTGTTTCCATCACTATTGCTTTGATACTTTTATTTTCTACTATTTGTCAATGTTGGTGTGGTGAATATTATGCTCTTTTATTGTCTGATCGAAACATTATTTCACTTGTCCCACATTGAATATCTTTTCAGTTGACTGAACAAAAAGAGTAAATCAATAGAAGACTGCCAATCAATTGTTGGGTCATCGAAAGATGTGTTTGATCTCGATTTCCCATTTGTTCTGTGGTGTTATTTAGAATGAGCTGTTTAATTGACCATTTTTTTCCTCTGGTCTCTAGCACAAGTTTATACAATTTTTTTTTTGTGCATGTTGAAGAATTAGCGTAGTTAGCATTTTTGAAAATATCACTACAATATAAAGAAGAGAATTTGATTGATGGGTTTAAAATTTTACTTGCTGATGAACTTCCGAGAAAGCTACGCATATTTCTATGGTGATTGTTTTTATTAAAGGGTGATCTTTGGCCGTATTTACATTTAAATGCAGTTGATAAAATTTTCTTCCACCCCCCCAGTTGATGAGATGTTTATCTGTCTAGTTTTGTATTTTTTTTTTTTTGATATCCAGGTTTCCCAACTTACACCAGACTATGTCCTGAACCACCTATCCCCGACCCCTCAGCGATGGGTGGAAGTTCATCGCGGTATATGCCCGAGTTGACCAGGGTCCGTGCACCCTTTATACTCCTGGCCCCAAGGGAGTCTTCTTCCATGGATATTGCATCACCAAGCTGCTCCACCCAGGATTCGAACTCCCTACCCTGAGGTTGCACGCCCAGCAATGCGCGTCCTTTGCCAACTCGGATGTGCCTCGGGGGGCGTCTAGTTTTGTATTTTTTCTTCTAAAGTTGGTGGTATGTTTTAGTTTAAATAGTATTCAAGATTGAGAGTATCTTTTTCGATGGTTGCAAAGAAAATGTTGATTTCGTACTTGGGTATATATGATTCTTCTGAATTGGCAGTGCATCCACTAATTTCTGTGGTAGGCATATTTTCTGATCTCTTTGGAGAGTGAAATTTATGAGGGTTTACAGGGTTGTCACTTGTGAAATAGAAGATCTCAAATTGGAAGATGATGGTATCAGTGATCTGGCTTCTTTAGCCACCTCCATATATGAATCAAGTGATGTTGGTCAATAAGTAGAAGCTTGGGTTCATAATGGGAATCCTCCATTTACATCTCCTATCAGGGAATAAATTTGGATAACAACATATAAGTCCTTGGTTTGTATGCTGACTGCATATACATCACATGTTGGCACATTTAATTATCTATTGATTAACTGCAATGTAGCCTTTACTTCTTTCATAGCTTATGTGTAGGTTTCCTCTAATACTATATATACTGTAGCTTTACTAATAAATGCTCCTATATTATTTAATTTTATGTTCATGATTACATCTAAGAGATTTGTGACGCATTTGAAGATTTAGCCACAGGAATTGTTCCAAGTTGCAAGTTTATGTGAACTCCAGTGTTAAAGGCCAATATGTACATTCCCATAAAAAAAACTCGTTAATCATAAAATGGTGAATATTGTCATTTTTGGGACGTTTCAAACCTGCTTAAGCGTTTTAAAAATATTTCTTGATTGATTAATTTACCTTTCGTATACGATTGGGAGTAGAGGCAGGTAGCCCTTTAATACATAAAATGCTAACTTTTCAAAGGTTCGTTCTCTCCCACTCTCTCCAATTTCTTAAATGCTTTGCAACTGCTTTGCTTGCAGCTAATTGTAATTTAGTTGTATACCAAGGATTCTTAACATTAGCCTATATGAATTCGGATGCAAAGAATGTTAGAATTGCCAATGAAAGGTATACATTATTCTAGTGAAACGTAAAGCGAAAATTCTACTTGATCACAAAAAAAAAAAAATAAAACAAAAAAGTGACCATTTGGTCACTGAATTTTTCCGTTTGGTCACTGATTTTTTTTTTTTTTTTTTTTGTTTTTCAATATCATTTTCCCCCCTATAAATACCCTTTTATTCATCCATTTTTTTTCCACCAAACTCACTATCAATCTCTTATTCTCTACTCTACTCTCTACATTTGAATATCATTCTATACTTTTCTACATTTTATTTTTAATCGATTTTCTACAATACTATATAATCTACATTCACTTCTCAATTCTACATTTCTATTTCAACATTCAATATCAATTATCCCATTATAAATTTCCAATCACAAATGGATCCACGCTCATTTGTTGAAGACTTGTTCGGTGTCGAAGGCGAATTACCTGTCACGCCCCACAATCAATTTGTGAATGAAATCACCGGTCTAAATGAATTACCTATTCTAGAAAATATTCAGGATTTCGATGTTCATGCTAGTCATCCAATTGATTTGGATGACATTGATGTTGATACTAGTCATCCAATTGATTTGGAACAGGATGATGAATCTGTATTAGATATTCTCGATGTAAGAGGAAAGAGTAATGAGAAAAGGCAGGCAAAATGTTGGGAACATTTTAAATTAGTTCAAACTGGTCGTGTGGTCGATGGAGTTGTAGAAACCAAAGCAATATGTAAATACTGTCAACAACGATTGACATGACAGAAAGGCATTGGAACCACTCACCTCAACCATAACTATAAAACATGTGCGGCCAAACATGGATGTATAAAACATGTGCTGGTCTAACGCAACTACAATTTGGTAGTCCAGACACCGATGCTACTACTACGCAACTTTTAACATGGATGTATTCGGAGGAGAAAGCTCGAACCGGAATGGTGAAGTTCGTTGCCGCAACTACTTTGCCTGCAGTTAATTGTAATTTAGTTGCATACCAAGGATTCTTAGCATTAGCCTATATGCATTCGGATGCAAAGAATGTTAGAATTGTCAATAAAAGGTATACATTATTCTAGTGAAACGTAAAGCGAAAATTCTATTTGATCACAAAAAAATAAAAATAAAAAAGTGACCAAACGGTCACTGAAGTTTTCCGTCTGGTCACTGAATTTATTTTATTTATTTATTTATTTCAATTTCATTTTTCCCCTATAAATACCTTTCTATTCATCCATATTTTTCCACCAAACTTACTATCAATCTCTCATTTTCTACTCTACCCTCTACATTTCAATATCATTCTATACTCTTCTACATTTTATTTTTAATCGATTTTCTACACTACTACATAATCTACATTCACTTCTCAATTCTATATTTCCACTTCAACATTCAATTTTAATTATTCAATATCAATTATCCAATTTTAAATTTCAAATGACAAATAGATTCACACTCATTTGTTGAAAACTTGTTCGATGTCGGAGGTGAATTACCTGTCACGCCCCACAGTCAATTGGGAATGAATTCGCTGGTCTAAATGAATTACCCATTTTAGAAAATATTCAGGATTTCGATGTTCATGCTAGTCATCCAATTGATTTGGATGACGTTGATGTTGATACTAGTCATCCAATTGATTTGGAATATGATGATGAACCTGTATTAGATATTTCCGATGCAAGAGGAAAGAAAAATGGGGAAAGGCGGGTAAAATGTTGGGAACATTTTAAATTGGTTCAAACTGGTCGTGTGGTCGATGGAGTTCCAGAAACCAAAATGTAAATACTGTCAACAATGATTGGTATGGCAAAAATGCATTGGAACCACCCACCTCAACCGTCACTACAAAACATGTGCGGCCAAACATGGGCTTCTTCCGGCTGGTCAAATGCAACTACAATTTGGTAGTCCAGGCACCAGTGCTACAACTATGCCACTTTTTACGTAGATGTATTCGGAGGAGAAAAATCGAACGGGAATCATGAAGTTCGTTGTCGCAACTGAGTTGCCACTAGCAACTGAGTTTCCGTTAGCATGCTTCATGGACTCCCGATATAATTTATCGGGTACTAAATTTGTAATTGATCAAATTTCACAAGCTTTAACTTTTAATGTACCTATCACTTATAGAAATTTGAAAAAACTTTATTTGAAATGTATGATTTATATTCTCAACGAATGGGTACTCATATTAATCGGGTACCCTCCGACTCTACAACTACTCCTCCCACTGCTATAGGAGATGACGATGCTGAAATTTTAAATTTATTAAAAGCATGAACTCATATAGATATGATTCAACTGCATTTGCATGTGGTTCCTCTAGTACTAATAGTAGTTTGTCTTTCATTGCATGTATTCAAATATCGAGTAATAGTCCAAATGCGTTGTTTGCTGAATTAATTGATTACTTTCATCATACTATACCTAGTAACAAATTAAGAAAAGTTCAGAAGAAGTGATTGAATTTTAGCGAAGGTTTGAACGCCGCTGGCTAGTAGTTTCTACAATGACAAAATATCTACTAACACATCCGGTTAGCACTGTAGTTTCGGAATTTTCTTTTAATGCAGGTAAGAGAGTTCTTCCGAGGTTAGGAGCCGACTGAAAGAAGATATTTTGGAAGCACTAATGTGCTTGAATGATTGAGAAGACGCTCATTTTCGACTGCAAGATAAATATGTCGAAATCGCATATAATCAAGTAAGTGATATTTAATTTAACCATATTCATCACAAAATTTTATTTTAATACCTTTATAATTTTTTAAATTGTACACGTAACAAGTTGGTCGTGTACAATTTTTAATTCCGTCTACTCGAAATTTAAGTAGTCGGTCCCAAACCCGGATAAAGAAGGAGGGTTTATTTTATTTTTTTAAATTTTTAAAAAGTAAAATGTTTTAGAAAATATATATTTAAAAAAATGTTTAGAAAATGACCAAATGTGTGTGTATACACACACACACACACACACACACACATTTTTAGGGTGTAATACCTCAACATATTTTCAAGAAAACAACGAAGAAATTGATGATCAAAATATTGCATCTGCATCAAGTAATATTTCAAATGATATTAATTCAAAGGAACTTCAAATTGCAAAAATTGAACAAACTCTTCAAAATTGGACTATCCCAAAGGTAAAAAAGAGTTTCATCTATGAGATAGGAAAATTTGATTTTACTCAAAGTTATGTTATCTAAACTCTGGAAAAGACTATTCCTATAAAAAATCAAATTGTTTCTTTAAATCTGCTTTCAAAAGAATCTATTATTGCTCATAGGAAGAAATTTCAATATATTCATATTGGTTTAGTTCAAATTGTTGTTAAGCCCTTGTTTAGACTAGGTCTTGACATTCCCGTTCTTATAACCTTAAGAGACAAAAGACTTTTAAGGTTTGAGCATTCTTTACATTCCATGCTTGAGTCCAATCTCGAAAGTGGACCAGTATTTTCAAATTGTTATCCCAATTTTTCAATTAGTATCCAAGACAGAGCTATTCTCAATGCTCTTAATCTTCGTATTCAAACTAAGAACTTTGATGTTGATGATTGTTCAAAAGCTTTTGCTATAATATATAGAGTTTATTACAAACTTCTGAACACTCAACTCGATATTTGTGCACTCAGATCTTCGCCAAGAGATGAAAGTCTCTTAGTTGAAGTTAACCCACTTCATTCAAATGTTATGATACCTAAGAGAATTCCTTGGAATCTTCAAGAAAGGGGTTTACATTGGGATTTTGAAAATGCTCAAAATCCAACTCCACCTCCTATCAAAAGAAATTCTGAACAAATTATTCATTTCCCTGATGGAAGTGTTAGAGTTATCTTTGATAAACCATCTTCCTCAAATACTTTTCAAAGAAGTTTTTCATCTAGAATAGATGATGGATCTCAATCTAATTTCTTTCAATGTGCTTGACATTCAACTTCTTCTTTTAAAGGAGTTGATTTTGATCCAAATGTTCCAGGGGCTCATTTCGGTAACACAGAAAAAGAAGATGATCCAGAGCAACCTGGTTCACCGACTTTATCAGATATGTTACCACCTTCTGAAAAACTTGATCAGTAATGTAATGTAATTTCTTCTATCAATAGAAAAAATGAATTCAAAACTGATCAGACAAAAGAAGTCAAGAACTTTCGAAAATTATTTCAAAAAAATTTTTCAACAGAAGAAATTGAATCCTTCTGGGAAGAATTTTATGAATACCCAGAAGATTTAAGTTTTTATGAGTGGGCATATTTCAAAGTTTTTAACAAAAAAACCACTCAAAAGAAGAAGAAAACTATTCAAAACAATGATATTCCTACAAAAATGTGGAAAATACCATCAGGAGAATCTATTCAATCTTTTCATCCTCCTATACAAGAAATAGTCGTTTCTCAAGGAAAGATAGAAATTTTTGCTTATCCCCTCAAAAAAATATCTGATGAACAACCAGACGAATTTATGGTTGTTGCTAAAGATATCAAAAATATTCCGTCTCAGAACAATTATACTAATATTGTTCTACAATCTGTCTGTTCTCAATTAAATAGAATTGAAATCAATTCTGATGTTGAGAGTTCTTCAAAATCATCAAAAGCCATGAAAAAGAAAGTTATCACTCCTACTTTCTGTAGAATTCCTGAGGTCTCGTCTTTAGACAGTCTCAACACCGAGTCAAAAGTTCTGAAAGAACTAGCCACTCAATTATCAAAAATTTCCTCTTCAAAAAATATTAACACCATTGATGAAATTGAATCTCAATTCATTGATGATGAAATTCCTCAAGTTAATAAGTTGAGTGGACGAACCTCTAAAGTCCCTCTTTAATATTCATCTCATACTGCCCCTGATTTACTTTTTGAAGAAAAACCTTCAAAACAACATTCATACGATGGTAAATCTATTGTTGAATGGAATATAGATGATTTGTCTTAATATCAAGTTATTCAGCTATGTGAGAGAATGGTTATATGTTACAACTCATATCTTGCTTCAAATATTAATCCTGCCCAAGCATACAATTATATCCCTATAGGTTTTGCGGGATGCCTAAAAAACTAGTGGTATAATTATATGACCGACGGAGAAAGAAATGAGATTCTTTCTGCCCTTGATAATCAAGGACAAAACAATAGTTTCATGACTCTTGTTTATACCATTATCAAACATTTCGTAGGAAATCCTATCTCTTTCGTTGAAAAGAATTCGGATATTCTTATGCACCTTCATTTTCCTTCATTACAAGATTTCAAATGGTACAAAGATACTTTTATTACCAAAATTATGCTTCGTCAAGATTGTGATGAATCATTTTGGAGGGAAAGATTTATATTCGGACTTCCTAAACTTTTTGCTGAAAGAATCAAAAACACTATCAAAAGGGAATATGATAGTGAAGGTTATCAAAATCTTACTTATGGAGAGATAATCACTATTATCAATAAAGAAGGATTAGCTCTCTATAATGATTTAAAACTCAAAGTCAAATTAAAATCATTAAGAACTGAGAGTCGTAAGGAACTCGAATCTTTTTGTGAACAATATGGCTATGAGAAAATTGTTCTTCCTTCAAAAAGAAAGAATCAAGAATTTTCAAAAAAGGGAAAGTATTTTGAAAAGAATTTTACAAAAAAATATTACAAAAAATATTCAAAATTTCCCCATTCAAAATTTCCAAAAAGAAAATTTTCAAAGAAAAAAGGCTTTAAAAATAAAAATGATGTCACATGCTGGAAATGTAAGCAAACTGGACACTATTCAAATAAATGTCCTATAAAGGATAAGATCAATAATCTTCAAATTGATGAAGATATTGAACTTCAGCTTCTCAATATAATTTCTAGTTCTGATGAAGAATCTAATTCCGAATTAGAACATGTTTTCAACATCAAGAAGACTCTGACTATGAATCAGAAAATTCTTCAAACTCCTCTTCTTCTAGTCAAGAGAAAGAAATTTGTGGTTGTAAGACCATTAATGTTCTTACTAAAGAAGAAGAACTCATTCAAGATATTGTTGATCAAATCAAAGATCCCCAGTTCAAAAAGAAATTTACTATTCTTTCACCCTCATCTTCTACTTCTGAACCCGTCATTTTTCAAAATATAATGAATCATTTTTCAGAAAAGAAAGCTTCTACTTCTGATTTGAAGATGGAAGTAAATCAAATGAAATCTCAAATTACCATTCTTTAAAAACAAATGAAAGAAGTACGAATGGAAGTAGTACTTTTTAAATCCAAATATGAACAAATTTCTCAAGAATCTTCTGATGAGTCCGATTCAAATGATACTTCTCATGCTTATCATCCTAGCTATCATTCTCCTAGTCCTTTTGATAAAAATCATTCAAATCGATCTTCTGATAAAGAAGATGAAGCTGAAGCTGAAAAGGTTAATGTTATTAATCGAATTCAGCTACAAAAATGGTTTTGTCATATGACAATTATCGTTAACAAAGAATTCAAACTTTCAACTCGCGTTCTTATTGATTCAGGCACTGATCAAAATTGTATTAGGGAAGGGTTGATTCCTACAAAATATTTTGAAAAGACTACTGAGCTTATCAAAAGAAAGATCTCCTCAATAGATTATTCAAAGCTTGTATCTTCTCCAAATTTGATATGAAATCTGGTTTTTGGCAAATTTAAATCAAAGAGGAAGATAGATACAAAACTGCATTTAATGTTCCTTTCAGACAATACGAATGGAATGTTATGCCACTTGGTTTAAAAAATGCTCCTTTTGAATTTCAAAAAATCATGAATGATATTTTTAATCCATTTTCAAATCTTATCATTGTCTACATTGATGATATTTTAATATTTTCTGAAAGTATTAAACAGCATTTCAAGCATTTGCATACATTCATTCAAATTATTAAGAAAAATGGTTTAGCAGTATTTGCTAAAAAGGTTGTTTTGTGTCAAATGAATATTAGATTTTAGGACATAATATTCATTTAGGAACCATTATTCCTATTCAACGAAGTCTTGAGTTCGTCGACAAATTCCCTGATCAAATCCTTGAAAATCTAGTATTCAAAGATTTCTTAGTTGTGTCAATTACGTGTTAGACTTTATTAAAGATATTAGTCTGATATGTGCCCTTCTTTTCAAAAGATTACAAAAGAAGCCTGATCCTTGGAGTCACGAGCATACTTTAGCTGTTCAAAAGGCTAAAGCAGCTATCAAAAGCATACCTTGTCTTTCAATAATTGACCAGAAGCCTCGATAATTGTCGAAACTGATGCCTCTGATATAGGGTATGGTGGAGTACTAAAGCAGATTCCAAAATGTCTAAACAAGATCAGTTAGTCAGATTTTGCAGTGGAATTTGGACTAGCCCTCAAATAAATTATTCTACAATCAAAAAAGAGATTTTATCAATTGTTTTATGTATTTCAAAATTTCAAGATGATTTAATCAATAAAGAATTTATTCTAAAAACTGATTGTAAAGCTTCAAAAGACATTTTACAAAAGGACGTTAAGAACCTTGTTTCAAACAAATTTTTGCTAGATGGCAAACTATTTTGTCTTGCTTTGATTTCAAAATTCTATATGTACAAGGAAAATCTAACTATCTTACAGACTTCTTAAGTAGAGAATTCTTGCAAAAAAAGAGTGTTGAGTGATACATTTGTGAGATATGGATTTCTCTTCTTCCTCCAAGAAGAAGAATAAGCAAAAATCTTCAATTCCTTTACTTTTGATGATTATATTTCAAATTCTCATTCTTCATCTTCAAATTCTCAAAAAACTACATTAGCTTCTACTCAAAAGGCTTCTACTCAAAATGAACCTTCAAACTTCAAGAAAGTTGTCCAAACAGGATCTGGTAAGTTACCAGAAATTAATCCATCTCAAATTACCTTTCATTATTTTACAAAACCTCTTTACCTTCCTATTTGCGAAATGGAAACTTCATGGATTCATCGATATTCATCCCTTGATGAATGTATTCAAGATTTTTTTACCTCAAGACTTCCATTTCTTACCCAAAAATATCAAAAAATCAAGAGAATACTATGAAGCTATTCTCGTCAAAACAGGATCAACCATCATTACTCATACTCCAAATCGTCAAAAACAAAATTACATTGATTTCTTAAAAATTTCTATTCAAAGGGTGTGATCCTATGAAGACTGGGGACCAACCCATGAAATGAGAAGAAAATGAATTTTCAAAAAATGCTTCATTTGAATCTCGTTTCAATTATTTTGACTACATTGATACTTGGTCTAATGTCTTTTTCTTTAGACCAGTTTCGCATTCCTGGTTTATTCTTTTTAACCAGGATTGTTCAAACAATTTTCCAAAATGATTTCAAACATGGTTTGAATATTTTGGCATTGACGAGACCGTTTTACCTAGTCTTACTCGTAAAGGGTTCGAACATTTCAAAAAAGAGGCAAAAACTTTTTTGAAACCTCAATAAAATGTTCTGTTTCAATTTTCAATGAATCTCAAAGTCTCATAGATTTTTTATTGGGACTATCAAATTATTCAAAATCCTGGTTCAAAATTCAATGTCAAAAAGATTGCAAGAAGATTCAAAATCAAATGGTGGTCAGAATTTTATGAAACAAATTGCTGTCATAAGGCAGTAAATTTATGGATTCAAGAACAAAAGAATATCGGAGTTCCCTCTAAAAAAAGCAAGAAAAAACTGTTGATTTTCTTACAAAAAAATCAAAATTATTGGCTATGTTAAGTCAGTGCAAAACTCCAGAAGAGTTATCCGTGATTTCTGAGAAGATTGCAAATTTAGCAGACACCACTTCAAAGAAATCAAAGTCAGAAACCTCAAATGAAGAATCAGATCATGCCTATGATAATGAAGATGATTGTTATGAGTTTGATATTGATGATTTAATTGATCAAGAAAATCTAAAAACTACCAAATGACTATATGGTCCAAGTTTTCTTGATGAACTTTATCAATACCGTGCTCAAAAATCAAAAGATTTACTTTTTAAGATGTATTTGCCAGCCAACAAATTATTTCTCCCAACTTTCCCGACACTCAAAAGGAAGACCTGACAAAGATTTCCAAAAGCCGGGAAGGAGATAACTATTTTCAATTTTGTGAACTCGAAATTCTCTCACGTGAAGAAAAGTGTTGTTTTTCACGTGCTCAATGAAGAGAGTTTTTAAATTGGCCATCAAAAGATTTTCAAGATGCTCTCAAGTGGTAGACAAAAATGTTTTTCAAGATGCTCTCAAGTGATAGACAAAAAAGTTGTTTCAACGAATCTCTCAAGTGGAAAGTTGGTGGAAAAATTCTCTCATTTGAAGAAAAGTTTTTCACGTGATATTATTCAAGATGCTTCAATTGTTTCATATCCGGGTTTTTAAAAGGAGAACCATTTCATCTGTTTTTCCTCAAGCGTAGAATAATTAATATTCACCCTCTTCAAGATAGTTTTAGATTCCCTTGTAATTTCTCGTAATTTCAAATTTCAAGCATTTCTTGTATTTGTATTTTCTTTAAGTTCAATAAACTATTTATTTTCATCCATAATTGCCTATATATATATATATATATATATATATATATATATATATATATATATATATATATATATATATATATATATATATATATATATATTAGGTTTAGAAAATGTATAGTAGAAGGCAAAAAAAAAGGGCCGAGCCGGCGAGCTCGTGGGCCGAGTCGAGCTCACCCGTGACAAACAAGTTCGGCTCATTTGTCAACAAGCTACGAGCCGAGCTCGTGTGAGTAAGGGCCGAGCCGGCGGCCCTTTGACATCCCTATGCAAGGCAATCGTGATGATCATCAGAACATTGTGAGCTTCTCTTCAACTTAAATTCTTCCAAGCCAGTCTCTTCTTTTCGATAGATGCATGCAAGATAAATTCATGTTTACCTTTTTCAACTAATTATGACTTACATGGTTTATTGATTTCCCATCTTACTTTGTAGGATGTACCTGGGAACTTTGCTCGAGTACACCTTATCAAATTTTGTGCAGAATGTTCAAATTCATGATTCTTCACATAATAATTGGCATGTACGTACAAATTTTAGAAGAAACGGAGATAAACGTTGTTTCACAATAGGCTGGACAGTCTATGCTAGAGAGAAGCATGTTGAAATAGGTGATAACATTGTATTTGAGCTTGTGAATGATGAATTGCCAATGTTTATGGTATACAAAGTATGTCGTACAGATGGAAGCTTCATCCCCACATGAATTGTACCATTACAGTTGTAGCTTCCAGGTATACTTATCAAACTTCTAATTTTCCTTTCGACGTATTAACATTTGAGAACTAAAGTCACTATGACTGTGGTTTCAAATTTATTAATGTTCTTTCTTCTTATAATTTGCTCTTTAATTTTTTTCATTTTTATTCAACTGAAATTCAGTTGCTCATGCATTTACCCTTGTCATATACAATCATTTTCATTAGTATCTAATTATGATACGAAGAATACAGCTGTAACGAGAAGTTAAAAACAGCGAATACCAAGTGTTCATATGAAGAATAAAAATATAAAAAGAAAATAGACGAAACGTCAGTTTGAACCAACTTATGAACATTTTTCATTTTTACAAATGAATCTCTCTAAAATTTACGGACTTATTTTTAACATTAACAAACTAATGTACAACGTACGCTCACCATACTAGTTGGAATTATAAGAGAGAATAAATTAAGCTACTATTTGGTTTGGGTAAAAATTAGATTTTTACTAAAATTTGATAATGATTAATGATAGTGAATCCTGTGACGTGTATGATGAGAATTAATTGTTAATTTTGACTTATATATTAATCATATTTTTCAGTTGTACCAAACACGGGCTAAGATATAATGTCATAGAATTTCGAAGGGTGCCCGACCACTAAATCTTATAAACGGACTTGTTGTATTTGCAAATTGGGTAATTGGCATAAAAATATTTTTATCATTTGCTTATTTTGTACAAATCTTTCCTATTGTTTAAATTTTATCATTTGGACCCTGAAATTTATTAAATCTTATGCAAAAGGTCTCCATCAATTTCTTCTTTTAATTAGACGTGTTCTTTGCACCCCTATGTAAAAAAGATAATTTAGCCCTGAAAATTAAAATAAAAGAAAAATAAATAGACAAAAGAAAAAAATTAAAAATAAGAAAAAATTAGAAAAAAATCAGTTTCTTCATCAAACCCCATCCTTGCTCAATCACCTTCCACCCCACCACCACCTCGATTGCTCTCCTCGTTTTCCACTCTGTGACCATCACGACCTTTCATCAACTAATAATATCTGAACATCGGTAGTCGTAATTGAACCCTGTGCAGCCACCATCATTCTTGGACATCTATGCTTCACATTCTCAATTGAATCTCAATTCTTCCAAGCTCTTCAACAACCCCTCAACATCTCCTATACTTGTGAACACAATTGCATCCAATCCTTCTTCTTCCTCACTATTTTCACTAGTTCTTTAACACTCTCCCATCCTCGAGGGCATGCTTGGAGTTTTTTTCACTGATTTTTGGTGGCACCATTCATGAAGGGTTGAGAAAATCGGTGTTTACTAATTGTTTTGGGCACTGATTTTGGATGGTTTAAAAATCATCCAAAATTAATTTTGACTGTATCTCTCAACCTATCAAATCGGCGTGTTTTGATCGTTTTTCATATTCTCTTCTAATTTATCATTTATAAAACAATTATTTACACCCAACATATTTTGTTCAAAACTAACTTATAAATAAAAGTACATTAATAAAAAAATTATTTATAAGCAAAAAGTTTCTTTATAACTAAAAAATTTACTTACAAGTAAAAAATTTCTTATAAGATAAAAATCACTTTTGAGTAACAAATTATTTATAAACTAAGAATATTACTAATAAGACAAAGTTTACTTAAAAAATATTAAAATTACTTATAAGTAAAAAATGCAGTTATGTGTTAAAATATTTTAAAAGTAACTTATAATCGTAAAATTTACTTTTAAGCAAAAAGTACAAACTTCAAGATTTTAAGTAAATATTTAAATTAAATATTAACTTATATGTAAATAATTACTTATAAGTAAAATATCGCTTATGAGTAAAAAATCATATAAGAAATTATAAATTGAAAGTTTCACTAATGAACATATATGTAAGTTTATGCTTTTAAAAAAAAATTCAGAACCAGTGGATAATATATTCCTAAGCGTTGGTTGGACTGCTTTAAAAATCGGTACTAAAACCATTCAAAACAGTTTGCTCATAAACGCTTAAAATCGGTACTTAAAAAACGTCCATAACCGCTATCCCGAAACTCCTAAGCAGACACTAAAGCATAAAATAGATTTCTACAAAAGCAAAATACATTGGAATAACAAAAGTGTAAGTGTTATGCCCTAGGTCCAATCAACTTTGGACATAAATATTTTGAATATATATATATATATATATATATATATATATAATCAATGCATATGTATGGCAATATCTATTATTTAATTGAATTAATATTCTAATAAATTAAATAATAGAATCCGTAGATTCAAGTCTTGGTGATTTGTTAATCACAAGGAGTTGTGATTGTGAGATACAAATTACATATGACTGAATCTTAAATCGTCCGTGGTCGAAGTAATAACGAGATACGGATATCGTTATTACGGATAGACTATCGCGTGTGGCATTCTTACTTGTGAAGTAAGTAGCTGATCTCACAAGCTAAAGTGTGGTGATACTTGAATGAACACGTTGATGTTTTGTTATAGAACAAAACATTGGAGACCCCCTGAGAGATTCCACATGGATAACTATCTGAGTGTTAGTGGTTAATCTCTAACGTTCGGTAGTGGAATTGGTCCTTTGACTTGAGGTCATCATGGTACCTTATATGAGGATAGTCATACTTTGGTGGTGTTGGATGTTGCTCTGCCAAGGGTCGCTAATACAACATCGTTCGGGTATGTCAAGAATCATATGAAGGTTGTGAATGACCAATAGAGGATTCATCACTCTTAGATAGTAAGAGATTATGATCTACATTTTATCTAGTTAAGTTGATAATGAAATCCTTGGCCAAGGTGAACTCATAAGTCGGAAAAGAGTTTTCGACGTACATTGACTTAATAGTGGGATAAAAGATATGATCGATAATTGAGATTGACACATATCCATATCTCATAATTAATCAGATCATATTGACGAAAGGATTATAGTTTCACGGTAAACGAACAAGTTTGGTTTTGTCATACTATGTGATATTTTCCGTCACATGTATTGCCCTGACACATTGTTAGATGTCAATATGGGACAACGAAAGTGAATTAGTGATAAATTAAAAGAGGCGTTTTAATTTATCGATTTTGATTAGATCAAAATAATAATTCACGTCGTTGGGCATCGTGATCGGGAACCTAATGGGTCACACACAAAAGAGAATCAGAAGAATGTGATTTACCAATTAATTAATTGACAAGTGTTGGATAATTAATTAATTGGGTTGTTTATTAATAGGCCCGAATTAATTAATTGGATTAATTAATTTTGAACCAGATTTAATTAATTTGATTAATTAAATATTGGACCGGGTTAAGTTTAACAGATGGGCCGAGCCCAATTGGACTTATATTAATAGGCTACTAGGGTTTGAAAACAGTATGAAATTTTTTATTATTCTTGCTAGCACAAGAGAAGAAAACCCTAGCCGTCATTCTTATTCTCTGTGTGGATCACCATTGGAGGCTGGACAATTGGACAGCTTGGATTGCAGATCATGATCATTGGAGTTCAAGAAAAAGTAAAAGAGTTTGTGGAATTCATCAAAGGTATCATTCTCATCGCAGTTTCTATCTAAACACATTGCAGATTCTCGTTTGGGAATTGAAAATTGTTTTATTTCTGCTGTGCATGTTAAGTAAATTCCCAACAAAAAGCCCACTTATCATACTTTATAGGAAAACATGATCTTGTATGATGTGTGTGTTCATATTGAAGGAGTACATAGAATGAATTTAACATAAACCTATAATTCCTAGCTGCTACCCTAAAACTCCCAAGCAGACACTAAAGCATAGTCAGATTTCTACATTAGCAAAACACATTGAAAAAACAAAAGCCCACTTTTCATACTTTATAAGAAACATAATCTTGTATGATGTATATGTATATATATGTATATTGAAGGGGTAAATATAACAAATTTAACATAAACCTATAATTCTCATCACAAGTATATGCATATATTGATAGAAATGGGATAATTGGATGTGGGTTGTCATATGCAGAGCTTAGTACTACAAGATAGAGCATACTTGAGGATACAAGAATATGTGTCGATGGTAACGCTCCAGCCTGAACTGTCGTTATTGATTTTGTGGAGTTGGTTGCTGACATTTTTTGAAGCCCAAGCATTTGGCCCAGAAAATTAATTTATTGCAACCTCAAAACCCGGCCCACTTGATGATCCATTTAACTGAAAGTTCCATAATGGTGAAAAACGTGTTTTTGAAAACACAATTTTATTATTGAAATGCAACTCTTCTAGATGGTTGACATGTGGATTTGTTTGCACCGTTGGATGAGCACTATTGCCTTATTTTATATAAATAGCCACAAGAATGCCTTTAGTGTTTTTATATCAATTCATCATCTTTCTCTTCTTTGTGTATTCCGCTCTCTTGTTGTATTTTGGTCATCGTCGAGATGATTTTTGGTGATTTTTGTGTGAAATATTGTATTGAGAGAGAGAGAGAGAGAGAGAGAGAGAGAGAGAGAGAGAGAGAGAGAGTAAAGTCAATACTTTCTCTGTGAGTAGTTATTGTGATTAAAGAGGGAGATTGATGGATTAGTGTTTGAGAACCCTGGTGTTCATATTGTAATTGAATTTTTGCCTATTTTTGGGGTTTTATAGTGGATTCGAGCTTAATCCTAATGGATGCTCAATAGGGGATCAGGCGTTAGAAGTGGTCGCTGAACCTCCTTGTGTTTTTGTGGCTTTTGATGTTTTCTTTATTATTTTTATTTTGAATCTTTGAGTTACAAATGTTGAGTCACAAAATTGAGACCAACAATAGTATCAGAGCTCTAAAATCTTTATTGTTAAATCTAAAAAATTAGTTTTTCAAATGATCCGATTCTGTGACTCTTGATTATTTCATAGCAACATCAGATTTGTAATGATCTTTAAATTTTTTGGTCAAGAAACCCCTCGATTTGAACTTGAAGTTGGTCTTTGGCATATTTTAAAACCTGTTTCGCACCTGCAGTTCTGGTAACAGATTTTCTTAACCACCCTCTCCTTTAAGTTTTGTTTTCAAGAATATATTGACATCGCCTTTAGAGAATTCCTAAAAACTCCCTATATTCACCTTTGTCTAGGGATCCCTAAGAGAACTCTAGAATCTTGAGGAAAGTAGGGTTCGGTCCAAAGAAATCCATAAGTGACTAGTTGCTTATTTTTCTTGAAAAATGATAATCTGATGCTGTGTGATAGCTGTTATTGATTAAAGTTGGGTTATAAATTTACATATGTATAAATTGCAATATTGTGTTGAAACTATGAATTGATACTCATATTCTACTTCAATCTCTTAAGCACTAACCTACATGCAAATAAATTGTAAACTGCGTGATTTAAATCCTCATTGTTTACTGAGTGCAAGCATATCCGAGTGTTGTACATTTGTTGTATGATCTTTTCTTATTCTCGTACTTTAAAAATCTTGAGGTATATATTCTTTGGTTTTGTGATTTGTTCACTTAACTTTGAGTTGTGTGATATATTCGTACTCACAGTCTGTATTTTGTTGAACACTATTGCTACACTATTGTACACCATAACCACTAGGATAGATGTTCAGATATGTGATGGCAATGAGACTTTAGTCTCTAGTGCCAGAAAATGAAGGCCTTCATGTTGCAATTAAAATGTGATAAGGACATTGATGAATCTTGGCCAGAAAACCTTGCTAGTGAAAGGAAAACTGAACAAGATGAGTTGTCTTGGAGAACTATGTTTCTCAACCTATCTGATTCTGTAATCAGAAAAGTAAGAGAAACTAAGACTTTTGTTGAATTATGGACTGACTTAGAAAAATTCTATCTTACTGAAACTCTACCAAATAAGCACTTCTTATGGAAACAATTCTTTATCACAAATTTGATCCTAGTGCAAATTTAGAAGAAAACATGGATAAATTTAATATGATCAGACAAGATCTTATAAACTGTGGTAAAAACAGGGCCGTACCCATGTTTCGCTGGGCCTAACTGCCTAAGGCGAACTTCAAACTTTGGGCCCCTAAGTCATAGCAGACAATCCTTTTTTTCTTCTAAAAGAGTCTTATAGAACTAAATTTGTTAACTTAAATTCAATAATAAAGCGACAAATAAAACTAAAATATTCAAAATATTTATTTTGCAATCAAATAACAATACGAAGATATTCTAACCGATCACTTAAATATAACTCGTCTTGTAGTTTTCGATGCAAAAATATCAATCAATTTTGTATAATCGAGTTGTTCAACCATTTCTTTTTCAATGGATAACATGGCCAATCCATTCAATCTTTTCTGCGACATAGTTGAATAAAGATAAGTCTTGATCAATTTCAACTTGGAGAAACTTCTTTCTGCTGATGCAACTGTAACTGGTATAGTGAGCAAAATCTTGTAAGCAATGCTAGCATTTGGAAAACAACCATCCATTTTCTTCAAGTAATTTAGCACATCAATGGCTCTTTTTGTTTCTCCAGGTAAATAGCACTTTAAAACTAACAACTCCGTACATAAGTCATCACCAATAATGTCTGAATGTCCATTATGGTTCAAATACTGCTCAAGATTCATACAAGATTTCAACAAACCATCAAAATGTATGCTCTTTAACCTCTCCAAATTGAACAAAAATCCAAATGTCTCTTCATAATGTTTAAATTGTTCAAAGTGAGTTTGAAGTGAAGATCGAGCTTGATCAATTATAAAGAGAAAATAATCAACTCTAAAAGATTTTTCAGTTGATTGTGTTACCCCTTCACTACCACTTTCATCGAAATGCCTCTTTCTTCGAATGCTGCATTTCTCTCGAAAAACAGCTTCAATTCCCATTTCAGTTGCCATTTGTTTAGCTTCATCCATGACACTAACAAATCCAAATTCTCTATAATTTTTGAGGAACAAAATAAGCGCTTTTAAAAGCTTGATGGTTTCATCAATATCCATGTTTTCACCTTGAAAAAATTTACTCACGGTATTGATAGCATACAACAACTTATACCAAATGACCATGCCAAGCAAGAACTCAAAATTCTCAAGTTCATATGTTGCTAAGGATTCAGCTTCACTCTTCGTTTTAGCATCTTCAGTAATGTTTGCCAAGTCAAGTAAAGCGTCTCTTATTCGTACGCATTGCTCATTTATTGGCTTAATTCTTTCCACATGACTCTCCCAACGTGTTTGTGACAATGGCGTAAGTGTCAGACCTTCAACCTTATCTTTAAAAATTTTCCATCGTTTGGGAGAAGAAGAGAACACTGTGTAGATACGTTGTATCACTTCAAAGAAAGACATAGCTTTAGAACAACAACTTGCCATATCACATATTGCTAGATTAAGGCTATGACAACCACATGGAGTATAGAAAGCTCTAGGATTAATTTCGAGCAACCTTTTTTGTACACCTCTATATCTCCCGCTCATATTAGCTCCATTGTCATACCCTTGACCTCTTATATTATCAATATCAAGCTCAAGATTCGTTAACACATTTTTAAGCTCATTGGAAAGACCAAGTCCTCATGTATCATACACCTTCAAAAATTCAATCCAATAGTCTTGTATCATCGACGAGTCTGTTGTATTGTCCACGCATCGTATTACTAGAGACATTTGCTCCTCATTACTTGCATCTGGAGTACAATCAAGTATGACAGAAAAATATTTTGCATGTTTCACTTTTGTGATAATTGCACTTCTGACCTCGCCTGCCAAAGTTTGTATCAATTCATTTTGAATTTTAGGACCAACATATGTGTACTGAATCTCATGTGCTTGAGCACGTCGAATGTGTTCTTTCATTATTGGATCAAACTCAGCAACCATTTCTATCATTTGCAAAAAAAGTCCATTGTTCTCAACGTAAAGTTGCCCACAATCTCCTCGAAATGTCAAAGTATTTTTAGCGAGCCTTTTCAAAATAGCAATTATCCTCGTTAACACTTGTTTCCAATGCTCTCTTTCTTTGTTGATGGCCAATTGTACACTTTCATCAATTACATATTTTTTTGAAGCCTATTTTCCAGTTCCATCCAACTAGTCATGCAACTTATATGCTCCTTAGAAACTTCATGATGTGTAAGGCGTCGATGCACATTATGCCAATCTTTGTATCCGTTATTACCCAATTGACTAATACTTTCATAATTTTTTCTGTCTTAAACAATTTACAGCAAAAACAAAAGATCTTATCTAAAGAAATCGAATACACTAACCATCTTCTATCGGTTGTCTGCCCATTTGCTAGTACTCGCTTATATTGTGATGATTCAAAATGTCTACCTTGATTATCTTTAGGAAACAAGATATCATCAACTCTTTTCGGACCCATTTCAACTAAAAAATCCCTTGTCTTTTGATCAATATGAACGTCCTTCCAATTTCCAGGATCCTCAAAATTCAAAGTAAAGAAATTCGCTTGATTTAAATCTTCATCTTGAACATTATTTTCATCATTTTGCTTTGGTTCATCCACATTGGTAGGTTCAATCATTTCCTCCTCCTCTTTTCGTCCATCCACTTTATCATTATCATTCTGATTCTGTTGTTCCTCAAAACCTTCATTCTCTTTTCTTTTCTTGTTATTAAAATATTTATCCATATCTCCAGTCTGACTTCGAATTAATGCCTCTACTCTTTCTCTCTTCTTCTTTTTTTGAGCCCCAGATGCATATTTAGGAGCCATGGTATTTGACTCAAATCACTCAACAGCAAACCGTTACTGAAATTGAACATAACAATTAACATGAGCGAATGTAAATTTACAAAACCCCAGTTCAAATTCATTACGTCAAATCCAGATAAGTAATAATACATATTCAATCACACTATCACAGAGTTGTTTCAGCTTGTGGGAATCTTGAATTAGCATTGCAAGGGAAGTTAATTTCCAGGATAAACAATTAAACAGACAGGTGATTCCGCAGATTTTGTTTAAATCTCAACTGTAGTTCAAATGGCATTCTCGTTCTGTTTCTGTAAGCTAGATGCAGCCCTCAACATTCATTGACAAAAATTTGACAGAAAATACTACAAAAATCACAACAAATTACTCAAAAAATCCCTAACAGGGCAATTACAGTATCACACATTCACACTTCAACCCCACACATCCATTATCCAATATCTGTACTCCAATTCTCAATCACAAAACAAAATACAGTAAACAAGTTCTTTAACTGAAGCTGGAAAAAAGAATCCCTCATCGTGGAATCAAGAAACCATCTTGTTCTGAAGAAACATACCCGTAATTGAAAGGAATTGCTGCACTTTGTTTGCTGCCCTCTTCCCAGCTTGTTCTGCCCTGCAAATAACGCCTCAAATTAATCAATTGATTCAATTTCATATCACCGGGAGGCGGGAGCGGGATAGGATAAGAGGAAAAAAAATTCTTTTTTACTCTTTCAGGCGGAAACTGTATAGAAGAGCCTGAGGCTTGTCTGCCTTGCAAAAATTCTTTTTTACCCACGGCCGGACGGAGGAAACTCAGGCGAAGCAGCAGTGGAGGGGACGCAGTGGAGGCGGAGCATTGGACGAAACGGAGCGGTGACTTGGGATGAACTGTTGTTTTACCCTTTTTACCGTTTTAGGTTAATTTAATTAAAAAAAAAAAAACCAAAAAATGGGCCCTCAAAAATTTTGGGCCTGAGGCGGTGGCCTCTTGGGCCTCCCCTCAGGTACGGCCCTGGGTAAAAAGATCTCTGATGATCAAAAGGTAGTTGGCCTACTCAATTCATTTGGTGACAAATATAAAGACATAATGAATGTATTATAATATAGTAGGGATGACTCAACTGTTGATATTATTCATAGTTCATTAAAGAACAGAGAATTGGAATTAAAATCAGAACATAGGAAAGCCTTTTATGTTGAGAATTCCTCATCTAATACAAAATTTCAACCTAAGGGATCGAGTAATTTCAGTCGAGTCAATTATAACAAAAAATAAGAGTTTCACTAAGAAAAAATATGAGAATAGTAAAAGAAAAAGACAAAGAGTCTATAAGGGAAATGTAAAGAATAAAAAGTGTTATTATTGTGAAAAAATAAGTCATTTTATAAAAGACTGTTTTAAAAAGACAAATGATCAAAGAAATGAATCTAATCATGAAAATGACTCTTCTGCCATTGATGTTTCCTACAAAGAAGCAGGAGCCAATGTTGGGTTGGCTGATGTGTCCTCTATTGAAAAGGCTGATCAAGATTGGGCTCTTGATCAAGCTGCCCTTTTCATATGAGTCTCAATATTAGTTAGTTTTCTTATTTCTCTAGATTTGATGGAGGTTTTGTAAAGTTATTGAACAATGAATCTTGCCAAGTAAGAGGTATTGGGAATATTGCTTTGAAACTGAAAAACAGTCAACTGATCTTGCTAAAACATACTAAGTATGTTCCATCACTAAGAAGAAATCTTATTTCCTTAGGAGTTTTGGATGATGAAAATTATCAAATTGAGATTAAAAATGGCCTTACAAACATATCGAAAAATCAAAAACTCATTGTCAGTACACCTAAATCTAATGGATCTGTATAATGAGGTTTGAATTGTCTCATCCAACAATGCTATAAACTTAAACTTAGTGGCTCAGATAAATCAGATTTATGGCATAAAAGACTTGGTCACCATGGTGAAAAAGGATCTGAAATTTCTTTCAAAATAAGGAGTTTTTGGGAAAGACAGTGTTCAAAAGCTAACTTTCTGTGAACATTGCATCTTGGGGAAACAAAGTAGATTGCCATTCCATCCACAAGTCACTAAATGTACTTGATTAAATACATAGTGACCTCTGGGGCCTGCACCTATATCTACAGCATCTGACTATAGATATTAGCTTCTTATTATAGATGATTACTCTAGAAATGAGTGGACGTTTTTGTTAAAAACTAAATCTAACACCTTTACAACTTTCAAAGAGTGGAAGATATTAATTGGGAATCAAACTGATAAGAGAATGAAATGGCAATGGGCTCAATTCTACATTACTTAATTTGATCAGTATTGCAGAATACATGGGATATAGAGGCACAAAACTGTGACATGTACCCCTCAACAAAATGGAATTGCTGAGAGGATGAATATAACTATTAACTATCGTTGAGAGAACTGGATGTATGTTGAGTAGTTTTGGTTTGCTAAAGATATTATAGGGAGAGGCTGTGAAGACGGATTGTTATCTAATAAATAGAAGTCCCTCTAGCTACTTAGATTACAAAATACGCGAGAAGATATGTTTTTCTTGGTTATGGGGAAGGAATTAAAGGGTATAGGCTATGGGTAAAAGGATCTAAAGGATATAAAGTGATAATAAGCAGATCTGTCATTTTTAATGAAACTATCTTCCCTTGTCTTAGTGATGAAAATAGAGAAGAATTATCTAAAAAGGACTTTATCATTAATGAAGTTGAACTTAATGTACAAAGTAACAATGATCAAAATCAGATTGAGGTGGAACAACCTCAAACAAAACCTCACATTATCACATATCATGAAAACTTGGAAAATGATCGAGTTTTGAATCTCGTAAATGAATCTGCATGAGCTGGCTAGGGATAGAGAAATAAGGCAAATAAGACCTCTTTCTAGGTTTCAATATGCTGATTTTGTAACCTTACAACTTGAACCCGATCGTTTAGACATTGAACATGCCTCATATGAAGAGGCTAATAATCTGATATGTGGATTGCTGCAATGAAAGATGAAATGAGTTCCTTGTATAATAATCAAACCTAAACTTTAGTGGTTAAGCCTATTGATTGTAAGCTCATTGATTGTAAGTGAGTCTATAAGATTGAAGAAGGTCAGATAGAGACCAAAAATAAGCGATATAATGCCAGACTTGTCGCAAAAGATTTCACACAAAAAGAAGGAATAGATTATACTGAAATCTTCTCACCTGTTGTGAAATATACCTCTATCTGAATATTGCTTGCTCTTGCGACACAATTTCGTTCATAATTAGAACAACTTGATGTGAAAATTGCTTTTCTCTGTGGTTCTTTAGATGAAACCATATTTATGACTCAATCAAAAGGTTTTGAAAATTGAATAGATTATATTGAAATCTTCTCACCATCTATGAAATATACCTCTATCACAATATTGCTTGCTCTTGTGACACAATTTGATTTAGAGTTAGAACAATTTGATGTGAAAACTGCTTTTCTCTATTTGGTTCTTTAGATGAAACCATATACATGACTCAACCAAAATGTTTTGAAAATAAAAGAAATAAAAACTTTGTGTGTCTTTTAAGAAAATCTTTATATGGGCTAAAATAAGCCCCCAGGCAATGTTATAAGAGATTTGATGCTTTTATACGAAGCCTGAATTTTCAAAAATCTGATTATGATCCCTGTTTTTACTATAAAAGAGATGGTGAATCTGAGTTCTTTTTGCAGCTTTCATATGTAAATGATCTCTTAATGTCATAAAAGAAAAATTACAATTACAATTTGAAATGAAAGATTTATGTCCTGTTAGAAAAATCTTGAGAATGGAAATAAAAAGGGATAGAATAAAGGAAAAATTGTTTCTAACTCAAGAGTAATATATTGGAAAAGTTATGAAAGGTTTGCATTGCATGATTCTAAGTCTGTGAGCTTACCTTTATCTGCATTTGTGAAGCTATCTTCTAATCAGTCACTTAAATCTGAAGATGAATTTAATAGAATGGTAAATGTACCTTGGGAAGCTATGAAATATTTGATTAAATACTTGAAAGGTACTTTTGCACCCAGATCCTATGTTTAAATCAGATAAAAATGAATTTAATTTGAAAGGGTACGTAGATTCTAACTTTACTGAAAATTCAGATAATAGAAAATCTACTACTGCATAAACATATGTCATAAACGGAAAATGCATTAACTAGAAATGACAACTTCAAAGACTAGTTGCTCTGTCTTCAACTGAATCTGAATAAATTGCTGCCAGTGAGGTAGTTAAAGAAGGCCTTTGGTTAAAAAGCCTACTAAATGAATTAGGTTTTTTAGAAAATCAGGTGGAGCTTTGTTCTGATAATCAAAGTGTTATTTTCTTAAGCAAAAATCCAATTTTTCATGATAGAACTATGCATATAGATGTAAAATTTCATTTTGTTAGAGATATAATTGAAAAAGGTGATATAAAACTAGTTAAGATTCCTACCAAAGATAACCAACTGATGCTGGTACAAATGTAATACTATTGAATAAATTTCAAGATTCTTCGAAATTGATGATTCTTGAATCTAGTTAAAATTTTCTGTTTTTATACATGTTAAAAAGGTGCAAATGAAGCTAATGTTGAATCTCGAATTCACATTTAGTAGAGTCCCAAAATACAACAAATGTGTAGATTGTGGAGTTGGTTGCTGTCAATTTTGGAAGCCCAAGCATTTGGCCCAGAAAATTGATTTACTACAACCCAAAACTCAGCCCACTTGATGATCCATTTAACTGAAAGTTTCAGAATGGTGAAAAACGCACTTTGTTGAAACACAACTTTAATATAGAAATGCAAGTCTTCTGGATGGTTGACAAGTGGATTTGTTCGCCCGTCGAATGAGCACTTTGCTTTATTTCATATAAATAGGCACGAAAGTGCCTTCAGGATTTTCATATCAATTCAATCTCTTCTTCTTCTTCTTCTTCTTCTTCTTCTTCTTTTTCTTCGTGTATTCTGCTCTCTGGTTGTATTTTGGTCATCCTCTGGATGATTCTTGGTAATTTCTATGTGAAATATTGTATTGTGAGGGATAGAGTAAAGACAATACTTTCTTTGTGAGTAGTTATTATGATTAAAGATGGAGGGATTAGGGTTTGAGAACCCTGGTGTTAGTACTGTAATCGAACGTTTGCCTATCTTTGGGACTTTATAGTAGATTCGAGCTTAATCGTAAAGGATGCTCAATGGGGGATTAGGCATTATAAGTGGTTGTTGAACCTGGCCTTTGACAGAAAAGTGCTTGTGTTCTGGTTCTTGATGTTTTCTCTACTTTTTTATTTTGTATCTTTTAGTTATAAACGCCGAGTCACAAAACTAGGACTAACAGATTTCAACGAAGGCAAAAACCTTGGATTCCTATCTTTGATTATGCTGGAATCTTTGAGAAAAATAAAATCATTTTTCTTGAAAATGCAAGATGATGATGAAATTTAAATGGGTTTCTTGAGGTGAAAAAATGGGTGTAAACTTGGGCATTATTTTGGAGGATTAAATTGATATTATTAGCATCTACATTTTTTGGAAACCTTAACTCGTTTCTCTAGTCTTGGACAAAGAAGCTTTGGTGATGGTGGCGGCATGGAAGGGGGTGGGATTTAGGGAAGAATGTAACTTTTTTCATTTTATTTTTTTACTTTTTATTTTATTTGTTTTTTTCATTCATTTTGTTATAAAAAGAGAGAAAAAGAGAAGAGAATGAGAGAAGTCAATAGACTTGTGTGTATTATAATGAGAACCAAACCCCTATATTTATAGGGAAGGAATAGGGATACATATGGTAATTATATCTAGAGCTGTAGGGGTACAAGTGTCATTCACACTAAACCCTAATTTACTTTCCTTTTACAACACTCCCTCTTGAATGACACATTACAAAATATCTGTCTCGTTACAACCTTGTTTGATAAAAACCCAATGTGACAAAAAAAAAATCAAAACGAAGGAAAAAGAGTAAAGTTATTTTGGAGTATTAAAGATAAATGATGGCTCATTAAAACATTGTTAGGAAAACCTAGTGAGATAAAACCTAATCGAAGGAAAAAGAGTACAGTTACTCCCCCTGATGTTGATCATTGAAACTCTTTGAGTCATTCCAATCTCGTGAACCAATTTCTTGAATGTAGATGTTGGCGTGCTTTTGTAAATAGATTAGCCAAATTGTCACTTGAACGAATTTGTTGAACCTCGATGTCACCATTCTTCTGAAACTCGTGTGTATGAAAGAATTTTGGAGAAATATGCTTCGTCCTGTCACCTTTGATATATCCTCCTTTGAGTTGTGCAATACAAGCAGCATTATTTTCATACAAAATTGTTGGACTATCTTTTGTTGAAATTAATCAGTATGATGCTTGAATATGATTGGTCATGTCTCTCAACCATACACATTTTCGACCTGCTTCATGGATTGCAATAATTTCAGAATGATTTGAGGATATTGCTGTCAATGATTGCTTTACAAATCTCCACGATATAGCCATTCCTCCACGTGTAAACACGTATCTTGTTTATGATTTAGCTTTATGTGGGTCAGAGAGATAACATGCATCTGCATATCCCACTAAAGCAGATCCCGACTTTTGAGAATAAAATAATCTCAAATCAATAGTACCCTTTAGGTAACGAAAGATATGTTTAACACCATTCCAATGTCTTTGTGTTGATGTAAAGATATATCTTGCAAGGAGATTTACAGAAAAATTTATGTCGGGTGGAGTACAATTTGTAAAATAAGTTAATGCTCCAATTGTACTAAGATATGGTATTTCAGGACCAATAATCTTTTCTCCATTTTCAAGTGGACAAAAATGATCCTTTTTTATATCAAGTGATCGAACAACCATAGATGATGCCAATGGTTGCGCATTATCCATATAAAATCATTTTAAGACTTTTTTTTGTATATGTAGATTAATGAACAAATAATCCTTCTGGAAATTGTTCAATCTACAACCCGAGACAGAATTTGATTTTTCCCAAATCTTTCATCTCAAATTTATTTTTCAAATAATCTGCAGTTTTGTTGAGCTCTTCATAAGTTCCAATTAAATTAAAGTCATCAACATAAACTGACACAATTGCAAATCCAATATTTGTTTTCTTTATGAAAACACATGTACAAATATCGTCATTTTTATAGCATTCTTTCCACAAATATTCGCTGAGACGATTATACCACATGCATCCGGATTGTTTCAATCCATATAAATGATCTTTGCAAAATAGTATCAAAACCATAAATTGTCTATAATCACATGCCTATCAAATTTCATGTATTGTCACGCTAATGAAATATAAACTTGTGATTACATCCACCACATGATAATTTATCTATTTATACAAGTCTTTACGAAATTCATTATGTAAAGAGTCGTACATTTCATATTACGAATTTACTTTTTCCATTTTCATTTCGCATAAATATACACCTTTATGTATTCAGATTGTAGATCCAGAAATTTCATGTTTCTCTGGTAAATTCTTTCACTAGAATCGCGTCATTTTATTTGGCAAATCATTACTTCGACCGACGACGAATTTATTTTAATATCCTCGCAACTCATAATATGATGCACTACATCATGTGCAAAAGTGTTGTCGACAACTTTTTCGATTCTATTTTTTTTTCTGTAATGACATAACTCATTGAAATATCTCAATTTTCATTATTGCAGGTACCTGAACCTCTTCTGGGTTTTATAATATGTTATGTCTAAATACTCATTAAAAGTATATGTCTTCTTAATAAGACCATCTTTACCAATTGATCCCTTTTCCTTTTGAGGATTTTGTAATAGAATCGAATATTATCACTTCGGGCGTGCCATAAATTTATCAAATATAATATTAACGAATTGTCCTTCCAAGAGTCAATTTGAGTTGCAACATTTAAAGTTGATGTGTGAGATTGTTAATCTCTTAGGTCAGTAAATGCATCTAAATGAATTATCCTTCGAACTTCTGGTTCGAATTGTCTTTTGCGAGAATTTAGATAATGATGCATTTGTATATTATTTTCAACTTCTTAATTCTTCCCCCTAATGTAGAGAGAATTGTCCAATCAAAATGACAATCATTTTTCCATCGTTATAAAATATCAACCATTTGGAATAAGGGTTCAAGCTACGCATTTATTCTCAGCATTCTTTAGTTTCCATCTCAGTGCCATGTGGTGGATCAATTTTACATATATTGCACTATCGAAATAATTTGATGGAAAAATTAGGCTCTGACCATAAGCAAAATTATAATTGTGAAAATTATAATGTTGGCATGATGCGTAATGATTTTCCCTAAATAGAAATGGGAAATACTTTGTTCTCAATTAAACGAGGCGTTTAACAAGCAGTAGTATTACCATTTATCGTCATCTCAACTAACACTTATTAAAATGTTGAGATTTATGATAACTAGCATTAACAAGATACACCGTCTTGATTGTATAATCTGAAAATTATGCTCATAATTTGAGCAACACTTTCATAAACTTCAGGATACGAAAGCCATGCAATCATATAGTATTTGTATCAAATCTATTACATACAAATAATATTTAGATGGTCAACGTGGAGGGTGACGAGGCCCCATATATCATCCTAATTAATTTTCAGAAATATAAGGAATTCAATCCATATTTAGGAGTAATGATCAATGACTAATTTTCAATAAAGAGAACAAATATGATTTCATTGGATTGAAAAATCTTCTGGTTCTTCATTGAATATCCATTTGAACATTTAATTTCGCATCATTATTGATCCAGTGATGGTTCAATTGATCATGCCAAACAATAAAGTCAAATTGAACTTTTGGTTCAATTTAAGATATAATTCCATTATTTAATTTTGAAGAATATGATTAAACATTATATAATCATATATCATTCAAGTAATCGAACTAATCAATGTTCCCATGACATTAATTACTTGTTGTCCTTCAAGGATAAACATGAATTCAAAATGATACATTTTTCGAAATATGTGCTACTTCGAGAGCACGTTGTATTTATTATTGCTCATTCAAAAGCAATATGTTAACATTTTTCTGAAATATTGAAAATTATAATTCATGTTTTTCAGGAGCAAGTACTATTCTTTTGGAATATTAATTATGATGTTGTGCAACTTCAGAGACAACAATGAACTATTATTTCGAAACTATAGCTCTTCAGGAACCATATATTTGCTTCTTCAATAGCAATATATCAATATTTTTCTGAAATATTGGAATCAGAGTGTCGTGCTCTTCAGGAGCAATAACATATCATTATTTGAAATAATAAATTATATAAAAAATTATTTTTCAGAAGTTAAAACACAATTTATTTTATTTAATTATGTTTTTCGGGAACAAGTAAAATCTAACTAGAATATTAATAATTGTGTGCTACTTCAGGAGTAACAATATGATAAATTATTAATTAAAGTTTATAGAAGAATATCTAAAAATATTTAATTACCATATAACCATAATATGAATTTATATATAAAAATTAATTACCAAAAATGTATTAGCAAAAAAAATCTTCCAAACATGCATTAGTAAAAAAAAATCTTCATATACCGAATTTAATGGTTGAATATTGTAGAATGAAATACATTCAAGGAAATACGTTCAAGAGTATACCGTAGAATATTTACGCATAATGACATTTATTAATGCAAAAATCATGATGATGGTTTATATAAACATGAATTAATTCAAAGATATGTGATTAAGCAGAAACTAGTGAATTCGGCTTCATACAATTAATTCAAAGACGTGATTTTAGGTACAAGCATAAATCGTATAGACATGAATTCAAAGACATAAATTATATATATCATGCATATGTACATACATGAATTGACTAAATTCTATATTGACATGAATTGAAAAAGCAAGTTAAAATCTGACTACAAGTTTGCACTGTTATAATGTATGTGTATATTAAAAAAATTCACATGTCACCAAATTAATTTTGGTACATGTGGCTAAACAGATATCTCGACAATTTATTTATAATTTTGTGATGTTTACCATTTGAGAAATTTCACAATAAAGCAAAAATGAATACAATTAGTTTCGAAAAATATAATTAAATGTCAAGTAGTCAATATCAACATGACATAAGTTACGTGTTTTCTTTCATGGATAAACACTAATAATATGTTCTTCGAAACATGTGCTACTTCGGGAGCACATTGCATTTTACTATTGCTCTTTCAAAAGCAATATATTAATATTCTTTTGGAATATAAAAATGCGGTCCATGCTCTTGAGGAGCAATTAATATTCTTCAAGAATATAGAAAATTACACAAGGATTTACTCTTCGGGAGTAAATACATAATTTATGTTAGATTTTATTTAATTATACTCTTCGAGAACAAATAAAATCTAACTAGAATATTTGTAAATAATATTGTGCTAATTCAAGAGAAAGAATTTTTTATAATATGAACATAATAATTAATTGAACGATATTAATCGAACAATAACCAAGAAGAAAGAAAAAAATTAAGATAAGATAGTTGAATAAATATATTTTTCTCACCAGATTTCAGAGCATACAAATCTCTCTAAGCAATCATACCAATATAATTAAAACACATATTCCGCCCAAATCGTCGAACACATAAAAGACAAGCACCAGCATGTTTTCCCAAATTATATCTCCAAGCTCATGGTTGTGGTATTCAGCCAAATTTGCAACCAATGCCACCATCTCATTCCTATCACTTCGGTTGGCCTCTTGAAAAAAATATTTTATGACTTTGTAATTATTACAAAATAATGATTACTTGGATGCCACTGTATAATGATTATGGAATGTGAAAAAGACATGCATGCAGAAGGAATCTTAAGCAATCGACAATGGAGTAGGAGAGATGGGTTTCACGGGGAACAAACAAAAATTAATTTGGTGATATGTGATAGAAGATTATGCTTAAAAAAATTACTACCTTCCCTAAATTTTGAAAAATTAAGTGTTCGTGTTGATAACGTGTTATAAAAAGAGAGAAAAAGAGAAGAGAATGAGAGAAGTCAATAGACTTGTGTGTATTATAATATTTATCGGGAAGGAACAGAGATACATATGGTAATTATATCTAGGGCTGCAGGGGTACAAGTGTCATTCACACTAAACCCTAATTTACTTTCCTTTTACAACACATTTAAAATTTTGATGGCAAAATTTTCTGTTTGTCCAGACTTATTCCGAGCTTATCTATTTTCTATGGGTATGTTAAATAGTCTCAGACTCTTTTGTTGATTGTTCTATCCACGATATGCATATTTAAATTTTATTATTTTATATATATATTTACAAATTAGTGACAATTCACACCAAAAAAATCAAAATTCAATTGATTATTAGGACAAAAGGTTATATATCTTCGATTTCTCGTTTTTCAATGTGGAGAATGGAGACCCTTATTTATTTTGGAGACCCATACCTTAATTTGTTTCTCATTTTCTCTTCTTTTTAATTTATACACCGACTCTCAAATGGAGATAAACAACCACTACCTATCTTCTACCTCCGCGCTCAACTACCATTGTTGCATGATTTCTGAAATTGAAGCATCAACATTCAATTATTCTTCCTCAAATGTTATTTTTCTTTTTTTTTCTCCACCAGTAATGAAACTAGAACCAAATCGAAACCGAATAGTTCTATTCCGGTTTGGTTCCATATCTTTAAAACAATCATTTGGTTCCATTATAAAAAAAATCATTGGTTCGTGGTTTGATTCGATTATCTTTGAGTCAGAAACAAATTGAACCATGTCCACCTCTACTTGTGTCTGCAAAATAGGTAGGTGTACTAATCAGGTAACTTTACCAAATTGTAGGCAAAATATAAATACTAGTTAATTCTACAGTGAAAAGACCATTGAGCTGAAGAGTTGAAAAAGCAGCGCAAGGAACTTTGACCCCTTAGGCCCCCTGTGAGGGTACTTTCCGCATTGTCGCACCTTTGATCCCCACAAAGGCACTTTTTTTTTTGATACCCAGGTATCCCAACTTAGCCAAACTAAATCCTGGACCTCTAGCCACCGGCCCTCAGCGACTCGAGGAGGTAAACCGCGGGTTATGCCATTGTTCGCTTCCAGGTTCCTGCACCGCTTATACTCCTGATCCCAAGAGAGCTCTCCTCACTGCCTTCCAGTCACAAAGGCACATTCTTTAATACCATAGATCATTTGAAAGGCAACTCCTTAGGAGAGGAATGTGCTGAAGTTTACTGGCGTTTGGAGCCCATAGAAAGTCTCACGCTAAAATTAATCCGTGCTGCAAAAGAATAATTTAAAAGTAAAAAATTAGAAATTAAAAGATGAGAAAGTCTTTAGCGCATAAACTCACCCATGGTAGTCTTCATCCCAATGTTATAAAAATTTAAATTAGAAGGATGACGCAATCTCTCCGCTTCACAAGCCTCAATATTTGTGCTAAGAATGGATGCCACTAAAACATAGCAATGTAAGGACTACAAACAATAGGGGGTGCGAAATCCATTCAATTTCCCAGAAGTTGGGAAAGCAAGAACTCACGAAGATTAGTTACAGCTCGATCACGGAGACGACCTTGCAATTTACCTACATACATATATCAAAGATAACATCAAACTTAAAGCAAGGAATAAACGATGAATCTAGCGATGGCAAAAAAGCTCGCCGGCTCGGGTTGCTCGGGCTCGGGCCTAGCCCCATTTTGGGGTGTCGGCCCATGTCACGGCTGAAACGGCCCGGTTCGTATTTTAAAAAAAAAATTAAAACTGCCTGCATTTACAAAAAATTAATACTTGTTTTTTGGAGTTTCACGTGACCACTTTTGCGGTTTTTCAGATTTGCAGAATTTCAGCTGATTTATTGGTCAAACTTGTATGGTTTTGACATGGGTTTACGTGTAAGGTAGCCTGCTTTGGGATTCTCTTTCTAGTTGTATGCTATTTGACCTTTTGGAAGGCTGCCAAGTGGTCAAATGCATATCTTTGGATTTAGATTTTGTAGGATTTTAGAGGGCAATTTCAAGTCAAATTTCGTAAAATCAAATCGTGTGATTTCTCTACTTATACACCTAATCTATATACCCTAGGCCTAGCTAGATATGTATGTACAGAGACTATTTGTGTTTGAAGTTTGAACACAAAAAAATTCTTAAGTTCAAATTTATTTTTCATACAAGTAGACTTTGAAAATATTATTTAAATGACCTTTTTTTAATTATTTTCTCTACTATCGACATTTTTTAATCTTTGTTTGGCCATGGCAAAATTTAGATTCTTTAAGAAAAAAACTTAAATTTGACACGGAAAAAAAAAAAAAAAAACCGAGCCGGCTCGGCTCGAGCCAAAAGCTCGGGCCAAGCCTCATTTTTTTTGGCTGGGCTCGGCTCGTTGACATAGCTAAATGAATCAATATTCACTATATTTGCCCTACTATTGAGGCATAGCAACCGAGGGGTTAGGATCATTGGGTTGAAGCTCTCAATTATATGAGACAGAGAATTTTTCTTCCTCTCAATTGTGCACCTTGTTAGGAATAATTACACAACTTAGGCACGATTTAGGGGAATGGGGAGAAAGGTAGTAACACCCCTTTTTGTGGGTTTTCCTTATTACTCACTTTTACATGATGATAAATAGATCAGAAAATATCAAAAGATAAATCTCTCTCTAAACCCGCGGAACTTCACATAAGGACTACCCAACAATATTACCTAAGAAATTCCATGTTAACGCAAGAATCAGAATGTGTAACTACAGAACGGGATAATACCTCAGTATACAACACTTTTATAGAAGAATAAGAAGAAGCACCTGATGGATCATCCCTAAGTGTAGAACTTTCAGTCTCAACATTATACAAAATATTTTAGGAATATCTTTGAGAAGACATTAAATAAAACCTCAAATATTTAGATAAAAACCTAGACACAAAAGCAAGATAAAAAGGTCAAAATACGTACCTGGGGAAGATTTTTGGAAGATTAATGAAAAAGTGCAGGAGATGAAATTGCCAGATAACGCCCTAAAGAGTACGAAGCATAGCAATCAAAGGCGACGGAGTCGAAGCAAGGATAATAGTCACAAGGAGAATGGTTGATTTTTAGGTTCTAACAAGAGATAAAGCCGTTGGATTGTATCAGTAATAATCTTAGCCATTTAAAAAGCAATCAGAAAATCATAACCGTCGAATAATAAGAAGCCCCTAAAAAAATCTCAAAATGAACGGAGGAAATCATGCTTAATCGACATGCGCATTAAATGTGCATAGGCCATTAACCTAGAAACGTGCAAACATGCCCATCAACACATGCAAAAGACTGTTGTAATCATGGCACATCCTCTTGACATAGTACCATCAGCCACAATCAACGAAGAAGACTATGATTGAATAATTTCTTAAGTATGTTCGAGCTCAAACTTCGTGGACTAATGTATCAATGCAAAAAAAGAATTATATATAATTATAATAACAAGTCCTAGATTAGAACATGAATAGTTAACTTTGGACTTCGAGGACTATTTGTTGATTAAGTAAATACGAAAGAAAAGGCAAGCGACCTCATGACCCGCGAGCCTAAGAACATACGAGGCTAGAAAGAAAGCATAACAGCTCGCAGGCAAGAAGGGAGATCTGTTTCAATCATATCTCATGTTGACAGAAACTGTTATCAAAGCACACATAGGTAAATGTTTAAAGCATGACTTTAAAAACCAATAAATGAAGAACACATAAAGTAATGAATAGAACGTAATTACATAAAATAATTAATTAGAAATCCTCCATTAAAAAACCATCAATTGTCATTCACTAAAAAGACCTGAATGCCCCAAAAATCAATAAATAATCTATAAATAGGTCCCGTCATGTAAATTCAAGCATCTTTCTCCCAAATATCCATTTTCCCTCTTGTTCCTTACTTAGCATCAAGAATAAAGGATTATGAGGAGAAAATTATGACTAGATGAGAGGCATTTGTTGATCCTAATTTTGTGATCAATAGAGAGCAATATGAAAATAAAATTTCTAAGCTATCCAATATTATACAACGAAAAAGGATGAACTATTGTCTAAGGACAAAACCTCTTAAATAAAACATGAACATTGTTCAGAACCATAATATTCATAGCTCGAGGATGCATGAAAGATTCGGATTCTCATATAAAGGTACCTCCACTTCAATTTGTTGATCGTAAAATTACAATCAACAAATTTCTCTCACCTAACCAGAATTTTCTCCTCCTAAACTCTCTGAATTCAATGCTCAAATAGGAGCAAGAGGGAAAATGACTATTTGGGAGGGAGATATTTTAATTTTCCCCATTTTCTTCTCTTAGGCTACCGTATTTATATTTCCTTGGCGGTTTTGGGTCATTTTAGAAAATAAAAGGTGGCGATTATTTAATGGTGGATTGGTAACTGATTTTGTTATATATTTACATGCTATTTGTTGGTAAGAAAGAAAATTCCATTGGTTAAAGTATTGTAGCGGAATTAGTCGACAGAAGAGGCCATTTGAGAAAGAGAAGATGAAATGCAGGTTAAATATCCTGAACTTTTTAGGTAAGCCAATTTCAAGGACGAAATTTTATAAGGAGGGGAAGATGTAATACCCCGAACTTCATATCACATTTGGCCAATATGATTCATGCATTCTATTCATAATGTCATTTGCATCAATTTTCTTAATTGTTTTCTCTTAAAATGATGCATTCGATTATTAAGGTTTTAAGACCTTGGTATGGTGTTAGTCCTTTACTCCTCAACCTAGGTGGTGAATTTTACGTTGAGATATGGTAGAGAAAAAGATTAATCTAGGTATTAGAGATTGACTTGGTAAGCAATGAGAATATTGAAAAGACTGGAATTAGTATCGACAAAGTTGCAAGTCCTCCATTCGATTGATCAAGGTAACCTTAAATCCTAGATAGGCGATTGAAACATTTGGGACATGAGGCATGAAGTAACATGATCACAATGTGATGAGATAAGGTTTATGTGACCTTATAAACATTGAGGTGCAAATCGTGGAAATGGGTCGAGAATTGGGTGTCAATCGGTAGGTAATGAATAAACGGTTAAGGAATTAGCTCTATAAAATATTCTGGGATTTTAGGGCAAGTAAGGTGGATTGCAAGAAAATTAAAATAAGCCAATGATACTTGATTTGTACCAGCAAAGATAGGTACAAAATCAGATTTTAACCCTAAGAGACCACTTCATGCTTGGTACATCTCATGCCTATTGATTTGTCCTTGTAATGGTCAATTCATTCACCCTTAAGCATTAGTCACGTCTACCACTTCTATTTGACTTCAAATATGTGGCATATTATTCCCTAATTTTCATACAAATCCTGCAAGGATTGGTACAAAATCAGAATATAACTAAAAGGGTCTACCTCCTACTTAGCATGTGATGACTTGTCACATTAACATTCAGTACCTTCAACTCTATGGCCTCCATAACATCTTCTAAAGCCTAAGAACTTTATATAGGATGTATACATATCTTCTAAGTCACGTATGGCTCCATATAGGATAAGGGAAAAGTCAAATTTGGCCGCATAAAGCCACATCCTGCTTAGACACCTCATGCTTGGGGATATTTGTCCTTTAATCACCAATTTCTTCACCTTTAAGTATCACTCACGACCCCAATCCTCAAGACTCCTTATATAACTCCTAAATAAGACATTTAACCCCCCAAAATTATCCCTAAGTGAGCCAAGTGAAGAGAAGGCAAAGGAAGCAAAGAAAAGAAGAAACAAGAAGCTGGGAATTGAAGTTCTAGAAAGGTGAGTTTAGCTCAAGGTTTTGAACGTTGTTTTCATTGTTTTTGAGAGTGTTACAATCTCTTGAACTTATGAACTTAATTAAGGTCATTTTGGGGATGTTATTATGGCAAAAAGAAAGAAAATTGTTGGAAATATATTGAGTGAAACAACTAAGGACAAGAACTGCATGGTTGATGGATTCTAGTGATACAACTTTCAATCTTATGTTATACCTTGAAAGAAACGTATATGTATCACTTTGAATGTTCTCATATAAGGGTTATAGGTATAGAAATAATCTTTAATAGGTTAGAAATGGATTGGTGGCATAGTAAGTATGGAAACCTAAGACCCTCACCGTAAACTGCCTGATTCATTGTGATATAAAAAGGACCCAACTTGAGACTGAAACCCTGTACTTGTGGTGAATTTATGACATGGTTATATTCACATATATGTTATATAAATGTATTAAAATTTTGGGAAGGATTGAACTAGTGGTGTTAATGGGCCGAGCTCATACTCGCACGAGCTTAAGCTCGGCTCGTTTCGTTTTGGGAGAGCTTTGCTCATGTCCGAGCTCGCCCAAGACGAGCGGCTCGGCGAGCTGAGCTTAAGCTCGGCTCATCGGCTCACCATTTTTTTTTACGCTACTACAACTAAATCTTAAATTCAAAAAATATATATATGCACATTTTCTATTTTTTTAAAATATACATTTTCCAAAACATTTATCGGGGCTCGTCAAAACATTTATAATTTTTAAAATAGTAAATATACATTTTCTAAAACATTTTTATTTAAAAAAAAAAAAAGATAAACCCTCTTCCTTTATCCGGGCTTGGGACCGGCTACTTCAATTTCGAGTAGGCGGAGTTAAAATTGTACACGAATAACTTGTTACGTGTACAATTTTTCAAAAAAATTATAAATGTATGAAAATAAAATTTTGTAATGAATGTAGTGAAATTAAATATCACTTACTTGATTACATGCAATTTCGGCATATTTATGTTGAATTCGATAATTAGCGTCTTCTCAGTCCTTCACGCACATTAACGCTTCCAAAATATCTTCTTTTAGTCGACTTCGAATATCAGAGAGAACCTTCTTCCATACACTAAAAGCAGACTCCGAAGTTACAGTGCTAACCGGAGGTGTTAATAGATTTTTTGCAATTGCAGAAACTATTGGCCATCGACGTTCGTTATTTCTCCAGAATTCAATGACATCTTCTGAACTTTTCTTAACTGATTTGTTACTAGGCATAGTATAACGAAAATAATCAATTAATTCAGATGGCAACGCATTTGGATTAGAACTCGAAGTTTGAGTACATGCAGTAGAAGACAAAATACTACTACTACTAGAGAAACCATATGCATATGCAGTTGAATCATATCTAATTGAGTCTATGTTTTCTAATAAATTAATTACTTCAGCGTTGTCATCGTTTATATTAGTGGGAGGAGTAGTATGTACACGAGTAATTTGTGTACCTATTCGTGAAGCATATAATTCATACATCTCAGTTAACGTTTGTTCCAAATTCTTATAAATTATATCGGAGGTCCGTGACGCATGTTAAAGGAAATAACATAGGTAATTCTTCCCAATATTTTCTAAATTTTAATTCCATGGCATATATAACAGTATGAAAATCAGGTTCATCTTGATATCTCTTAAAAGCTCTAGCAGTTATATAAAGACATTCAAAAACCATGCAACTGGTGGGATAATTAACATCAGACAATATATTCGTAGACGTATAAAAACTTGCCAAAAATTTCTTAATTTTAAAAAATGTAGTCCAATCGGATTCATTTAAGATATTATCGTCTTCGTCTCTAATATGCCTACTGTTATAAAATTCAGTGATAAACGGTTCAAAACCTTCACAGGATTTTAATAATAAGTAAGTTGAATTCCATCTATGATCTACGTCAGTACTAAAAGTTTTTGTATGCTCGTTCCCAACTTGTGCACAAAATTCTTCAAATGCTTGTTTTCTACTATGTGTAATCGTGATATATATAAGTGCATTCCTAATTCGACTAATTTCGTCCTTCACATGTTTTAAACCGTCTTGTACAATTAAATTAAAAATATGGCACACACATCGAATATGAAATAAATAACCACCAAAATTGGGTTGAAGTATTCTATGCAATTTATCGACAAGAACTTTATTTACGGAAGCATTGTCAAAAGTAAAAGAACGAATTTTACTCTCGTATTTATATTCTCTAATTATTAACATAATAGCATTAAATATAGTTTGAGCGTTATGAGGATACTCAACAATTTTAAAAGCAATAATGTATAACCCAAAGTGGGTCTATATAGTGTGCAGTTGCAGCTATATAACCTCTCTTATTAATCTCTTCCCACAAATCCGAAGTTAAAGATATCACACCCCCGTATTTTTCTAAATCCGCAATCAATAATTTCTTTGCATTAAGAAAATATTCAATTGTATTAGAACGAAGAGTATTTCGACTTACCCCAACGTACCTTGGTTGAAGATATTGTTTGACGTAGTTTACGAAATGTTGGTTGTCCACTATTGCTAGTGGCAGCTCCGCCGCGGCAACGAACTTCACCATTTCCGTTCGAGCTTCCTCCTCCGAATACATCCACGTAGAAAGTGGCGTAGTAGTAGCACCGGCGCTACTAGTACCAAATTGTAGTTGCGATTGACCACTTTCAAGAAGCCCATGTTTGGCCGCACATGTTTTGTAGTGACGGTTGAGGGAGTTGTTCCAATGCCTTTTTGCCATGTCAGTCCTTGTTGACAATATTTACATACTACTTTGTTTTCTAGAAGTCCATCGATCACACGACCAGTGTTAACCAATTTGAAATAGTCCCAACATTTTGCCTGCTTCTTCCCCTTTCTCTTCCCTCTTGCATCGAGAATATTTAATGCAGGTTCTTCATCTTGTTCCAAATAAACTAGGATCAGCATCAATGTCATCCAAATCAATTGAATCGGGATGACTACCTTCACGAACGTCGAAATCTCTAATGTCTTCTGGAATTGGTAATTCATTGAGACCGACAAATTCATTCCCAAATTGATTTTGGGCAGGTGTTTCGCCTTTCATACCGAGCAAGTTTTCAACAAATGCTCGTGGATCCATTTGTGAATTCTAGAAAATGAATATTGAAATAGAATGTAAAAATGTAGAATTGAGAAGTGAATGAAGATTATATACTAGTGTATAAAATGGGTTGTAAAATTAAGATAATAATGTAAAAAATGTAGAAGAGAATTACAGAATAAATAAATGATATTGTTGATAATGATTTGAAAATTGTAGAGAGTAGAGAATGAAATTTTGGTGGGAAAAAAATGTTGTAATGGGTTGGGTATTTATAGGAGAAGAAAACTAGAAAAGTAGAATTTTTTTTTTTTTAAATTGGTGACCAAACGGTCACTGAAAATTCAGTGATCGGAACGGTCACTGAATTTCAGTGACAGTTCTGGTCACTTGTCTTAAATTTACTTATTTATTTATTTTTACAATATACGAGCCCACGAGCCGAGCGGCTCGTGGGCTCATTTCACGAGCCACTCGTGAATAGTGACGAGTCGAGCCTCGGCTCGTCTAGTGAGCCAGCCCGCTCGGCTCGTGTTCGCTTTTTAACGAGTTCGAGCGGCTCGTGGGCGTGAACAGTATTAGCCGAGCGGTCGAGCCGACGAGCCGCTCGACTCAGTTGACACCACTAGATTGAACGTGATTAAGGTGCAAAGAATGGATGAAAATGGACATAGCAAGGACTAAAACTCAAAAACAGCTTCTATCCAATTTAGTAGTTTGCATAGTTTCAACCTTTACATGCACACTAATCATCCCTTAGGCCGGGAAAATATATTTTAGGGGGTGATAGGTGGTTAACAATAATTGGATGATGTTGACATTCATATTTGGACTCGAGAAATAGTGATATTTGTGGGACTAGTTTGCAATGCAATCGGTAACTTGAAGTAATAATGTCATCTAAATTATTTTCACATAAATGGACGTAGTACGGGATTTTTTGTGTGTTAAGGTTATCAAATTGAGGATTGTAATTAATATTAAATGGTGACACATGTGGTTTTTTGACTTCAAGTGAAAAAGGAAATTAATCTACACTCCGTAGGAACACGCACACACACAAGGGTAAAAAGGTATGTGAAGAACATAGTGTTCTCCACTTGCAACTACGATGCAAGAACATAGTGTTTGTAATATAGTAGTGTTGGAATATTTACATAACTCTGATAAGGAGCTCATTATGTGTCATTTGATGGTTATGATAATTGAGTATGTCACTCACGAGCATTTTCATGTGCATGCACGATATACGTCCATGGTTGAAAATCTAGCATGCACAACATGATTGTAAAATCGAGCTTTCTTCATAAAATATTTTATTAATCACTTCTAGGGTACCGAGGCATGTGAGGCATGCTTATGTGACATGTTTTGGCAACGCGAGTGATACTTCCGGGTTGATTGTAAAGGTGGATAAGGGATGGGCCTTTGGTGATCACAGGAGGGTGGACCACTCGTCTGTGCCTTTGTGATACTCTGATTATTGGCGTTTCCGGGTGGGATACTTCTTGGGTGATCATATGGGCAGTTAGTGGATAGGCCTCTAGTGCTCACAAGAGGATAGTCTACTCGTTGGTCTCAATGTTAGATTGGTCATTTGATTATCGATATTGATATTGTGCAGAGCTCTATCCAGTGTATAGTAGGTGGGTCAAGGGCCCAATGAAAGATTTCAAATGAAATTATTTCGAGTCGACTTTGACAAATATCTGAGCATGATAAATCTTTAGCTTGATGTTTAAAGTAAATGACATGGTGTCATATACCATTATCACTCATACTCATAACCTGCATGATTTTTACTTACTGAGCATTGGCTTATGTAGTTCTTGCATTGTAGGTGAGCATGGAACCTCATAGGAGACATGGCTGGCTATAGAACTCTTATGGGATTCCGAAATTTGATGTACATGGATGACGACCTGTAGGGTTATTTTGTGGACTCCAGTTGTATTATATTTTAGGGATCCTGTATGACTTTTCAAATGTCATGTACATACTTTTACAACCTCATGATAAATATGTTGGACTATGGTTTTATGATCCTTGGTTTCAGATATATTTTTTGAGATACTTTTATTTTATTAACAAAAAAAAATGTGTAGGTGAATTTGGATGTCCAAGTCAAGTCAGCAATTGTATTTCTACATTGCTTAGTATATTGTTATCTATATGAATGAGGTGTGACGGACTTGATAACTCGAATAAAAAAGGCTACGAAGTGAGGCAAGAATCAACAAGTGCAATGTCCCCTTTTAGCATCACAAAATAAATGAAGTTTAGATCCCTAGCATATGGTCATTACCTAGCTTATACTTAGCAAAAGACACTCCACACAAAAATATCTTTTTTTTTTTCAACATGCATGAAATCAACACAATTCTTGAAATTATCCTTCACTGGCTCGACCACCCCAAACTTATCTCACAACATGGTTAAGTGAAAGAAAAGATAAGGTAAGATTGATAAAAATTGAAACACAACTCACAACCTAGTTCTTACCATTCAAAAATTTATCCATCAATCCAAAATTTTTGCATCTAGATAACAATTAATCACGACTATTGTGCTCAAAGTAACTTGGGATCTCACATGGACAAGCATTTTAAAAAAAAATATTAAGGCACAAATAACATATTTGGTCATAGCTCATGAATCAACAAAAATTTTAAACATCAAAACATCCTAAACCAGCAAGGCTATCTAACATATCAACATAATATCACCAATTTAAGCATAATCACCCCCAAACTTAAATCACACGTTGTTCTCAATGTGTAAAAGAATGATATAAAACACAGAAAGAGGGTTGACAAAACTGCCCTATTGAATGTTTGTTGAAAGTTGTTTGTGATGATTTTTTAAGTTATGACCTTGTTTACCCCCAAACTTGTTAAGACTCATGGGTGGCTTGGACTTTAAAAATTTGACCTACAAAAAATAATGGTATTGAGTCAAAAAATGTGATAACAAAAGTATTAATCACGAGTAAATATCAAATTAGTAAAAGGGTAAGAAGATTGGGTTACCTCCCAACAAGCACTTGTTTAAAGTCTCTAGCTCGACTTTTGGGACATGATCACTCAAGGTTGTCAAGAAGAATAAATGATTTCTCTTTCGAAAAATCGCCTCCCAAGTATGGTTTCAAACGTTGCCCATTGACCTTGATGTTCCCCTTTTCTTCATGATAAAGTTTAGCCACTCCATGTGGTGAGATTTTTACAATGGTGAAAGGACCCGACCATCTTGAGCAGGGCTTTCCGGGAAACAATTGGAGTCTAGAATTGTAGAGAAGAACTTGTTGCCCAACAAAGAACTCCTATTTCACAATGTGTTTGTCATGCCATTTCTTTGTCTTTTCTTTGTAAATTCGGGTATTCTCATAAAAATTAAAGCGGAATTCATCAAGTTCATTCAATTGAAGCAATCTTTTCTCAACGGCCAATTTGACATCAAAATTCAAAGCTTTTATTGCCCAATAAGCTTGATGCTTGAGTTCGGCCGGGAGGTGACAAGCTTTCCCAAATAAAAGATGGTAAGGAGACACAACAATAAGAGGTTTTGAAGGCGGTGCGGTAAGCCCATAATGCATCATCTAATTTCTTGGACCAATCTTTTCTCAAGGCGCTCACCGTTAACTTTGAGAATCCGTTTCAACTCCCTATTCGAAATCTCAACTTGACCACTAGTTTGAGGATGATAGGGGATGACCACACGATACTTCACTACATATTTGGTCAATAATGAATCGAAGAGGCGAATGCAAAAATGTTTGCCTTAATCACTAATGATAGCTCGGGGGTGCCATAGCGAGGGCAATTATTTTTCTTTAAAAAGTTTACTACCATTCAAGCATCATTAGTGGGAAAAGCCACCGCTCCGACCCACTTTGACACATAATCGACCGCTACCAAAATGTATTATTTGAAAATGATGAACCCACACGTTAAAAATTTCTACCTCTAATATAGAGTTCAACGACATTTCATTTCGATTGGAGATATTACCACTACGTTGGCTTCTATCACATTTAGAGACAAGAGTGTGGGCATCATTAAATAATGTGGGCAAATAGAAACCTGATTGAAGTACCTTTGATACGGTTTTCATGGCACCAAAGTGACCACCATAGAGAGAGGAATGACATTGCTCGAGGATTTGTTCCATTTCATCTTTCGGCACATCTCCGAATAATTTGATCTGGGCCTTTTTTAAATGACAAAGGGTCTTCCCAAAAATAATGCTTGATGTCGGCAAATAATATCTTTCTTTGTTGGTAAGAAAGATCTGAGGGAGTGATGCCACTAGCAAGAAAATTCACATGGTCCGCATACCATGGTGTGCGAGTAGCTTGTAGAAGATGTATAATTTACAAGATTTGCTCATCGGGGAATACCTCATTTATTTCACCATCCACCACTTCTTCGGTGTGCTCAAGTCGAGACAAATGATCGACAACAACATTTTCGGTCCCTTTCTTATCACGAATTTCCAAGTCAAACTCTTGTAGAAGAAGAACCCATCGAATCAATCAATACTTGGCATCTTTCTTTGCTAGCAAATACTTGAGGGCCGGGTGGTCGGTGTAAGCAATCACCTTCAACCCAATGAGATAAGACCAAAATTTATCAAATGCAAATACCACGACGGTCATCTCTTTTTGGTACTAGCATAGTTCAATTGAGCATTAGTCAAGGTCCGGCTAGCGTAGTAGATAACATACAAGATTTTATCACTTCTTTGCCCCTAAAACCGCTCCAACGGCATAATCGTTTACATCGCACATAAGCTCAAATGGAAGATTCCAATTTGGGGCTACAATGGTAGGAGCAGTGATGAGTTTCTCTTTAAGAGTGTTGAAAGCATGGAGACACTTTTGAGAGAAATCAAAAGTAATGTTTTTCTCAAGTAAGGAACAAAGTGGCTTTGTGATCTTTGAGAAGTCCTTGATAAATATCCTATAACATCTGGCATGTCCAAAAAAACTCCTTATCCCCTTCACTGAAGTTGGTGGAGGTAATTTCTCAATACCTTGGATTTTTTCCTTGTCAACCTCTATCCCTTTGCGTGAAATTCGGTGGCCAAGAACTATGCCTTCTTGAACCATGAAGTGGCATTTTTCCCAATTAAGCATTAAGTTGGTTTCCTTACATCTTTTTAATACCATCTCCAAATTCCTCAAGCATCCATCAAACGAGGCCCCAAAAATCGAGAAATCATGCATAAAAATCTCAATACATTTCTCTACCATGTCAGAACAGATAGCCATCATGCATATTTGGAAAGTGGCGGGTGCATTGCAAAGACCAAAAGGCATCATTCTATATGCAAATGTACTATACGGGCAAGTGAAAGTAGTTTTCTCTTGATTCTCTGAGGCTATAGGAAGTTGATTATAGGCCGAATACCCATTCAAAAAGCAATAGTTAGAATACCACGCTAATCGCTCAAGCATTTCATCAATGAAAGGAAGATGGAAGTGGTCATTTCTAGTAACATTATTGAGCTTGTGGTAATCAATGCATACTCTCTAACCGGTCACGGGTCTTGTAGGTACAAGTTTGTTGTTCTTATTCTCCCCTACCGCTACACCTTTTATCGTGGTACCACTTGAACGGGGCTCACCCATGCACTATCTGAAATCGGATAAATAATGCCCGCATCAAGCAACTTTAAAACCTCAGCCCTTACCACTTCTTTCATGTTCGGATTCAACCTCCTTTGATGCTCCACTGATGGTTTAAAATCATCCTCCATAAGGATTTTGTGCATGCACAATGAAGGTTTGATTCCTCGAATATTTGCAATAGTCCAACCAATGGCCTACTCGTGTTCCCTCAAAACCTGAAGTAACTTCTCTTCATCCAACTCACTTAAGGAATTGGAAATGATAACTGAAAGTGTAGATGCATCTCCCAAATAGGCATACCTCAAATTTAATTCAAGTGTAGGTGCTCGTTGAAGAGATGGTAGTAGTGGTGAAGAGTTCTTTTTCAAATCCTCAAAGTATGGTGTTCTCTCGTAAGAACAAGATGGTATAGCCTCCAAATCATTGCCACGTTCTCACCTTCAAGATCCCCATCCTTGGTAGCTGAAGAACGTACAAGACATGTTTCAAGAGGATCCTTAAAAAGCCCATAAAGAGAATCGGTCACCACATGATCAACAACATTCTCTCGAAGGCATGAATCGGATTTCGATGGATACTTGATGGCCTTCAAGATATTGAATGCGATTTGTTTATCTTGAACCCTTAAGATGAGTTTTCCCTCTGGACGTTGATCAAAGCTCGACAGGTAGCAAGAAATGGCCATTCCAAGATAATAGGATGTCATGATCCTCCTCCATATCAAGAATTATAAAGTCGGCTGGGAAGATGAACTTGTCCACTTTGACTAGGACATGCTCAATGACAATAGTTGGATACATGATAGATCTAATGGCCAATTGCAAGGACATTGTGGTTGCCTTGGCCTCTCCCAAGCCCAATTTCTTGAAAAATGACAAAGACATCAAATTAATGTAATACCTCAAACTTCACATCACAATTGGCCAATATGATTCATGCATTCCATGCTATTTATAGTGTCATTTGCATCAATTTTCCTAATTGCTTTCTCTTAAAATGAAACATTCGATTATTGAGGTTTTAAGACCTTGGTATGGTGTTAGTCCTTCACTCTTCAACCTAGGAGGAGAATTTTATGTTGAGCTATGGTAGAGAAAAGATTAATCTAGGTGTTGGATATTGACTTGCCAAGCAATGCGAATATTGAAACGACTGAAATTAATATCGACAAAATTGCAAGTTCTCCATTCGATCGATCAATGTAACCTTAAACCTTAGATAGGGGATTGACACATTTGGGACATAAGGCATGAATTAACATGATCACAATGCGATAAGATAAGGTTTATATGATGTTATAAACATTAAGGTGCAAATCGTGGAAATCGGTCGAGAATTGGGTATCAATCGGGTAGGTAATGAATGAACGGCTAAGGAATTAGCTCTATAAAGTATTTTGGGATCTTAGGTCAAGTAAAGTGGATTGTAAACACATTAAAATAAGCCAAGGATACTTGATTTGTATATGCAATGATAGGTACAAAATTATATTTTAACCCCAAGAGACCACCTCATACTTAGTACACCTCATGCCTATTGATTTATCTTTGTAATGGTAAATTCCTTCACCCTTAAGCATTAACCATGTTTACCATTTCTTTAAGACTTCAAATATGTAACATATTTTCCCTAAATTTCATACAAACCGTCCAAGGATTGGTACAAAATCAGAATTTAACTAGAAAGAGACACCTCCTACTTAACATGTGATGACTTGTCACTTTAACATCAAATTCCTTCAATCTTAAGGCCTCCATCATGTCTTCTAAAGCCTTATAACCTTATATTGGGTAGATATATATCTTCTAAGTCACACAAAAATCCATATATGAGAAAGAAAAAGTCAAATATGGCTGCATAAAGCCACATCCTGCTTGGACACCTCATGCTTGGAGATACTTGTCCTTTAATCACCAATTTCTTTATCCTTAAGTGTCAAGCACGACCCCAAACCTTAAGACTCTTTATATGGCCCCTAAATAGGACACTTAACACTAAATTTTCCTCAAGTTATCTACAAGTGAAAGAGAAAGTAAAGAAGCTAATGAAAAATAGAAAACAGAAAGCTGGGAATTAGGAGCTCTGGACAGCTGAATTAGTACACTGTTTTGAGGTATGTCTTTATTGTTTTTGAGATTTTATAGCCTCTTGAACCTTTGGACTTGATTAAGATCGTGGTGGGGGTGTTTTGATGATTTATGATGGCAAAAATAAGGGCAATTAAATAATAAGAACTTGAAAGAAAATAACCTGGACAGAGATGTGGATTGCTAGACTTAAATGGTTTAACCTTTGATTTTAAGTAATCCCTTGTGTATAAATTATATTTATTAATATGAATGTTTTTATACAAGAGTTAGAAGTATATAAATGATTTTTAATAGGTTAGAATCTAATTTTTGAAAGTCTAGTTCAAGTGAAATTCAAGATAGTCATGGGGGAAATTGTTTGATTTGGTGTCTGTAAAAACGAATACCTTCGAAGTTGTAAACCTTTCATTTGTGAAAAACTTATGGCATTATTACCTTTACATATGTGTTATAGAAGTGTGGTAAAAATTTGGGAATTATTGGATATAGTTAAGGGTGTGAAAAAGGATTGGAAAAATACTTGGACAGCGACGAAAACCTGAAAACAGATTCTGTCCATTTGTGTATTTAACTTAGATTCAACATTTACATGTTCCTTAATTATCTCTTAGGTATGAAAAATACATTTGAAGGAGTGCTAGGTTGTTAACAACAATTGGATGGCGTTGACGTTCATAATTAGACTCGAGAATTAGTGTGATTTATGGGACTAGTTTGCATTGTAATGCAAGTGGTAGCTTGAATTGTTAATGTCATCTAAATTATTTTTGCATGAATGGACGCAGCACGGGATTGTGTGTGTATTAAGATTATCAAATTGAGGATTTTGTTTAATATTAGATGGTATTACAGGTGATTCTCCGACTTTAAGTGAAAAATAGAATTGATTTACACCCCGTAGAAACGCGTACACGCACAAGGGCAAAAATGTAAGTGAAAATCAATTTGCAGCTACGATCCAAGAACATAGTGTTTGTGATATAGTAGTGTCGGAATATTTACATAACTCTAATAAGGAGCTCATTGTGTATCATTTGATGGTTATGATCATTGAGTATGTTACTCACGAGCATTTTCATGTGCATGCACGACATACGTTCGTGATTGTAAAATTGAGCTTTCCTCATAAAATATTTTATTGACCACTTCTAGGGCACCAAGGCATGTGAGGCATGCTTATGTGACTTTTTTTAGTACCGTGGGTGATACTTTCTAGTTGATTACAAAGGTGGATAGGGAATGTGCATTTGGTGATCATAGGAGGGTGGACCACTCAACTGTGCCTTTGTGATACTCTGATTATTAGCACTGTCGGGTGGGATACATCTTGGGTGATCATATGGGTAGTTAGAGGATGAGCCTCTAGTGGTCATAAGAGAATGGTCCACTCACCGATATCGATGTTAGATTGGCCATTTGATTATTGATGTTGATATTGTGCAGAGCTCTATCTGGTGCATAGTAGGTGGGTCAAGGGCCCAATAAATTCAAATGAAATTATTTCGAGTTGACTTTGATGAATATTTGAGCATGATGTTTAAAGTAAATGGCATGGTGTCATATACTATTATCACTCATACTTATGATCTGCATGATTTTTGCTTACTGAGCATTGGCTTATGTAGTTCTTGCATTGTAGGTGAGCAGGGAACCTCTTAGGAGACATGGCTGGCTGTAGAGCTCTTACGGGATTCTAAAGTTTGATGTACATGGATGACGACTTGTAGGGTTATTTTGTGGACTCCAGTTGTATTATATTTTGGGGATCCTGTATAACTTTTGAAATGGTATGTAAATACTTTTACAACCTCAGGATAAATATGTTGGACCATGGTTTTATGATCTTTGGTTTCGAATATACTTTTGGAGATACTTTCATTTTATTAACAAAAAAATGTGTGGGTGAATTTTGATGTCTAGGTCGAGTCAGCAATTGTATTCCCACATTGGTTAGTATATTGTTATCTATATGAATGGGGTGTGACATTAATGCTAGCACCAAGATCACATAAATCTTTACTAAAGTTTAAATCACCAATAGTGCACAGAATAGTAAAACTCCCTGGATATTTGATTTTTGGAGGCAATTTGTTTTGTAAAATAGCACTACACTCCTCCGTTGACATCACCGTCTCATGCTCTTCAAGTTTTCTTTGTTGGAATTAATGTTGGTGTGCTGTCGTAGACACCCAAAAATAGTCCTTAAACCTCTAAAACTAATGTAGTAATGGAAGTAAGGGTCGATCCCACGAAGAGTGTGCAATTCAACAATTTATACTTCGTATAACAATTGGGGGAGTTTTGTTTATAAAGAGATTAATCTTATAACAAAAATTAACGAGTTGTATTAAATCAATGAAATGAGTATTGATCAAAGTCAACTTTTACCATTGGAGATCCATAACCATTCATCAATCCACAAAGAATAATCAATCCACATTTTCAATATTCATCGTTGGAATAAATTCCTATTTCTTCTTAATTTTAGTTAATTAGAAACCAGCCTTCTAATTAACCCTAATTATCAAATAATCTCAGACCAGCGCTAAAGATTCAATTTAATAACAGTTTTAAACAATAGAGAAATCGATGAACTAGATAATACAAACACCAACGGTTGTATTCAATCTATTTAAACATTTTTCTTAAGATTCGATAATATCTATCGCAGAAAATTATCAAATTCTAGTGGTTTACAAGTTAAATGATTCAAACAATTACGGATTTTAAATTTAAGTTAACTATAGATTGCAATATATGAAAAACTAATAGATTTCTTAGCAATCAAACATGGGAATCATAAAATTATGCATAGAAGAATATTCAATACTGAAAATATAAATTAAACAATGAAAATAGGTGGATCTCACAGTTATAATGGTTTCCAAGGCTTCGATATCCTTCAATCAAGCACCAAGAGTTAGTTACACACGATAGATCTAAGAAAAATAGAGAGAAAATAGGTTGGAGGCATTCTGGTCCGTTCTAGGGTTTTAAAATATGTATTTATAGTTGTTTTCATAGGTAGTTGATCTAAATTAGAAAACTAGAATTTTCGTGTCTGAAATGAACCATGCAGATGCATGGTTTAGAGGCTTGTGGCCGCATGGAACAAATGAACTCAACTCTCAAACTCTCGGTAATGGTCTATGCGGCTGCATGGAATTAAAGGCTTGCTGTCGCATGGTTTTACGAAACTTCCTCCGGACAGCTTTCAGTATTTTGGTCATATCTTCTTTTCCTGTTATCCGATTAAGGCGATTCAAGATGCGTTGGAAATATAACTCAAAGGTCTACAACTATGATTAAAATATCATCTTCTAATTCGATCATTTTCCATGTAAAAAATGGGTCTCAATATGAGGCTGAAAATCAGTGTATAACTTTTCGATTGGAAATTGATGTGTGATCATACTTTGACGATATTTCATCCCTTTGACATCTTCTTTCAACCAATTGACTCTCAAATCTTCATCGTTTGGTTTGACACAACTTTTGTGTATTTCCACGCTAGTCTTTGAACTTTCGTTTCCCATCACTTTGGTCCATTTTCACATATTTCCTCCAAATTTTGCTATATCCATCAAATTGTCACCTAAACCAAAATATGAGATTAATAAGTACATTTTGGCAAAAAATAATCATACGAGCGTATTAAATAAAGAGGAAAAACTATGCATTTTACATTCATATCAAATGTCTTTCATGAACTTGGCATAACTCGGTATTTGAGGCAAGGCATCAGCAAATGGGATATTGATGTGTAGCTTCTTGAACACTTCCAAAAATTTGCCGAATTGAGCATCAAGCTTATGCTTTTGAAGTCTCTGTGGAAAAGGAATATGAGGTACATATGCCTTTATCGGTGTTGGAGCCTTTGATGTTGATGGCTCCGGTTCACTTTCCTTGGCTACTTCAACACTAATACTAGGCTTTTGAACAAGCCAATCTTCCTCCATGGGTGCTTTGTCGGTTTGAGCCCTTGCTCGTGATATCGTAATTTCAATTAATTGCACCCCACTTCTAGTGGTAATAGCTTGCACATTCTCTCTTGGATTTGTTTCGGTATTGCTAGGCAATACTCCCTGTTGCCTTTCGAAGAGAAGCTTGGATATATGGCCTACTTGACATTCCAAACTTTTCATAGAGGCGTTATTGCATTCTTGATATTGCAATTGATAGTTCGCCAACTTAGCAATGACCTTTTCCCATCCTTCTTTCTTCTCTTGTGGCCTCGGGTTTGTTGACCTATGGTTGATTTCATCCTCAATGTTTTGATTATAACAAACAAGATTAATATTGTTTCTAACAATTGATTTTGAGTGATGATAGTTCAATGTTAAAATCTATCGAGTATTGCCAAAATCAACACATCATAAATCGAACTCGAAATGAATAGCAAAGTGAAAGTTAAGCATTGAAGTCAAATCATTCGAGACGGGGCTTAAGATTAAAATCAAGACTATTAAATCGAGCTCATGAAGAAGGTCAAGATCGAAGTCAAGCATTAAAGCCAAACAATGAAAGAAACTTTGAAGCAAGATCAAAGACTAGGCTTTCGAGATCATATTTAGAGATATAACACTTTGATCTTTAGTAATGATGACAAATAGCTCAAAAATTATTTTGTGCACTAAAAATTAGTTTCACTACTACTTGCATAAAATGTTTTGATTAAAAGTAAAATTGATTTTCAAAATGATGTTTGAACTTATATCATATTTTCATTCAAAACATTTTGCCGAAAAAAAAAATCAACGGTCAACGGTCAATCGGACGTCCGGTTTGATAGAAAAACTACTGTCATTTCGGACGTCTGGATGGATGAACCGGGCGTCCGGTTCATCCCCAACCATCATTTTTTTACTGTTCTGACATCTTCAAACGGCTAGTATTTTAGACCATCCGGACGTTCGGATACCTTGTTCGAATTGACAGAGTTTTTGGCCGTTTTGAGGTCCCGTAAAGCTCAATAGTGTGGGTCGTGTTGAGGTCCCGGAAAGCTCAATATTGTAAAAAGATCGATGCTCCTTGGTTGTAAGTCACCGAAAGTGTTGTAAAGGGTTGGATTACACCATAAGTCAATCAACATAGTGAAAAAGACATTGCTCGTGCTGGAGAGCTTGGTAACAGGGGGACGTAGATCATTGCATTGGATCGAACCTCCATAACATATCGTTTGCACTCTCTATCCCTTTTACTTAACACTTTCACTTTGTGCAAATTACATTGTTCCACTTGCTTATTTGTATTTAGTCGTCTTCTACTATTTGCACTTATTATTTGATTGATCTACTTACTTGCACTTGCTTACGATTATTTATTTATCAACACGTTTCTTTTTATACGTGATTTTAGTTAGTTATTTAAAAAAGTTTTAAAAACCAATTCACCCCCCTCTTGATTAGTTATTCTTGGGCCTACAATTGGTATCAGAGCAAGGTGCTCAATTTTAAAGATTTCACAATCTTGAGTAATGCCATACCATATTTTTCAAAATATTGAGGGGTATTCTACAAATCGTCCTCCTTTATTTGATGGTACTCATTATAACTATTGGAAGGCTAGAATGACAATATTTATTCAATCAATATATTATAATATTTGGAAAGTTATTGAATTTGGTCCCTATATACCTAAAAAGATTATTAAAGAAAATGGTAAATCGGGTCAAATAATTGCTAAACCTAGAGAGGAATATAATGAAGATGATAAAAGAAAATTGTCTTTAATTGCTAGAGCCAAAAATATACTTTATTGTGCTTTAGATAGAAATGAATTTAATCGTATTGGTACATGTGATTCCGCTTATGATATTTGGCATGTTTTAAAAATTACTCATGTTGGAACTAGTAAAGTGAAAGAAACTAAGATAAATCTCTTAGTTAGAGATTTTGAAAATTTCTTCATGAAAGAGAATGAACCTATTGTTGACATGATTACTCGCTTAACCAATATTGTTAATGGCCTCAAAGGTTTTGATCATAAATATACTAATGGTGAGCTTGTAAGTAAAATGCTTAGATCGCTCTCGGAAGAATGGAGTCCATTGAGAATGTTGATAGAAAATACCAAAGATATCAACACATATCCATTGGAAGAGCTCTATGGAACATTGATGACATATGAGATAAATCGCACCGAGACAAGGGAGAAAACGTTGAAAAGAAAAGAAGAGGAAAGACGCCAAGTTTCTTTTAAATCCATAGTTGTTGAAGGTACTTCAAGCGAAAATATGAATGATAAAGAACTTGATGGTCTAGTTCTTCTTGTCAAGAAGTGGAAAAGTTTTCGCAAAAATCATCGATTCCAAAAGAAAGAAGAAAATGGCGAAAAGAAGAATAGATTCATAAAAGAGAAAGCCCTTCAAGCGACATGGGATGAAAGAGATGATGATGATCGAGATGAATATGAAAGTCAAGAAGAAATTGCCAACATGTGCTTCATGGCAATCGATGATGAGGTAAACCCCGTTGAAAAACTCTCATATGATGATTTATTTTCCTCTTATGATGAAATGTTAGAAGATTTTGAAAAGCTCGCCCTTAGTCACTCTATTCTTAAAAAGAAACATAAATTATTAAAGAGTGAAATTGAGAAAATTTTGGAAACCAAAGAGGAAACTATTGACTATGATTCATTATACAAAGAAAATTGCTCTTTAAAGGAAAAAGTAGAAGATTGGACTCAAATTGTTCACAGATTTACTCAATGGAAGAAAAATTTTGATTTGATGCTAGGTGAGCAAAAATGTGTCTTTGATAAAGGGGAAATTGGATATAAATGATTTTTGAAACAAAAGTCTTTTAAAAATTTCTCTGTTAAAGTTTCCACTTCCCCTATTTCAAATGTCACATGTAATTTTTGCAATAAAAATGGACATGTATCTTTTAATTGTTCAATAAAAAAGAGGTTACACTTTGAGAGCAAATACAAGTGGGTTCGAGAATCCACTAGAACTAAGGGTCTGTTTGATTAGCCACATTTTCCATGGAAAATGGAAAATTTTTTCCATTTTCCATCTTTTGCGCTGTTTGATAGCCTAAATTTTCCACGGAAAATATTTTCCCACCCCACCCGCCACGTCAGCATTTTCCACGAAATCATTGAAAATATTTTCCCACCATTTTGGTGGGAAAATATTTTCCGGCCGGCTGCTCAATTTTTTTTTTTTTTTTTTTTTTTTTTTTTTTTTTTTGTGGCAATGGAAACAAATGTCATGACCAATTGTAAAAAAAAATTTCACTTTAATGGACAATTTTTATGTAAAACAAAGTCAAACGAACACTAAACTTTGATGAAAAAAATGATTTTTTAGGAAATAATTTTTTTTTCATTTTTTTTTTTACTTTTTGGCAATGGAAACAAATTTTATAACCAATTGTGGAAAAAAATATCACTTTAGTGGACAATTTTCATGTAAAACAAAGCCAAACGAATACAAAATTTAAAAATTTTCCGGGTGGAAAATTATACCAATCAAACACACTTGAAATCATTTTCCCTGCAAAACATTTTCTAGGCAAACCTTTTCCCTGTAAAACATTTTCTTTCCACCCATTTTCCACCCTTGCAATCAAACGCACCCTAACTATCAAGGACCCAAGCTTGTATGTGTACCAAAAAACAAAAATTGAATTATTTTTTGTAGGTACCAAAGAAAGTGAAGAAACAAATGTGCAACAAGATGAAGAAGAATCTTCCAAAAAATAAAGTGATTAATCTCTACCTAAGGGATGAAGTCAAACAAAGTACATCATGAACATACTCAATAAGTTTCAAATGGAAGAGTTGAAATCAATGAACGCTCCAATGAGCCCATCAATCAAAATGGACAAAGTTGATCAAGGTACTTCCATGAATATAACAAAATATCAATGTATGATCGGATCTTTTCTTTATTTAATTGCAAGTAAACTCGATATTATGTTTAGTGTGTGATTATGTGCTTGATCTCAACCCGATTCTCAAGAATCACACCTTATTGCCATAAAATGAATTCTAGATATCTTAGTGGCATTAAAATATTACGTCTATGATATTCTAATGACAGTCAAAAGTGGGATATTGTATTAAAATTTGTCAATAAGGAAAATCAATTGGGCGATATTCTCATTAAACCTCTATTATATATTCTAAGAGGTTTGGGAATTATCGATGAATTTGAAGTATGTGACTAAATTGAATTCATACTAAATGCTCTCGTATGATTCTACGTGCATAATTGGTTGGAATTTAATAAATTGTATTCAAATGATTTTGCTTTTGCCATTTGCATCACTTATACTTTGATTAATATTTTACTATAAAGTGATGCTTATTATTTTCTTAAATTTGTATACATTTAGCATCTTATGCTTAATTGAGGGGAATATCATTCTCTTATGGTTGATTTAAAGTTTTGATCTTATAATATTCCTCTCATATGTGCTATCATTTTGTCTATGCTAGGAGGAGAAATTGAGTAAGATAAATTTTGAAAAGTATTGAAAAGGGGAAATTTTTTATTGTTTCCTATAATCATCTTTTGATCTTAAATTCTATACTTTTTTGCTTATGTCAAAATGAGAAAATGAAGAGAGTTGATTATACATGCTTTGATATAATATGCTTTGAATATATGATTATTGATTTGTGAAAGATAGGGGAAATATGAATTGCATGATAAATTTATAATATATATTCATTTATGAATATGATATCACTACATGTTTATGCTATGGCTGACTTCCTTCTCGCATTTCTTTTTGCTTATGTCAAAAGGGGAAAGATGGATTAGATGATTATGCATGATATGGAGAATGTTGAAAGGGGGAATATGTGTATGCAACTTTATTCCTTATCAATTTGTTTAATTTGTACATTGCAAATCATCTTGTTCGTCATAATCAAAAAGGGGGAAATTGTTGACCTATGGTTGATTTCATCCTCAATGTTTTGATATGGGGAATGGTTGATTGTGCATGATATGGGGAATGTTGAAAGGTGGAATATGTGTATGCAACTTTATTCCTTATCAATTTGTTTAATTTGTACATTGCGAACCATCTTGTTCGTCATAATAAAAAAATGGGGAATTTTCTGACCTATTGTTGATTTCATCCTCAATGTTTTGATTATAATAAATAAGATTAATATTGTTTCTAACAATTGATTTTGAGTGATGATAGTTCAATGTTAAAATCTATCGAGTATTGCCAAAATCAACACATCATAAATCGAACTCGAAATGAATAGAAAAGTGAAAGTTAAGCATTCAAGTCAAATCATTCAAGACTCGCTTAAAAGATCAAAATCAAGATTATTAAATCGGGCTCATGAAGAAGGTCAAGATCGAAGTCAAGCATTAAAGCCAAACAATGAGAGAAACTTCGAAGTAAGATCAAAGAGTAGGCTTTCGAGATCATATGTAAATGTATAATACAAAAAAAATAAAAATAATCAATGGTCAACGGTCAACCAGACGTCCGGTTTGACAGAAAAACTACTGTCAATCCGGAAGTCCGGTTCATCCCCAACCGTCATTTTTTTGACCGTTCTGACATCTTCAAACAGCTAGTATTTTAGACCATCCGGACGTTTGGATGCCTTGTCCGGATGGACAGAGTTTTTGGCCGTTTTGAGTCCTATAAATACCTCTTCATTCTTCCATTCAAACAAGACTTTGAGGAACAACAAAAGTGAGATATTTTCTTAGAATTACTTGAGCCTTCACTTTGCATTTACTTCATTGATTTCTTCATATCAAAATTTTGACTGATTTAAACTCTTTTAATTATCATCTTTATCAAAGTTCTTCATCTCTCTTTTTATATTTACTTATTTCTATCATTCATAGAAAAGAGATATATTCTGAAGAAAAGTGTTGAACTTACATTGCATCAATTCTTCCACTTCTCTAAAACTTTGATTGATTGAATTAAACTTTGAAATCATCATATTCATCAAAGTTTTCACATCTAACACTCAAGCTATACTCATTGCTATTTATTGAAGTGTTAGCCTACTTCTCTCTTGATACTTAATTGTGATTATATCATTTATTAAGAGAGAAGCTTTTACTTGTAAAATCATTCATATTGTGGGTCATATTGAGGTCCCGTAAATCTCAATAGTGTGGGTCATATTGAGGTCCCGCAAAGCTCAATAGTGTGGGTCGTGTTGAGGTCCCGGAAAGCTCAAAGTTGTAAAAGGATCGGTGCTCCTTGGTTGTAAGTCACTGGAAGCGTTGTAAAGGGTTGGATTTCACCATAAGTCAATCAACATAGTGAAAAAGGCCTTGCTCGTGCCGGAGAGCTTGGTAACGGGGGACGTAGATCATTGCATTGGGTCGAACCTCCATAACATATCGTTTGCACTCTCTATCCCTTTTACTTAACGCTTTCACTTTGTGCAAATTACGTTGTTCCACTTACTTGCTTATTTGTATTTAGTCGTCTTCTACTATTTGCACTTATTATTTGATTGATCTACTTACTTGAACTTGCTTGCGATCATTAATTTATCAACACGTTTCTTTTTATACGTGATTTTAGTTAGTTATTCAAAAAAGTTTTAAAAACCAATTCACCTCCCCCTCTTGATTAGTTATTCTTAGGCCTACAGGGTTTAGCACATTTTGATTGTTCCCATAAGAGAAGTTTGGATGATTTTGCCAACTAGGGTCATAAGTTTAAGAGTAAGGATTATACCCTTGGCGTTGGAAGTTTTGAGCAGCCACTTGCTCGGTGGATGCCAAACTACTACCTATCAATTGACAACTCAGACTTGGGAGATTTTCTCCACAAATATCACAAATAGGTGGAGATTGTATCATATGGGTGGAATGAGAGCCAGAGGTAGATGTAGAAAGTCCTTCTACCTTCTATGCTAGGGACTCAATATTTGCTAGAACCATTGAAAAGGCTTCACCATCTCGAACTCCACTTACTCCTTTTTGTGAACCCCTATTCGACCACATAGCACTTTGCTTACTCGTGACCTCAAATAGATCATATGCTTCCCGAATACTCTTCTTCTTAATTGAGTCATTAGAATATGAATCTACATTTGAATAGCCAGAAGGAGTCAACCCAGCATAAAAATAATTTACTTGTTGTCCCATTGTGATTCGATGATTTGGGTATTTCCAAATTTTATCTTTAAACCTCTCCCAAACCTCATGAAAGCTTTCCAATTCGAATTGTTGGAAGGTGGTTATGTCATGCTTGAGTTTGGCTATTCGCGCGGGTGGAAAGAATTTGTTTGTAAATTTTTGAACAAACTCCGCCCAACTATTTATGCTCCCGGGCGGTAAAGTTTCAAGCCACTCCCTTGCCTTATCCTTCAGTGTATGGACAAATAATCTCATTTGGATTGCCTCCATACTCACGTCCTCATATTTAAAATTACCAAAATTCTCCACAAATCGTGTAACATTAGAGTGTGGGTTCTCATCAGTCCTTCCATAAAATAGAATGGTATTGAAAAACAAACTGATGACATCCGGTCGAAGTTGAAAGTTTGGATGCCCATATGAAAGGTAGACATTACTTGATTCATTCTCTACCACATGTGGGTTCATAAAGTCACCAAATATCATATCTTCCTCATTTACAATAGGCTCTTGAGCCCTACCCTCTTGGATACCAGAACCCGATGGAATGCCACCTCGTAGAATATTTTCTGGTTGAGCATTAGGTTTCACATTTTCTCTTTGTTGGGTTGATTAAGCCCAAAGAATAACGCGGTAGTTGTATTGCAGCTTTTGGGTGTCGTATCCATAGGAAGATGGAAGAATATTTAAAGGATAAAAAAGGGATGAATTGTTTTCTTAAATGTGTAGTAAGATTCAATGTTGAAAGGTGAAATTAAAATCAATAATTTGAAGCAGTGAAGCGTCGAAATTCCCTCAATTGAATCGAATCATTCACATCAATTATTCAGTTTTATAACTCAATTAGAGACTTTCATCCCGACACTCTAATCGAAAGATATATCGTGAAAACCAATTTACTTTACAAATGTAATCCTAGAATCTAGACTTATGACCTATTTGCACAATTTTTATTGGAACAATATCAAAGATCGACCATATATATTAAGCATATGGCAGTAATTAATCTGCCAATAAAGTGAAATTGAGATTGAAATTCGACAACTAGTTCAATCTAACGATAGAAGAAGCATGACTAGATCTACGAAGGATTTAATAATTGTTAAACCAATCTCAACAATAAATAATTGAAATTAAAACTCAACAAATAGTTTGATTAAATAATGAAAAAATCATGACTGAATCCATGAAAAATCTTGTAAATGTTAAACTGAATTCAATGTAAATTTAAGAGAATGAAAATCTAAATTATACCATTGTTTAACAATGAAAAGATCAAAATGAATGAATAATTGACATGAAATCACCAATTTCAACCAAGTTCCTTTGTAACTTCATCAAGATTTTTAGTTCCTCATGTGTTTCTTGAGAAAAAAACCAGAGTAAAATCATGTATGGAGGCATTCTGGGGTGTTCTGGGTTGTGTTTAGGATTGAAAAGTCGTACAAGATATGTTATCAAAAGAGTTTGAGTCATAGAAGAAAAACAGAAAATTTACATCCTAAAATAACTAGGTGGCCGCATGGTTATAAAGCTTGTGGTCGGATGGAAGAGTTGAAAGTGGTGCTGGAATTGTCTGAAGACACTCATGCGGCCGCATGGTTTTAACACCATGCGACCGCATGGAGTTAACTACTTCCCAGCAGACAGCTTTCAGTATTGTAGTTGTATCTTCCTCTCCTGATGTCCGATTGAGATAATTCAAGATGCGTTGGAAAGATTACTTAAAGAGCTACAACTGTTATTCAGATACCATCTTCAAATTTGGTCGTTTTCCATGTCATAAATGGGTCTCAATATGAGGCTGAAAACCAGTGCAAAACTTTTCAGCTTGAAAGTTGGTATGTGATAATGTCCTGGCTATATTTCATCCATTTGACTTTTTTCTTCATCTAATTGACCTCTAACACACTCAAATCTTCATCACAAGGTTAGAAATTTTTTTAGAGTATTTGCACTTTAGTCCTTGAACTTTCACTTTCTTCCATTTTGGTCATTTCTCACTTGTTTCTCCTTTTTCCGCTATATTCTTACTTTGTCCTGCAAAACATAAATTATATAGAATTAAGTTATATTCCAACATATTAATCAATAATTTCTCATATTTTGACAGTAAAATAAGTGTGTGAAAATGCACTTATCAAACTCTCCCAAATTTGAACTATTGTTTGCCCTCAAACAAAACTATAACTTAACTTTATGTACAACATGGTCTAACGTGCCGTGTCTCAGGTTTGGAATTTTATAATCAAACAAATGTACAATTACAATAATGCAAAAATTAAGTAAATCTTCACCTGTTACATGCATAACTCGACGTATGTGTGCGTGTGTGAAAACTCATGTCAACATACCAAGATTGTAATTGGTTCAGCACCCGATCCATATTAGTCAAATATATCCTTTCCTCACTCGAGAGATACAAACTTATGTTTTTCACTCAATTTTTTCCGGGTGCATCCGAAGTTGAACTTACTTAATCCTATTCTTACCCTCTTTTAGTTTGGATAGACTTTACTCTTACAAGTTCATACTTCAACAAGTCGAGATTCTCCTATATTTTTTATTACTTTAACCCTTAAGACTAGACTAAGCCACTTGCTTCTTATCAAAGGTGCAGTTTTGTCAACTAGATGCCTGAGGCATAATCAATATATTTGAGTATATTTTTTTTCTTTTCATTTTCATGTTTTCTCCATTTTTTTTAGTATCTTTTCATTTGCTTTCTATATAACCCCTGTAGTGAGCTTTAGGTTGATGACTCCCAAGTCAGATGACATAGGGCACCAGGTTTTAAATCACCCTCATAGGCTTAATCACCCGAGTTATATAGGCTCGAAAAGATGCTTTTTATGTACTCAAAGATTAGTGTAATGTCCATTTTCTTTTAGATATCCAGTTGCTAAAACTAACCTCTAACTTAAAACTTTCACTTCGTTTTCATCCTATGGGGTTTCAGGCAATCCACACAAGATTTTCATACACGGAATCCCTACTCATCTCAATGTTTCCCTATAAAAGTTCAATCATCTCTAAACTACCCTATAGTTGGATTATGGAGTAATACACTAGAGGTTACTTGGGTTTAGTTACTACGTTCAACTATCCTCTACATAATGGAATATCGCTAACTTAATACGCCAAACATGAGTAACGTGCATAGAGAATGTCAAGTTTTACATAAATAAAATAAAATTAATCTAATACTACACTATTTTCATTATTCACAGCTGATACTTATTTCAATAATCACATTATAGCCAGCATAGTTATTAAACCCACACAAGCATATAAAACTATGATTATAATCTAATGCTAAAAGATAAAAGCTAGAAATAAACGATTTTTTTTTTCACGTAAACATGAAAAAACTGAAAGTAAAATGACAAATGTTCCACCCCTAAACTTAATTGAAACTCCATGATACTTATGCAAATCACAACAAAATCCAATAGATCCTCCCCCCAACTAAAATTTTGCATTGTCCTCAATGCATAAATATAAAAGCCAAATGAAGAGATATCACAAAAATGATGAAATGAATCAACATAAACTTGAATGATAGGAAGTCTGAAAGTACTCAATGGATTGGTAATGCAAAGAAAATGACAGAATTTAACTAGAATATAAATACAAAAGTAAACAGCAAAAGAAAGGAATGAACTCCACTTGGGTTAACTCCTAAGCAGCGCCTTTGTTTATTGTCGTTCTCTCAACTCAAAGTTTCCTCCTTCAACCCGCATCCAACAAGTGTGGTTTCAATTTCCTTTGCAACGCACTAAGCTCCTTGGACATAATCACCAGTGATGTTCCTTCGCCTCCATCAAATACATGCATGAGATGACTAGAAGAAAGCTTAAAATCAGGAGTAGAAGCCTACAAGACAAAAGGTAAAGTCTTGTAATTAGAAACTGATAATGTAAAATAAGAACTATTACCTCAATTTTGATCCTCCATCTCAAGATGTTTATTGGTGACGACGTCCAATCCATCTAGTTCTAAATTTTCAAGTATTGGTTTAAGAAATATATTATCAGCTACCTCTTGAGTAAGTACATCAATCATGTGGGTTTGATGACACTCGTCATCCTCATCTAATTGCTTAGTGAATGGAAAATGTTGACTTCTAGAGTCATATTCCCAAATGATAGTTTCATAAGACCATTCATACAGTTAATCAAAATATTAGCAGTAGCAAAGAAAGGTCTACCAAGAATGATAGAAATTTTAGAATCAACATCCACATCAACTTTTACATCTAAAATCAAGAAATCAACGGGGTAGTAAAATTTATCAATTTGAACCAAGGCAACCTCAACTACTCCCATAGGTCTAATAGTGGACCTATCAGCTAATTGCAGAGCTATAGATGTAGGCTTCATCTCACCTAAACCTAATGACAAGTAAATAGCATAAAACATGAGATTGACGCTAGCCCTTAAATCAAGAAGAGCTTGTCCAAACTCATGATTCCCGATGATGCAAGAAATTGTAGGACAACCAGAGTCCTTATATTTTGGTGGGACTCTTTGTTCAATTACAGTGCTCGCTTTATCAATCAAGAAAGCAGTTTTCTTGACATGGTGTTTCCTTTTGACAGTGCATAAGTCCTTAAGGACTTTAGCATAAGTAGGAACCTATGAAATCACATGCATGAGAGGTAAATTGATTTTTACTTGCTTTAGGTGTTCTAAGATCTCACTATATTGACCAGCAGATTTTGAGGTAGACTTAAGAGCTAGTGGGAAAGGTACTCTTACTGGATTTTTCACTACATCCTCATTAGGGCTACTCTCTTCAGGCTCACTAGACTCTTTTTCAGTTTTCCTAGGTTCGGGGATTGGTTCTATGACTTTCCCTAATCTAGTGGTTATGGCATTCACTTCCCTAAGATTATTTTCATTTGAACCCGAGATTTGTGCCATGTGCTGCCCTTTAGGATTTGGTTGAGCTTGAGCTAGAAATTTTCCACGTTCCACTACTGCTAAGGCACTAGTTAGTTTGGAGATATGATTTTTTATTTCCTTGTTTTCCTCAACAATTTGGGTAATCATAGTCTCAAATTTTTGATTTGTTTTTCCCTGTACCTCCATGAATGCATGTACCTATCTTCTAAAGAATTCCTAGATGACGTGGGTTGGTATGAGGGTGTATTAAAAACTCTAGGTGGTTGGGTAGGTTGCTGGTTTTCAGATTTCCAGCTGAAGTTAGGATGATTCAGCCACCCCTGATTATAGGTATCAGAAAATGGAGCATAAGGCTTGTTATACGTGCCTAAGGTATTGCAGTGTTCCTTATAAACCTCCCTCATCTCAGCTAGAGCAAAACACTCGTGCATTGGATGATCAATTCCACCACACACACAACATAGTCCAAAAGATTCAACACGGGTAACGGTAGGTGTAAGCTTTGAGTTCTTAGTACGTAGGGTTTCAATTTCTCTAGTTAAGACTTCTACTTTAGCTCTAAGACTGTCTTCTTCTCTAAGATGATAAACACTTGTACTAAAAGGATTTTCTATGGGTCACAACCTATTAGTGCTATCAGTGGTGCTAGGGCCAGTCCAGGTGTGAGTTTTTTTAGCTAGGTCATCTAAGTACTCTATGGCCTCGTTTGGGTCTTTTTACAAGAACTCACCATTACACGTCATCTCAATAAATTGACGCTCCCTAGGTGTTAGTCCCTCATAAAAATAACTCACTATACGCCAACTCTCATAACCATGATGGGGGCAAAGAGCTTGCAACTCTTTGTATCTTTCCCATACTTGGTATAAGGTTTCGCTGTCTTTTTGAGCGAATGAAGAAATTTGCTTCTTCAGAGCACTAATTTTATGATGGGAAAAATATTTGCTGAAGAAAGCTTGAGTCATTTTACCCCATGTTCCAATTAAACGTGGTCTTAGATAATAAATCCAATTTTTTGCTCTATATTTAAGTGAGAATGGGAAAAATTTAAGCTTGAGTACATCCGTTGTACCATGTTGATTGTGGAAGGTTGCAATCACCTCCTTAAATTCCCTAATATGCACGTATGGATTCTCATTTTCGAGTCTATGAAAAGTGGGAAGAAGTTGAATCATTCTCGGTTTAAGATCCATACGTGGCATATTAGGTGGAAAAATAATGCATGATCGTATGGATGTGCGCGTGGGATGAAGATAATCATGAAAAGTCCTAAAAGGTGCATCATGCTCACTATCACTCATGACGTTGTATGATAAAGTGTTAGTTTTAACAGACGCCAAATCAAAAGCAGGGTTAAAAAGAGAGTCAAACTCTATATCCGGTCTATCAGCTACTCTTCCTTGCTCGCCTTTATACCTGCTCATGAAACAAGTAAAACAAAAAATGAAAATCAAGAATAATAAAGAAAATAATTAACTAAAATAAAAAAATAGAAAACGAACGAGATCACTCTTTTATGATTGAATTCCTTGACTTCTTGTACCGTCTCCCCGGTAACAGCGCCAAAATTTGATTAAGCCCAAAAAATAACGCGGTGGTTGTAGTGCAGCTTTGGGGTGTCGTATCCAAACGGAGATAAAAGAATATTTAAAGGATAAAAAATGGATGAATTGTTCTCTTAAATGTGTAGTAAGATTCAATGTTGAAAGGTGAAATTAAAATCAGTAATTTGAAGCAGTGAAGCGTCGAAATTCCCTCAGTTGGATCGGATCATTCACATCAATTATTCAATTTTATAACTCAATTAGAGGCTTTCATCCCACCATTCTAATAGGAAGATATATCATGAAAACCAATTTTATTTACAAATGTAATCCTAGAATCTAGACTTATGACATATTCTCACAATTTTTATTGGAACAAGATCAAAGATCAACCAGATACATCAAGCATATGGTAGTAATTAATCCGCTAATAAAGTGAAATTGAGATTAAAATTCGACAACTAGTTCAATCTAACGATAGAAGAAGCATGACTGGATCTACGAAGGATTTAATAATTGCTAAACCAATCTCAACAATAAATAATTGAAATTAAAACTTAACAAATAGATTGACTGAATAATGGAAAAAGTATGACTGAATCCATTAAAAATCTTGTAAATGTTAAATTGAATTCAATGTAAATTCAAAAGAATGAAAATCTAAATTATAGCATTATTTGACAATGAAAAGATAAAAACAAATGAATAATTGACATGAAATCACCAATTCCAATTGAGTTCCTTTGTAGCTTCACCAAGATTTTTAGTTCCTCATGTGTTTCTTGAGCAAAACTTAGAGTAAAATCATGTATGGAGGCGTTCTGGGTTGTATTTAGGGTTGAAAAGTCGTGCAAGATATGTTACCAAAAGAGTTTGAGTCGTAGAAGGAAAGCAGAAAACTTGCGTCCTAAAAAAACCATGCGGCCACATGGTTATAAAGCTTGCGGTCGCATGGAAGAGTTGAAAGTGGTGCTGGAATTGTCTGAAGATACTCATGCGGCCGCATGGTTTTAACACCATGCGACCACATGGAGTTAATTACTTCCCAGTAGACAGTTTTCAGTATTTTAGTCGTATCTTCCTCTCCCGATATTCAATTGAGGTGATTCAAGATGCGTTGTAAATTTGACTCAAAGGGATACAACTTTTATTCAGATACCATCTTCGAATTCGATCGTTTTCCATGTCAAAAAGTAGTCTCAATATGAGGCTGAAAACCGGTACAAAACTTTTCCGCTTGAAAGTTGATATGTGATAATGTCTTGGCTATATTTCATCCATTTGACTACTTTCTTCATCTAATTGACCTCTAACACTCTCGAATCTTTATCACAAGGTTAGAAACAAGTTTAGAGTATTTGCACTTTAGTCTCTAAACTTTCACTTTCTTCTAATTTGGTCCTTTCTCACCCGTTTGTCCCTTTTTCCGCTATATTCGTCACTTTATCCTGTAAAACATGAATTACATAGAATTAAGCTATATTCTAACATATTAATCAATAATTTCTCATGTTTTAACAGTAAAATAAGTGTACGAAAACGCACTTATCATGGGTCATCTCAATTAATCGTTGCCTTCTTAATTCCCTTTATTCCCGTTGCCTTCTTCGGAAAGTCCTTTCAATATTCGGATCAAGTTCGAAAAGATCAAAACTTTTCGAACGAAACATGCTCTACCGAATACCTAAGGAAATAAAAATTAAGAAGTCAACTTGATAATAAAGATATAAAAGCTATACAAAAGAATAAAAACTAAAAATTGTGAAAATTAGAATCAACTAAGATGGTAATTAAATAAAATACTCCCCGACAACGGTGCCAAAAACTTGTTCGCTAAAATATATTCCACAAGTGCACAAGTGCGTTCAAGTAATAAAATGGACTTGTGACTCAAAAGTATTTTTTTAATTACACAATTGTTGACTCAATTTTAACAATTGAAAACACACAATTTTATTTTATATGTGAAACAAAAAAGAAAATGAATTTGAAGATCAGTTAAAATAACAATTATGAAAGAGAAGGAAATGCAGATTATAAATGAGTTAGGATTTATGATGTCACTTAACCGTCACTTCTTTAATATCGCAATAAATCGGAAATTAAAATTACCAAGTTAAAATGTTAGACCCGATTTTTCGAGTTTAGTTAATTACCTCATTCAAGCGAATTGAACCCTAATTGATTGATTTTACCCATTATGTCTGTATGTTGATAAAAACCCAACCAATTGTATTAAATCGTAATGAAAATACTCAATGGGTCACCTAGGGTTTGGAGTAAATCTCTATCTCCTAAAACAACCTAGGGCATTAATCATTTTGATCAAGAATGCACAACAATCTCTCAATGATTGCACAAACCACCTAACTCAGTCATCTATTGGTCACATACATGATGAAGATTTAAGCACAACAATAAATGCACAATAACTAAAGCATTAGATGATGAATATTGACATTAATCAAACTTAGGTCAAGTTACATCATAAATCCCAACATTAAACATTTAGCATATTGTAAAATAGAGGCACAAAAAGGAAATAAAGAGAGAACCCATTACAAAATGAAGAAGATAATAAAAAAATTCAAGATAATGAAAGAAACGTCCCTAGAATATATTCTTGAAAATGTGAGTGATTGAAATTTTGAATATCCCTTTCAAATTTCCAAATTTTGCTAGATATTCTCTTCTTCTTGTTGCTTCTTCTCCCCTTGAAGCATTCTCCTATGAGTCTTGCCCTAAAATTAAACAAAAATGGTATTTAAAGGGCCAAAAATCATCTCAGGTGAAATTGCAGAAGAAGTCCCGAAATTTACGTGAAATGGGCAAAAATGCCCAGTCGAAAGACGGCACGCGTGCACAGGAATTCTTGGAACATTTGCACCATGAAACCATTTTGGGTTCCGTATATTAAAACACCATTCCCACACGAGCACCGTATTAAGCGCGTGAGCTTTCGTCGTTCCTTTTGTCTAACTTAGTCCTCCATATAATTGCACGCTAGGTCCTCAACTTTGATCATGTACAATCTGGTCCTCAAATTTTGATCGTTATATCATATTAGCCCTCCAAAATTTGCAAAACAAGGTCCTTCAACTTTCTAACTTGTGCTCTTTGGTCCCTAGCTTCATGTTTTTGTACACTTTTGATCACATTTTCTCTCATTTTTTACTTATTCTCTTTTCATTTAGGTTTATGACCTACAAAAGCCAAAATTACCAAATTTATAGTCGATATCCGTTATTTTATCAATAATAGGCATATTTAAGTATTAAATAAGTATAAAAAACACACTTATCAATATTGTCTTGGACTTAAAGTTCGTCAAGGAAATACATATGCATTGAATCTATCGATCCTAGGACTTATCGTAGAATAGGTTAAGGTTGAATTTATGGACTTTCATAAATGCTCTATCAGACTATTGTGGTATGATTAGTTGCTTCCACATATTGGAGTTAGTTTGTGAATCTTTATAACTCAGACATTAGCATATGATGAGGATTTATTGGGACATCGATTGGTCCCTCCTACCGAATGGATCTAGGTGAACACTGACGCCATAAATAGTTTATATTAATGAATTAAACTTGTACGATAATTAGTAACTTAAAAATAAAAAATGCATATGCAAGTGCAATCATTCTAAAGATAGTTGTGTAATCTACAATTATCTCTACTACACAATTAATACCTTAAATAATTCAATAGCAATATTTATATAAATTATTTCAATTAATTAAGTTTTTTTAATTATTAATTTAGTAAGTTTTGAAAAATAATAATAATTATATCCAGGCTTCAAACAATCAAGTTTCGTCTAAGTCTTTTTTAAGGGTTGTCAAATAGGGTCTCAATTTTATTTCCCCCACCTTAATATTTCAATTCTTGCTTATAATTTCATTACACTCTAAAAACTTCCATTTTCCCTCGTCATCTCCCTACTCCCACACACAGACACACAATTTCTTTGTTCAAATGCTAACCTAATCTACACAGCCTCCTATCTTTCTCCCTCAATCCTTCTTTCTTTGCACATCTTAATACACTTCTCACGATTTCAGTTTAGGTGAATTTCAGTTTAGGGTGAATTTCTTTTTCCATGATTTCTTTCGATAGGGATGTTAACCTCAAATTTCGCAACTCTAACATGGCCAATAGATCTTAAAGCCTCTCACATCCACATCCGCCTAGGTACTATACACTTGGACAAATCGTAAGATACACATGGCTTTCTCCCGTGGTGGTGGAGTAAGCCTGCGCACTCCGATGATTAAATTAGTTGAGATGATGGGTATATGAGTGTGGGAGGGCTTTAAATGTGAGGTTCCAATGTAAAATGGGGGTCGACTTTGGGATGGGATAATAGATTTAGATAGTGAAAGACTTAAGTTATAGCTTGAGAGTTTATATTTGCATTATCTCTTGAATGACATTAAGTGTGATCTTTTATAGTAGAAGATGATGATTAAGCTTTGTTAGATGAAGGGACGCATTGCGTCGTCTTAATGGCTATGGCCTCTTGTCATAGCCATCAATCAATCATGAATTAAATGCTAATACTATTTTATTATCCATAATACTTAGCTTGCGGCTTTAGACTTGACTTGATTGGCTGGAAAGATGGCTGCAGTAGTGAATTGTTACATCAATCACATACCATAAACTGCCAAAGAAGGTTTTGTGCCGAGCTCCTTTAACAGTTTTCCCCACGAAGCAAGTTCGGTTTTTTCCATGGAGGTTGACATGATCCAATGGGATAGGCATCCACATATTGGCTTGGCCTATTCATGGGGTTCGATCAAACTGCTCTAGCAGACTAGAGTGTGGGGCCATAGGTTTGCTTGCCATGTATGATCTCTAGAGCCTTATAATGTGAGGCAAAACAATAGTTCCTGAAATTCATATATGATTATTCATATAATACGTGGACTTTTAAGTTGATGACTTCTTATTTTTATGCATTTTTGGAAAAAGAAAAAGAGAGGTAGCGTAGCTCAATAGTCTCCGGAGTCCATGGATGATTATTCATATAATTCGTGGACTTTGAAATTGACGTTTGATGTTACGTGATGGAGAAAATCAATTGAAGCCTATAGTAAGGATGAATAAAGCAAAGGTGAGGCCGTTGCTAAGAGGACAAGCTTGTTGATATAGTTGAAGCCTATAGTAAGGTTTACTAAAGCAAATGCAAGACCATTGCTACGAAGGCGAACTTGTTGATATAGTTGAAGCCTATAGTAAGGCTGAATAAAGCAAAGGAGAGGCCCTTGCTAAGAGGTGAACCTGTTGATGTAGTTGAAGCCTATAGTAAAGTTGAATAAACCAAAGGCGAGGCCTTACTAAGTGAGTGAGCTTGTTGATATAGTTGAAGCCTGTAGTATGGCTGAATAAAGGGTAAGCTTGTTGATGTACTTGAAGCCTGTATTATGGCTAAATAAAGCAAAGGGGAGGCCTTTACTAAGATGACAAGCCTGTTAATGTAGTTGAAACCTGTAGTAAGGCTGAATAAAGCAAATGCGAGGCCCTTACTAAGATGACGAGCTTGATGATATAATTAAAACCTGTAGTAAGGCTGAATAAAGAAAAGGTGAGGCCCTTGCTAAGTGGATGAGCCTGATGATGTGGTTGAAGCTGATGGGACATGTACTGCAATGATTTGAAAACATCTCATGTTTCCAAAGCAAGGCAGCGGAGAAATTTGGGGTTTTCAATACTCATATTGTGAGTGTATTTATTGCGCCATGATGATGGTTTGTTACAACTGACAGTTGCCACGCTATTCTTGAGATCGTGCTTAGAACAGAATGATCAGAGTCATTGATTCAAATTTAAACTAATAAGGTCACCATCTAGCTAAGAACGTATATTAAAAATGGGTCAATCTTTGAACTAATCTTCTAGTAGGCCTGTCATAATTAGTCTTGAATGAATTTATTATAACATACTATCTGACATTTTCAAAAATGTTCATGTTCTTATGAGGGTCATAAAGATAGTATATGATCTTTGCAAAGTTGTATGTTGTTTTTTTTATATCTGCCTTGTAAGTTTTAAGGTCGGCCTCACAAGGGTGCTTCGTACCTTTCCTTTCGAGGTGGGAGATATGCTTTGCAAGGAGGTGGCTCTTTCGAACAAAGACTTCTTCCATGATATTTGAACCATACATGGAAGGGATTTGCCTCGTAGAACACATTTATAAATGTAGAGAGCATTTTCATTGATAATATAATTACATAAGTTGAAGAAGATCGTCCAAACAAGGTTGACAAGATGAGCCTACTGCTAGTATGCTCTTAATGTTTAACATTCCAAGGGTGGGGCTGTGTGTTTCCACCCAAATCCTTAATCCTGCAGGTCCTGGACTTTAGCTCCTTGGATATGTAGTAGGGACCTTCCCAGTTGGGACCAATGTCCCCATGCTTAGTTCTTTGGATGAAAGGAAAATTCTCCTTAGTTTGTAGTCTTCCCTTCTAAATTATCTTTTTTTCTTTTTTTTTACCCTGGTATGATAATATCGAGTTATCTTCCTTTGGTAGGAAGCAAGCCTCATTTGGGAATTGTCTTTCCTTTCTTCAAGAAAATCCAGTTTTCATCTCCTTAATTCATCTTTAGAAATCTCATTAAAATGAATGTGACGAGGCGAAGACAATCCACCTTGACAGGGCTCATAGCTTCAGCACCATAGGTCATGGAAATTAGGGTCTCCCCATTTGCGGTTCGACATGTTCTACGAATCGTCCATAACACTTAGGATAGCTCATCTACCAAGGCCCCTTTTGATGCATCAAGATTCTTTTTTAAGATGTACTTGATTTTTTTATTGACTACCTCAACCTGACCGTTTACTTGATGTTCCAGTTCATCGGAGAAGAGGCAATACAAATCATCTTTTGAATAGAACCTCATTTTGGAGCATGGAATAAGCAGCCTTCCTTCTGAGTTTGTTGGCTTCTTTTTTATCCTCTGGTAAGACATGATCCTTGAGAAATACGTTAATTGATTGCATCCAAGATAGGGTTCCTTCAATCCACGTAACTTCTTCATATTTGGAAACAGAGGGTCTGATAAGGCGTTCAATTGGTACCACTTTGAGTAGTTCGGAGTCTTTGCTACTGGCCAGTTTAGATAAAGCATCAACATTGATATTCTCAACTCGTGGGATTTGAGTCAGCTCAAGCTTCCCAAAAGTTGGTAGGAGATCCATGACCTTATTAAGGTATGCTGCCATATTTCTGTCCCTTGCAGTGAAGTTGCCATTCACTTAACTCACCACCAATTGAGAGTCGCTATTAACCACTAGCCTCTTCACCAATATCTCTGGATAATTTGAGGCCCACCAACAGTGCCTCATACTTATCTATATTGTAGGGAGCTTTAAACCTAAATCTCACCGCACAATTGAGTTTATGTCCTTCTAGGTTGACTAATACCAATCCGTCTCCTGATCTTGTTTCTTCAGATAAACCATCCACAAATAAGTTCCCAGTTGGTGAATCCACCGACTCCATCGCCACTTCAACATCCGGAGCATTGGCGAACTCTACTATGAAATCTGTAAGTATATGGCTTTCACAAAGGTCATTGGTTTGCACACAATGTCAAATTCACTTGACTCTATAGCCCATTTCATCATCCTTCCAGAGGAATCAGACTTTTGTCCTCGTTGCAACGACTCCTTGGATCACATCACCGTATCTACTTAAAATTTTGAAAGCTACATCAAGGTGTTCGAATGGTTCCCAATTCTAAAGCTCTTTAACAGCATATCATCCACATAAACCTCCATTGTTTTGCCAATCAGGTCATCAAACATTTTGTTAACAAGCCTTTTATTGTGTTAATTATGCTCGGAATCTATGATACCATTTGTTATGAAACCAACCACCGGATTGAGATGTTGAAATTATATGACACAATAATAAAGTATTTGATCACAAGCAAAAGAACAAAAGAAGACAAGAAAATATGGTAGATGAATTAGGAGATTTTATTGCACCAATAATAATGGAGAAATATACAATTGTTCCTAAAGTTCTAATAATTTCTTTTTTCACATTATAAAATTGTATAGAAGAGCCTAATATTTATAAGGAACATGTAGGGGATGTGCAAACCCTCTAGTAGAGTTGTTGATGAAGTAGGATACCAAAAAATCGAGTCCAAAACAAATTCCAACTCCAATGTACTTCCAAAATAGAACTTCAATTTGACATATGACTCCAATAGCATTCCAAACTGAATTATTCTTGACGTGCACTTCAATTACTTCAACAAGAAATTCAGGTCACACCCAAATTCTAACAATCTCCACCTTGACACGAATTCCACTACAACGAATAAAGCTCCAAAATATTCTCCACTTGGAGAAGAAAATCTGCTGCAAGGAATGAACCGACTCTTCAACAATAACCAAAACTGATTTCTCGAACCAACACTAAATACTCCACCTCTTCCAATGAATTCAAACACTACATCGTAGAATTACATCTGATTCCCAAAAAATTATAATGATTTTAAAATTCATCAAATTGGGCTGTAACACACATTAAAGCAGAATCAAAACTAAATACTTTTACAGAAAGTGTAACGATCCAGCCTCTCACCGGAGCCGTTATCTTACGTACTGTCCGCTCTGGGTGGGCAGAAGCCCACTTATCCCCTCACAGCTTTCTGACGCGTCCCCCAGGATTCGAACCCAAGACCTCCATCATATGGGAGACTTTTGCCCAATTGGTACCAGGATTCAACTTAAGTCTCCCATATGATGGAGGTCTTGGGTTCGAATCTGGGGACGGCCGAAAGCCGTGAGGGATAAGTGGGCGTGCCCACCCCGTAGGCAGACATTATGTAAGATAACGGCTCCGGTGAGAGGCCGGGTCGTTACAAAAAAATGCGCTTTTTTTTGTAACAACCCGACCTCGCACCGGAGCCGTTATCTTATCATACATACTGTCCGGTTTGGGAGAGCCTAGGCCATCTTACCCCTCACGGCTTTCTGACGCGTCCCCTAGGATTCGAACCCAAGACCTCCATCATATGGGAGACTTAAGTTGAATCCTCGTACCAATTGGGCAAGTTTCTCTTCCGTGATCAAAGTAGTGGGCATCATGTTAATTCCCAACAACGCATCATCCAAATCCAGCTGTGCGAGTACTACACACATCTTAACCTACCATAGCGAAAATCTAGTACTCCGATCCAAAAGCGGAATGTCATACTTCATGGAAGCCATCACGAAAAAAACCTCGAACAAATCAAACCCTACGCTCTTGCGGATCTGTTGAACCTAGACTCTGATACCACTTGCTGTGAAACAAACAAGATTATGCCCAGAATCTCTAATACCACTTGTTATGAAACCAACTACAGGATTGAGATGTTGAAGTTATATGACACAATAATGAAGTATTTGATTACAAGCAAAAGAACAAAAGAAGACAAGAAAAATTCTAAACACGAAGCGAAGCCTTTTACCCGAACAATAAATCTAGACGAGCTTTTTAAAAAATGATCCCAATCTTCTAGTTAATTAGCCCTACCCCTATACATGGCTTCTAACTAATTTGACCATTAAAATAGATTAAAATGACAAATTTGCACTCCTCATTAAAAGACACAAAAAAGAAATTAAAAAAAAAAAGACAAAAATAAAAAAGGAAAGTTGACCAAAAAAAGGGTTCCCCATAAAAAGAAAATTATCAAAGGAGCCCACCCATCACCAAGATGACACAACCACCATCAACACGTCACCCTCACAATCATCTCCATTGGCTAACCAGGGGCGGATCCAAGAAAATATTTAAGACGAACTAATACAGGAAAAAAAAATTCACACACAAAAAACTGTTTTTACTTAATTTTTTTCAAAGGTAGATTGGGTTGGGGGACGAGTTATAGCACAATCCAATTTTCTCTAGATGCGAATGTGGCTAACCTATCTGAAAAGGTGGAGTGGAGTTGGTTGGTGCTCCCCCAATATTGGTGGCGGTAGTGATGATGGTTTGGGGGTGGGTGGGATGAAGTAAAAAGATTAATTGGATTTGGGCCTTTTGGATATTTTTCTTGTCAGAACTTTTTTGAGGTTTTTTTTGGTTTATTTCAATTGGAGGATGAATTTTTCATTTTACGCATTCTTAATGGCCAAATTGGACGAAAACCGTTTAAGGGACAAATTGTGTAAATTAATTGGAAGGTTGGGGATGAACAATGCCAATAAAATTGGTTTGGGGCATGTTTCAATCGTTTTTGAAAGAATAGGGACGAAATATGAAAATTTTCCTACAAAAAAGATCCTTTACTTTCCAGTTAATAGTATAGCCATTTCAGCTTTTTTTTTGGTGGAAGGAGGGCGGTACCTCCGAAATTTTATTAACATGTCCTTACTTGTGGTAGAGGAATATCGTGGTTACAAATGTTATCAATGAAATCAATAAATAAGGAAGTACTACTTCACTAATAGTGAAAGTAAAGAATAAAAGGAAAGTAGTAAAAAATGAGAACTACTTCCCTTACAAAAAGAACAAGTTAAATAAAAAATAAAAGTAAAATACAAATACAAATACCTAAACTCTATTGCTGGACAAACCATACCTGTCAATCTGAACAAGCGTCCTGATATGTCGTGGTAGGTCGGTTGGTCCATATTCCTGGTATCTACGATGATGCCAACCCTCAGTAGCAAGTGCATCTACAACTTGGTTCCCCTCTCTGAAGATGTGGGAGACCATATCTCTGTCAAATGAAACGATATCTGCAATCTGTCTGAGTATCCCCTGGATAGGCCACGATCTGCCACCTCTGGTGATGTAGTGAATGCCAATAGTCGAATCTACCTCAACCCAAATATCTGACAAAGCAAGATCTCTAGCCAATAGTATCCCATCACGAATAGCCCTGAGTTCCACCTCTAATATCATACATTGTCCATATGAAGCTGAGAAAGCCCTGATACAATTTCCTGCATAGTCCATGATTATGCCTCCGCCGCTTGCAAACCTATCATGACACAACTATCGGTGTTGATCTTGACAGATCCAAATGATGGAAAACGCCACCAAACTATGATAGGGGGAGGAGATGGGGGAAGAGTCAAAGAAATATCAAAAAGTATAGAAAGTTGCATGTCATTACGCTAATGTAACGGTTGGAATAGTCCGCCAATATGGAGGAAGGATACCATACGATAAACTCTCCAGATAATACGTCTCGAGCTCATACGTATGTTCATGTGCTTTGCATTATTCCTCTCAGTTCAAAGAAACCAGAAAATCAATAGAGGAATAATGATGCGAATATGTTCGGTCCTTACAAACTGTCTGGAATACCTCCATTTCAGAAATTTCTGTCTGACACTCTCTACTGTACTCATGTTAATCTAAAATAAAGGCCCAAAATGTTGCCAACATGATCTGAAATATTGTTACCAGTAAAAATATGAGTGATGGTCTCAATCTCTGAACAACACTGGCATCGAGAAGCCAAATGACTGCCGATCCTCCTCTGAATAATGACATCAACTGATATTAAATTCTGCCATAGTCTCCAACAGAAGAACGAAACGGTAGTAGGTATGATAGAGCTCCACAATAGGCGAAATGAATCCTCAATGCTTGCTAGAGCAAATCAGCTGTCATGCTAATTTAGTATTAAATCTACCATTTGATGTGGCCCTCTAGAAAATACGATTCGAGACATCAAGACATAGTGGAATGATCGCGATCTGCTATGCCATAGCTGATGGAAGAGCCTGAAGTAATCGTCCAAAATCCCATCCAATCTCCTCGAAAAAGTCCTGTACCCTCGCAGATGTATGCTGTCTGTGTGAAAAAAATGGATGCCAATGTAGAATTACCCATCCAACAATCATGCCAAAAGAAGATCTACCCTATCCCAAGTCGCCACGCAATGTGTCTCTCGGCGTATGATCCAAATTTCTTCAGTCTCTTCCAAATAGGAGAGGCTGAGTGAAGAACTGTTGCAAGCGAATGATGTGTCCATCTACAACCATTTCAACTATTCTGTGTAGCTTCATTTCATGCTTTGGCTACATGTATGTTTGCTAAATTTAAATCAATCAAATATATTTTTTAATAATATTTTAGAATCCATAACTTATTACTTATTGTCTACCAATTTCGTAAAATCAATAACTTTTATACACTCAAATGAACAATCAAACATATTATAAGTTTGTGGCTACAACTTAGGCTTTGTCTAATCAATGGAGCTGGTACATTTATGAATAGATGCAAGTACTAGAGCAAATTGCAATGAGAGGGCAAAGAAATCTCAATAAAGCAAATTCTGATTTTCTTTTCCTATTTAAGTCCCGTTTGGCCTCATTTTCAAAAATTCATTTTTCTCTAACTCATCAGAATATTTCAATAAATTAACTTTATACGTAAATTTATATCGTTTTCCTAACTTTTAACAATATGTTTAAAAAAAAATTAATTTTCACAAAATCTATTATTAAAAAATCTTTAAGAGGGGCTTAATTGCATTCTTCTTCTTCTAGGTCATTTGATTTTCACCATACCGAGTGAACACTACCTCTAAAATTCGTCCTTGTTGGAGCCAACAACATCCTTGTGCCAACATCTAGTAGCAACCTCGTTTACTATCATATAGAGCTTTTTTAACATCAACATTGGAGTGCCCATAAATACTGCACATCTCGCTCCTCCATATCTAAATATGGTTTTTAATTGAGTTTTGAAGCTAACAGAAGTAGAGCTTCAACAATCGGTGAGTTTAAAGTCATAGTTTAAATCTAGATATGAGACTTTTAGATCTTTGCTGTAATTTGTTCTTCTTTGTGTGTATGCATATACTCGTTATTTTCATGTAAATATGTTTGAGATTGAAATAAAATTAGTAGTCTCGGTGGTATTATTATTTTTTTTTCAAATTCAACTAAAAATAAGGGTATAATAGTCCTTTAATAAAAAAATTGACTTTTTGACTGTCTAGGTTGGAAAGTTGGAGGCCAACTTGCGACTAAGTGTATAGGTTGGGGACCAACGACGCAATATTTGCTAAAATGTCATTGGATATCAGAATAACTGAAAATTGAAATGTGACGAGACCCATCTTCGTCTCTCTCTCACTCTGCATTGTCCTCTGTATTTTTTTTATCTCACAGTTCACAGTTTGTATACATACATGATATAGATACATGTTGTTATACAAAATGAAGAGTTCACGTAATTCCCTCGATGTTTTTGAATTCAAAGAAGAAGATGAACTCACAAAAATGGCTGCCAATAGGATTTCGAGCAAGTATAGTTTTCTCCATCGTGGTAAGCGTTCATATTTTTCCCTCTTTAAACTTCTCTTATAGCTTCGAACGCATATGTATGCTTCCGATTGTGAATATGGACCGTTTGAACTGTTAATCGTGAGAACTGAAATTTTGCAGTTGATAATTGAAATTATATGTGATTCCAGTATGATCTGACGCTGTTAGATTGCTAAATTACTGGGCAAATTGTTTGAAAAATCTCCTCGGCAAAGGTTGAGTTCGATTTTTATTTTGCGGATATGTGACATTAGGGTGCTCATAAGACACAGAATGTCAACTGCAAAAAGGTTTAAAACATTTCATTTTGATAATTTTATCAATTTGGGGATGATTTTTTTATTTTTATTTTTATTTTCGAAACATGTGAATATTGATAGTGTTATTATTTCTAGTTTCTTCGGAAACTGAAATTCAGGCAATGGAGATTGACCATGTACCCTGTGTAAATGTTGATGCTACGGATATTGATCAAGGTTGTAATGCTGCTAAATCTTTTACTCCATTGGACCCAGAGAATTGTGCCAACAAAAAAATGCCTGAAGTAAGCGATGTTCTGCATGTCAATTCAAGAAGCCGAGAACAATGTGCTGCAATTAGATATAATAAGCTTGACTGTGGGAAGGACCACTCTAATTGCGCCTCTCCAGAATCTTTACTCAAAGTACTTTAAAATCTATACTTGGATCATTATACCAGATTTTCTCTTAAATATTTCTTATGACTTTCGAAATGCATGCAGGATGAGCCAGCTGGCATGACGTCAGTTGCTAATAAAAGCACTAGGGAGAGATCTCTTTCATCTGCTATTGCCGAAGAAGATGGTTTGACAATGCCAATTTTAAGTTTTTTCTAGCTTCATCATGTCTGTTTTGCTCCTTTTTGTTTATGAGCATGGGTTAATGTTGGGGTTGGGTTAAATTTTGGATTTCATTGTTTTGTTGTGCATCTTCTTATCATGGTTATTGCAATATCTCAGCTTCTAATGATGGATCATCATCTGAGAACTGCTTCAGTACATGGGATATGGTAAGCATCATTGCACTTCCATTTTTCCAATTAGTAGTATCTACTCTCTAATACATCCCTTAGCTCATCTTTTTCTTTTTCTTTTTTCTTTCACTGAAAATCATTTACAATGTCCAACGTGTCACATATTCCTAGTACTTGTATTTTTGCTCTCCTCCTCCTCCTCTCTCTCTCTCTCTCTCTTTGCCGTGGGCAAGCCAGTTTAAGAGTCTGTCCTCCTTATGTTATAATTCAAATTTGTTTCCACATTTAATGGTAGAATCGTAAGTGTTTACGAGGGCATTTAGCTGGACAAATGTGCTTTTCTAGGGCATGTACTTGGATTATTGCACTCGTCTTTTTGTTTTTCTTGAACTGAATTTCTCTATAAAACGGAAAATTTCAGGCAGTTGGTAATGATATTTAGCTGGATGAGTGTATTCTTCTATCTTTATGTGTGTAAGCCTTTTCTTCTTTTTTCACGTGCACATGTCTTGCCATGGTAGTTTTATGGCTATACAGAAGGTCCTTGAAGATGGAAAAACTTAAAAGAAAATCCTACGGTCTATAATATTTACAATTACATGAATGATTTCCTCCGATTACCTATTAAAACGGTTGTTCTCTAACATCAATCTTAAACTAACTTAAAACTCCCACATAAAGATAATCTGGCCTTGTATGAGGCAAATAGAAATATAGTGATTTCTTCAGGTCTAGGTACATAAAAATAGAAGCCAATTGAGCTATATTTTCTCGTGTTTTTTCTCACTGTTAATGAATTTAAGACTCAATTTCCACTCCCTTTTCCTCTCATCTTGTATCTTGATGAAAAGCTTACTTTAATTTTGTAAGATAAAATGTTGTCGATGTTGGCACTATAGATGTTTCTTGTTACTATTCTTCTATCCCAAATATTATTTTGACAAACTGCTCCTTGAATTGATTAAAATGAAGGGGTTTGTTTTGTTCAGGCTGAGCCTAAACTCTATGAAATTGCTTGGAAATATGTGAGCCATGAAGATGTGGGACACCTTGTTTTTGTGTCATGAAAAAATTGTTGAATTGGGACGATGATTTTTTCCTTCTGTTTTTGTTTTCAGAATTTCTGCACGAACTTCATGTCTTTTTCAGGTAGAATGATGTGAGCAAGCATTCTTTTAAAGATAAATAACATTCCTAGATGATATTATGAAATGTTCATTTTTAGCTGATTGATTTCAACTTCAGAAAAATAATCGATACCTTCAGTGTTTTCCCCTTTGTAAAAAGAAAATAATAATAATAATAATAATAATAATAATAATAATAATAATAATAATAATAATAATAATAATAATAATAATAATAATAATTTAGTTGCACTGCTTTCACATTTTTTTCCTGATTGGCAGGGTGATGGCAGAACTGAAGTTGTTTTCTTCCCTGATTATGTTGATTATCGTGGTGTACATTATTTAAATACTGTAGTGATCTTTTCAAGAAGTTCTGTTGAAGTTAAAACTAAAACTGGCAATGGGAACCAAGGAAATTTAGACATTCAGATGGAAATCGAAGATATTGTTAAAATAGAGTCTCTCTGGTGTGCCCGGGTAAGTTACAGAATGACAAGATTTAGAGTGTATGCTTTGCAGTGTTCTTTATGTGAATGAGGCTGAAAAACCTGACAATCATTTATGACTTTTATCAAGTATGAGACAGGCACAATAAACATCCGTTTTATTACAAAAGATGGAGTACAAAATGATAGCTTTCACAGTACTTCAGGTTAGTTAACTTCTTCAGGCTGGCTCTCTGTCTCACCTCTTCTGTTGAATTTTGGTTTGCTTAAAACAATCAGAATACCAAAGAATATTTTATAGTTTCCGTTTCTCTCACCCTCTGTCCAAGACTTCACCAGTCTCCACTAAAATCTCTCTTCCTCCTCTATCTATCTAATACTTCTGATGATGATTGTAATGAACAAAGAACAATTATGAAAGAATAGAAAGAAAAGGAGAAAGGAAGAGAAGTAAGAGGAGGGTCGTAATTTTATTCAATAATAATCAAATGTACTTTATTATAATCAAGGAGCCTCTTTATATAGGTTTTACATTTCAACTAATAATGTTGGTTATTTTTATATCCTCAATTGTCAAATGTTTTCTTTTCCTCTCTTGAAATTCCCACCCTAAACTTGTTCTTCAATCTCTCATCTTGATATTTATACTAAGGTTGATTATGCACTACTCATTCCATTCCCCGCTCAAGTTCTGTTAGGTTTAACAAATGAAAAACTTTCTCAATATATGATAATTCTCCCTAGATTAGAGTTTCATCCTCCAAGCTTCAACTAAGATAATAACGTAGCTAGAAATCTAAATTTCGAATTAAGTATCCAATGCTTAACTGGGCGGAGATAATCTTTATAGTAGTTTTACCACTGCATGAATACCCTGCTATTTTTTTTTCATTGTGTCCGTTCTATTTTTGGGATGTTCTATTTGATTTTCGAAGGTAGTTTTTACTCTACATTGAATGCAACATTCTCTCCATAGATCGTCTTTTAAAAATTTGTGATGAATAGGGCCTAATTACTCAATACTAGTTTCAAACAATAATGTAGGAAACCTTTTTCTACGTGTCACGACTAGTGCAATGCCTTTTATTGAGACAAGTGGCATCTGATAGCCCATGAATAACTAACCAAGATGGGGGTGAATTGGTTTCTAAAACTTTTTCGAAGAATTAATCTAAATTCAAGCAAGTAAAGACTAAATAGATTAATTCAAATAACAAGCATTAATATAAAAGCGATAAGTAAAAGGGAGAGAGAATGCAAACGATATAATTGTGGAGGTTCGATTCAAAGCAATGATCTACGTCCTCCGTTACCAAGCTCTCCAGCACGAGTAAGTCCTTTTCACTATGTTGATTGGCTTATTGTGCAATCCAACCCTTTACAACGCTTCCGATGACTTATAAATAAGGAGCACTGATCCTCATACAACATTGAGTTTTACGGGATCTCAATATGACCTACACGGTGACTTACAGCAAGGAGCACCGATCCTTATACAATGTTGATCTTTACAGGACTTCAATGTGACCCACACTTTATCAAAGTGATTTTATAATGGAATTCCTCTCTTGATAAATAATACAAACAAGTTAAGTACTAAGAGATGCTAACACTTAAATGAATAGTAATAAATGATAACTTAAGTGTTGGATGAAAAACTTTGACGAATATGATAATAAAAAATTAGATTCAATCAATCAAAGTTTTTCAATGAGAAATTGAAGAAAAGTCTAATGCAATTTAAGTTCAAAAATCTTCTCAAAATATTTCTCCCATTTAATGAATAATTGTAATAAATTAAATACTAAGAGAGTAATGAGAAACTTTTATGAATATGATTGTTTTACGAGTGTGATTCAATCAATCGAAGTTTTCTATATGAAGAAGTAGAAAAGTTTATGCAATATAAATATAAAGATATTTCTTAAAAAAATATATCTCTTTTAAGTTTGATATAAATAAGTTAAGCACTAAGATAAATGAAAAACTTTGATGAGAGAAATAATTGAAGATATTTGATTCAACAATCAATTTTTTTGTTTTGAAAAAATAAATGAAATGAATGTAAAAATGTAAGTTCAAAGAAGATATTTTACAAATATATTTCACAAGAAAACTCTCTTCTAGTTGTTTATTGTTAAAGTAAAAGAATTAGAAGGCTTAACAATTGTGTTAGCCTGTCCCACTATTTATAATAAGAGTTAGGAAAACCTTAGGAAACCCTAGGTATTACATAAAAGACCTAAATACCCTTTGACACTCCCCCTCAAGATGGAGCATATATATTGTGTGCTCCAAACTTGTTACAAATGTACTTTATCCTTGAGCTCCCCAACGGTTTAGTAAATATATCAGCTAATTGATCAGCTGAGTTTACATATTTAGTCTCAATCTGCTTCTGCAACAATTTTTCTCGAATAAAGTGACAGTCAACTTCAATGTGCTTCGTTCTCTCATGGAATTGGATGCAATGTGAAGTGTTGCTTGATTATCACAAACCAGTTCCATCGGTGAAGTGTGTTCAAATCCAAGTTCTTCCAACAAATGTTTCAACCATGTTAACTCACAAGTGGTATGCGCCATTGCTCTGAATAATTTTTTTATAAAAGTGTTTTTATGAAATAATCTTTTCGTGCATAAAATAATTTTTGAGCTTTTATCATTTATTGCTAAATATCAAAGAATTAGTACCTTTATATTTGAACTAAGAAGTCTAGTTTTTGATCTTGGTTCAAAATTTGCCTCTTAGACTTCTCGTTTTGATCTTTATATTATGTCGTCTCTCATACTCTTGATCTTGCTTTTTCTTGACCTTTTCTTTTAAACTCTCGTCTCCAATGATTTGACTTAAATGCTTAACTTCCACTTGGATTTTCATTTCGAGTCCGATTTATAATGTGCCGATTTAACATTGAACTATCATCACTCAAAATCAATTGTTAGAAACAATATTAATCTTGTTTGTTATGATCAAAACATTAAAGATGAAATCAACTATAGGCCAACAATATCAAACCTCCAGTGTATGGTTACTATATTGTAGCGCCCCGAGTTCTGTTAACCCGGATTGCCACGTCATCGTCTTTTGCCCTAAATTTGTCAATCAATTTTGCGGAAATGACCAAATTTTAAAATCACATTTTGCAATTGAAAACTACGTCGGCAATTAAAATATATTGAATAATTGTTCAAAATCTAAATATCGTGTTTTGGAATAGCGGAAACGAAAAACACGTTAACAATGTTTCAATACATAAATTCGAAAATTTAATAATTTTGATAATCAAATTTTATATTGCCACCACTGCCGGATCAATCACGTTCGCCTCCGAAGTCTGCAAATATTGTTAAAAATAGCAGAATGAGTATTTCGAAGAAATACTCAGTAGACTCATCGCCGATAATTAATTTACAGAATAATTGAAAACACACTCATGCAATATATAACGTGATATCATCTTTGGTTCATTTTCTTGAAATCATAGGCTCTTTAAAAACATGGGCTGTGGGTAGTCTTTCTTTCTTGTGCGGATGAAGCACATAAGTTATGCATAACATTCTTTCTTATCTCATAAGAGATTCTTTCGTTCTTTCTTTCTCATGCAATTAAGCATATAAGTTATGGCAAGCATAACAATATCGTATATTTCATACGATACATTCTCATCCTATGCATAAAGCATATAAATCACGTAATTCACATAAAGCATGCAATTATAATTTAAACTAATTAATGGTGGCGAGTCTACCTCAATTGTTTCGAGTTGCGTGAAAAGTGAGCGGGAAAATAACTTCAAGCTCCTAATTGCTCGTACGTATCGTCTAGCCAAAAATAGGAAATAAGTTTGAATTAGTATTTCGAACTTTAAAGTTTTAAAGTGTTGAAATTAAGTTTAAAGACTTAATTGAAAATTATTGGAAATGAAATAAATGGCTTAAAATGATAAAATAAAGTTTAGGGTTAAATTGAAAGTTTATTAAATCGAATCTGACAAATCTAAGGGCTAAAAATATTATTTTCAAAGTATCGTGACTAAATGTGAAAAATAGAAACTCTAGGGTCTTAATTGAAACTATTAAAACTGAAAATAAAAGTTTAAGGGCTGAAATTGATCTTTTATAAGTTAAGGACTAAACTGTAAATCTATTAAAATTGAATATAAAAGTTTAGGGGCTGAAATAATAAATTTTACAAGTTAGGGACTAAACTGTAAATATTTTAAAACTGAAATTAAAACTTAAATGGCTGAAATAATAACTTATATAAACTAGGGACTAAATTAAATAACTTCTAAACTGAAAATAAGAAATGTAAAGGCTGAAATTGCCTTTTTTATAAATTAGGGACTTAATTTAACATTTACTAAAACTGAAATAAAATTAAAGGACTGGAATTAAAAACATTTAAAACATATGGACTTAAATAAACGTTTTAAAACTTTGGGGGTTAGGGTTATAACTTCTAAAATCAAAATTAAACCTAAATCTAAAAATCAAAATCAATAAAATCAAATAAAAACAAAAATCAAAACAAAACTTTAAAAAAATTTCTCATTCCTCTCTCTCTCTCATTACAGAGAGAGAGGACGAAGCGACGGGGAGGAAGGGGCGAGCCCCTTCCCCTTTTCTTTCTTGTTGCCACCACCGACCGACGGTGGTGGCGGTAGCCACGGCCTCTGATAAAGGAGGGGGATTTGATTTTGGGACTTTGGGCTCGAAATGAGGTTCAAACCGAGGCATAAGGGCTCGGGTTCAACATTTCCGAGGTAAGGTCTTGGGTTTTGATTTCTTTTCTTGGTTTGGGTTTTGCTTGGGGGTTGATCTTGGTGGTGTTTTGGGGCTAAGGTGGTGTTGGGCAGATGGCGATTTGAGGTGGATGAGTGGCGGGTTGGTGTCGATTTTGGGTGAAGTAGTGGGTTGATTCGTTTTCTGCTGGAGTTCGAAAATGGCTGTCGTTTGGAGCGATTGAGGTGGCTGCTCATGTGGATGGTAGGCTTGGGGTTGGTGTGTTGGTTTCTCGGCGTGAGGGTGTGTTGGGTGGGTTTGGGGCTTCAAATGGTGGTTCTGCAGGTGTGAAATCGGTGTTGTAGTTCTCGTGAGTTGGGGGTCCGGATGATGGTTGACGGTTGAGGCCGGGTTTGAGTGAGTATGGGATAGGTGATGGTGGGTTTAGGATCGAGGGTGAACACTGTTCGAATGGGTAGCTGCAGTCTGGGCGTTGGTTTGGTGGTAGCTTGGTGGTTTCGTTTTTGGACAGTGGAGTTGGTGGTCTGGTGGTGAGCTTGGTCTCGTAAGGGTGTTAGGCAGTGATGGTTGGTGGTGGTTTTGAGGTGAGCTTCGGTTTGGTGATGGTGAGCTTGGCTATTGAGGATGCAGCTGATTGGAAACAATATCTTGTTGGTGCTAGAAATTAAAGTTCTAGCATCAATATGATTTTCCAGTGGGATGAATTGAAGAACAAATGAAGTTTCCTTACCAAAGATTGCTGCTGCGTGAATTATGGAAATGGAGAGGAGAGAAATGGATGAGGTGATGATGAATAAAATAGGAATTGTTAGGGCACAAATCCCTATGTGCCACTTGGGCCTATTGGGTTGTAAGGAATCCTAAATGGATTGGGCCTAAACATCAATGTTTGGGCCGACATAATTGGGCTTAATTGTAATGGACTAAAATAAATTGGACTAAAATAAGTAAATTCAGATTTGGACTCATTTGATTGGACTTAATGAATTGGGCTAAGAATTAAAATTCAAGGTGTTGGACTTATATAATTGGGCTTAAACATTGGGCTTATGAAATTGGATTTGAAATAAACAAAAATTGAATTTAAATAAAATAAATCGAAATTGAAAATAAAATTATTATTCGAGATTGGATTCAATCGAATAGATTTGAATTCGTTTTTATAACGGCTAGACGAACGTGCTATTTCTTAAAAATTAGGTTAAAGTCGAGCGACACGTTTTTCGAGAATTAATTTTATATTATTCAAAAGTTCTCGGTCGCTACAACCTTACCTCCTTAAAATAATTTCGTCCTCGAAATTTAAACTTACTTGATCTAATATATCTGGATACTTGGCCAGAATCTCTTCCTCTTTCTCCCAGGTAGCTTCATCGCTATCCTGTCTACCCCATTGGACTTTGACTAAAGTAATCTCTTTGTTTCTTAAGACATGGACTTTTCTTTCTATAATGCACATAGGTGTCTCCTCATAGGACAGATTCCTCTGAATCGAAATAGTCTGAAAATTTACCACGTGACTTGGGTCGTGGATATACTTTCTCAATAGGGAAACGTGAAAAACGTTGTGTACGGCCGATAGCTCGGGCGGCAACGCCAAACGATAAGCCACGTTACCCACTTTCTCTAATATCTCGAATGGTCCGATAAAACGAGGTCTTAACTTCCCTCTCTTGCCGAAGCGAATAGTTCCTTTCATAGGAGCTACTTTCAAAAATACTTTCTCTCCAATTTCAAATTCTAAGTCTTTTCTCCTTTGATCGGCATAGCTTTTCTGTCTATCTTGAGCGGCTTTGATCCGTAGTCTGATCTTATCAATAGCCTCAACTGTCTTTTCAATCAATTCTGGACCTAAAATTCTTCTCTCGCCTACTTCATCCCAATAGACTGGTGATCGACATCGTCGTCCATAAAGTGCCTCATATGGTGCCATACCAATAGTAGCCTGAAAACTATTATTGTAGGCAAATTCCACTAATGGGAGGTGAGTCTCCCAATTACCACTCAAATCTAGTACGCAAGCTCTAAGCATATCTTCTAGTGTCTGAATAGTGCGTTCAGACTGTCCATCGGTCTGGGGATGGTAAGCAGTACTAAAATTTAATTTAGTACCCATCGCTACTTGTAAACTCTTCCAGAATCTTGATGTAAATCTCGGGTCTCTATCTGATACAATGGAAACTGGTACTCCATGAAGTCGAACAATCTCTCTAACATACAACTGGGATAACTGATCCACATTGAGAGTCATTCTGATTGGTAGGAAATGAGCTGACTTCGTAAGTCGATCTACGATAACCCAAATAGCGTCATGTCCTTTCACTGATTTCGGTAACCCTGTTACGAAATCCATGGAAATTTTCTCCCATTTCCATTCTGGTATATCCAAAGGATTTAATAATCCTGATGGTCTCTGGTGTTCAGCCTTTACTTGCTGACATGTCATGCATCGAGAGACAAACTTTGCAATACAACCCTTCATGTTTCTCCACCAAAAGGTATTGCGCAAATCACGATACATCTTTGTCCCTCCTAGGTGGCATGCATATGGTGCTGAATGAGCTTCTGTCAAAATCTCATTCTGGATATGTTCATCCTTTGGTACACAGAGACGTCCTCTGAATATAAGTGCCTTATCAGAGGCAATCTCGAAACCTATTCTCTTGCCAGTTCCAACTTCGGATCTGATCTTTTCCAAGAATTTATCTCCAGTTTGAGCTGTTATAATCCGACCTCTCAAGTCCGGTTTAACGCTCGCATTTGCCAATCTAGAAGATCCTTGGGTGATGGGGTTCGCACTTCGATTCTTAGATTCCTCAAATCTCGAATCAACCGATCTTGCGTCGTTCCTAAAGCCGATAATCGTCCGGCGTGCTTTACGCTCAAAGCATCTGCAACCTTATTTGCTTTACAGGTGGTAAAGAATGGTGCGATCATAGTCCTTTACCAGCTCTAGCCATCGTCGTTGTCTCATGTTCAGTTCCTTCTGAGTGAAGAAATACTTGAGACTTTTGTGATCGGTGTAAATCTCACATTTACTCCCATACAGATAGTGTCTCCAAATCTTAAGAGCGTGCACAACTTGCGAGCTCTAAATCATGTGTCGGGTAATTCTTCTCATGTGGCTTCAACTGTCTTTAAGCATATGCTATCACTTTGCCATTCTCGCATCAAAACACAACCTAAACCATGTTTGGATGCGTCACGTAAATAACGAAACCTTCGTATCCATACGGTATAGTCAAGACTGGTCTTTGAGACAAGTCTGTCCTTAAGTTTCGAAAGCTTTGTTCACATTGTTCGTCCATCGAAACTTAACTCCCTTCTCGGTCAACCGAGTCATAGAACACGCTATTTTAGAGAAACCCTCTATGAATCGCCGATAATATCCAGCTAATCCAAGAAAGCTTCTCACATCTCCAACATTTGCAGGTGTTGGCCAATTCGTTACAGTTTCAACTTTAGAAGGATCGACCTCGATACCTTTAGCTGTAACAACGTGACCCAAGAAACCTACTCTCTCAAGCCAAAATTCACATTTCTTGAACTTGGCGTACAACTTTTCTCGCTCTCGGCGTTTCCAACACAATCCTCAAATGTTCTTCATGTTGTGCGGAATTCTGGAGTAGATCGAGATATCATCGATAAAAACAATAACGAATTTATCAAGATACCGATGGAAAACTCGGTTCATCAAGTCCATAAATATTGCAGTGCGTTCGTAAGACCGAACGGCATCACCGTGAACTCATAATGTCCATATCCTGTCCAGAAACCTTTGTCTTTGGTACGTCATTGGCGAAACCTTTAGCCGATGGTACCCGGATCTCAAATCAATCTTCGAGAAGATTGCGGTACCTTTCAACCGATCGAATAAGTCTTCGATTACGGGTAGGGGATACTTATTCCTTATCGTCAACTTGTTAAGTTCTCGATAGTCGATACACATCCTCATGCTTTCGTCCTTCTTCTTTACAAACAGCACAGGTGCTCCCCACAGAGACACACTTGGCCTGATAAAACCCTTTTCTAGCAATTCCTCTAATTGCACCTTCAGTTCTTGCAACTCTTTTGGTGCCATGCGGTATGGAGCTTTAGAAACAGGGCGACTCCCCGGTACCAAATCGATGGAAAATTCCACTTGCCTATCCGGCGGAGTGCCGGGTAGATCGTCTGGAAAAACGTCACCATATTCACATACTACTGGCACTGAATCCAGAGTAATCTCATCTACGGGTTTGTCTTGAAGACTAACCAAATAGCCATGACAACTATCCTTGGCTAATAGCTTCTCCGCTTGTAAATCCGAAATCAGGCGAGGAAGTGCCTTAATCCTCGTCCCATAAAATCTGAATACTTCTTTACCGTCTTTACGAAAAATAACCTCTTTCTCGTGGCACATAATTGCAGCACGGTTGGTGCTGAGCCAATCCATACCTAGAATAATATCGAAATCTTTCATTCGGATAATATTCAGGTCTGCCTCCAAAACTTGACCATCAAAATCGATTTGTACTGCCTTGACTATCTTATTAGTATCGAGGGTTTCTCCTGACGGCAAACTAACTTCAAGGGTACTACCAGTCTCTATGCCTATTAGGTTCAGTCTTTCTAAGCATGCATCTGATATAAATGAATGTGTGGCTCCCGAGTCTATCAGAACATATACAGGTATCCCAGAAATAGATAGTATACCTGATATCATATTATCATGCTTAATATGGGAAGGAAAATACGGTATGGAAAGCAATTAAGACATGTACAAGGGTACTAGGATAACTAGTATACCTGCGATCACGTCGGAATCCTCTGCGGCATCCATAGCGAACACTCTGGCTGTCCCCTTCCGGTTCTGGCTTGGGTTCGTCTTCTGATGGGAACCACAGGCGGCTGAGCACGACAGTCCGTTGCAAAGTGACCTGACTGGCCACACTTATAGCAGACTCCCTTCCCAAACAGGCATTCTCCTTTGTGCATCCTCTGGCACTTAGGGCAGGGAGAAATGATATTGGGCATCTGTCTCCCTGTTGGCCCTGGATTGGGCCTCTTGACGAACGGTTGGTTCCTGTTCTGGTTCTGGTTCGGAGTTTGGTTGCGGCTCGGACCTTGCCATTTTCTCTTGCCCAGGTTTCTCTGCTCATACTGAGGTCTCTGGCTTACCGTCCTCCCACCGGCATAGGCTACTGCTTGAGCCTTTTTTACTACTTCCCGGTAGGTTGGCAGCTCATGTGAACTGACAATTTGTCGGACATCGGAGCGTAGACCTCTCTCAAATCTGCGGGCCTTTTTGAACTCCGTCTCCACCAGATGTGGAGCATAACGTGATAGCTCTTCAAACCTCCTTTCATACTCGACTATATCCATATCTCCTTGCACTAGTCGCAGAAATTCGGTCTCCTTGTGATCTCGAAGAGCTTGTGGGAAAAACTTGTCCCTGATCTCTTCCTTGAAATCATCCCAAGTTAGGGCTGCCTGTTGTTCCTCGTTTCTCGTGCGGGATGCAGATTCCCACCAAAATCCAGCTCTTCCAATCAACATGAACTCGGCACAACCCACTTTCTTGAATTCCGGGCAGGCTATGTGCTTAAAAATTTTCTCAATGGCCTGGAGCCATTCTTCCACTGCCAGTGGCCCATTTCCGCCGTCAAACATAGGCGGGCTGTACCTTCTGAATTGTTCGATCATAGGTACAATAGGGTTGGGGTTTACTGGCTGCGGAATCTGTCTCATTTCCTGCACCGCTTTGAGTAGTTCTCTGATAACATCGGCTTGGTTCGGTGGTGCCATAACCTTCATAAATTTAAAGGCAGTTTGTAATAGTTGACTAGGAGTACTAACAAAGCGAACAATAAAGATATCTCGTAAGACAGAAATTAAGTTTCAAATTTCATTTCATTCATAATTCAACTTCTTTTCATGTAGGTACATCGGGTGGCGTGTATGCCAATATTTGATTTAGTCAAAATGTTAACCCTACTCTAACTCCTATCATCTATTCTCCTTCGGTCACGCATGATTCGGCGTCCGAGAATTCTCCCAACGCTGGATCAGCGTCTTCCTCTGGTTCTTCTTCTTCGGGATCTTCTTCTTCTTCTGGGTCTTCCTCGGGATCTTCTTCCTCTTCTGGGTCTTCCTCGGGATCTTCTTCCTCTTCTGGTTCTTCCTCGGGATTGCCCTCGGGTGCTAACTCATCTTCTTGCACCTGTTCAGGCTCGAGCATTGGCTCAGGTTCTGGCTCCCCTTCAGGTACAACCCCAAGGCGGTGCTCAAAATACATGGGCCAATATGCCACAAATCTCACGCAGAATGTGTCATATCCTATATCCACATTAGGTGACGTGAGAGCATCCATGTATATGCTACGAGCTACTTCCGCATAGTCGCCTCGGAAAGTCGAGAGTAGGTGATGAATCGACTGGCGATTACAGGTCACGTAGCCATGCTGTATGGCCCGTTCCCGTACGTCATTCAATTGCTCTATGTGTTGGGCAACTGTCCAATCAAGTCTAGGCCTGAAGCGGTCGTAATCCCTAGCAGCTTGTTCTACGTCACTGGGTGCATTTCTACGAATGGGCGCCATGTCCTAAACCAATTATGCAAAGTCCAATTAGTGGGGTTATTCATCTTTTCTTAGCTAAAATTTACGAGGACGTAAAAATTTAGAAAATTATTTCCAATTATGCTCAAACTCGTCTTTCTTTCTTTTCTTTTCTTTTCTTTTCTTATTCGGATACACTTCTTTCTCTTTCTTCTAAATCTCGTAAATCGTAAAACAGTATCCGAAATAACATAACAGTAAACTTCAATAACTTCTTTACCTTCGGAGTCGACGGATTGAATGGTAGCAGTGGCAACTTTCATTAATGATAATTAAACAATTTAGAACGTCTCTTTGAAAAAAAAAATTTATTTTTTGAAAATTTTGCCAGTCTACAGAAACGCACCCGGCTACGATACCAAGCTGTAGCGCCCCGAGTTCTGTTAACCCGGATTGCCACGTCATCGTCTTTTGCCCTAATTTTGTCAATCAATTTTGCGGAAATGACCTAATTTTAAAATCACATTTTGCAATTGAAAACTACGTCGGCAATTAAAATATATTGAATAATTGTTCAAAATCTAAATATCATGTTTTGGAATAGCGGAAACGAAAAACACGTTAACAATGTTTCAATACATAAATTCGAAAATTTAATAATTTCGATAATCAAATTTTATATTGCCACCACTGCCGGATCAATCACGTTCGCCTCCGAAGTCTGCAAATATTGTTAAAATAGCAGAATGAGTATTTCGAAGAAATACTCAGTAGACTCATCGCCGATAATTAATTTACAGAATAATTGAAAACACACTCATGCAATATACAATGTGATATCATCTTTGGTTCATTTTCTTGAAATCATAGGCTCTTTAAAAACATGGGTTGTGGGTAGTCTTTCTTTCTTGTGCGGATGAAGCACGTAAGTTATGCATAACATTCTTTCTTATCTCATAAGAGATTCTTTCTTTCTTTCTTTTTCATGCAATTAAGCATATAAGTTATGGCAAGCATAACAACATCATATATTTCATACGATACATTCTCATCCTATGCATAAAGCATATAAATCACGTAATTCACATAAAGCATGCAATTATAATTTAAACTAATTAATGGTGGCGAGTCTACCTCAATTGTTTCGAGTTGCGTGAAAAGTGAGCGGGAAAATAACTTCAAGCTCCTAATTGCTCGTACGTATCGTCTAGCCAAAAATAGGAAATAAGTTTGAATTAGTATTTCGAACTTTAAAGTTTTAAAGTGTTGAAATTAAGTTTAAAGACTTAATTGAAAATTATTGGAAATGAAATAAATGGCTTAAAATGATAAAATAAAGTTTAGGGTTAAATTGAAAGTTTATTAAATCGAATCTGACAAATCTAAGGGCTAAAAATATTATTTTCAAAGTATCGTGACTAAATGTGAAAAATAGAAACTCTAGGGTCTTAATTGAAACTATTAAAACTGAAAATAAAAGTTTAAGGGCTGAAATTGATCTTTTATAAGTTAAGGACTAAACTGTAAATCTATTAAAATTGAATATAAAAGTTTAGGGGCTGAAATAATAAATTTTACAAGTTAGGGACTAAACTGTAAATATTTTAAAACTGAAATTAAAACTTAAATGGCTGAAATAATAACTTATATAAACTAGGGACTAAATTAAATAACTTCTAAACTGAAAATAAGAAATGTAAAGGCTGAAATTGCCTTTTTTATAAATTAGGGACTTAATTTAACATTTACTAAAACTGAAATAAAATTAAAGGACTGGAATTAAAAACATTTAAAACATATGGACTTAAATAAACGTTTTAAAACTTTGGGGGTTAGGGTTATAACTTCTAAAATCAAAATTAAACCTAAATCTAAAAATCAAAATCAATAAAATCAAATAAAAACAAAAATCAAAACAAAACTTTAAAAAAATTTCTCATTCCTCTCTCTCTCTCATTACAGAGAGAGAGGACGAAGCGACGGGGAGGAAGGGGCGAGCCCCTTCCCCTTTTCTTTCTTGTTGCCACCACCGACCGACGGTGGTGGCAGCGCCGGCCTACAGTAAAGGAGGGGGGGATTTGATTTTTTGGGACTTTGGGCTCGAAATGAGGTTCAAACCGAGGCATAAGGGCTCGGGTTCAACATTTCCGAGGTAAGGTCTTGGGTTTTGATTTCTTTTCTTGGTTTGGGTTTTGCTTGGGGGTTGATCTTGGTGGTGTTTTGGGGCTAAGGTGGTGTTGGGCAGATGGCGATTTGAGGTGGATGAGTGGCGGGTTGGTGTCGATTTTGGGTGAAGTAGTGGGTTGATTCGTTTCTCACCGGAGTTCGAAAATGGTATCGTTTGGAGCGATTGAGGTGGCTGCTCATGTGGATGGTAGGCTTGGTGTTGGTGTTTTGGTTTCTCAGCGTGAGGGTGTGTTGGACTGGGTTTGGGGCTTCAAATGGTGGTTCTGCAGTGTGAAATCGGTGTTGTAGTTCTCGTGAGTTGGGGGTCTGGATGATGGTTATTTGGTTGAGGTTTGGGTTTGAGTGAGCTACATGGGATAGGTGATGGTGGGTTTACGGATCGAGGGCTGAACACCATTCGAATGGGTAGGCCGATCTGGGCGTTGGTTTGGTGGTAGCTTGGTGGTTTCGTTTTTGGACAGTGGAGTTGGTGGTCTGGTGGTGAGCTTGGTCTCGTAAGGGTGTTAGGCAGTGATGGTTGGTGGTGGTTTTTGAGGTGAGCTTCGGTTTGGTGATGGTGAGCTTGGCTATTGAGGATGCAGCTGATTGGAAACAATATCTTGTTGGTGCTAGAAATTAAAGTTCTAGCATCAATATGATTTTCCAGTGGGATGAATTGAAGAACAAATGAAGTTTCCTTACCAAAGATTGCTGCTGCGTGAATTATGGAAATGGAGAGGAGAGAAATGGATGAGGTGATGGTGAATAAAATAGGAATTGTTAGGGCACAAATCCCTATGTGCCACTTGGGCCTATTGGGTTGTAAGGAATCCTAAATGGATTGGGCCTAAACATCAATGTTTGGGCCGACATAATTGGGCTTAATTGTAATGGACTAAAATAAATTGGACTAAAATAAGTAAATTCAGATTTGGACTCATTTGATTGGACTTAATGAATTGGGCTAAGAATTAAAATTCAAAGTGTTGGACTTATATAATTGGGCTTAAACATTGGGCTTATGAAATTGGATTTGAAATAAACAAAAATTGAATTTAAATAAAATAAATCGAAATTGAAAATAAAATTATTATTCGAGATTGGATTCAATCGAATAAATTTGAATTCGTTTTTATAACGGCTAGACGAACGTGCTATTTCTTAAAAATTAGGTTAAAGTCGAGCGACACGTTTTTCGAGAATTAATTTTATATTATTCAAAAGTTCTCGGTCGCTACATATATAGGTTCCACGTGTTTGGCAAAAAAACTCCATACAATACATTATGAGACGAGTCATGGGTCCTTAATGATGTGATTTAGTGTAAGCATGGTTCTTTTTATATCCAAGTGTTTTTTTTTTATAGTATATATTCTTTTATTATTATTATTATGTTATGTAATTTGGACTATTATAAGTTATAAGTATTTTCTACTCCTTTATTCCTTGATTCAGCTTTTTATCCTTGTTTATATTCTTCTATAATTGTACTATATTTGGATTAAAGCATTTTTTTTTGAATTGTTTATTAGACTTAGCCGAGCGTTGGCGAAGCTAGATTCTCATAGGCGAGGCGCTTCGAGTAAGGAATCAACACCTATCTCAATAGATCGATCCTATTAAGAATTGGGGTTCCATCTTAAAAGGTCAACCTTATTAAGAGGAGTAACACAATCCTTTATCTCAATAGATCGATCCTATTAAGAATTGGGGTTCTATCTTAAAAGGTCAATCTTATTAAAAGGAGTAACACAATCCTTTATAAGTTGGTTTATGTTCACATCTTTATTCGATGTGGAATTCTATCCCTTAACATGTCCCCGCAAGATAGTGACTCGTTTGAACTGACGAATCTTGAAATCCGTATGCTCACTTTTGGAGTCTTAACCGGATCGAATTGCTCGTTAGAGCTTAATGAGCTCTGATACCATATTAAGAATTGGGATTCCATCTTAAAATGTCAACCTTATTAAGAGGAGTAATCCAATCCTTTATAAGTTGGTTTATATTCACATCTTTATTCGATGTGGAATTCTATCCCTTAACAGATCTAACTACCACCAAAATGTTCTTTCGATTGGTTAAGTGATTGCTTTGTATATTATGATATTGGTTTTTTACTCACAATAATACAATCTCACATGGATAAGTATCAAATTAGCAAAGTTGCATCACTTATTCACAATTCATGAATAATACACAATTTTGAATAATCATATTCATTAGTCGGCGAGGCTATCTAACTCACACAAGAACATATAAAATAAGAAAAAAAATTGATTTCTTTTTCAAAATTTTCAATTTTTTTTTTCATTTTTTATAGCACATCACACAAACAAATAAAACCTCAAACTTGAAATACACATTATTATTAATGTGTGCACAAAATAGACTTATAGAAATGTTAGCAGTAATTGCCTTGTCATATGATGATTCCTCTTTTTTGTTAGAACTTTGTCTTTTATCTACCTTTTTTTTCCCTTGCTCAATTTATAAAATATCTAATCATACATGAAAAGAGATAGGAAAGTTAATCACCAATATTATCATACGGGAGTTAAGACTAATCCTTTATCAATTGTGAGTGTGGTGTGAGTTCAGCTCGTGCCCAGATATCAGGCTTGGTTCAGCCTATAAGCTTGTAGGCTTATGGGCTGAGCCGAGGGGGTCCATGACGAATACTTCTGAAATCGTTCTTTGTTTTGGTATGGGACCGACTACTTTTAATGTAGGTGGAGTTAAGTTTGTCACGAATAAGTTGTTACGCGTACAACATTTTCTAAAAGTGAGGAATATTAATGAAAATCAATGTGCAAAATTAAAATACTTAGAATTATGATGAACTCATATCATTTACGTGGTTAGCTAGCATTTTGTCCAATTTATCTTGGATTTACACCCTGCGTCTTTGCGGTCTTTAAACACATTAAACTCTCAAGTATGTCTTCTTTAAGTTTTAATCTGTGATCAGACAGAACCTTATTACTTGCATTAAAAGCGGAATCCGATACTATAGTACTTACTGGTGGTGTTAGTAGATGATGTATTTTAAGCAAAACAGTTAGATACTGAGACTCGTTTGTTCTTCAAAACTTAGACAAGTTCAAATTTTTTTTGCAGCTACCGGCTGTAAAGTACTAAGCATGTTGTTAGCAAAGTACCTATTTAATTCTAGGAGTATTCCATGTGTACCTATATTTGACATACATATGGCAAGGATAGAAGTACTAGAATTGATTAACTCTACTAGAACTAACCAATGTAAATATTCTAACTTGTCATAACATAAGATAATGGGAACAAAATTTAGAATTTTATATATAGTTGGAAGGTGTGATTGGCTCAAATATTCTTTCAATAAGATTCTTTCAGAATTAAATATTCCTAGTTAATCCTTGTTGCTCTCAAACCATTAACTGTCTTGTATAATCGTTGCAATTGACTTGAACTATAGATGCTTGTGAATTGCTTTCACTTTTGTCATTTACATCAGTTCTTTTCTGTGTCTGTTCTTACAGCATTAGAAATTAAGGGGTTAGAGTTTTCAACAGTTGACTCTGACTGGTATGAGAAACAGGAAGCAATTCAATATCTTGATGAGAGATACAAGGCACTATGGAGTATCCTTCTTGAGTGAGTGTTCAACTCATCTTTTTTGTTTTTGCACGAATTGTTTCTATTTTTAGTTATTGAGTCAAATAAGTGTATTATGAATGTGTTATTAATAAATATGATTTCTTAGTAGCATATTGTACTGTTCAATAGTACAAGGGTTTTAAATTTAGTTAATTATATTCAGATCGATTATATTTAATGTGTTATGATGGTGAAATTTATGGTTTTCCATTGCTTGTATAATGCTTTCTTTTTCAATAATCCACATGTAGAGAATTTTGGACATGAATGAAGTTGAATGCCTTCTTTTTGTTATGAATTGTTAACCCACCTCATCTATAAGCTTAACATGCCAAAGAGGGGCAACATTTATTCTTTCAATTATGTTCTTCAACGCACCCCTCACATGCACGTTGGGCTCACTATTTTGTCGAAGGTATATAGGAGCACAATTTTCCTAAATGGGTTGTAACAAGAGTTGAACCGGGTTATTCCGCTTGGCTTTGATACTGTATTGAGCCTTGAACTGTTGTATTAAAAGGTCAATCTTATTAAGAGAAATAGTCCAAACGTTTTATATATATTAAATATTTAAGAGATATGAGATTTTACCCTTAACATGCCCTGCAACATGGTGGCTCATTCTCGAACACCAATTTTGAAATCTAATGACTACTTTGAGTTCGAGAAGGACCAAATTTTGTGTTGGAGTTTTTGGGTTTTGATATCATGTTAGCTAACTCTTCTAAAAGCTTAAACTCTCAGCGAGGTGCCACATGTATTTATTCAATCTGTAATCATGAGCCAAGCCATTTTATATCTAGATTATAGTTCTCAAACGATTGTTTGTGGAAGAAATTTGCTTTATCGTTTCTCCTTTTCTTTTTCCTTTTCCCCTGTATTCTCAGAATGTCTCCATGGCATTAAATATGCAGAAAAAAATTGAGTAAGTTGTGAAATATTATGAAGACCATCGTGTTTCCGATACTGCATTGTTGACTTAGTAGTATGCATCATTGTAAAGTTATATGTGCAGCAGAATTTAATTGCATAAATAATTGTTGATCAGTCATTGATTATTGTGTTTTGACCTTTCATTGAGTTGATTTCCTTTCGATTCTTGTTCTTCTGTGGAATCTTCGAATATTTTATATGGACCTTTTTTTTTGTTCATGAAACGGTATTTGGTTTTTTGTTCTAAATTCTAATGATATAACATGGTTTGTGTTTCTCTTGTCTGAAGTATTGGGATGGAAGCATGTACGGAGGCCTCACCTGATGAGAAAGTCATGCTCCTGCCAAGAAGCTATTTCCCCAAGTGAGTGAGAGAGTGAGTGAATTTTTTATGTCACCTCTGATAAAACATATTTCACTATTTTTTATGTGTATTTTGTTATTTTTTTTAACAAATTTTTAGTAGAGTTTTGTATGTAGTTTATAAACATAGTGCATGTTTGGCAAAGCTTAAATTTTCTTATGCTAGTCAAACATAAATTTTATCCACACATTTGGGAGGATCAACAACTTAATGCCCACTTGTTATCCACACATTCAATAGGAACCACAATTTATAAGCACTAAAGAACTACCAAGCAACTACTTAAATAGATCAGCACAGTTTTATCCAAAACTAATATGGTTCCAGAAATGTGATTTTTTTGATATAGTTACACATTTGACAGCGAAACAGAAAAGTCTTAATAATGAAAGATTCCTTCAAAATTTATTTCATATGCGAAGGTGTAATTCATAACGAGAAATCAGAATTGTGGACAGTTTCTTTTTTACCTTATTGTCGGAGTGCGTGGATTGTGATCCTGCAGTTCTTGATGATGAATATGGGCCGGTCACTATGAGGACAATGTCATATCTTATTTTTTTCTTTGATAGAAAATGTTAAACAAAGAACTTTGATTGCATGTAGTCTTAAATTATTGCACTGCTTATTGAATTAGTGTAAGAATGCGGCAAAAATTGTATGGTTTACCACGTTGGACATCGGAAGTATTTGGGCTTTCCGTTCTGTAGAGAACATAAGCTATCTGGTAGTCCATGGCATATCTGTATTGTGTCTAACTTTTGCATGTTATCAGAGAACCACCATTCAGATCCTTTAGACTCAGCAATCAGGTATCTCCTGATTGTTTTTCTTACATGAAGTCTCCTTCGAGGACATCTATAGATAGCTATTCTCAGGTGGGGTGAGCACTAGAGCATGTTTGTCAAGTGTTTACTAATGGTTTAAATAATAAATAGATATTAATGAATGGTGGACTATGAGGTAGGATATGGCAATAATATCAGGTTTTGGGACGATCGTTGGTGTGGAGATCAACCGCTTAAGGTGCGTTTTCCTTCTCTGCATCGCATTGCCTTGGAGCCGTCTGCTATGGTAAATGATGTACTCACCATTCATAATGGAAGTCACAGTTGGAATCCTATTTTTGAGAGGGGTTTACAGGATTGGGAATTAGATGATTTTGCATTGTTTCTGACCTCTTTGCATGAGGCGCACGTTCAGGTTGGAGTAGACGATCGTAGCAGGTGGAGGTTGGCACGGAATGGTATATTCTCAGTTCGCTCGTATTTTAGATCCTTAGTTGAACCTGCGCCGAGCTCATTCCCATGGAAGATGGTGTGGCAATGTAAATTGCCTCCACGGGTGGCTTTTTTATTGTGGACGGTTGTGCGGGGGCAAGCGTTAACGGTGGATAATCTTCGAAGAAGGGGTCTTTGTGTTACCGAGTGGTGTTACATGTGTAATAAGGATGGGGAGACGATTGACCATCTGTTCATTCATTGCGATGGTGTTCGGTGGCTTTGGAACAGCATCCTTGTTTCTCAAAATTTGGATTGGGTGATGCCTAGGCGAATTGAAGATGTGATACGGGCATGGAGGAGGAAATTTCGTGATAAAGATAGTAGGATTGTATGGGATCTTATTCCGGGATGCATTGTTTGGTGCGTGTGGAGAGAAAGGAATAGCCGCTGTTTTGAAGACCAATCAAGAACAATAGAGCAGTTCAGAGAATTATTTTATCTGACTTTGTATAGTTGGTTTAGTACTTTGGCTAATAACCATATAGAAGGGTTGCCTAATTTTATGTCTTTCCTATATTGTTTAAATTGATAATACATTTCCCATGTATTATCTCTTGATTTATTAATATATTCTCTGATTACTTATAAAAAAAAATTTTTTTAAGTTTTTTATTTTTCCTTTGGCACTATAAGAAGTTCCAAAGTAGTTGGAAGTTACTATCCACTCATCCTATCCATTATCTAAAATGTGCAAATGGTCATACAACAATAGAAGTTGAGTGCCAGAACACTTTATAGACTTCTGAGCTTATCCCCATGTAGGCTAACTTTAATGGACAGTGAAGCAGCAGATGTTTCTACTGTGCGATTGAATTCAGGTTGTCTACGCATTAATCACCAATTCATTTAAATTTTTCTTAATATATCCTCTTAATGGTGGTCTTTCCGTGCACTTGCAAACTAACCGCCCCAAAAAAATGAGAAAAGAAAACAGGAATGGGCAAAGAGTAAAACAAATAAACTTCTCACCAGTTCTTTTATATCCTGAATTGACACCACAATTTCACATGCATACAATAAATAAATAAATTGCTGCTTAATAAAGAAGAGTATTTTTTTTATTTCGCTTCCCCCTCCTTGTTTAAGGGTTAAGTGTGGAGATTGATTGATTGTACCTCTTCCATCTCTAGCCCAAAAATAATTGCTAATTATGAAAAACACTCGCACAATCTGCATTCGCTATATTTTAATCAAGCACAATTACAATTGTGAAAATGGATAAAATTAATTGTAATGCTTCTTCTAGAATATATATTGACTGATTTGAAATGATGCAGCTTCAGTAAGCCTTTTGAAGAAGTTATTTATCCGAAGGGGGATCCTGATGCTGTTTCCATTAGTAAGAGAGATGTGGATCTACTACGCCCAGATACATTTGTTAATGATACGATAATAGACTTTTACATCAAGTAAGTGTATCAGAATATATGTTACTATGTTTTTATTTTCATCTTTCTAGCAATGCATGAAAACTGTCTTCACTTGATTGCAGGATATGAATTTATAAGAATTAAAGTTCTTTTTGCATTGCATCACTAGATCTATACGAAAAGAGATTGATAAACTTGGACATTTTTGGTTTTCCCCGCATTATGAGAATGACAAGCAAAAATATAAGTTGATAAAGAGAGAGTTGGGGATATCAGCTTTAACATATTTGCATTTTGCATTAAATTCCATTTTACTCCAGAATATTGGTTTCTGGATGAATAGATGATAAATAATCTCTTTAATTCGGACTTCGGGAGAAAGGCATGGGTTTAGTGCAAAAGTTTCTAAATTCTCTTTTTGTCTCATAGTTTCTACTCTTAATGTTGTCAGATTAAACCAAATCATTATCTTCTAACAGATATGTTATAGATTGTAATTAATTGGCTTAATTCTATATTCCTTATTTACATACTTTCCTAAGATAGTTCATAGATTTTGTATATATATGTATCGTTGGTTTACAATTGAAATACAAGAAAGTGAATCTTCTCCAATCTCTCTTTATGGGTCACCATCTTGTGTTCGTGGGTCTGACACAATTACACCTACCCCCCTACTTCCTCTGTCATCTGTCTTACATTTACCTAATTTATCCTTTAATTTGATCTCTGTAAGTCAGCTTACTCGCACTCTTAATTGTTGCATCTCATTTTTTCCTGATCATTGCTTATTTCAGGATCTTATGACGAAGAAGATTATTGGTAAAGGACATGAGTCTGGAGGCCTCTACATTCTTGACACACTACTACCTACATCTGTTGCTTGCTCTGGTGTAACATCTCCCTTCAATGCACATTGTAGATTGGGTCATCCATCTCTTCCTTTGCTCAAGAAGCTTTGTCCTCAGTTTAGTAAGGTGTCTTCTTTAGATTGTGAGTCGTGTCAGTTTGCTAAACATCATCGTCTTAGTTCGAGTCCTAGAATCAATAAACGTGCTCGTGTTCCTTTTGAATTAGTTCATTCTGATGTTTGGGGTCCTTGTCCTATTTTATCTAAACCTGGATTTAAGTATTTTGTTACATTTGTGGATGATTATTCTCGTGTCACTTGGTTATATTTAATGAAAAGTCGTTCTGAGTTGTTTTCTCTTTTTTGTGCGTTTTGTGCTGAGATTAAGACTCACTTTAATGCTTCGATCCGTACTTTACGAAGTGATAATGCCAAAGAATATACGTCCGCTTTATTTCAATCTTATATGGTTCAACATGGCATGCTTCATGAAACTTCTTGTATTGATACTCCATCTCAAAATGGAGTGGCAGAAAGAAAGAACAGACATCTTCTTGAAACTGCACGAGCCCTATTATTTCAAATGCATGTTCCCAAACCTTTTTGGGCCGACGCAGTTTCTACAGCATGTTTTCTAATTAATCGTATGCCCTCCTCTGTTCTTCATGGTGAGATCCCTTACGAAGTCCTTTTTCCCAATAAGTCGTTGTTTCCTGTTGAACCTAAGGTCTTTGGTAGCACTTGTTTTGTTCGAGATGTTCGTCCGCATGTAACCAAATTAGATCCCAAGTCTTTGAAGTGTATATTCCTTGGTTATTCTCGTCTTCAGAAAGGTTATCGGTGTTATTGTCCTATTCTTCACAAATATCTTGTCTCTGTTGATGTTACCTTCATGGAAGACACACCATATTTTCCATCTTCTCCTCCTCTTGCCCATCAGGGGGAGGATGATGATTTGTTAGTCTATTCTATCACATCATCCGGATCTGTATCGGAACAAGCTCCTGTTCGACCTCCTATCAATCAAGTCTACTCCAGGCGCATCCCTCCTGATTCATGTCCCGCACCTGCTCCTTCGTCATCAGATCCAGTCCCAAATGATGATCTTCCCATTGCATTACGCAAAGGTAAACGCCACTGTACTTATCCTATTTCTTCTTTTGTTTCTTATAACTCTTTGTCGTCTTCCTCTTCTTCTTTTATTGCATCCCTTGACTCTATTTCGATTCCTAACACTGTCCATGAAGCCCTATCTCACTCTGGTTGGCATCATGCAATGATTGAGGAAATGAATGCTTTAGATGACAATGATACTTGGAAATTGGTCGATTTACCTCCAGGAAAACGGGCTATCGGGTGCAAATGGGTGTTTACAGTTAAAGTCAATCCGGATGGATCAGTTGCTCGGTTGAAAGCCCGTCTTGTCGCTAAAGGATATGCTCAAACCTATGGAGTGGACTATTCTGACACTTTTTCGCCTGTTGCTAAATTGACATCTGTTCGCTTGTTTATTTCTATGGCAGCTACTTATCATTGGCCTTTGCATCAACTAGATATCAAAAATGCTTTTCTTCATGGTGATCTTCAGGAGGAGGTGTATATGGAGCAACCTCCTGGTTTTGTTGCTCAGGGGGAGTCTGCGCGAGTTTGTCGCCTTCGAAAATCTCTGTATGGTTTGAAACAGAGTCCTCGTGCTTGGTTTGGAAAGTTTAGTCAGGCCGTTGAAAAGTTTGGTATGATGAAAAGCCAGTCTGATCATTCTGTATTCTACAAACAATCGGCAGCTGGTATCATTCTTTTAGTTGTGTATGTGGATGACATTGTCATTACTGGAAGTGATACTACGGGAATCTCGTCCCTTAAGTCATTCCTTCATACTCAGTTTCACACGAAGGATTTAGGGATGTTGAAGTATTTTTTGGGTGTTGAAGTCACAAGGAGTAAAAAGGGGATCTTCTTATCTCAAAGAAAATATGTCCTAGACTTGTTAACTGAAACAGGAAAATTGGGGGCGAAGCCTTGTAGTGCTCCAATGACTCCAAACATGCACCTTACAGGCGATGGAGAACAAATTGAAGATCCTGAGAGATATAGAAGGTTGGTTGGAAAACTAAATTATCTTACGGTGACTCGTCCAGATATTGCCTATTCTGTTAGTGTTGTTAGTCAGTTTATGTCTTCCCCCACAGTTCATCATTGGGCAGCGCTAGAACAGATTTTGTACTACTTGAAAGGAGCACCAGGACGAGGTATCTTGTATGCAAATCATGGACACACTCGTATTGAATGTTTTTCAGATGCAGATTGGGCAGGTTCCAAAGTGGATAGAAGATCCACATCAGGTTATTGTGTTTTCGTTGGAGGAAATCTGGTCTCATGGAAGAGTAAGAAACAGACCGTTGTGTCAAGATCAAGCGCAGAGGCAGAATATAGGGCTATGGCACAGTCAGTATGTGAGCTAGTGTGGATATGTCAGCTATTGACTGAAATAGGTCTTAAAACTTCAGTACCAGCAAAACTGTGGTGTGATAATCAGGCCGCTCTTCATATTGCATCAAATCCTGTGTTTCATGAGCGAACTAAGCATATTGAAATTGATTGTCACTTTGTTCGCGAGAAAATTCAACAAGGTTTAATTTCTACAGGATATGTGAAGACTGGAGAACAATTAGGGGATATCTTCACGAAAGCTTTAAATGGGGTTCGGGTTGATTATCTTTGTAACAAGTTGGGCATGATTAATATCTATGCTCCAACTTGAGGGGGAGTGTTATAGATTGTAATTAATTGGCTTAATTCTATATTCCTTATTTACATACTTTCCTAAGATAGTTCATAGATTTTGTATATATATGTATCGTTGGTTTACAATTGAAATACAAGAAAGTGAATCTTCTCCAATCTCTCTTTATTATAACAAGATATTTGAAGAACAAACAAAAACCTGAGGAGAGGTGTAGGTTCCACTTTTTTAACAGTTTCTTCTTTCGAAAAATGGCCAACATGGACAAAGATCCGTCTAGTGCCTTTGATGGCAAGGCTGCTTTCCAGCGTGTTTGCAAATGGACAAGGAAAGTGAACTTACTTGAGAAGGACTTCATATTCATTCCTGTAAATTATAAGTAAGAGCTCACATAATAACTGTAATAGAGTAATTTTATTTTGTTTTATTTTATTTATCTATATATTTATTTTTGAAATAGGAATGCTGATGTCTAACATCAAGAAATGTTAATGATGATCTCTAATAAGTCGCATTATTGTTATGACAGTTATCACTGGAGTGTTATAGTAATATGTTATTTTGGTGAAGTGGCGAAGTGTGAAGGCAAGTTATTTCCAATGGCATGCTGTCTTCCACATACATGTTTTGGGTATAGTTACATGTTCTGATGATATTTTTGGTGTAGACACTGATAAATCAGTTAGAGTACCATGCATATTGCATATGAATTCTGTCAGAGGAAGTCATGCAGGCCTCCGTGATCTTATGCAAAGGTACTATGGTTCTCTACTATTTTCTCTGGGTTCTCTAATATAGGTAATATTTGGATTCCGTGTGCATGTATTCACAAAGAAGAGGTTACTTCTCTTGGCATTATTACATATGAGAATTATGAAATAGCCTTGGGCAAGTTTTGCGAGCCTTGACAGACCTGGGAGCGAAGAGAAGGGAATCGGGGGTCGGTTCACAACACATCTTCACCTTATAGTCCTTGTTTGAAAAATAATACATATTAGTGAAAGCATCGTTCCATTTTTATTAGATGTTCCCGAAGGGACATTACTACTATTAAAGGTATTTAACTAATGTGTAACAACTAACAATAAGGCTAGTTCCGCAAAGCGAGCTCAGGTTCATGATAAAGCTTTTTAACTGAATCATTTGAGAATAAATTGAAATTGACTGGATCTTGAATCAGCTTTTAATCTTCAACATCTACTTTCACTTTTCGATGTTTTCATGTTCTCTGTCTCCAGATTTTTTTTCCCTCATGGAAACCTATTGATCTATTGATTTTGAATTCTTGACCTCGTTGTTTATAACTTAAAATGACAGTTACCTCTGGGAGGAGTGGAAAGAAAGACAGAAGGAAGCTTGTGAAGATTTGCATGCAAAATTTAGAAATTTAAAATTTGTCTTGCTGGAGGTACTGCTTTTGGTCTCTGATTAGTTTGCTATCTACCAGTATAGATGTATAGTTTGTTTTTGATGCCCCAAGGGGGGGTGCATGTATGTGCAAAGATTGTTTAAGCAAATTAGGAAAATGGACTCTCCAAAAAACTATATTTAAGCTGTATGCATATATGCACAGATAAAAACTCAATTGTCCTGAAAAGGGTGCAGTATTTATGCTTTACATTTCTTAGTAGACAGTTCAATACTCTGATTAAAATCTCTTGATATACAGTTCAACACAATGTTACACTCTTTGGTTTCTCTTTCCACTTGCTCAGATAAGTGCTACACATACCCAGGATCTTTCTGTCTCTGTCTTCAACATTACGGACAGCTGAGAAGAAATCCTTAATACTAAGAGGCATTACCTATTGCAGTCCTGTCAGTGAGAAACTAAAAAAAAAAAAAATGGAACTGATGCCAAAGAACAATTGGTAATGTCAAGCTTTGACCTCTAATTGTTTAGAAGCCTGAAAACTTCTGTCTTCTTGTAAGCGATGCCACCCATTTTAGCTTGAACTATGAGTCAACTGTAGTCAGAAAAATACAGTGTCATTGTAACGACCCGGCCTTTGTGCGCAAGTCGTTATATTATACATACTATCCGCTTTGGTGGGCATCTGCCCACTAACCCCACGCGGCTTTCTGTTGCATTCTTCAGGATTCAAACACATGACCTCCCTTTAAGTCATTTTTAAGGGAAAGGTTAAGAGTTCGAATCTTGGGGATGCGATAGAAATCCATGAGGGGTAAGAAACTACAACAGAAATTGGCCTTGTGTCATCACTCTCATAAAGTAAGGGTCAAATAAGATTTTTTTGGACCATATCAAATCCCAATTCTTAAGATTTTCTTGGACCAGACACCTTAATAAATTGCCAAAACTGTAGTTGACAACTTTAGTTTGATCATCGGTTTGAAGGTGGTATGCAGTGGAGTATTTTAATTTAGTGCCAACCTTATGGCATAGGATTCCAAAAATAAATAGTGAAACGAACTCATTAAAGTACAACATCAGACACATTTGAAGTCTTGCTACAAGGGATAAAGTGAGCCATTTTCGAGAAATGATCTACTATAACAAAAATAGATTCATGTTTCTTTGGAGTGCGTGGGAGTCATAACACAAAATCTATGCTAACGTCTTGTCAAGGACAACTAAGGACGAGAAAAGACGTGTAGAGACCAATGTTTTGCCTCTTTTATTTGGCCAACTGACAGGTGTTATAGGTGCTAACTATTTTAGCCACATCTATCTTCAAACGTGGCTAAGAGAACAATAGCATATTTTGGTTTTATGACGTGGTGTTTCTGTATACATATCTCTGTATTTGGGTCATGTACAGCAGCTTTTTGACTTTGGTTCATGTTATGTGCAGCTACCTCAGCAGCAAAACTCGTATGATTGTGGACTTTTCTTGCTTCACTATGTCGAGCTTTTTCTGGAAGAAGTTCCAGTTAATTTTAGCATATATAACATAACATCGTCCTCCAAGTTCGTAAGCACATTGCTTTGTTTTATATTATTCTGATATGCTTATATTGGTCTTCATAACTCATGAAAAATGACTGCCAATAGATCCATCAGATCTTCAGTTAAAAGAAAGCGATAAGGAAGGGTCAAGCTTCATTATTTATATTTTTTTCACAGTTCAACCTATTTAAGACCTGTAATGAGGCAATCTCTACAAGGGATCACTAAAGTCAAGTGATTTCTGTCATTAGTCTATTATTACTCTTGTAGTTCATACCAATTGAAATGAAGAGTTGAGTTTTGGAGCTGGAAAGTGCACCGACTCTTTAAAGTTGTGAAATGGCTGCCCAGAAAGAATTTTTTAGTGAAATCGTTGGCTTATTATTTAGCTTAAGTTGCTGCTCATTTTGATATATTTTGGTATGTTTTCTGCTTCAGCGGTATGTTGTTAACTTCATTGATTTGGGAAAGTATGCTATACTTTGATTTCAGAGTATTAATTGATATTATGTTTTGAACGATTGGAATTCTTTGACTAGTTACTGGTTACTGGAGTGAGTAAATGTTGATGCTGTTTCCAAGAAATATAAAGTTGATTAGTTTAAGAATAAAAGAGACTCTGAATCATTTATAGGGTCTGTGTGCAATCCCAGCCCCCCAACATGAAGCCCCCGGTTCCCTTGTGACATCAAGATCTTTCAGCTTCTTTATAATCTCCTCTTCTTTTATTTAGAAATGCAAACATATTTGACCTCCAAAATACTGAAATAGTTGTCATTAGCTTTCAACACCACTATTCTTCAAGCCCAACCTAGTCTCATTAAGCTTGTAACTCTAAAGTCCCTAAAGTCTCAAATTGCTATCTCTGTTAGAGTTTACAGAACTCGGAACAGGTCTAATGCCATTATTTGCTTCTACACTGCTCTAGTCAACTGTCCACCCTTCATCCTTCTAAACCCCTTCCAACCTCATAGTTTTCTTCAGTTTTTGGACACAAATTTGAAGTTCATGAGTCTGAAATTTTCTTGTTTCTAATGCTAGTCTAGTTAAGTTGGTGCATATCTTAAATAAAACCTCTGTTGACACATCTATTGTTCGACTTTTATTTATTGTGTGCTTTCTACTTCCTGTTTTCGTTTATTCCTTTTGTTTAAACCTTTCATGCCTTCTTTCTTTTGTAATTTCTTTAGATTTTGGTGTTCTTTGGGGCTTGATTGGATTTATTTATCCTCTTATAGTTTACCTTGGTTGTGCCATGCCATCAATCTATAGTTTGCTTGAGGGTTCGCAATTATGGGGACAACCTGGAATTGTCTTACATGCTATTTTGGAGGATTGAATTGATGTTTGCATCCTCTTCTTGATTTCCTCTTAAAAAATTCCATTTTACAGTCGATCACTCTATAAGTCACCTGACAAGGAAACCAAAGCTTTACGTAAACGATCTTTTTTCTAAATGGTGTTGCACATTAGGATTGGAAAGACTATTTAGCAAATACAAGACTAATAAATCTTAACTATGGAAGCATACGACTACTATGGAAAATTGGACATAAAGGAGGGAGAGAAAAACGTGTGTGTTTTACTGCAAGATATTGGATCTCTTTTTCTTAGTTTCCCTGGTGAGCTAATTACATTTCATGAGTTTTTTATGCATGACTAACATTAGTCCTTGTATTTTCTAGCTTAATGCAGATTGGTTCCCACCTGGTGAAGCTTCCCTCAAACGATCTCATATCAAGAGATTAATATATGATCTGCTTGAGAATCATCTTGAAGGAGGTTCTCCATCTTGTGGAAGTTACAAGAATTGTTCCTCTAACATTCCCAAGACCACTAATGACTCTGGAAATCCTACTGAGTTTCTTTCACAGAGAACCAGTCCTTTTAAGTGTTTTAATGGAAGTCTATTTTGTTATCGACCTAGGGAGGGATTTGAGATGATGTCACTATTGGCTTCATCTTTGAGGAATACTCAATCTGCCAGCTACTCCAGATTGGTTTTAAAGGAGTTTTTGGAGCCAGCATCTGCTTCAGAATCTTTTGTCAATGCCAAGCATCTTGCTCCTTAACAAGGAGAATCGTTTGGAAAGTTTAAGAGGCCTATTTCGCCTATAGAGGTACTTCCAAGTTTCATTTTTGTAAGCAGTTAAGTAGTCAAAGTGAGAAGGGTTCTTTGGCATATTTACTCAGTTTCTTATTTTTTCAAAGTATATATTACCCTCTATTTTTCCTTTTCAATTTTACATCTCTTTTGTTCGTAATTGTACTGTTCATTTTCTTTCACATTTTTCTTCTGGCCCTTTTCTTATAGAAGGGTCTTTGTTTTGAGGGTGCGGGTGGGCCTTTCATGTGACTAACATAAAGTTCTCACTTTATTAATCAGGCAAAGCAAAAATCTCTATGGAAGCGTCAATCACACAGATCTAAACTATTGCAAGCGATGAGTGTAGTTTTGACATTAAGACCTGAAATATATTCTACAACGGTGTACAGAAGTTATAAACATTTTTACTCTGGGAAATATTGAATCTGAAATTGTTGGAGGTTAAAAAACAAGAGATTAAAGAAATATACAGTCATTAAAATTGTTTGTGGATGTAAGATGATTGTCAATATTTCTGATTTTTGCTGTCATGTGATATTTTTCTTGGGTTAAGCACTTGAGTGCTAGATGTCCTTACTATCAGTTCGAGAGTTGTTTTTTCCCTAAGTTTTTATTACTACTTTGCCTAATGGTTGACGCTCATTCAAATTCTGTGTCTTCTGCCAACTTTAAACTTTGAAAAACCTTGACTGATCCCCTTTTTTGAATCCCCAGAATCATGACTCGTCCTTCCTCACAATAATAAAACTAAAAAATGTATCACCAAAAAAAGGGAGGAGAGCTTTGTACAAGAGCAAGTCGAGCACATAATGCATATATACTCTTATTCTTTCCTCATAAAATTCATTTCTTCCACTTGCTTTTCCTTATACTAATGCCAGAACTTTTATCCATCTGAGTTATTTAATCTATTGACTGGTAATTTTGCCTCAATGGTAACTTCACCATCTATTGATCAAGAGTGTCGATAAGGTATCCCTTGATATATGCTTCTCATAATTCTTCGATAGGGTTTTTGTAGATGTATGCTTCTCACATTTCCTGAGTCAATTGCTATTCCAAAGGTTAAAACTTTGTATATTTTCTGATAATACAAGTTCATATAAAATAATACTCGATATTTTCTGCACCAAACTAACTGTAAATGGAGAAGGAAGAAATGATTGAAAAGAAGTAACAAAAAACACATAAATGGAAAGAAATCCTTGAAAGTAATAAGCTTTCTCAAAGACCTATGTTTACATTCTATTGCAAGCAGGATGAAGCAGCACGGACAAAAGCACTTTTTCCATGTGCAATTTCTACTATTAATGTTTTAAAAGATTATATCTATATGCCTAGAATGAATATCCAGAAGGCTTTGACCCCCTCTGGTCTAAATAATCAATTTCAAAAGTTAACAGTGAATTTACTTTTAACAAAGATATATGGACCCCAACTTCTTAGGAACAGGTTAAATTTCCCTCCTCCCTGGGCTGCAGACGAAAAAACACTGACATAGGCACTCATAATTGCACTTAGACGTGAGATATATAGGGAGTTTAGTTTTGTCAGAACTCGAGAACATTGGTTTTATTCTGATATACTTTCTGCCATCCTTACCTGAAATACAAGTGCTGAAGTAAAGTACAGCCTTAAAGTCCTCCATTATCTACTTACTAATTCTACTCAAAATGACTTATATTAGTCCATTAGTTTATTGCTACACAAATTATCAATGCATTAAAGAATAGCAGTGGAGGGAACAAGCCAGGGCTTTTAATGACACAGACACTGTTTCCTTTTGCCTTTTCATGCTTAGAAATACTAATAATTAATTCAAAACAGGGCCTTTTAGTCCTCCATTGTCAGCTTACTACATTTTCTCAAAATGAGTTCTAGTTGTCCATTCTTATTGTACTATGCACATTATCAATGGGGAAAAGAAATTGGAGTGGAGGAAAGGATCCAGGGATTTTTCCTAAATCCAACCTGTTTCTTTATACACATTTTGCATTTGATGTTTCATTCCTTCAAGTTGCATCTATGTAATGTTATTTCAGTGCTCTAAGTTTTACTGATGGTGAGTTTCTGTTTCTTGAGTGAAGCATATTTATCATATCCATACTACTGATCAAGAGATAACAGCATACTCTCTCCTCCTGGTCTCTTCAGCTAATATCTTGTGACAATACATATTTTTATCTTCCATCCATCATTGCAGAAATTGGGATTCAACTCTCTTCCGAACCACTTTGCCGTCGAAGTCACATAAGACCAACGAATCGAGGTTTTGAAAATTACCGTTTGCTTTGCAGGGTCATTAAAAATATTATGGTTTGGTTTCAGTAGACGTGGTTATTCATTTTTAGGTGTATTAGATTTCTTTCATATGTAGTTTTGGAATTATTATATTGTCAAGTTGGTGTATGTTATGTAGTGTCTGGTTTGTTTTGGAGTGGAGAGTAAATTGTATTTTGCACTAACATATCCATTATTTTCGCTAAATTTCTTTGATATGGACCACGTACTTGCTATGCATCGCACAGACCAGGACATTATAAAAAAAATAATGACTGTCGAAAAACACTATTGTTCTTATTATTGTTGTTGTTATTGTTGTTGTTGTTGTTCCATCACATTCTTTCTCACATTTTGTTTTGTTTTCATTTTCTTTTTCTCACAAATAGTACTGAGCCTTGAGGGTGACGTGGAGAAGGGATTGGCATCTATGTCTTTCTAACAGTTATTCGTTTCTCACAACCTCCATGACTTTAATATTCCTCATTAGATTTTATTATCTACGAAATGCCTGGCCTAGAAACTCTTCATGGATAGGTAAAATTTTAGAGGGGCTTGTATATAATTAGGAAAGTTGTAGTCGTGATTTCAAAACTTGTGATATTTTCCTTTCTAACGAAACAAATGAAAGAGAAAAAAAGAAAAAGAAAAGAAATAGGCATTGCACTTAACTTCCATCTAATATGCCATGGTAGCTTCTCACATTTGGACTTGCTGAACTGTTTCAGATGGTTATATCTGGCTTTTTTCGACAGGAAGAGGTGGAAACTAGTATGCACTTTGCTTCTACGACATCACCAAGCAATGGCTTCCAGCATCTAGATAGAATCAGACCAGAAATGATAGGATCCATGAAGGGCAACAAACTTACAAAGATTTGGCTCAACTTGAAGAGGAACCAATGACGAGATCGTGAGAAAATAGGATCATTGAAGCTATGTATTTACTTGTTTAAGTTACGGAGGCCAAGAATTTGAAGTTAACAAGCCAAACACCAAATTTCATGTTGGGCATGAAGGTGGAAACAAGTTGGATGCATTGGAATCAAGAAAACAAAATTGAAAGCCAGTCGGATAACTATGATGTCGCGTAGTACAAATGTACTATTCCCCAAAACAAAGAAGTGGAATTTTGGTTGTTCTATACTGTCGAGGGAATTATAACTATGTGGTTTGTTGCATGTCCATTTTCTGGACGCGTTTTTTCAGATTTTTTGCTAGATGTCTATTTTTAGTTGAACTCTTGTTATGGTATCTTTTTTATATAATTCCTTTTTAATTAGGTTTTTATGGACAAATTCATAGCAAGGTTCATAGTTTTTGTAATTAAAGGGTCAAGTTCTTCCATAACTTTGGTTTCTTAATTCAATAAATTATTAGGTCAAGTTTCAAATCGGGATTTTAGTTTTCTTGGATTGTGATTCAATTTTTTGTGGGTTTCGAAGTTACTATTACTACGTGAGTTTACATCAGTTGGTATCAGAGCTTTGACTCTAAAATCAAGGTTATATCTTTGCCTTTCGCAATTTTTTTTTTTAATTCTAGATCTTCCCCTTCTTCGTTGTTCTTCGTTTTGTTCTGGAGTCTTCTTAGATTTCTTCATCTTTTGAGTCTTTTAATCCAATAAAAACACCACAAATATTCAAGAAGCGTTTGTGCATTAGATTAGTGCTCAAATCAATTCTTTTTTGATGTTTTGGCCTTTTTATTGAATTTTCGCACATTTAGTGTAATAAAAAAAATCCAAAAAAAAAAAAAATAACAATTCTAAAAAAAAAAGTTTCAGATGACCTTCAAAATACGATTGGGAGATGCTCCATTCTGGAGAGAATTCAAAATGAAGGGATATAATCCACTTGAAAATGTTGAAAGCAAAGAATTTCCATTGTCCGTAGAATTAGACTGTGAATCAACCATTTCGTCCAAGGAGATGTCAATTATTGAAGAAAATTATAAAGATGATGAAAAATCAACTGTAAAGGAATCAAACGAATAAGTGGCAATTAGTGAAGATGAAATTAACACACATTCTTTCGATTTTATTGATTGTCCAACAATTTTACTTATGATTAAACCTGAGGAGGAGATCGAAGTCTACATGATTTATTTCGAATAAGATAGAATGGGCAGTAATGTCACATTGAAAGAAGCAAGGATAAGATTTGAAAAATCAACGAAAAGTGTATCAAAGTCAAAGGAAGGAAACTAAGCAAGACATCAAAAGCTTTCTTGATAACTCGATGATACAGATAGCCAAAGTCAAGCTAATAACTATAAACAAGCGTTTATTGGGAGGCAATCCAATTTTTTCCCTTCTTGTTTATTTTGTTTTCTATATTATAGAATTAGTAAATATTAATGCTTTTAATTAGTATAGGGTATCTTCGTCCCATATTTTCCTTTAAGATGTGTTAGAGTTTATTTTAAATTGTTCCATATTGTAATTATTATTTTTTTATTAGGATGGAAAAACATCGAGTTTTAATTTTTTTTTTTTTTATTGTTTTGTGTGCTTGTTCATGCGAAAAAAACCCAACAAAGAATCCAAAAATGAAAAAAAAAAATTAAATTTTCTGCATTATTATTACTTTTGTGTGCCTGTGTGTGTTAGATAAATTTGTCTACTATGATGCATATATTTGGAACCATGTATTATATTATAAATTGTGAAAAAATTGAATGTTATGGTTGATTTTTGCTTATTTATGTAAAACTTGATATTTTTGGATACAAGATTTATGTTTTGCACCATGAATGATTAATTTATTTTGAATATCTTGAAAAAAAAAATAGTTGACCCTAGATGCTAAATTCAAACAATCACTAAATTATACATCATTAAACCAATTCTAGGATAGTGTTCAGGAGTGATTTAGTTGATGTAGGGAGACATTGAGATGAATATGGATTTCACGTGTGCTAATTTTTGTGTGAATTGTCTAATGTCAATAAGATTAAAATTAGGTGAAAAATTTAGGTTAGGGATCAGTTCTTGAGAATAAATGTTCAATAAGGGGAATTGCATCGATCATTGCATAAAAAAAAATGTCTTATTGTAAAGCTTCTTTTCGTAACCTTTACGACTTGAATGATTAAGCATGGAAGGATATCTAAAAATCTGGTACCTCATGGTCATCTTACGTAGGAGTCATCGGCTGAAAGCTCGCTACAACAATCACTTAAAAGTTTAATGGAGATGAGTTTGTAAAAAATATATGAAAAAGTGATAAGAGAAAAAATATGTATATAAAAAACCGATGTACATGTTGTACGATTTGATTAACCCCAAACACTTACTCAAGATAATTGGACTTTTGACAAATGAAGATTATCTTAATTGATTCTTGGATGTTGAAGCAATCAAAAATAAGGAGAATCCTCATTTGTTGACTGCAATTAGTAAAATCAAGCCAAACTAGAGACGGTGGAAATTAGTATAAAAAATCAACCTTATATCATAAAATGGGAATAGAGTGAAAAGAATAATGTTTGGGGTGTACATTTTATGAGAGAAGAAAGGATAAATTTGACTATTAAGGGTTGAAAATTTATCCACTTTATGCACATCGATTTTTACATTGAATAAGCAGAAATTAACTTTAGCAATGTGATTTTGAAGTAATTTATAATTTTGATACATGAATTTCAATCTTGAGACCAAAGGCAAAGTAGTTAACCATGCTTGGTTAAAAAAATTATTCAAGTCTAAGTCTATTTAGTTTGAGGACGAAATGTTGTTAAAGTTTGGGTTTGTTATACACTTATGTGGGCTATTAAGTGTGATTAATTGTCATTAATTTTGATGAATTATGGCTTAATTTATTGTTAATTTTGTTTGTTAGGTGATTCTCATGAAAAAAAAATTGGTAAATTGGAAGAAATGAAGGAAAAATGAGCGAAAATGAAAGAAATTCAAATTTCAAGGACCAATGTGTAAAGTTCAATAGTTGATTCGGTCTACAAAACGATGATTGAAGATCACATATAATCAATTGGATGTAATTGAAGGTTAAAAGAGTGAAATATAGTCAAAGTGTTTTCACAATTTAATTTTCAGTCGAAAAAGTTGTGATACAGATTATCACCATTAGATTGAGACACATTTTTCGAGTAGAAAATATTCTAATTGGCAAACTTATACATCTCAAAGAATTGAATCCCTTTGAGTTAGGTTTCTAACACACTTTGAATCACCTTAATCGAATATAGAGAGAATTTTATAGCCAAACTACCAAAAGCTTCTCAGGGATGAACAAACCTGAACAGGCTTGCTTGTGCGCGAAACCTTATTTTAGAATTATCGAGAGCTGGAATGTTGTGCGGCGCGTATGTGTCTCATATGCCAATTCACTTGCGGTGTATGTTTGGGACCTTTGATGCAATTTCCATCTTTGATCAAAATTCTTCTTGGTTTGAAATTGGGATGCAATTTTGACATGATTTTTTACTCCTAAAAATAAAAAACTTGGCCAAAATATTGGGGATCTCTCTCTCACCTCTCAAATCACTTCTATATCATAAATTCATTCAAGAACAAGGGGCAAAATCATCATATGTTAATGATGAGAACAAATCTGGCATGTGGATTGAATCAAGAAACATCAAGAACTTGAAGTATCAAAGCTCGGGGTGGATAATCAAAAACAATAATTAGACAGTGACAACTCTTTCATAAATTTATAAATTCCAGGTGATGCTTTTTCCATTCTTCCTGTTGTTTTATCATTAGAACCATTGTTAGCTAGATTCTTTGCATTGAATGAAGATGAACACTATTATTTATTTATTTTAATTCAAGACTAGTAGTTTAGTATTTCTTGATTAATTTTGCATATCCATTGCATTATTTAATTGCTTGATCACCAATTAGATACTTAATTGCTTGTTGTACTGCTTGGAAGCTCAAAACAAGTTTAGAATGCAGCAAAATTAACGTATGTGCAATAGATGTTAGGAATAACATTTATCAAGTGTGCAATCCTATAGATAATCTAAACTTTAATGTATTCTAATAATTCGAATTCAAGTTAGGAATAGTTTGGGCCGTGACTAGAATAGAATTAATTTATCTTGGAAAAGAAAATTAAATATATTAGCTTTATCAATTGTCAAGAACATAGAAATATGACTAGATTACATAATTAGAAATTGAAATAAATGGCAATAGGCGGATTCGAAATCCAATACGATCGTCCATGATTTGATAAAAATCAAACTCTTATAGCTTTCTTAGATTAATTTAGCATAAATGAAATCAAAATTTCTTTTGTATCGGATTCCATACATAACTAGTAAACTTGAATTGAATTTATTCCTTGTGGGATTATACTCTCAACTCATCAAATCTATTGCTTGTCAACGATCCTGTATACTTGCAAATTTCGCACAAATAGAACACTTGATGCCATTATTCCCTCTTAATTTTCCACTTTTTTGGCCTTCTCTAGCTACAGTATGTGTCTTTGAATATTATAAGGTTGTAGTGACCATTCCTTGGTCATTGATTGTAACTTTCAGCGACCAAAGTACGTGGTTGTTGTATAGTGTAAGGTTCTTGCTACAAGAGGTTGGTTGTTGTTTATAAACTTTTATCAACCAACATTGTTTGGCCACTCGAACACTTGGTACCATTATTCCTGCTTATTTTTCTACTTTTTTGCCTTCTCTAGCGACCAATGTACGTGGTCGCTGTATAGTATAACGTTCTAACGACTATATTATGGGCACTGAAACACTTGGTGCAAATATTCCTGCTTATTTTTTTCGCGTATTTTGGGACTTTTAGGGACCATAGTACATGATCATTGATTAGTATAAGGTTTCAACGATCATAATATGGTCACCGATTAGTGTAAATTTTAGCTATAAGGTTTCAACGATCATAATATGGTCACCGATTAGTGTAAATTTTAGCTATAAGGTTTCAACGATCATAATATGGTCACCGATTAGTGTAAATTTTAGCAACCAACATTTGTTGGTTGCTCGAACACTTATCATAATTATTCCGACATCTTGTTTCGACCACAATGTAACAATTTGGGCCTTATACCCGGCCATTCTTTTACATACTATCCATTTTGGGAGGGTATCTACCCTCTTATACCTCACAGATTCATGTCGCATCCCACATGATTTGAACTCAAGACCTTTGCCTTATGAAAGACTTAAGTTGAATCCTAGTATCAATTGGGCAATTTTTCCAATTTCTACCCAGATTCAACTTAGGTTTCTTATAAGCCAGAAGTTATATGTTTGAATCTCGGAAGATGAGACAGAAAGTCATTAAAGGTAAAGTGCATTTTCTGTAACAACCCGAGTCTTGTGCATGACCGCTCTCTTACGTAATGTGTCATTTTAATGGTCGTCAAACAAGGGCTAAATCTAAATATACTTTGAACACAGAAAAAGCTCTTCATTGGACTATAAAATATTCTTCACTCTCGAGGAGGAAATGAAACTCATCTTCAAGGTAGCACATTTTACTTTATCAAACTACTTTATCCTGCTTTTGGTATTGCAATATATCGAGTTACTTTATCAATCTTCTTCATTCTCCTATAGTTGGCAATCAATTGGAAATCCTAAGGGGCAAAATTCTTAGCCTTTCAGACAATCAAATGTAAATTTTAGAGGTTTGACATTTGATATAGGGTAGGATGGAAGAATTTTCTTGGTTGTTTCTATCCAAATCCAAGCTCTTAAATAAATACCCCTCTTTTCCTCCAATGTTGTATACAGTGTTTTCCTCTCTTGTTGGGTCAACAATCGGATTGTTCTCACATAGGCCAGATTCGAAATATTAAACAGTTAATACTTAGATTCTAGTTCTTTGCAAGTGCATTGCAATTTAATCTGACGCTAGATGTTCAGACTCTTAGTTATAAGACAACAGTTGTGTACAAACAATTTAATTTGATAGCATCAAATACTTCTTGAGTTTTATGTCTAATTGGTCTTCTCATTGTTGGTTTTCTTAAGGGGTTGTTTGAGCCCCATTTTTTGAAAGCTAATTTTTTCAAAACTCATTTTCAACTACACATTTTTTTCAATAAAATAATACTACATGTAAATCAAAATTTTTTTCTTAATTTTTAACCACACATTCTCCAAAAATCACTATTCAAAAATGCAATTTTCCTCTGAAAATGGGGCTCCAACAAGGGCTTAATGCTCATATAGATGCCACCAAAAAGAAAGTCGAATTAAAGTAGAATGGATGAGTTGCCTAGTTACTTACTGTACGATATTAGTATTGGTTTTTAGAAACAATCTTTAGTCACGAAACTCAATCGAGTCAAGATTCCATATAATCACGAAGGATTTGTTGGCGATATGGTATAGTGAAATGGTTGTTGATTAAGTAACAAAGTAATACTTCAAGTTTAATTCACAAGAACATAATTAAACTCTATGAAATTGAAGTAAAAGGAAAGAAAGAAAGCTAAGAAAAAGGAGAAAAATGAAATCTGAGGCAAGTGATTAACACTTTTTTCCTAAGACAAAATTGCCCCACAACGATGATAACTGATTACGGCACTTGTCTTCTAAGATACAATGTATACAACTTGTGGTATAAGTACTTTAAACTACGAGCAACAGTGAACTCGAATGAAATTCTTCCTTCAACAAGAAAATGATTTTGAAATGAATTTTTGGAGAGTTTTTGTAAGAGTTTTTGATGTAATGCTCAATGCAAATGATATGGGATGCATTATGGACGTCTAAAGGGTCCTATTTATAGAAGAGGAGGCGTTGTGAGTGAAGTATCACGCTACAAGTTTAGCAACCTTCACAAAAGGAAGCATCCCTTGCGATAGCTTGTCGCTGGCCTCTCGCTCAAGTGACAATGACACGCGTCAATCGAGCGACGGTCTCTTCGCTTGAGCTCACTCCAGCGCTGGGCAAGCTATGGCGCGTAAATTCTTATTCATCCGGAATTGATTTTAAGATTCCAAATATACCGTGACAGTCTACTTAATGGGTAGAATAAGTTAATCTATATAAATAGATTAACTTATTCTCTAAACCAAATTCGAACAATCCCCCACATGAATGGAAATTCAAATATACTCATCCTATGTGGAAAATGATGCATGTAGAGAAAGAGTAGAAAAACACTACATTATGTAAGGTAGCTTCCAATATTGAACGTTCTTTAGTAAAATACTATCGGATTTACTTGACTAATTGGTGAATGTGATTGCCTTGAACCGTTCAACCATTTGTGTACCAAGATAATAATACTCACGTAGATTTTTTTCTAAATCATTCATGGTTCTCATGACTTGGCTCATTTTGGCCCTGAACCACTTTTGGGTTTCATAAGTGTTTAGAAAATTTTAGCATTTGAACAATTTTCATTGAGGTTGTCCCACCTCACACTTACATAGGTGACCTCCTATTAAGAGTATTATGCCATACTCCACTTGACTTAATCAAGATATATAATCATTAAAAAGATATCTTAACCTTAACATTCTGTAAAAAGCACTTTAATTATTATATGAATGAGTTAGGAAACATTTTTTCAAGCGCTTCATTGAATATTCATAACTTAGTTATCCCCTTAAATCAAGATCTTGAGATCTCCAGTCAACAAGGTAGGGTTATCATTACAAAAATCCTTACGTTGTAGGCTTTAATCACATTCCTTTCGATAGGCAACGTACTTAATCTCTCGATAAACCTTTCGTAAGTGGATCAGCGATGTTCTCCTTTGACTTCACATATTCTATAGAGATGATACCATTAGCAATCAGGTTCTTAATGATATTATGTCTACGACGTATATGTCTAGACTTACCATTATATATGCTACTTTAAGCCCTTCTAATAGCCAATTGACTGTCACAATGTATACCAATTGCAAGTACCAACTTAGGCTAACATGGAATATCTTCCAAGAAGTTACAAAGCCATTATGCTTCTTCTCCAACTTTGTCCAAAGCAATAAACTCTGATTCCATCATTAATCGAGCTATACACATTTGCTTCACCAATGGTAAATACATAATCACTAGTAAACTTAGAATCCTTCATGTCGGATATCCAATTGGTTTCACAATATCCTTCCAATATGCGGGATATTTTGTAAAGTGTAATCCATATGTTAATGTATACTTCATGTAACACCCCAACCCACATGGATCAAAACGTCACCAGATTAACTTAACTTTACCCGTAGACCATAGACTTAATAAAATAATTAAGTATACTTTTAGCGGAAGGCATAAAAATTTAACCTAAGAATTTAATATCAGGACTTTATTTTTTTTCTTTTAAGACATAATAGTTCAATACCAAAAGAAACAATTCAAAAATGTCTTTAGAATATTTCCCATGCATACATCCACAATTGACGTCAAATTCTAGGCAAAACTTTAAAAAATAAAAGTTGCTGTTTTGTTTTATATCTTAAGCGACAAATGGCAAAATAAATTCGTTTGCATAGCTATCAACATTGAAACTTCATGAAATTTTAATGTAAAGTAGAAAACTTCTTATAGTATGACATATCCAAAAATCAACTTCCGTCGGCAATAAATAGGGTATTAAAATATTTTCCAAAACCCTGCAGTGACTAGGTTTGGAAAGTAACCCAGCACAGTTTACTTTAAGTGCTATATAAAATCCTACACATATTGAAATGACATGATTCTAGATCTATTCAATAACTGACTCATGAAGCTATCAAACCCCACTGGTTTTGTATAAAAATTCCAAGTAACGTTTGAGTTATGGATTTTTGAAATAAAGGGCAGAAGCTGAAAACAGCATCCATGCCCAGTGCAGCTTACTTTAAAGTGATGTATAAAATTTTACCGACATCGGATTGACATGATTTCAAGTTCATTCAGTAGCTAACAGGTAAGGCTATCATATCCAATTGGTTTCATCCAAAAATTTCAAGTAACGAGTGAGATATAATTTTTTGGAACCAAGGGCAGAAAATTGAGATTTTAAAAGAGACAGCAAAACTCTAAACTCATTAACTCTTTTCTTTTGTAAACAATGACATTTAAATTAATTTCCATGACACATATCTACTTCCAAACATAATTTATTCATAGAAAGGAAAAATACTCTTAACATAGTTGCACGCACGACGTCCATAGAAATTCTTAAGAAACAACGTGAACATTTTATAATCGAATTTAAAGTTATTAAGTCACTGGCTTTCTCCATAGCATGTTGCATCATCATCTACCATGATCCACACCCCCAAGGAAAACCAATCAACCTATAGAAGGGAATTAACTCATGAGTTTGAAACTCAATAGATATCATTGGTGCATTTCATTGTCAAATTAACATTTTCGAACTATAGATTCATACCGTCACACGTAGTAGGATTTCCGGCAAAATCCAATTTTTGTGGAGTTATGAATTAACATAACGCATAGAACCGGAGAATGATCATTCAAACTATAGTAGTGTCGTAAAACCGTACCCGAAGGCACCAATTCATTCAAACTTTTAACGAAAATCATAATTTGAAAACGAAACAAACACTTGCACCTTTACCCGCCTTCGTTAAAAGCTTTTGAAAGTATAATGTTGGATGATGGTTGTTGCTTCCCGACGGCACTGGAACTTTTAGAAATATGCTCCTCTCTTATTCTTTTGAAAATCTTTTTTCTTGATCAATCTGTATACTTTCTCCTTCACACTCTTGCTATTCTTTCAAACTTTACTTAACATAAAGATTTTTTTTTAGAGAAAATAAGAGTAATTTTGGATTTGAGGGAAGGTGTAGTTAGAAATTTTTTTTCCTCTTCTTGTAACCTCCATTTTTAGTGGAAAACTAAATGGGAGAGTCATATTATCATTAATCTTATTAAGTTGAGTCTTTAACTAGGAATTTAAAGAGTTTTAAGCTCAAAAAAATAATTTTATAAAATACTTTATAAAAACATCTGCATGATGATTCGAACCTGGGTAGTCAATATGAAATACCATGCAGATGACCATTGAACAACCCAGTTATTCATTAAATCTTTGTAATCAAATTCACTTAAACTTAATGTCTTAAATTATTGGCCTTATAAATAACTTATGGCTTGTACTTTCATAACCTTAAATGGGCCGAGCTTCCATAGTTTATTTCTTAAATGGGCTATATCAACCAAATTAAGAATATAAAATCTGGGACATTACACTTCAAGTACCTAAGAACCCTTGTTAAAGCCTCCAATGATCATGGCTTGAATTTCTTGTGAATCTACTAAGTTTATTCATAGCAAATGATATGTCCGATCGAGTACAGTTTGCAATATACATTAGACTACTTATAACCTGTGAATACTTTATTTGTGAGACACATTCACCCATATTTTTTTACTAAGTGTAAACTCGTGTTAATAGGGGTTTTCATATGACTTTCCTCAAGTACACTATACCTTTTAAGTATACTCTCACTATAGTAAGATTGGGAGAGTATAATTTCTTCCAATGCTTTAGAAATCTTAATCCCTAATATTACACCATCCACACCCAAGTCTTTCATATCAAAATGTTTTGTTAACATTATCTTGGTGCTTAGGTTTATTTCGTGACTATTGACTATTATCAACATGTCCACATATAGACATACAATCACGTAGGCTTTTGGTATATGTTTTATGTATATACTTATTTATCTTAAACCCATTAGACAACATTGTTTTGTCAAACTTTTGTTGCCAATGTTTAGGAGCTTGTTTCAATCCGTACAAGGACTTAACTAGTTTACAAACCTTTTGTTTTTGATTATGAGAGACAAACTCTTCGGGTTGTTCCATGTATATTTCTTCTTCTAACTCACAATTTAGGAATGCGGTTTTTACATCCATTTGATGAATCTCAAGTTTATGTAATGCCACAATTGCAATTAACAACCTTATCGAGGCGATTCTAGTCACGGGTGAGTATGTATCAAAGAAGTCAAGTCATTCTTTTTGTCTATATCACTTGGTAACCAATTTGGCCTTATATTTATCAATAGATCCATTCGGTTTTAGTTTCCTTTTGAAGATCCATTTACACCCTAAAGGCTTGTTTACAGGAGGTAAATCAACTAACTGCCAAGTATGGTTTTGCATTATAGAATATATCTTACTATTTATAGCTTCTTTCCAATGTAGTGTTTCCGGCGTAGACATTGCTTAATCGAAAATCTTTGAATCATTTTCTACTATATAGGTTAGAAAATTTGGGTCAAACGAAGTAGATATTCTAGCTCTTTTACTTCACCTTGGTCCTTCCTCATTTGAACTATCATTTGTAGTATCATAAGTTCTTTTATTTGAACTTACATTTTCCTTGTCTTTATGTGGAAAAATATTCTCGAAGAATGATTCATTTCTCAATTCAATTATAGTTCCTTCATGTACATCTTGAATTTCAGATTTATGTATAAGGAAGCAATATGCACTACTGTTATTGGCGTATCCGATAAATATACAATCAATAGTCTTGGGGACTGATTTTAACTTGTTTATGCTTAGGTACTTCAACCTTAGCCAAATACCCTCACACTTTCAAGTGTTGGTAGGAAGGATGATGACATTTTCATAGTTTATATGGAGTTTCTTCCATTTTTTTAAGGGGTATCTTGTTAAAAATACTATTTGTAGTTAGCATAGCTTTCCCTACAAGTTCTGGGGTAGACCATAACTTAACAACATTGCGTTCATTATTTTCTTAAGAGTTTAGTTTTTACGTTCATTAACACCATTTGATTGGGGTGAGTAAGGTATCGTTGTTTGATGAATGATTTTATGCTCGGAACAATATTTTTCAAACGGTGCCACGTATTTACCATATCTATTATTACAAATACTTTTTATTCATTTACCAAGTTAATTTTCAACTTTCGCCTTATAATGTTTGAAGGCATCTAAGGCATCATATTTATTTCGTAGTAGAAAGAAATAACAATACTTTGTACAATTATCAATGAAAGTTATAAAGTATTTCTTACCACATTTAGTTTGAACAAATTTCAAATTACATATATCGCAATGTATCAATTCCAAAGGTGTCGTATTCCTTTGAATTGAGTGAACATGTGTTTTGGCCAACTTTGATTCAACATATACTTCACACTTATGATTATGATCAATCTTAAGAGTCGGAATTAAACTTTGATTCGTACCTTTATGCATAGATTTGTAATTGACATATCATAATTGACTATGCCATAAATAAGACAATTCAAGCGTATAAGTAAAATTCAAAGTTTTATACATAATGCTTTGTTTCGGTATAATTGTAAGAATGTTTATGTTAAACATTCCATCACATAGGTATCATTTACCAACATACATTTCATTCTTAGTGAGTACAAATTTATTGGATACAAATACAAGTTTAAAGCCATTTTTGCTAAGTAGAGACCTGGATACAAGATTCTTGCGAATGTCCAGTACATGTAGGACATTGTTGAGGATAAGTTCTTTAGCGGATGTCATCTTCAAAGTAACTTTTCCTTGTCCTTCAACTTTAGAAATTGCAGAATTTTCCATGAAGAGATGTTCTCCATTTATTTCTTTGAAGTTTGAGAACATGGTCTTGTTTGCACAAATGTGATGGGTAGCACCAGTATCAACCCACCATTCCATTTAATTTCCAACATTATTATATTTAGAAACAACCGCTGAAAGATTCATTTCTTGTATCCCTTCAAAAATGGTGTCTCTTTTAACCACATTTTCTTGCGCGTTCTTCTTATGCTTTCAACATTCATTAGAATGATATCCGGCTTTTTTACAATTGTAATAGTTGCCTTTAAACTTCTTGGCATTCTTGCAGTTGTCTCTTCTTGATGCATTACAGGAGATCTTACGCTTCTTGTTGATAACCTTCGAACTAATTTCAACAAAATTTGTTCCCAGATGAACAATAGACTTTCTTTCGATTTTTCAATTGTCTTACTCAATCCTCAAACAGACTATCATTTCCTCCAAGTTCATCTCCTTGCGTTTGTGCTTGAGATAATTCTTGAAATCTCTCCACATAGGAAGGAGTTTCTCAATGATTGTTGCAACTTTGAAGAATTCACTCAATTCCATCTTTTCTGCATGTATATCATGAAGTAGAACTTGAAGTTCTTGTATTTGACTTATTACGATTTTGGAGTCTACCATTTTGTAGTCTAAAAACTTATCGACAATAAACTTCTTTGTTTCGGTATCTTCGGTCTTGTATTCTTCTCCAATGAATCCCATAGGTCCTTGGTCAAGTCCATTGGACTATATACTCCATAAAGTTTATTGTACAATCCATTTAGAACTTTATCAAATTCAAAGTAGTAAGATAGAACAACATCCAACGCAATAATCGACTTACGATTATTTTCTCCTTCTTGTACACCAGTAGCGGTCTCTTTTAAGAACTTTGCCAAATTCATAGTAGTAAGATAGAACAACTTCTTTTGCTGCCATCTTTTAAAATCCATACTTCCAAGCCTTTTCGATTTTTTCCCCAAGTGAGATATGAGAATTTGGTATAAGCATAGCCAAAGGTGGAACCACATGGTTCCTACCATTCATTGTTTGACTCGACATAGTCTCAACAATATTCATTTATGATACAAACAGAAGTTCAATGCAACATGTAAGAAAGAAATTCCACACGAAGACGAATTCCAAAATGAAGAGAGATAATTTGTTAAACAACAACCACAAAAACACAATTTTGTCTTAAACATTGTTGGCAATATGATATAGTGAAATGATTGTTCATTAAATGTGAAAATAATACTTTAAGTCGCAATAGCGTAATTAAACTCTATGAAATTGAAGCAAAGAAAATGAAGAAAAATGAAATCCGAGGCAAGTGATTAACACTTTTTCCTTAAGAGAAAATTGTCCTACAACGGTGCTAACGAATTACGATACTTGTCTCCCAAGATACAACGGATACAACTTGTGGTAGAGGCACTTCAATCCACAAGCAATAGTGAAGTCGAACGAAATTCTTCTCTCTACAAGAAGATGATTTTGGGAGAATTCTTTCTAAAGTTTTTGATGTAATGCTCAATGAAAATGATATGGGATGCATAATGGATGTCCAAATGATCATATTTATAGAGGAGTGCGGGTTGTGAGTGAAGTGTCTCGCCCCAAACTCAACAACCTTCACGAAGGGAAGCATCCCTTACGATAGCTAGCCTGTCCCTGGCCTCTCGTTTACCTCTCTTGCTCGCTTTTCGCTCGACCGATGTCTCCTCGCTCGAGCACTGGGTGAGCCATGGAGTTGGCCATTTTTCTCGGCCATTTTTCCTCTTTTCTATCCAAATATGGACCACAATTTATCATTCATCCGGAATTAATTTTGAGATTCCAAATATACCACGATAATCTACTCGACGAGTAGAAGAAGTTAGTCTATTTATATTTATAATTTGACTATCGGATCAAGTCTGAATATTTGGCCGAAGTTGACACAAAGTCACTTTTTAAGTTGTATACTTAAACTAAATTTCCATTCTCTAAACCAAATTCCAACAGGATTTTCCCTACGTGCATACACCAAAATTACCACTGTGCCAAAATTACCTGTGTGTCTTTTCTAAATCACAAAAAAAAAAAAAATTGATGCATCACAAGTGAAATAAGAGAACGAACAGGATTTTCATTAAGTGCATCTCACACTAGCCTTTAGGTGTCCCTCATCAAATAAGAGATGCTTAGGAAAATGAAACACATTGTTTTGTGGTTTTGATTGCCCTAGTTTTACATGTAACTTGGACTGCCTGGTTTGGTAAGAGTTTAAATCACTGGCATTGGCCATTGCTTAGAAAAACTTAGGCTATTTTCTCATTTGCAATTTTACATATCTAAGTACGTGTAAAGGCCAAAAAGTATCTCATGCTAAATATATTTACAGCAAAAGATCAACTTTAGTTGAAAGATTGATTACTTGTATACCATTTTTTGAAGTTTATACCTTGTTGGCAGTTATTAATTTTCAGATCTATGTATGCACTTTATAATAAATTTCTTCTTCCACAGTCTGAACCATAGAAATTGTGTTGGGTGACTGACTTCTACTAGATTAGTCTGTTTCACGTTTTTAATTTGATGCATTGTGCATAATTTTTACAGTGTGCTGTGCATAATCTTAACTTTATGAAACCCTTTTTTCAGTATGGCAGGCAGGTAACTGAAATGAGAGCCTGGCCAAGTGTTCTGTATATGTTTTTGTATCTGTCATAACACTATTACATTCATTTATAAGCAAAATAACTTTCCATGCATTTTGTAAAATTTCAGATTCCTTATGCCATTTCAGTAGATCAATATTGGCTTGCAATAGTATTATCACAAATTTTTCATCACTCTGTGTCATTAAAATTTTTTTAAAAATGAAGATTATTCAGTAGATATGAATTTAATCATGTTATTAATATCAGCTTCACTTTTGCCACCGATTAACTGTTCTATCTATGCTTGTTTGATCTTTGATTTGACATTGGTATTTGCATACGGTTGACAACTAGATAAGTGATCAACTTATATTTGTGCCTATTTTTTCAGTGCACACCAGAAGAATCATTCGGTCACGCTGAATTATTTAGGATGATGCATTTCACAGCAAGCGGATAGGATAACCAACTGACCGAGTCACGATATGTAAGATCTATCGCTTATTACACAAATATAAATTATTGCTAATATTATTTATTTTAACAACCTTTTAGTATTGTATGATAGAAAGAAATGGTGGAGTTGCAATAATCATAAGCACAACTAGAAGATGATGCATTTATCATGGATGAAGTAGCAATATGTGCTCAAGTTCTTGGTAAGAATTTCGAGACTATTTTTGGGATTGGACATGCTCCGCACAAGTCATATAGAAACACATTAACAACGCATCCTAGATTTATGCAATAATTGGAAATTCTTATACAACGAGTTAATGAGAAGGATGTTGACTCATATTTTGGGGTCAACAGATTGGCAATCTATTCATCCCAAAAAATGAGCCAACAGAATCCCTGCCACGTCTCCTCCACGTGGATCTCTCATTTGTTATGAAATAAATTGCATATATACAGAAGTGAAAATTGGTCTGTGGACATAATGGGCTGGACCCTAGCCCAATGTGAGATATTTTATGGGTATAACAATAGTTCCCCAAATTTGAGTCGAATATTTGTTAAATAAATAAAATTCTTTTAGCTCATGTACCAGTGTTATTTACATTTCGTACTTACTGCTTTGTTTAATGTATTGCCATGCTCTTTGGTGTAATTCGAACCTACTTCACTTCAATAATAATATCAAACTCATAGTGACATCGGATTTATAATAACATCAGGCATATAGTGACATTAAACTTATAATAACATGGAGTTGTGATAAGTGTGTTTTTACATACTTATTTTACTGTCAAAATATGAGCAATTGTTGATTAAAATGGTGGAATATAGCTTAATTCTATGCAATTTATGTTTTGCAGGACAAAGTGATGAATGTAGCGAATTGAGGTGAACCAAGCGAAAAAGAACCAAAATGGAAGAAAGTGAAAGTTCAGGGACTAAAGTGCAAATACTCTAAACCTATTTCTACCTTTGTGATGAAGATTCAAGAGTTTTAGAGGTCAATTGAATGAAACAAGGAGTCAAAGGGGTGAAAGATAGCCAAAACATTATCAAATATCAACTTCAAGCTGAAAAGTTTTGCACCGGTTTTCAGCCGCATATTGAGACCAGTTTTTGACATAGTAGACGATCGAATTTGAAGATGGAATCTGAAGCAAAGTTGTAGCCCTTTGAGTTATCTTTCCAACGCATCTTGAATCACCTTGATCGGACATTGGTAGAGAAAGTTATGACCCAAATACTAAAATCTATCCGGCAGAAAAACATTATAACCATGCGGCCGCATGGTTATAAAACCCATGCAGCCGCATGGGCACTTACCGAGACTTCAAGGGCATCAATTTTTTGTTCCATGCAGCCGCATGGGTTTGTACCTTGCGGCCGCATGGGGTTAAATTTGGACGAAATTTCTGGTTTCCTTCTACGAGTCAAACTCCTTTGGTAACATATCTTGCACGACTTTTCAACCCTAAATACATCCCAAAACACCCCAGAACGTCTCCTAACCATTCATTCTTCATTCTACATCATTCTTTCATTGATTTTGGCTCAAGAAACCTATGACGAACTAAACTAAAGGTGAAGCAAGGGAGGAACTCAATTGGATTCGGGGATTTCAACATCATTTATTCATGCTCTTTGGTATTTATTTTGCTAAACATTTCTAGATCTAGATTTTCATATTTATGAATTAATTTTGAAATTGATTTAACATGTATTAAGGTTTTCATAGAATCAATCTTGTTTTTTCTATCGAACAATTGAACTATGTGTTGAATCTTTATTTCATTAAATCTATTGGTGTGATTATTTACTTTCTTATGCTACATGTATATGAACGATTTATAATCTGATTTCAATAGATGATTGTGATAATTGTTAAGGAGATCTAGAATTTAGGATGTGTATTTCATTGTTTAAATAATTCTAGGGTTTATATTTTCCCGTATTTTGAATTAGATTTGAGTTAGATTTAACATTTATTCAGATTTTCATGGATTTAATCATGTTTCTTCCATTGAATAATTAAAATACTTGTTCAAGTTTGATTTTCAAATCATTTATTGGTGTGATTTAATTACTGCTATATGTTAGAGATATATAGTCGCTCTTTAAGTCTGATTTCAATAAATTGATGTATGATTATGTTTTGGGAAACATAAATTTTAGGATTACATGTGCAATTAAATTGGTTTGTATCGTTTAAATCATCCGATTAGAAAGTTAGGACAAAAACTTCTAATTGAGTAGAGAATGCATGAATTGTTGATGTTGATTGATCCAATCTAATTGAGGGAACCCCGAAACTTCACTATTTTACATATTATATTAAATTTCATCATTATTTCCGGTGACATTTACATTTGAATGCAATAAACAAATTCCCTTCATCAAATTCACGAGAACCCAAAGTTATTGAACCCCTTGAATCACTTTTCCATCTCCCTGTGGATACGACACCCCAAAGCTATACTACAACACCGCGTAACACTTTGGGCGTAATCAAGTTGACAATAATGTCGAACTTATGCATATTGAAAATCAATAACATAATTAAACTTGCAATTTTGCATGTGTTAGAAGGTTGTTTACCTTAATAGGTTTCTGATCTTAAGCACATCAATGATTATGAACTGAGACTATTTACCACTTCAGTCTTTTGTTTGGCTTTGTTTATAATTTGCACACGTATAGGCAGTTTGCTTGCCTTTTATCCTTTTCCTGAGCATGGGATTGAGTGGTTCGCCCATGCTAAGGCTTCCCTACCAGCTTTAGCTGTTAAAGGCATGTGCCACACTTCACGAGTACAGATGTGGTCCTTCTTGGGATCTAACTTCTCGTCGAAGTGCCCTTACATCTCTTCATAGGGACGAATCATCTATGAAGAGGCTTCCCCTTTGATCTTTGTCACTATGAGGTAATTTAATCTTTTGATAGCATTGCTTTCATAAGAATATTTTTAGCTTACCATAGTTGATAACTATACTGAACATGAGGTTGAGTGGTTCGCCCATGTTGAGGCTTCGTTAACAACTTTATTGTTAAAGGCATGTGCCACACTTAGCAAGTGTAGATGCGGTACTCTTTGGGATCCAGCTCCTCGTCGAAGTACCCACGCGTCTCTTCATAGGGACGGATCATCTATGAAGAGGCATACCTTTTGAGCTTTCTCAATAGGAGACATTTTTTTAATGAACTTGTGAAAATTTAATTTTTATATCGTGAACTTTGTTTCTTGAATAAGGACTCCAAGTTAATGTCGCATATTCCTTTATTCAAGGAATGAGGACTGCATCTTCCTTTATTCAAGGAACGGGGATTTCAAAAAATAATGCCTCTTCCTTTATTAAAGGAACTAGATCTCCAACCAGGGATAAGCATCTAGCGTAGCGGAGAATAAATATCCCACGAATAACTCTCGAACTATCGGAGTCTTATAAATTGGCATTGGAATGACGAGATCTTACAATTATGCTGGCCTCAAAATAACGATATCTTACAGCTAGGCTCAACGATAGTGAGATGTGAGGAATAAGCATCTCATGAAACCAGGGATAAACGTCTAGTGATTTGCCTATTCCTTTCCAAGGAACAAGGACTTTAAAATAATGCATTTCAAGGAACGAGGTCTCCAACCAGGGATAAGTATCTTGCATGACAACAAATAGCTCTCGAACTATCGGAGTCTTATAAACTGGCCTATGAATGATGAGGTCTTACAACTGGGCTCAACTATAGTAAGAGGTGAAGAATAAGCATCTCGCGAAACTAGGAATAAGCGTCTAGCGAAACAGCGAATAAAAAATTCTCGTGAATAGCTCTCGAACTATCAAAGTCTTATAAACTAGCCTCGAAATGGCGAGGTCTTGTAGTTAGACTGGCCTCAGAATGACGAGGTGTTATAGCTAGGCTCAACGATAGTGAGAGGCGAGGAATAAGCATATCGCGAAGCCAGGAAAAAGCAACTGGCGAGGCGGGAAATAAAGATCATGCAAATGAGGTCAAGAAAGGCTCATTTTGCAAGTGCAAACACGTCTGACCATTAGCCTCTTCCTTTTTCATGGAACAAGGATTCCAAAATATGCTATCTCTTTTTTTATGCAAGGAACGAGGACTCCAAAATATTGCTTCTTTCTTTATTCACGAAATGATGACTCCAAGATGATGCTGTTGATAATGAGAAATTCATGAGCGAAGGTCTTTAATAAATAAGAGAACAACGAGCCTAGGGTCGCCTTCAAAGATACGAGGTCTTACAAATCAGCCCGGACATGCAAGGTATTAGAGCTTGCCTCTTCTTATTTACGAGAAGAGTTCCCTTAACAGCACAAATATTGTAGAACAACCTAACTTGCATCAATAAAGGCGGTTCCATGTTCCCAACTTTCGTTCCTTTTTGTTGGCATGATACATCCTCAAAATCACGAATATTCAGAAAATCATCATCCTTCATATATTTAACTCTACAGGGACCTTTCAGACACTGCATGGCTATATTTTCAGAGATGTAGCATGTTCCATTAGTACACAAAAGAGGCTTCCCATCTTCATCAAAGATAACAGAGCCATTCTCATCTAGGAAAGGTATATATCTTCAATTCTCTCAATTTTCACAGAATCAATATCAACTTGAAGCTTTATGGTCTTTGACATGATCAAAGAAAACATGGCCATGCACTTTTCTATTGATGAAACCGTGTGTATGTGCATATTTTGTACATATTATTTATTGTGTGTGGAATTCTTCAAATGAGCCTTTAATAAAATCTCAAGTTTCCTATCATGCTCTACCCTTGAAGAAATATTAATAATGGAGTAATATTATCTTCTGTATATTTTAGTCACCTTTTTCTTGGCTGAACGAGATAGACCAAGCAGAACAAATAGAAATGGAGGATCGATGATCATGAACTTGAAGTCTTCTTTTTTTACAGTTCTTATTCCTAGTTCTCCAAGCATTTCTTCCCTTTTTCCATGAGATTTAAAACATATGGCAGCCCATATTGAAGCAAGAATGAAAACAAGTCCAATAAAGCTTATGAGCCTAAAATCGAGGCTGCGGTGTGATGATAATTTCCAACCCAAGAGGACTGGTGGTAACACAGCTCGAATTTCTCTTATTCATTGCCCTCTTGATCATCATCTCTATTGAGGCATTTTATGGAGCAGTTGACATGCATAATAATAAGTCATAATTTCCACTATACATTGTATATGTTTTGAACCAGAAAATCGAACATGTTTACCTTTACAAAATTTAGCAGAGACGTCCTTTGAACCATATTAGTTGTAGTCAAATTCCGATGCACCGTAGAGGAAGAAAGTTCTAATCCAAATGAAATTCTAATCCACTATGTAAAACCATGGAAAATTCACTCGTTTCCCAAAATCTCATTATGATACTCAAAACCAATGATCATTGAATCAATAATGTGTACTTAAAGCCCGATTAAATTTATCCCCAGTTCTCAAAATAAAGCTCAGTGGGTATTATATGAACTTTCAATTTAAAAAGTGCAAATTACCCAATTCCCTACTTTTCAATATCTATTTTCCAAAATCAGATTTCAAGTTTTAGTTTTCAAAAATCAGATATTTTTAATTAGATACAGATTATAATTATATCTATTATATATATACAAATTATATTTTAATTTCATCCCAAATCAAACCCTAAATTCATTTCTTCTCTCCCTAATTATCTCACCCTCTTCTCTCTCACTCTCTATCCCGTACCTTCCTTTCTCTCTCTCTCTCTCCCTCCATCTCCATTCTCTCTTCACCATCATCTCTTTACTCCCAAATTGAAACTGCCATCACCATTGTCGCCACTGCAGCAACCTGCTCGACGTTTGCAGTGCAGTGAATCGGCTCCATAGTGATGGTGGTGCTATAGTTGCAGTCGCAGAGTGGTTTTGCCCCTGCCAATGCTACAATCGGTAGTGATGGTGGTGCTACAGGTGGTGGATTTGGCGACAACGATGTGCGGTGGTTGGTCGCGGTGATAGTGGTAGTACAAATCGTGCTAGATCGACGGTGCGTTCAGGTGTTGGTACCGCGTGGTTTTTTTGTTAATTGGTTTGTGTAGGTATGTGGGGGTGGAAATAGAGTTGTGGTGGTGGTTGAAAATTATGGTGGTGATGTCGACGGCGACTACGTCTGTGACGTGATGGCGGGTGTGGGGGTGATTTTGGATCTGTATTGTTGGTGTTGATTAGGTTTTTCGTTTCTCTTTCTTTTTCTAATTTTGGGGATGGTCGGAACTGGAGGTTGATTTGTATTGTATTGAAAGTGCAGATGGCAGTGACGGGTTTCAGGATTTAGTTGGTGGTGGCTGTGGTGTGGTGTGGTAAAGGTGGAAGAGATGGTGGATTTTAGTAGGCGTTGGTGGTGGTTACTAGTGCAGGCGGTGGTGGCTGCTGGTGCAGGCGATGTTGGTGTAGTTGTGGTTGGTTAGAGTTGTTGGTAGAAGTGGTGGTGGTGGTGGTGGTTGGAGCTGGCGATTGTGGGGTGGGATCAATGACGGTGTGTAATGGTGGTAGTATTTGCAGTGAAGGTGTGGTGGTAGTATTTGCAGTGAAGGTGTGGTGGTAGCTATTTTTTGGTTTCTAATTGATGTTTGTGAGTTTCAGACTGTAAGGCGGTGGTGCGGTGATATGTGATGTAGGTGCGGTGTGCTATGTGTGGTGGTGTGGCGGTGTGGCGGCGGCTTTGGCGTTGTACAGTGATGCTGATCGGTTGTTGTGAGGTGGTAGTGCTGACAGGTTGTCGTGAGGTGGTGGTGTTTTTATACAATGTGTTGATTTGTTGAGATTGTGTTATTGTGGTTCTGGCCGTGACAGTGACGGTGGTGGTTGATGGGAGTGGTGAGATGGTGTCATGGTGGTCACAAATGTTGGTTGTGGTCAAAGTGTACTGTCTTTTCTCTTCTCACTCTCTCTTCTCTCTAGCAGTGGACGGTGGCGGAGGGTTTGGTGTTTGTGTTGGACTATTTGTGACCTTAAAATTCTACAATTTGTGACTAAAAATTAATCCGTGACCTTAAAATTCGACAATTTGTCACTAAAAATTAATCTGTGACCTGTAATTTTTTAATCCGTGACCAATAAAATAATCTGTGACCTTTAAAATTATTGATTTGTGACCATGAAATAATCTGTGACCTCCAAAAATTTTGATCTGTGACCGATATGCAAATTGTGACCTATAAAAGTTTTGGACTGTGACCTGAGTTATGACATGGGCTGTGACTTGTGAATTGGACTGTGACCTAGGCTATGACTCGTGACTTGAGTCGTCGGAATCGGAGCAGTCGTCGAAACGGTCGCCGGAATCGGAGTGGTCGCCCGAATAGGCACCGGAGCGGTCGCCGGAATCGGAGTAGTTGCCAGAACGGTCATCGAAAGTTCGCCGGAGTAGGGCGGTGATCGGAACGGTCGCCGGAGCGGTACAATGGTGAAGGTGGGATGGGTTAATTATACTATATTCGAATTAAATATTTAATAATAAATTAATTTATTTCATTAATAAAAATTTAAAATTTTTTAATAAAAGTCTGATTTTGAAAATTTCAAACTTGTTTTCTTATTTTTGAAATAGGCTAAACTTATTCTCTTGAAAATGAAATTTTCCCATTTAAAAATAGAAGCACTATTAAAATACTTAAATATAGAATTGGGATTTCTTATTGGAATGGCCCAATAAGAACGAATATTTTAGGCAGCCCAATTAAAAGGAACATGTGCCAGCAAATAGATGTATCTAATGGGGCCAAATGATTTTGAGAGGTTGAAGAATTATGATGCCCAAGTAAGGAAATTAGTGTAGCCCAACTTTGCATAGACACTTAACCCAAATTCATTGAAACATTAATTAACCAAGATTTTTTTCAACATATTTTAGTAGAGGAAATTAATTCACATCAGTCAAAAAAGGTGCCAATTAAGCCTGAAAAGTCTGTTTCTTTTGCCACAAAATAGCTGGCATAAACCATTTGAATATGCTACCATCAAGACCTATCTCCATTGCCATTTAATGTGGACTATAAAAAAAACTGACCAAGTACTATATCACCTGCAGCATATTAAAGGATACTGAACCGAAGGTTGCTGTTTTGGTGGTCGTCAGAGGTCGTGATGCGCCACGGTTAATTGAACAGCAAAAATTGGTGGAAAACTTCTAATCAAGACATTTGGTCAAACACCTTCTGGGCATCAATAGACTTTGAAACTTTTCTTGAAAAATTGCATCCTTGTTAAACCATGAATGGAAAGAAGAAGATGAAGTGGGTCTTTCGTGAAATTGGTCTGGTGAATACAAGCTTCAATTTCCTTTTTCCTCTTGATGAGCTTAGTTTCCGTGAACATGTCAATATGACATTATTCCCAATGTTCTTTCTTCTTTTCTACAACGAAATGTCATTTGATTGGAAAATAATTTTTTCTTCATGTGGCCCAATATACTTTGGGAAACACCACTTGTACAATAGAGGTTGACAACCTCTCACGGTGGTGGATCCCACTGTGTTTAAAAAAATAAAAAATACCTACCCACCCATCCCATGTGTGAGTGGTTGTTAACCTCGATTGTACAAGTAGCATGGTTTATATAGTTTTTATAGTTGCTCATTGCTCAATTTTTGTGCATGGAGCTAATTTTATTTTTATCGAAATCTCCACTTTTGATTGAAAGAGTAATAATTGATTCCTCTTCTTTCTGAATTTGCTGACAAGGGCTACAGTGGACTTTGGTTGAATTACTCCCATTTTTCTTGACTCTAGTTTCCCTTTTCTTGAAATAAACCGCAAAGGAATTACACTTTCTCTCGAAACCTATAATTTCTTAGGTTGTGTCATTCTTAGATCACGCCTAAATTTTCCTCTCTCGAGTGCTAAAATTTAAAGCATCAATCATTCAACTATTGATCAGGTAATTGAAAGCAATGTGCAAGAATTAACACAAATGAATTAATGGAACAATCAATTGAATTAACTATAAAAGAATCCAAACATGTCTCAAAATCCATTACGTCAAACCCTAGATATTAAAATTAGCTCATAATAATTAAAAACAACATATCAAATTCTGAACTAAAGAACATGGAGAAAAAAATGATAAGAAAAACTCTTTTATGCTTGAATTCTCCTCCAATCTCTTGTTGTTTTTGCTCTAGACCGACTCTCATTTGTGTTGTCTTCTAAGCCATCCTATCCCCCTTGAATTAGGTCTTCAAACTTGTATTTATAGCCTTAATAGATAATAACACGGATTGGAGTTGGGCCGGGCCGAAAAAAAATATAAACACAGGTCTTTTTCTCTTTCTCGGGTTGCGACGCCTAGGCGCCCAAGGCCGGCGCCGCTTATTCTGCTGATTTTCAGAAAAGTGGGTGCCTAGAGCTATCCGATTGAGATGATTTAAGATACGTTGGAAACCTGATGCAAAGGGCTACAACTTTGCTTCATAAATCATCCTCCAATTTGATTGTTTACTGTGTCAAAAGTGAGTCTCAATATGAGACTAAAAATTCGGAACAAAACTTTTTCAGTTGGAATTTGATGTTTGGGTATATTTGATCCCTTTGAGATCTTTCTTCATCCAATTGACCATTAACACTCTTAAATCTTCATCATGAGGTTCAGCGCAATGTTTTAGTATTTGTGCTTTAGTTCCCGAACTTTGGAACTCTTACAATTTAGCCATTTTCTCCAAATTTGTCAACTTTTGCTTATTTTCTTCAATTTCATCAATCTATATCACAACACATAAAAAAAAATCTAAAAACTCTCTCAAGGGTAACAAAATAATGAATTAAGTGGTATAAATATCGTGAGTGTGAAGCACTCATCAAATACCCCCAGACTTAATATTTTGCTTGTCCTCGAGTAAACAACAAACTAAAGGAAATTACTAGCAAACACACAAACAAATAAATACGAACAAAATCACTTAAAATAATTTGTGCTAGATATGTTGCCTTCATAGCTCAGGATTGAAAACATAACATCAATTTCATGAATCACCTCAAAGTTATAATGCCCAATCTGAAATTTCACCTATTCACTGCAGAACGGGTGTGTGTATGTGTGTAGAGTTAAGTGCAACGCTGTACAATAATAAGTTGATCCAATTCTCGACCTTAAAAGTCAAATATTTCCTTACTTCGCTCGTAAGATTCACACACCCCCAAACTTGTATTTTTTTCACTTCCCAAAGTATATTCTAAAGTTAATTTTCAATACTAAATTCTTACACCACTCAAATTTGGTTCATTTTAACCGGCAATGTCAACAATTCAAACCATGTGATAATTCTCCCAATTTATGAATGCTTCGATAATCAAGCTTCTACTAAGTAATTCAAACCCACTAGATATCTAAGCCCTCAATATTTTTTTACAATTGCACAATTTTCTTCACTTATTTTGATTTTTTCTTTTTAGCTGAAAATTAACCTCACATTTTCTTTCTCTTCTTGACCCCTGTAGCGAGCTTTTAGTCGATAACTCCTCGGTTTTGAAATACCAAAGGGTACCAGGTCATAAGAAACCCCTAAGGACTTAATAACTCGAGTAAAAAAGGTGTAGGCATGAAGCAATGAGTTAATGAGTGCAATGCTCTTTCTTTAAAAGGAAAGCAAAAATGATCAAATGGCTAGATTCTTAGCATATGGTCATACTTAGTTCATACTTGAAAGCTGATGACACTCCACACAATTTTTTTTTTTAGCATGCATGGAATTACCACAATCCTAAATCATATCATTTACCAGCTTGAACTCCCTAAATTATATTATACAACGTAAAAGATATAGTGAATATTCAATTTTGGGATTGATCGTATAAGTTCTCTATTCCAACCTATAAACATGAATCAACCTACTCATGTACAATACCACAATCAACTCACGTGCATAAATACTTTATGTACTACATGAATAAGCACAATTTATTTTAAATCTCTATGTCGAACACCACAAAGTTAACCGGAAAGATGAACTTATCGACCTTCACCAATACATCTTCAATAATGCCATTGGGGTATGTAATTGATCTGTCCCCAGTTGCAAGGTAAGGGTTGTTGGCTTTACTTCTCCAAGACCCAACTTTTCAAATACTGATAGGGGCATCAAGTTAATTCTAGTTCCAAGGTCACCCAATGCTTTATCAAATGTGATACCACCAATATTGCAAGGAATATTGAAGCAGCTTGGATCTTTCAATTTCTGAGGAGGCTTCTTTTGAAGAATGGCGCTACACTCTTCCATCAGCTTAATCATCTTAAAGTCATCCAACTTTCTCTTATTTGACATCACTTCCTTTAAGAACTTGGCATAGTTGGGTATTTGGGCTAAGGCATCTGCAAAGGGAATGTTGATGTAGATTTTCTTGAAGACTTCCAGGAACCTTGCAAACTACTTATCAAATTTCTTCTTCATGAATCTCTGTGGGAATGGTAGCTGGGGCTTCAAGATAGGTGGGTTGTCTGGAAATGAGATTGAGTAAGGTTTATGAATCTTTTTTGTTGCTTCTGCTTCGATCTTCTACCTTTCAATCCGTTCGTCCTCAGTAAGTATGGGATCCGGTGTAAGCCCACAACCTTTTTAGGCTTATTTTCTTCAACTTCTTTACCACTCCTTAATGTGATGGCATTGCAGTGCTCCCTTGGGTTAATCTCCGTGTCACTGGGAAATTTTCCTTTCTACTAGGACTGTAATACAGTTGTTATCTGACCAATTTGCACCTCCAAATTCTTTACTGTAGATCCCAAGTTGGTCATATGAGTCTCGATGTTATCAAATCTTGACTTATCTTTGTTGAACCTCAATCTAGTCTCTGAAATGAAAGTTCCTAAAATATCTTCCAGTAATAGCTTTCCTTCAGAAGAAGCTTGATTATTAAACCCAGATGGTGGTTGTAACACGTTCGCATTGTTACCATAAGAGAGATTCTCATGGTTTCGGAGTCCTGGATGATACTGGTTTGCTGAGTAGTTTCCTCTCTGATTGAAGTTTTTTTCCATTCACATACTGGACTTGCTCATTCTTTGACTTGGATTCATGGTATGAAGTGGAAGCAGCCATGATGGAATCCGCTTTCTTCTGAGTTTCCTGTGATGTTAATGCAGCTATTTGAGTAGTGAGAGATGACATCTGAGCTATAAGAACTGTGATATGATCCACCTCAAGGAGGCCAGCAACTTTCTTAGCACTTGAACGCTCACTTGGCCATTGATAGCTATTAGTAGCTATCTTATCCAGCAATGAATAAGCCACATCCAGGGTCTTGGACACTAGAGTTCCTCCTGCTACAGAATCCACTATTGTCCTTGTTTGACCATTCAGCTCGTTGTAGAAGAGTTCAATTTGCATCCAATTCTGAAATCCATGTTGAGGACACCTTCTAAACAGGTCTTTGAATCTCTCCCATGCTTCAAAAAATGGTTCGAAGTCAGATTGTCTGAATTGACCAATTTCACTCCGCAATTGAGCTGCCTTGGAGGGTGGAAAAATCTTGTTAGAAATTTCTGAGCTAACCTCTCCCAAGTTGTGATAGAAGCATATGGTAGTGACTGGAACCAAGTCTTGGCTTTATCTTTTAAAGAAAAGGAAAATAAGCGGAGTCGGATTGCATCTTCAGTAACACCATTCATCTTGACGATATCACAGATTTCGAGAAAGGAACCAAGATGAGCATTTGGGTCTTCTGTCGGAGCTCCCCCAAACTAGTTATGTTGTACCATGTGTATCAAACCCGGCTTCAGCTCGAAATTATTTGCAGAAATAGTTGGGTGTACAATACCAGAATAGTTGTCATTAAAAACTGGTATGATATAGTCCCGAATAGCCCGTTGTTGATTATTTTCATTAGCTGCTCTTGCATCATGTTTAGCCATTGCTTCACGTTTGTCTCTCTGTATATCCCTTAGATGGTGAAATGTGCATTCTGCTTCTGGATCAACATGTAATAATTCCAAATTCCTTGCTCTTCGGATACACAGTTGAAATTAACAAACTAAGAAACTATCAAAGATACAAATAAAATAATAATAAAAAAGTAAAAATCTAACTTAAAATAAAAGCTAATTGGTAATAATATTAGTAAAAATCAAATAAAACAATCCTCGACAACGACGCCAAAAACTTGTCACACGTTTTATGTAACGTGAATTATACCGCAAGTGTACATTGTCAAGTTTTGTAATATAGTAAAAGAGTTAGAATGTCGAACCCAGAGGGATTGTAATTTAATTCCTACCAAATATTATAATTATTTTAGCTTTTGCTTTATCTAGACAAACCAAATTTCAATTCAATATTTTTATCCTAAAATAATATGAATGTGTGATTATTCAAATGGAAAGAAAACAATTTAAAGGAGAATATCAATGCAAGAAAGCCTAGGGATTACTTTCACATCACTATCAACAATGTTTTTTCAACTTCTATAGTCACTTCTATCGATTTTTCCTAAATTCGTAGGCAAGAATCACAAATTAAATTATATTCCCTCTCTCGAGTGTCGAATAGAACCTATTTCTATATTTTAATCCCAATATCTCTATTTCGAATTAATGTTTTAGAAATTATAAGCACAAGATTCTTAAATGAAATAAACCTCAAAGGAATTACACTTTTTCTCGAAACCTATAATTCCTTAGGTTGTGTCATTCTTAGATCACGTATAAATTTCCCTCTCTAGAGTGCTAAAATTTAAAGCATCAAATCCTTCAATTATTGATCAGGTAATTGAAAGCAATGTGCAAGAATTAACACAAATGAATTAATGGAACAATCAATTGAATTAACTATAAAAGAATCCAAACATGTCTCAAGATCAGTTATATCAAACCCTAGATATTAAAATTAGCTCATAATAATTAAAAGAACATATCAAATTCTGAATTAAAGAACATGGAGAAGAAAATGATAAGAAAAACTCTTTTTATGCTTGAATTCTCCTCCAATCTCTTGTTGTTTTTGCTCTAGATCGACTCTCCTTTGTGTTGTCTTCTAAGCCGTCCTATCCCCCTTGAATTAGGTCTTCAAACTTGTATTTATAGCCTTAATAGATAATAACATGGATTGGAGTTATGCGGGGCCCAAAAAAATATAAACACAGGACTTTTTCTCCTTTTCAAGTCGCGACACCTAAGCGCCGCCTATTCTGTTGATTTTGAGAATAGTGAGCACTATTCGGGTAAAATGACATACTGCACCTTCCTTCAGTATTTTTATCATACCTTTTCTGCTAATATCTGATTGAAATGATTCAAGATAAGTTGGAAAGCTAACGCAAATGGTTACAACTTTGCCTCAGACATTATCCTTCAATTCGATTGTTTACTGTGTCAAAAGTGAGTCTCAATGTGAGACTAAAAATCCAGAGCAAAACTTTTTCGGTTGGAATTTGATGTGTGATCACTCTTTGGTTATATTTGATCCCTTTGACATCTTTTTTCATCCAATTGACCATTAACACTCTCAAATATTCATCATGAGGTTCGGAGCAACTTTTGAGTATTTGTGCTTTAGTCCCCGAACTTTGGAACTCTTACAATTTAGCCATTTTCTCCAAATTTGTCAATTTTTAATTATTTTTTTCGATTTCATCAACCTACATCACAACATCAAAACACACATAAAAAAAATCTAGAAACTCTCTCAAGGGTAACAAAATAACAAATTAAGTGGTATAAATATCATGAGTGTGGAGCACTCATCAACGTAGCCTTACTTCACGAATGGATTTGAGTCAGCATCCTCCTAAGGACCAACCAATGATCAGCCTCCACTGCCGCCATTAGTTGGTGCTGCTATACTGTGATTATATTATTGAATTTACATGGAATACATGAAAATTTATCTTTGTTGTCAAATATTAGTCATTTAAAGTTATGTATTAATTATTAGTACTTGTTATATATGTAGTTACAATTTTCCTTTGTAGTGAAGGGATATCCCTTCGGCGACCAATATTTAGTCTGTAAAGTTGTACATTTAGCGACCAATGGTTGGTCACACAATGTACCAATTTTCACCGACCAAAGCTTGGTCCATGAAAGGTTTCTGTTCATAGACCATTATGTTGGTCGCTATTTCAAAATCTTCACCAACCACATATTGGTCTCGAAGAGTTAGGATTTAGGGACCACTTTAAAGTTAATCATGGATTTCATAATATAAACATACAATATATTTGGTCACTGATGGTCTAACTTCACTGACCAATTTGTGGATGCTAAAATTATCTAAAAATTTTAAATCGGTCCTTTTACTGACCAACTAATTCATGAAAAGCTTCTTAGAGTAGTTCCACAAATGATGTTCATTGAAATCTATTTATTTGAAACACATAAACATTTTTTTTTCATACTCAAATAAAAATAAATAAACGTCATCGGCTTCTCCATAGCACGCCGCACCTTCATCTACCATCATCCACGCTCCAAGTAAATCAAATTAACATGTAGGAAGGGAATTAGCCCATGAGTTGAAACTCAATACATAACGTCAATGCATTTCGTTATCAAATTAGAAAATTCAAACTATAAACTCATACCGTCGCACATAATTGAATTTTTGGCAAAATTCAATTTCTATAGAATTATCATAACACATAAAGCATGAGAATGATCATTCCAACCATAGTAGTGCCGAAGCACCGTACCCGAAGACACCAATTCATTCATACTTTAAAGAAAATTCATAACTGGAAAACAAAATAACCACTTGCACCTTTACCTACCTTAGTTTGGAAGCTTTTGAACGTACAAAATTGGACGTTAGATATTGTTTTCGGACGGCACCTAAGCATAAGAAATCTACCTCTTGCTTTTTCTTTTCTTTCTTTTTTTAAATGGGGAGTGAAACTTATAAGGTTCTATTTGAAAATTTATGTTGTTATTTCCTTGTTTTGTCAAGTAAATAAATATGGGGCCCAAGGGTGAAAATTAAATTAAAACCCACTTCATCTTCTATAATTTATTCTATATGCACTGTCGTAGGTGTGTGTGTGTGTGTGTGTGTGTGTGTGTGTGTATGTGTGTGTATATATATATATATATATATATATATATAGCCACATGCATATTGTGTGTGTATGTCATTAAATTGAAATTTTTACCAACGATTTCAGGTCATTTAATTGACCCTTTATTTTTCCCAATTATGTTGACCTATGCTTGTTTATAATCTTAAAGTTTTGATTATGACAAACAAATTAATCTTATTTACTAACAAGTTGAATTCAAGTGATTATAGATTTTCAGAGCGTGCGATGGGAAATTGATCGATGGTCGTCAAAAGATCAAAAGCTATCACCACTAATCGAACTCATGAAGGAAGTCAAGGTCGAAGTCACACATTGAAGAACTTAAGAGCCAAACAATGGAGCAAGATCAATGACTTGATTTCTTAGATAAAGTGTAAATGTACTAACAATTTGATATTTGGTAATGAATGCTTAAGCTCAAAATCCTTTCATGCATTAAAAACAATTTTGTGGATTAAAAGTCATTCTAATGCAACGATTTGATCAAATATAAAAAAGACTTTTAAAAATGATATTTGGACTTAAAAAAAAGTGATCTCGAAAAGTTAGTTAAAAAATACATTCCAAAAGTCCATGCCTTTCAAAACCTTCGAATCGGAACAAACGAGGCCAAAATGTAAAAATCAACTGGCCAAAAGAGGCGGTTGATTGGAAGTTTTCAATAATCCAAAATTTGACTATTCTGATATCTGATTTTTACTTTACAAATGACTATATTAGTAATCAAAATAAGAGGAGGTAGACCAGACAAGTCATCCGAACTCCCAGATTTTTTGACGTTTTGAACTCTGTAAATACATTTACTTCTTGCATTCAATACAACATTCTTCAAAAGTATCAAAGATATCATTTGAGAGATTTATTTAAACTTACATTTGCATTCATTTCATTTATTTTTTCATATAAAAAAAACTTTGATTGATTTAGACTTTTTAATCATCATCTTCATAAAATGTTTTCATTTCTCTTTTTGTACTTAACTTATTTCTATTACTCATAAAAGAGAGACATATTTTGAAGAAGGTTTTTGAACTTACATTGCATATATTTCTTCTACAACTTCATATTGAAAATTTTGATTGAGTGAATCAAACTTGTAAAATCATCATTTATCAAAGTTTCTCATCTCGTTCTTAGTGCTTAATTGATTACAATCATTCATTAAAAGAGATATATATTTTGAGAAGATTTTTGAACTTATATTACATTTATTTTTTCTTCATCTTCTCATTGAAAGCTTTGATTGATTTAATCAAATTTCTAATTATTATGTAGTTCAAAGTTTTTCATCTAACAATTGAGCTATCATTTATTGCTATCCATTGAAGTTTTATCCTCTCTTAATACTTAACTTGTTTATATTATTTATCAAAAGAGGAATTCTATTGAAAATCACTTTGATAAAGTATGGGTCGTGTTGAAGTCTCGTAAAGATCAACATTGTATAAGGATCGGTGCTCCTTGTTGTAAATCACCATGTGGGCCATATTGAGATCCCATAAAGCTCAATAGTGTGGGTCATATTGAGTTCCCGTTAAAACTAAATAATGGGTCGTGTTGAGGTCCCATAAAGCTCAACATTGTATAAGGATCGGTAATCCTTATTTTTAAGAGAGACATAAGTTGAATCATGATATCAATTGAGCAAGTTCATTAGGGATAAGAAGGGCATATGTCATCCAAATGCGAATGGTACTTTAGAAAAAGCCTAGGTACGAGGCCTGGGTCATTACTATCTAATTGGTACTATTACTGGTCAAGCCTTACAACGATAGCAGAAAGAAGGTTTGGTTTTGACGACGGTTGTGGAGGTAGATATATAATTGGGGCTTGTAATGGGAATGACAATATGTCAAGTTGATAGATGGGTGGCGGTAGCATGTACTGGAGATTCCAATTGTGGTGTAGAGTGGCAAGGAGCTGAGTTGTGATGGAGAGAAAGATGACGATATAGGTAGGTTTTTTGTGAAGATGATGGTATGTGGGCTGGGTTTGGACCTGTTGAATTTATGGTCTAAAGCAAATTACATAATTCCAGGTATTTGAAAATCACAGTGCAAAAATCAGGTGAGAAGTTTTTTTAATCAAAATTCAGGTTCCCACCCAAGCCCTAATATAATTTCTCTCCCTCCTCTCGACATCTCTCACTTCTCTCTCATCTCCACTCTCTCTCTCTTCGACTTCTCTTCGACGTCGGTGGTCCATTCGAACTCCAACAATCGACAATGAAGGGATACGCCAACCGACACTGTTGGCATTGGATGATGCTGAGCTGATTCCACCCTCCGGTAAACGGATCACTACTACGAACACGACGAATGTCGAGTCTTGGGCTGTGAATGGTGGCCATTACACACAACAACAGTATCAAACGTCTCATCCTGACTCAGCCCACACATCCTTGACTCAACCAACAACCATCTACATCATTTCGTTGAACTCGGACAACCAATGATGCTGTTGCGAATGCCAGTAATTCGACACTCAATCCTGTAGGTGGCCACCGTGCTTGGACCACCATAAGATCTACGACGTTTTGGAGAATTTAAACTTTTCTCGTCTCTCTCTTTTTTCTAATTTTATGGTGACTGGAGTTGGGGGGTTGATCTTGTAGTGTATTGAAAGTGCAAATGGCGGTGGCAGAATTGATGATTTGTTGGTAGAGTGGTGGCTGTGGTGCGGTACTTTTGGGAGAGGGGACGGAGGTACTGTGGTGTAGTGGAGGTCTTGTGGTACCGTGGTGGTACTATGGAACGAAGAGCTCTGGTGAGTGCGATGGTGGTGTGGTGTTGTGGGTGCGTTTGTAGTGCTGCGGGTGGCAGTCGACGGTGGTGCCAGTAGAGGATCAGGCGGATCTGGTGATTTTGATTTTGTGACTAAAAATATAATTCGTGACCAATAATTTTGTTTTCTGTGACCGTGAAAAAATTCGTGACCAACTAATTTGAAAATTTGTGACTGTGTGACCTATAAATTTTGATCTGTGACCAACTAATTTTGAAATTTGTGATCGACGAATTAATCGTGACCTACAAAATTTTTGAACTGTGACCATAAAATAATTTGTGACATAAAAATTATTATTTGTAGCTGAAAAATAATATGTGACTATCTAAATTGTGAATTTGTGAACATATTGTATAAATTGCCAAAATTAGATTAGTCGTCAGAATAAAGCTAAGGTGGAACAATCACCGAAATACTCGTCAGAATCAGAGCAGTTGTCGAAACAATTATCGGAGAATAGTGGTGGCCGGAACGGTCCGCCGGAATAGTCCCCAGAACGGTAGGGATGGTGGAGATAGGGTGAGTTAATTATATTATATTATAATTAAATATTTAATAAATTTATTTAATAATTAAATAATAATAAAATAATTAATTAATAAATAAATACCCGAATTTTGCATTTTGAAACTTGACACCTGAAAATTGAATTGTGTCAAAGTTAACACCTGACTTTTGAATTTTTCCCTATGGTCTATTGGGCTTGGGTATTTTATATTGGGTCGTAAATTGTGGGTTTGGTATATATATACATATACATATATATATATATATATATATATATATATATATAGATATATATATATATATATATATATATGTATATATGTATATATATATGTATATATATATATATATATATATGTATATATATATCAACAACAGGTATGATAGGAATTCTACGATTGAAATCAATTTTTTTTTATACAATGAATAAATTAAACTATGTACGACTAATTTATCGGTGAACAATTTCCTTTTTTTACCTACACTGGTTTGTACCTTAAAGTTACTACTCTTTTGTATTTATATTTGGTGTTGGTGTGAAATGGATAATTTATATACATATACATATATATATATATATGTATATATATATATATATGTATATATATATGTATATATGTATATATATATGTATATATATATCAACAACAGGTATGATAGGAATTCTACGATTGAAATCAATTTTTTTTTATACAATGAATAAATTAAACTATGTACGACTAATTTATCGGTGAACAATTTCCTTTTTTTACCTACACTGGTTTGTACCTTAAAGTTACTACTCTTTTGTATTTATATTTGGTGTTGGTGTGAAATGGATAATTTAAGGTAGATATAGGCTACGAGGAGTTTGACTGTTGTTTGGGTTAGGTGAGTATTGTAATACTTGACGTAAGGAATAGAACGTTCAAAGCAAAATGCCAATCTTTGATTCCAAATTGATGATGATTGCAAAGAACATGAAAAATTTAAGAAGAAAACAAAGTAAGAAGAGGAGAATAAGAGGAATACTACAATAATATTCAATAATAATGTTTCTATTACAATCAAAAACCCATTTATATACTATTTAATATAGCCAACAATGGTAATAACCCGACTATTATACACTCAAACATGACATCTGGTCTAATTAGGAGTAAGTCTAACTGACCACCTCAGGGTTAGCTCCTTGGGCATGAAGGTAGTATGGCAGTTTTGCGTCTCCTCGGGTAAATACCTTGACTTTATCATTAGCTATCAATACTTGACCCATTTCTACTTCTATAAGTTAAAGCTTATCTAACTCCAATAAGGTTGAGTCCTAGTAAAAACCTTATTTGTTCTATCATGATAGAACTTTAACACCTTCTACTGCTCCTAAGAGGACAAGATATCAAGTAACTTAATCCTACTAGTAGTGTTCTATCTACCCCTATAAATACAGGACCTCAATTACTTATTCAGGTACTTTTTACATACTTTAGTTCACAACCTTTCGCATAAATTCTCTTCTCGCTAACTTAACCACTGGAGGGGCGACGAGGACACACCTCGATGCCATTGTTTCAAGTACTAGAAGATTCTGTTCGTGTTCATTCTCAATTATCAAGATCAAAAATCAATAGGCGTGGATTTCTGGTAGCATTATTGGCATCGTTTGTGAGAAGCGCTACCAAAAGCCATGCTAATGCACGTTCACTCGATGCCTTTGTTTCAAGTACTAGAAGATTCTGTTCGTGTTCATTCTCAATTATCAAGCTCAGAAATCAAGAAGTGTGGATTTTTGGTAGCATCATTGGCATCATCTATGAGAAGCACTACCAAAAGCCATGCTAATACACATTCAGGACACTTTCCAACAAGCTCATCTGCTCCAAATCAACCCCCTTTTTGGATCTTCCGACTCCTCATGAGGAATCATCAAAAATACCATTGTCCCAGTTAGCAGCTATTACCATTAAAGCATACGAAGAGCTTCGCTAACAAGTTCTATGCTAACTCAATTACTAAGTCAAAAGAATCTGCATCAAGTGTTGACATCCCAAGGTGGTTTTGTGGCCGATGCTCGAGCTCGAGTTCCCCGCCCTATTTCTGATATTGGTGGTGCGGGAACCTCTGCCTTACCTTCTATGGCTTTGTCCTAGAGATTAGTTACCATGGACTTAGGTGAACTTTCCAGGATTATACATGATAAGATTATGGTTGGTCTACATCAAAATGCGAGGGGACGACAAGGTTTACCCCTAATACTCCATTCACCCTAATGATCATGTCCTATCCTTTACTAGGCAAATTTAAATATCCCTACATAAAGGAGTACGATGGAACCGCTTACCCAGTCAACCACCTAAATGTGTACACGGACGTTATGAACTTGCAAGTTGCTCTAGACCCAATTATGTACAAGGCTACTCTACAAACCTTAACTAATATAGCTAGGGATTGATTCTCTACCCTAGAGCCCAATTCCATTACCTCATTCTCATATTTAGCCAACAAGTTCTCTGCCTTCTTTACATGTAGTAAATGTATCATGAGACTGATGCATCTTTCATGCAGTTTCGACAAGGGCAAATCAATCCCTTTGTGACTTCATGACATAGTTTAATACAAAAATGATTCAGATACCTGATCTACACATTACAGCCACCATCTCGACCCGTAAGATGTGAATCATTCAAAATGTCATTGTAAAAAATCCCACCAAAGTCTCTGACCGAGCTACTCATTCAATGTGAAAAATATATCAATATAGAGAAAACCATGTATCCAATGAGGGTCAGCCTGACATTTGAGAAGCCCGAACACAAGAGTTAGCATGAGTCTAACATGCTGCAAGATAATGCTCGTGCTAACTGAAGTAGGATGCACCACCGTCATCATTCACACATTTGAACACCTCCAGGACCAACATTTTGAAAGCAAAATAATTTGCTTTCAAAGCCAAGTTAATGGCTTTCAATAAAGAATGTAAAGACAAGACGAAAGAACAAGCATCATTAAAAGTATTGGGAAACAAATTAGCAGTGTTCGAGTTGGAGCAGAATATTGGCCGAGAAGTCAACAAGGTGGATTGCTTAGAAGATGAAGTGCTTACGAGGAACTGGACGATGAAGTAATGAAGATCACAAAACTTGGGCAGGCTCAAGCATAAGACCCTTTGAGTAGGGTGAATATTGGCGATGAAGGATAAGATCACCCAACACTTGTCAGCCAAATGTTTAGTCAGAAGGTTAGTAGTAAATTAATCGCTTTGTTAAAAGAGTATAAAGATTATTTTGTTTGGGAATATGAATATATGCCTGGTTTGGATAAGAATTTGGTAGAACATAGATTACCAACTAAGCCCATAAACAACCTCCTAGGTGTTTTGCTCCTAATGTACTTCCTGAAATTAAGAAAGAGATAGAGCGATTGTTAAAAGCAGATTTTATTAGGACGGCCAGATATGTCGAATGGTTGTCTAATATCGTGCCGTGTTAAAAAAGAATGGTAAATTAAGGGTGTTCATAGATTTTAGAAATTTAAACTTAGCAATGCCAAAAGATAAATATCCAATGCCTACGGTAGACTCTCTAGTAGATTCAACTGTCGGATATGTGATGTATTATTTTATGGATGGGTATTCAGGATACAACCAAATTTACATAATTGAAAAAGATATACACAAAACTGCCTTTAGATGCCCTGGAGCTTTAGGATGCTTTAAATGGGTAGTTATGCATTTTGGCCTGAAAAATGCAGGGGCAATTTATCAAAGGGCGATGAACTTGATTTTTCATGATATGATAGGCAAGTTTGTTGAAGTGTATGTAGACGATATAGTGGTCAAGTCTATTAAAGAGGAAGACCATTTTGAACAACTAAAACGCTCATTTGAGTGAATGAGGCAATACAAACTAAAATTGAATCCTTTAAAATGTGCATTTCGTGTTAATGTGGGAAACTTCCTTGGTTTTCTAGTGTACAAAATGGGGATTGAACTCGATAAAAATAAAGCGAAGGCCATTTTTTAGGCAAAACCACCTAGCAACAAAAAAGAATTGCAAAGGTTTCTAAGCCAAGTAAACTTTTTAAGACGCTTTATCTCTAATTGTGCAGGGCAAACGAAAGCTTTTTCACGTCTTTTAAAGCTGAAAAATTAGGACGAATTCATCTGGAAAGAAGAGCATCCAAAGACTTTTGAAAGCCTGAAGACATATCTATCGAGTCCACCAGCATTGGTGTCACCAATCCAAGGACAGCTAATGAAAGTGTATGTATCGGCTGAACAAGAATTAATAGCGTAAGAAGACCAATTTGGTGAAAAAATGGCGATTTACTATTTGAGTAGACGGTTAACAAAATGTGAATATAATTACTCTGCTATTGAAAAATATGTCATGCTTTATATTTCACATGTATAAAACTAAAGGCTTATTTACGGCCTGTAAATCTGGTTAAGTATATGTTTTCTCCCCCCTATTTTACACCAAAAGATAGGCCTTTGGACTTTAGCACTATCAGATTTGAAATACAATACATACCCCAAAAGGCAGTCAAAAATAAGCTTTGGCTAACTTTTTGGCCAATCATCCATTTCTTGACATGCCTAAGGAGATTGAATTGGAGATCGATTCATTCGAATTAAAACCGTGGGTTTTATACTTTGATGGATCAAAAACTTCTAGAGGTGCAGGGGTAGGAATAGCGTTGATAAATCCTTTAGGGATTTGTTACAAATTCGCTTTCACTTTGGATATGATGTGCACTAATAATCAAGCCGAATACGAAGCATTAATCGTGGGTTTAGAGTTGTTAGTAGATATGGGAATCAAGAATGTGATTATTAGGGGCTATTCTCAATTGGTAATTCACTAATTAATTGGTGATTTTAAGTGCCAAAGTGATTCCATCATAAGTCAATACGAAATCGCCCAAGAATTGTTGGAAGAATTTGACCAAGTAGAGCTTCAATATGTTAATATGATATATAATGACATAGCAAACGAGTTGGCCCAAATGGCTTCGGGTTATTCAAAAGCTTTAAATTGGGAATCTACTTGTGAGTATGGAGTAATATTACCCGTAGTGCAAAGAAGGGCGAGAAGGATCGGAGTTCATTGCATACAAGATGGAGATGCAATAGATTGGAGGGCAGAGATTAAAAAGTTCTTTAAAGAACCTAATAAGGAAAGTGAAGTTGCGTTCGTTGAATTATGTATTGATAGATGAAGAGATATTCAAGAAACGCTAAGATGGTATACTACTAAAATGTGTGAGTTTACAAGAGATCAAGACGATCATGGCTGAAGTGCATGAAGAGATATGTGGAGCCCATCAAACTGGCCAAAGGATGAGATGGTTGATTATTATGAGTGGATACTTCTGGCCCAAATTGGGAGAATTATGCGTTTAGTATGTAAAGAGTTGTTTAGCATATCAAAAGCATAGTCCGATTCAAAGAGCGTCAGCAAGAGAAACGACACCCATTATTAAACCCTGGCCGTTTAAAGGTTGGGCGATAGACTTGATAGGGAAGATTTATCCCCCATCGTCCAAGAAATATACATTTGTAATAGTTGCAACAGATTTCTTCACTAAATGGGTAGAAGCGATACCTTTAAAGGAGATCTCTCAGAAAAGTGTCATAGATTTTATTCGTAACCACATTATCTATAGATTTGGGATTCCACAAACTTTGATGGTGGATCACAGAACTTCCCCGAATAGAGGTCAAGTGAAGGAGTTCTTGAGTGAGTTTGGAGTTAAGTTAGTAAACTCCACATCGTATTACGCTCAATCTAACGGACAGACAGAATCTTCTAATAAGATTCTAAAAAATATCATAAGGAAAATGATAGATGAAAATGCCAGAAATTGGCACAAATGTTTAAATACTTATGGGCTTATAGGATGTCGCCTCGTTCAAGTACCAAAGTTACTCATTTTCAACCTATTTATGGATATGAGGCTGTTTTGCCTATGAAAATTAACGTGCAATCGATCAGAATGTGTTTACAACACAAGTGAAGTAACGGTGAGTATGCCGAGTCATTAGTCCAAAACCTATTGGAGTTGGACGAATAAAAGTTGGATGTCCTAGATAGATTACAAGTTCAAAAACAAAGAATGGCTAAATTTTATAACAAAAAAGTTATAGCCAAATCTTTTAGTCTGGACGAATTGGTTTGAAAAACAATACTCCCTTTGAATAGCAAAGATCCAAAGTATGGCAAGTGGTCATCCAACTGGGAAGGGCCATATAAAGTGAAAAGCGTATTGCCAATGGAGCCTAACATTTGGAAGATTTAGATTATACTAAGCACGTGAGATTCATTAATGACAAAAAATTAAAAAAGTATGTTCCTTCTTTATCGGAAAGTGATGAAGGCAAAATAATAATTCCATTTAATTTTGGGCTTGTCCGTTTTTGGTGAATTGCTAGTCTAATTAGATTGAAAACGGGCCAATGATCACAACTCAGGGCTTATGGCCCTGAAGCACGTCGGATTTTGGGCGGATTCCGTCGTTTAGGCCTTCAATTCAGCGTTTTTGCCGTTTATGGTAATTTTTGTTTTGACAATATCTTAGTCAAATAAACTCGAATTTGATTTTCGTTTGTTGGGGGATGATCTTGGTGATTAGGAGAATCAAGATCCGTCATTATCTCAATTTTTTCCATTTTTGGAAAAAATAATATTTTCTCATTATTATGTAATTTTTCCGAATTTTCTTTGGTTTTTCGCTATTTAAACGTTGTAATCCCTTTGAGGCAACCCAGTTTTGAATGAAATAAAGTTTTCTTGAATTTCTTTTCGTTGAAATTCTTTTTGTGTGGATTTTTGTCTTTCCTATAATCTTCCCCTGCATCAGTTGGTATCGAGCCGAAATCGTTCCTTCACCATGCCGTCAAGGAGACGTCAAGAAGCTTGTGAAGCCCTAGTAGAGGAGGTATATAGACGTGATAAAATCATACAGCTGCGTCAACAAGTGGAGTTGCTGCACTTATGCCGCAGCAACATGTGCCTGGAGGTCATGGTCGTAGTGGACAGATTCCGATTGAGAAAGTCCAACATCATGATCGTAATATTCAGAGGCAAGTTGCAGAGTTAACCCAGCGCCTAGCGGCGTGCGATTTGGAGAATCGTGAGGTCTCCGATCTCGATTCTTATTTCGCTATTTTTGAAAATCCCTACCACCAAATTTATCTATCTGAGGAAGAGTTTGATTATGAAGGTCCGCCTGTATTTGACAATGAAGAAATTGAAGAAACAACAGAGGAGGAAGAGTTTGATTATGAATGTCCGCCTGTATTTGACAATGAAGACACTGAAGAAGCAACAGAGGAGGAAGAGTTTGATTATTACTGTCCGCCTGTATTTGACAGTGAATGTGTAGAAGAAGCAGCAGAGAAAGAGAGGTTTTTGGTTGGTGATGTGGGTCAGGCATTGGTGGTGAGGCGAAGTTTTCTGACTTTCCTGGAAAATAACACTGACTGGTTGCGTACTAATCTCTTCCAGTCGACGCATACTATTGGGGAAAAGAAAAGTATGTTGCTTCCAGATAAGGGCTCAGTAAAAACAGTTGGGAATGACGCCAATTTACTGACCAGAGTGAAGTTCGAGACAAATATGGAAGGATATGGGGTAGTGTATGTGCTGGTGGAAAAGTCAGTTGATAGTGAGCTGGAGGTCACTCGTAGGGTTCAGCCATTGCTAGAAGAGTTTCATGAGGACTTCCCAGAAGAGCTTCCAGATGGATTGCCGCCAGAGCTTCCATTTCGTGGTGATAATTTTGATGATGATGAGATTTCTTCTCCGTCAAATTCGAGGGCGAATTTTTCTCAAGCCGTGGAGAATGATGAAGGCAAAATAATAATTCCATTTAATTTTGGGTTTGTCTGTGTTTTGCGAATTGCTAGTCTAATTAGATTGAAAACGGGCCAATGATCATAACTCAGGGCCTATGGCCCTGAGGCACGTCGAATTTTGGGCAGATTTCGTCGTTTAGGCCTTCAATTCAACGTTTTTACTGTTTATGGTAATTTTTGTTTTGGCAATATCTTAGTCAAATAAACTCAGATTTGATTTTCGTTTATTGCGGGGATGATCTTGGTGATTAGGAGAATCAAGATCTGTCATTATCTCAATTTTTTCTATTTTTGAAAAAAATAATATTTTCTCATTATTATGTAATTTTTCCGAATTGATTTTTCGCTATTTAAACGTTGTAAGCCCTTTGAGGCAACCCAGTTTTGAATGAAATAAAGTTTTCTTGAATTTCTTTTCGTTGAAATTCTTCTTGTGTGGATTTTTATCTTTCCTATAATCTTCCCCTACATCAGAAAGTGAACAAATAAAGCCACAAATAAATAGCTTTGCTGAGCGATCATGACTAAATAAAACAAGAACGAAGTACGTGTTCACGAAAATAATTGTTCGTTTTAAATCACCGCAAGTGTACGGTTCGTTAACAAGTAATAAAGTAGAATTGAGAATTCCGAATATCGTTCCCACAAGGATTGATGTAGTTTAATTCTAATTACCAAAACCTTAACCGAATCTATGAATTGTTTGAGATAAATATAAAGATTTGTAACTAAACAAAGATTAAATATGCAACTTAACTAAATTTTACCAACTAACTAAACGCAATTAAAGGTTCAAATGCGGGGTGAATGTTTCTTATGAATAACAAACGAGTGCTAGGATTACGAATCCCCATGTAATGTTCACCTTGGAATCTAGCTATACAACATTGACAACATGCTTGATATTTTGACAAATCAATGATCCTAACCTATCCAACAATCTCTCTCGAGACTTGCTGGACCTATTCATGTAACCCACCCGACTATATCTCTATGACGAATGTAAATTCACAAGAATGCATGTATTTTTATGATCACTTAAAGATTTACGCAAAGCATAGAGGTATATCTCTATCCCCTATCGGACCTTACGATGACAAATACCTCGTCAAGTCCATTCCCCTTCTCTCGAATGCATGAAATAGACTACTACACTCACACAATCACATGCATAATAATTGTGGAAACAATAAGTGAATAAAAGTCATTCAAACCTCAAAACATGTTTTAATTGTCAATAATTGTAAAACTAAAATCCAAAGTTACATAACAAGGTTCATCGATCTCCTAGCACGAATAGATCTAACCTAACATGGAGAAAATAAGAAAATACAAAATTAAAGTAAGAGAAGACATCACCAAAATCACAATTTTGATTCAAATCCAAGAATTCTTGTAGTTTTGATGTGAAATCCTTGCCCCAAAATCTTCTTCTTGATGTATTCTCGAGTTATCTCTGTGTTGTAATGTCTCTCTCCTCTTTTTGGACGGCCCTAGGGTTTTAAAATAACCCCCAAGATTTGTTTCCATAAGAGTTGTATTCGAATTAGGAAACCAGAATTTTTTTTCCGAAATGGCCTGGGCTAGCGCCCAGTACAAAATGGGGCGCTCGCCCAGGCATCGTTTTTGGCTTCTGTTGAAGATTTTCATTCCGGGCGGCCGCCCAGGCTAAACGGGTTGAAGCTTGCCCAGGCCAAATTTTCTTCACGTTTCTTTTTCGCCCTTTTCTTCATTCTTTCCTCCATCTTAGTCCTCCTCATCAATTTACTTCAATTGTAATATTTCAACTTCCCCCCATATGCATGTTGGTCCTCAAAGCTTCATCAATTAGCCCATTTATCCTTCTTTCTTTTCCAATTGCTTCAAAACATGTCCAAAACTGAAATATGATAAAAGTAACCTAAGTTAAGTAAAATACAATAATAAAATGACACAAAAACCTAGTAAAATGGCCCCGAATAAGTGCACAAAATTGCACTTATCAAACACCCCCAAACTAAAGTCTTTGTTCGTCCTCGAGCAAAATAACACACACAAAACTTAGGAGCTCAACCAAATCATTAATCTAAACAATCTAAAATAAATAAATTTCACGTTAAACAACTTGCCATATGCCTCAGGTTCGAAGTAAAACAATGCTCTGGATAGATCCAAACAACATCAAAAGAAAATAAAACGTTTGTACTCATCCAAAGCTTGACTTAGTGTGTGTGTGGTAGCCAATATTGACTCATCCTCATACTAGAGCACAATCAATTAGGTGTTGTTGATTTAATCGTAATCCCATCCCTAGGTGGTCTATTTTTTTCTCACATCTCTCGTGTAAATTCACTCATCATGCTTTTCTCTCGAATCCCAAGGTATTCTTGCACAAGTGGGCTTCTAATAATCATAAACCTGCATTTTTCCACACAAAGTGATCATTATCAGGTACTTATATCCCCAGAAGGAAACTGGTAAGAAGTTCTCAAAGCCATACCATCAGTATCCAGAGCCCAAATCTTGAAGTCATTATAGGGTACCTCTCACTGCTCATAGTCTAAATTCCTTTTTCTTTCTCTTGCTACGTCTATATTCTTGATTGCTGCAAAAACCTTTTTTTTTTTTTTTTCATCTTGTGTGCAAGACCTCTCTCCATTAAGCTTTCTAAATGACCCCTGTAGCGAGCTTTAGGCCGATGACTCCCAAGTTAGATAACCATAGGGCACCGGGTTTTGAACACCCTAACAGGCTTAATAACTCGAGTCATAAAGGCTACGAAGAGAAGTGTAAGATGTATCAAAATTTTTTTTTTTTTTTAGGTACCCATTCTAGACTTCTTAACCCAAACTCTTTCAACCAAGGATCTGATCCAAGAACCTCAAACCATCAAACTTCTATGAATATAAGCACTAACATTCTCACCCCCAAACTACCTTTTTAGCAGTTCGGTTTCTATATAAAGGGGTTGAGGGTTTTATTCAAGCTTAGGTCAACAAATCAACCATTTACTCCACATAATCAAGTCATGCCCCAATATAAGTGATAAGTCGATGATGGCTATGTGCTCAAGTAACAAGTCTAACATGGATAAGCACCCAAGTAAAAGCATAAGATATGATGTTGCCTAGTTTTAGCTCAAGTTGTATTCAATTCAAACAAATATCATCATAGGCGGCAAGTAGTTCAACGTTGTACTCGACGCTAAAACAAAATTTTTCTTCATTTTTTTTTTTTTTTTTTTTTTTTTTTTTTTTTTAGAAAAAAAAACACGAGAAGCAATTGAAAAGTAGTCAACAAAGATTGTAAATCAACCCCCACCCCCAACAAAAATTGTCTACATTGTCCCCAATGTAAACATCAAAAATATACAAAATAAAGGGGTAAAGGATCAGAGACTCCCCGGGGGTGGATGCGGAGGTGTGGAAGAACCAGGCTGGTCCGGCTGTCCTGATGAACTGGTGGTCCGGAGGAAGTCAACATCCCTCGCTAGTTGACTGACGTTACGATCAATGGTTTCCAATCGACTCCCAAAACGGAGCATCTGTTCATGTACCTGACCATAAGCATAAGAGATGGTTTGTTGATCATGGCGCATGTTCTCATCAGTTTGTTGAAACCCGCAAACTTGCATGCTCACTCGCTGTAAATCTCCTGCAATATTGATTTGTCTCTGCTGCATCGCCTCCAAAATATTTGTAATGTTGCCAACTGACCGACCTAACTCCACTTGGGTGACTTGCATTTGGGACAATTGTCTGGTCAGGAGGGCCGTGTCGGCATCCAAAGCATTCGGTGCTTGCTCGGGGTGATGTACTCTGTCAGCCCCTCGGAGCTGAGCTGCAGAAATTTCTATGGTCCTCCTACTGATTGGGGTATCGGGGTGAGCAATCTCTTCATTGGGCAAAAGTGGAACCCCGGCAGCTAAACAAATCCCACTGATAAGACAGGGAAACATAATGCTACGCTGTGGATCAATCGATGCTATCAACTCTCGTAGGATAATGAAAATGTAGGATCCCAAATCTATTTTGTGCCCCTGTGCCAAATGATAAAGTAGGTGGGCTCTCTCTTCATTAAACCGACTCCGCTGGGTGGTGGGGTGGATATTGGTGGAGATAAAGATGTGAAGAAGTCTCAACTCCGAAGTTAACTGATTAAGCATGAAACGATCCGTAGGAAGAGGCCAAGCGTCATCTCGACCATATAGAAATCGAGCAACCAATGCCAAATCAGGCTCAGTAAGTAATGGCTCTATAGCCAGATGGTTGAGCTCGTAGTATCTATCAATCACGTTCGGGCTGAATCGAATCCATTTGCCTCTTACCCATGTTTGGTTCCTATGTGAAGATTCGGGGACGTCAATTTCGGAATTGAAGTTGGCGAAAAACTCCTTCACTAAAGTAGGATATGCGGCATGAGGAGCTTCAACAACTTTTCCCCAACCACAGTGGTGAACAACTCGTTGTAGTAGGCCACCCGAAAAATCATCAATAATAACTCGCCGCTCTTGATGGAATTTCTTATCCTTCCATTTTCCTTCAAAATGAGAACGATTTTCAGCAGTGAAGAACCTTGGTATATTCCCCTTATCAAGATTGGAGCTTGCCCTCTGACGGGGGGTTGATGTCTCGCCAGCCTTGGATTTTCCTTTCTCTTGAACTGTAGCTTTTCGTTTTGGTGGCATTATGTACCTACATGTGAAAGTAAAGAATGTGAGTGAAAGCGATGATAAACATATCAATAGGCAAAAGCGTGGAATACTCCCGATTTAGGAACTCTATGCTAGCCGAATGGTGTCGACATGTAAACGCTTATGTCATGTAAGAGAATAACATGATACGTGGTAAGGAGCCACATGTGAAGAATAAAGATGCAAGTCCATGTGATTACCTAAAAGTGGAGCCATAGGTGCCAATTGATGTCTATGTGTGTTTTGATGTCTTCTAATGCCATTTCATAGAGCTACAACACTAGTGTCAATAGGAATTGTGCACCAATAAAATTCACATGCTAGATGCACCCTAATTATACAAGAGTCTCCATTGAGGTAATTTATCAAACACCTTGTAGGCATGTAGTTTCCCATGAAATTTAAAAATGATGAATGTATGAACAAATCTCCATTATGGGCATAACAACACAACCAACAAGAACCATGATTTATCTAATCCCATACTCCTCAAAAAGAACTCAAAAAATTGCATTAATCTAGAGGCAAAATGTTGGAGATTGGAGATGATATCCAAATTGGTGCATTAATCTAGAAAAAAAAATGAATCATACCTTGAATTTCTTTGGCTAAGCTAATGGAGATTGGAGATGATTCCCAAAGCAAACAATTAAATGTGAGATTCAAAACCAAAGAAATGGTGTTGTCTTAGGAGCATTGAGTATGAGAGGGATTGAAAGTAAAAAAAAAGAAAAAAAAAAGGAATGGGGAGGGTTTAAATGTCCTCCCCGTTTTTTTTTTTTAAAAAAACGTATTTTTTTTTTCTTGTAACTGGGCGGGCGCCCAGTAATAAACTGGGCAGCCGCCCAGTTTAGCGTTTAAGGGCCTGCTGGCCCTTAAAATTTCGGGCGAGCGCTCGGTTTTTAAAACTGGGCGCTCGCCCAGTTTAAAAAACCGTTTTTTTTTTTAATAATGGAAATGTGAAAAATGAAGGAAAATGAATGCAATAAGCAGAATAAATAAAAAGGGAAGAATATGTTGGGTTGCCTCCCAATCAGCGCTAGGTTATAGTCGATAGCTCGACTTTACCGTGGTGAGTCATGTCGGCTGTGTCAGGTGGACAGTTGACTTTTCTTTTGAAAACTCCCCTATCCAATAGTGCTTAAGCCGTTGTCCATTCACCGTAAAGTTTCCTTTGCTCTCATGATGAATCTCAATTGCTCCGTATGGTAAAACTTTGGTGACCGTATATGGACCGGACCACCTGGAACGCAATTTACCCGGGAAGAGCTTGAGTCTAGAGTTGTACAGTAATACTTTCTGCCCCACTACAAATTCTCGCCTTTGTATATGCATGTCATGCCACTTCTTGGTGCGCTCCTTGTAAAGTTTTGCATTCTCATATGCTTCCAACCGGAATTCATCCATTTCATTAAGCTGAAGCAAACGTTTTTCACCAGCTGTTTTCAAATCAAAGTTCAGGTTCTTGACTGCCCAATATGCTCGGTGCTCTAACTCAACTGGCAAATGACACGCTTTCCCAAAAACCAACCTGTATGGAGACATACCTATGGGTGTTTTGAACGCTGTTCTATAGGCCCATAGTGCGTCGTCAAGTTTCTTAGACCAATCCTTCCTCGAGGAACTTACTGTCACCTCCAGTATCCTCTTTAACTCCCTGTTGGAGATTTCAACTTGACCACTTGTTTGAGGATGATATGGAGTTGCTACACGATGTCGGACGCCATACTTAGCCAACAATGACTCAAAATGGCGATTGCAAAAGTGTTTGCCACCATCACTGATTATCGCGCGAGGAGTGCCATAGCGAGTAAAAATGGATTTCTTTAAAAACCCAATCACTACTTTAGCATCGTTAGTGGGCAACGCCACTGCTTCCACCCATTTGGAGACATAATCAACGGCGACCAGTATGTATTGATTCGAAAATGAAGGTGGGAACGGTCCCATGAAGTCTATTCCCCATACGTCAAAAAGCTCTACTTCAAGAATGCTGTTTAAAGGCATTTCATTCCTTCTCGAAATATTACCGGTGCGTTGACATCTGTCACAACGCTTCACGAACTCAAACGCATCTCGGAATATTGTCGGCCAATAAAACCCAGATTGTAGAATTTTTGCAGCTGTTTTCGATGCCCCAAAATGCCCCGCGTATGCAGATGAATGACAATGTTCAAGAATGGCCGGTATCTCCTCCTCGGGGACACATCGCCGGATAATCTGATCAGCTCCTCGGCGGTAGAGAATAGGATCTTCCCAAAAATAGTATTTGAGCTCAGAGAAAAATTTCTTCCGCTGGTGGTTGGAGTAATCAGGTGGAGAGATAGATTTGACCAAATAATTCACGATGTCTGCATACCATGGTGTAACTTCCATACCAAATATCTGCTCATCTGGAAAAACCTCATTAATTTCCACTGGTTCGTCATGATTTCCTTGTTCCAGTCGCGATAGGTGATCAGCTACCACATTTTCGCTGCCCTTTGTGTCCTTGATTTCCAAATCAAACTCTTGCAGTAGTAGTATCCAACGAATTAACCTTGGCTTGGCATCCTTCTTCGTCATCAGATATCTCAACGCCGCATGGTCAGTATAGACTACGACTTTTGATCCAACAAGGTAGGATCGAAATTTGTCAAAGGCATAGACTATGGCCAGGAGCTCTTTTTCGGTAGTGGCATAGTTGAGCTGTGCATCATTCAATGTTTTGCTTGCGTAATAGATGACATGAAACACTTTACCTATTCGCTGCCCCAATACTGCTCCCACTGCATAATCACTGGCATCGCACATCAATTCAAATGGCTGACTCCAATCTGGTGCCGTGATGATGGGTGCCGAAATAAGCTTCTCCTTTAAAGTATTAAAAGCTACTTCGCACTCTGCAGAGAATTCAAAAGGCACATCCTTGAACAATAAATTGCAGAGAGGCTTTGTAATCTGTGCAAAATCCTTGATGAAACGTCGATAAAATCCAGCATGTCCAAGGAAGCTACGCACTCCTTTAACTGTTGTTGGTGGTGGTAGGTTTTCAATAACTTGTATTTTGGCCTTATCAACCTCGATCCCCTTAGCTGATATGCGATGTCCCAAGACAATGCCCTCTTGTACCATAAAATGGCATTTTTCCCAGTTCAACACCAAGTCCGTCTCCTTGCACCGCTGTAGAACCAAACCCAAATGCTTTAAACATTCATCAAACGACGAGCCGAACACAGAGAAATCGTCCATAAAAATCTCTATAAATTTTTCCACCATATCAGAGAAAATGGCCATCATACATCGCTGGAACGTAGCGGGGGCATTGCATAAGCCGAATGGCATCCTCCGATAGGCAAAAGTTCCATATGGACAAGTGAATGTAGTTTTCTCTTGGTCATCTGGTGCTATTGGAATCTGATTGTAACCTGAATAACCGTCGAGGAAACAATAATGCGAATGACCTGCCAACCGTTCCAACATCTGATCAATGAAAGGGAGTGGGAAATGATCCTTCCGAGTGGCAGTGTTCAGTTTGCGATAATCAATGCAAACTCTCCATCCCGTAACCGTCCTGGTTGGTATCAATTCATTCTTCTCATTTGCAACCACTGTGATGCCCCCCTTTTTTGGTACAACTTGAACCGGACTGACCCAACTGCTATCTGAAATAGGATAAATTATTCCTGCATCCAAGAGTTTAATCACCTCTGCTCTCACCACTTCTTTCATGTTTGGATTCAGCCTCCGCTGCCCATCGATGCTTGGTTTGAAGTTTTCTTCCATGAGAATTTTATGCATGCAAAGTGAAGGGTTGATCCCTTTTATGTCAGCAATAGACCACCCGATCGCTGTTTGATTTTCTCTCAGCACTCTAAGCAATTTCTCTTCCTCCGTCTTGTTAATTGAGTTTGAGATTATGACCGGAAGTGTAGATCCTTCCCTAAGTAAGCATAACGAAGATGGGTAGGTAGTTGTTTGAGCTCTAACTTCGGTGGTTGTTGAATCGACGGTAGTGGTTTTGGTAGGCTAGTTCCCAGCTCCTCATAATTCCTTTTTCATACATATGGTGGATTTGTCTCCAAAAATCTTGCACATACCTCCAGTTCTGCAGAATCGGTGTGAATGGACTGAGAATGCATGATACAAGCTTCATACGTGTCAGATGGATGTTGGAGCTGAAAGGTGTTGTGAACTGCACTGTCAACAAGGTCAATCTGAAAGCAACTGTCGGATTCTGTAGGATATTTCATAGCTTTGAAAACGTTGAAAAAAGCTTGTTCTTCCCCCAATCTCAGAATTAGTTGACCTCATTTGTACATCAATTAGAGCCCTCCCAGTAGCCAAAAATGGTCGGCCCAATATGAGGGGTACATCCTTATCTTCCTCCATGTCAAGAATAAGGAAGTCTGCAGGAAATATAAGCTTCTCAACTTTCACCAAAACATCTTCTATGATCCCCCGTGGATGAGTGAGTGACCTATCAGCAAGCTGCAGAGTTACTGTAGTTGGTTTAGCTTCTCCCAATCCAAGTTTCCTGAAAATAGAGAGTGGCATCAAATTAATACTTGCACCCAAATCACATAAAGCTTTATCAAAAGAATAATTTCCAATTGTGCAAGGTACAGTAAAACTCCCTGGATCTTTTAGTTTTGGAGGAAGCTTTTTCTGGATCCTTGCACTGCATTCTTCTGTCAACATCACCGTTTCATGATCCTCCAGCTTACGTTTGTTGGATATGATTTCCTTCAAGAATTTGGCATAACTGGGTATCTGTGTAAGTGCTTCAGCCAACGGTATATTGATGTGAAGCTTCTTGAAGATGTCTAAAAATTTCATGTATTGTTGGTCTAGCTTTTGCTTTCTTAATCTCTGGGGAAAAGGAATCGGGGGTTCATGGCGATTTATTTGTGTGGTTGCTTTAGCCCGCGCTACATCTGAGGTTCCCTTTTTAGATAATTCTCCAGGTTGCTCGATCTGCTTCTTCCAGATGTCCATCAAACGGCGGTACCATTTCTTCATTTGTACCCGGTCTCTTCACATGTATTTCAGGTAATTGAACCCCGCTACGTGTAGTGATGGCTTGGACATGTTCTCTAGGATTCACTTCGGTATTACTCGGCAGTGCACCTGGAGCTCTTCCTGTCATAGAAAGTGCTATTTGTCCCACTTGTGTCTCCAGATTCTTAATTGCAGCCCCCTGATTGTGGAGAGTTGTTTCGGTCTTCCTCATGAACTGATTTGTTGTTTCTATGTATTTGTCAGTCTTGTCCATTAACTTGGCAAACATCTCCTCCAATTGAAGTTTCTTCTCCTGCTGGTACTGTCCTTGAGACTTGTTGTGATATTGGTTTTGATTTCCTCCCCATGAGAAATTTGGATGATTTCGCCATCCAGGATTGTAGGTGTCAGAATGTGGGTTGTTTTGCTGACGTTGACCCCATTGTGCATAGTCCACTTGTTCCATTCTCTGTGACAGAATTGGGCACTCAACTGTACTATGCTCCGCTCCACACTCTTAACAGTTCAGCTTCTTTGCTTGTGTTGCACTTGTAGGTTGTGATATACTTTCTACCTTGTGAAATAGAGAGTCAATTTTTGCAGATAGGGCCGAGTAGGTGTCAACCTCATAGACACCAGCTGGTTTCTTTGAACCCACGCGCTCAGCAGACCACATAGCTGAAGTGTTCCCCATTCTCTCAAACAATTCCCATGCTCCATCAATGGTTCTAGTGATTATAGAGCCATTGGACGATGAATCCACCATGCTCCTAAAAGAAGGGAGTAGCCCTGTGTAGAAAAATCTGATATGTGTCTTTCTGTCGAAACCATGTTGGGGACATTTCCTTAGCATGTTCTTGAACCTATTCCAAGCTTCATCAAATGATTCAGTCTCACCCTGACTGAAGATTGATATTTCATGCCTCATCTTCGCTACTTTGGCTGGAGAGAAAAAATTAGTGCAGAATTTGTGAGCCAGATCATTCCAAGTAGTAATACTTGCCACAGGAAGTGAATCCAACCATTCGAGTGCCTTATCTCGTAAGGTGTGATGGAACAACCTAAGTCGGATAGCGTCTTCCGATATTCCTTGGTATCTGAAGTGTTGACACATATCCAAGAACCGGAATATATGTGTATGTGGATTTTCATTTGCTAGCCCGTAGAACTGATGCCCATTCTGGAAGAGTTGGATGACATTAGTTTTCAACTGAAAATTCGGCTGTTCGAATGGGGGGTACACAATGCTGGATTGACTCTGGACAACGAAGGGTGATAAGAAATCCCCAAGCAATGTATTTCCATCTTCTCCTTCCTCAGCATTTCCTAGAACTGCATGATTCCTCATTGGTTCAACCTGTTGATTTGCCTCTTGATTTCCCTGCTGTACCGCTCTAACTTCCTTTTGCCTGCGATGAAAAGTTCGTTCAATCTCCAGATCCGCTGGAAGTAGTTCACCGCTAAGCGATCTTAGCATGCAAACCTAAAGGAAGAAAAAATGACAGTAGTTCTTAGATAAATCTAAATAGAAATGCTGAATAATAAAAAAAATAAAAAGTAACAAGAAGTTCGAATTAGTGTCTAAGTAAATAAAAATCAAACTACAAAGCAATCCCCGGCAACGGCGCCAAAAACTTGTTCACGAAAATAATTGTTCGTTTTAAATCACCGCAAGTGTACGGTTCGTTAACAAGTAATAAAGTGGAATTGAGAATTCCGAATATCGTTCCCACAAGGATTGATGTAGTTTAATTCTAATTACCAAAACCTTAACCGAATCTATGAATTGTTTGAGATAAATATAAAGATTTGTAACTAAACAAAGATTAAATATGCAACTTAACTAAATTTTACCAACTAACTAAACGCAATTAAAGGTTCAAATGCGGGGTGAATGTTTCTTATGAATAACAAACGAGTGCTAGGATTACGAATCCCCATGTAATGTTCACCTTGGAATCTAGCTATACAACATTGACAACATGCTTGATATTTTGACAAATCAATGATCCTAACCTATCCAACAATCTCTCTCGAGACTTGCTGGACCTATTCATGTAACCCACCCGACTATATCTCTATGACGAATGTAAATTCACAAGAATGCATGTATTTTTATGATCACTTAAAGATTTACGCAAAGCATAGAGGTATATCTCTATCCCCTATCGGACCTTACGATGACAAATACCTCGTCAAGTCCATTCCCCTTCTCTCGAATGCATGAAATAGACTACTACACTCACACAATCACATGCATAATAATTGTGGAAACAATAAGTGAATAAAAGTCATTCAAACCTCAAAACATGTTTTAATTGTCAATAATTGTAAAACTAAAATCCAAAGTTACATAACAAGGTTCATCGATCTCCTAGCACGAATAGATCTAGCCTAACATGGAGAAAATAAGAAAATACAAAATTAAAGTAAGAGAAGACATCACCAAAATCACAATTTTGATTCAAATCCAAGAATTCTTGTAGTTTTGATGTGAAATCCTTGCCCCAAAATCTTCTTCTTGATGTATTCTCGAGTTATCTCTATGTTGTAATGTCTCTCTCCTCTTTTTGGACGGCCCTAGGGTTTTAAAATAACCCCCAAGATTTGTTTCCATAAGAGTTGTATTCGAATTAGGAAACCAGAATTTTTTTTCCGAAATGGCCTGGGCTAGCGCCCAAAGACAAATGGGGCGCTCGCCCAGGCATCGTTTTTGGCTTCTGTTGAAGATTTTCATTCCGGGCGGCCGCCCAGGCTAAACGGGTTGAAGCTTGCCCAGGCCAAATTTTCTTCACGTTTCTTTTTCGCCATTTTCTTCATTCTTTCCTCCATCTTAGTCCTCCTCATCAATTTACTTCAATTGTAATATTTCAACTTCCCCCCATATGCATGTTGGTCCTCAAAGCTTCATCAATTAGCCCATTTATCCTTCTTTCTTTTCCAATTGCTTCAAAACATGTCCAAAACTGAAATATGATAAAAGTAACCTAAGTTAAGTAAAATACAATAATAAAATGACACAAAAACCTAGTAAAATGGCCCCGAATAAGTGCACAAAATTGCACTTATCAGTACGTTCAAATAAACTTTTTTATTATCAAATATTCATTACAAATCATGAAATACAAAATACAAGATGCTCTATAAGCTCAAATATTCATTACAAGATTTCTTCCCCGTCAAATATTCATTACAAATCATTTTCTATATCTCCCATACCAAAGGTGATATCAAGGCAGACAGCGAAATGGACAACAAATCAAATGATCCATTTCTGTTGCAGGAGGAAGTAGTAGGTTAATTTTCTGAAAAAAGCTAAACAATGGCAAGTAAGTTGATTTTGCGGAGGATGAAGATGAAGATAACAAATACGTAACACATACGCATTTATAAAGGTGTGTAGGTGAAAATGCGTTATATGAATGGCCACTTACATACGTAGTAACTGAAATTAAATGGCCCAAAATCTTGGAAAAGAATATTGGAATACCAAAAGTTTTGTTTCGGGCAAAAATTTCATGAAGGTAAATGTGCACGAGTTTAGCACAAGGTAGTTAAATACTTGGGGGTTGACGATTGAAGAAGACGTCAATTAATACGCAAATAAATAAAATAGTCGTTCCATTAATAGCATTGGCTGCCGTTACATTCGAATTAACAGTAGCTGCCAGCACAAAATTACAAAGAAAATAAAGACATCAATGTCTTAGCTACAATTTACCCCAAGCTGAACGCATTTGTTCCCTAAACTTCCCCCATTCCTCGCTCTACTTAAAAGAAACAGCAGACAACTCAGTTGCAACATCCTTATCAACCTCCAGCTCTATATAACGCTCAACCAAAGACTTGGTTCACTCAATTCCTTGGGAATCATTACGCTTTTTGGCAGCCATCCTAGCCCTGCAGTTGTCCATTTTTGCTTGAAGTTCCTTCATCTCTACAGCTAAGCTTATCATTAAAGAATCTTCAATCATAACTTCAGAGGAGATTTCATTTAATTCGGTATTGGCTTTATCAATCTCTTGAAGCAAAAACTCCTTTTCAGATACAGCATGAAGATACTGAGTACTCCTGGCCTTCAATTCATCATTTTTGGCTAACAAAGAGATGGTTTCAGAATGGATAATATTCAACGTCGCCTTAAAGTCAGAAGAAACATGGAACGACAGAAGTTTAGGTGCTTGCGCCAGTTTCGCACTCAAAAGTTCAAATTTATCTTTTTGTTTGGAAGCACTGGCCTTGCCGATATCCATGTCCATAAAGGAAACATACTCAAACACTGATTGCTTGAGAGTCTTCATATTTTCCTCTGAGAAAGCAGAAGATGAAGCAAAAGGATGACTGGTTGAAGAAGGGCGAGATGTCTTTACTTGTTCCCAATAAGTGAACGAGTCCCGGATAGAGTGCACGATGGCATCAGCATCCTATAAAGAAAAATACAAGCATCTAGCATTCTCACTGTAGTCACTACAACAAAAACAGTCTATGGCAACGTTCGAAAAATGTTGCCGTAGGCCTTTTGCAACGTTTACACGTGTGTTGCAAATCAAGGTGTTGTCGTAGAGTAGATCACCTACAGCAACGTTTATGGAACGTTGCCGTAGGTTATCCTATGGCAACGTTCCATAAACGTTGCAGTAGGTGCCCCTACGGCAAACCTACGGCAACGGTCCATAAATGTTGTCGTAGGTTATGTTACAGTTTTTAAAAAGAAATATCCCACAATTATGTAATTTCCAACAAACCTAATAATAATAACAAAACAAAATACAAAACAAAATGCCTGAAAATTTTACATAATTCTAATAAACAAAAATAGTAAATATGATTCAGTACAATTTGCTAACTTCATTAGCCTACTCAAAAGTTATAAAGTAATAACAATTGACCAAAAAAATATTAAAAAATATTGGATCAATATCTGAGCTTGCTTATATAACCAACAAGCTATCCCAAAAATAAATGCCCCAACTGTCAAAGATTTCTTGAAATTACATTGTTCTGTTCCTCTTCATCCATTCTCAACACAGAAGGTAATCATATAAATCATGCGGACATAGAAATGGACTTGCAGCAACACATTGACGGACAAAATTATTTACCAAAATGAAGGAAAAAATTTACCCAGCAACAAAAATCACCAAAAAAAAAGAAGAAGCAAATAAGTTCAATGATTATAAACGAAGTTAATACAGAATTCACTTCATGAAATGACTAAAATGAAGTATTCATCTACTAGCATCACCCTTCATATAAAAGTTCAAGCATCAGAAAGTCTAAAAAGCACAAGATTGGTTAATTAGTACCACAATGGCGTTGCCCCGATCTAGTATCAAGTCAACTCTCCTCAAAAGGAATGAATCCAATGCCAATGTAGTTCACAACAACAGAATCCCAACACATCTAACCAATACCACTACAGTTCACAGCAAAAGAATCCCAACACATCTAACCAGAGTTCACAGCAAAAAAAGTAGTAGAGCAAGAAAGCAGAACAAACAAGACCAGGGAAAAAGGGGAGTTAGTCTAAGGTCTAATCACAATCAAGAAGATTTATCCAATAAAATAAAATCTTTCCAAGAAACATACCTTCATCACACAAGTCTAATACTACTCTTTGGCCAAGCAACAGTACTTCCCAGGGCTTCACGAAGAGTTCGAAATTCATCTGTAGGTCTATATAAGGTCAAATGATCCATATACACTTCCTCAACCCAAACCTTCCAACAGTCTCTTCCGAGTGGCAAGTGATGCACCTTTGCACTTGGGTCTGTTGTTGTAGTTCTCCCTTCTGCTACAACTTCTTCATTTCAAACATGTATCAATGCAGTAGTTGACACCTAGCATTTTCCATACATGCAACACCCCCTTCGACACCACTTCCTTTGGTAGACTACAAATTCATAGTAAATAGAAAATATAGTATTTTTATTAGTATACTCCAATCTAATTTTATATTTAATAAACTTGTAATAATGTTGGATACAAAAACCTGAGGAGTAAAACCATTTGAAGTCCCATCCTCCACATTCTGAAAAATGATACAAAGATTATAAATTATTCTACATAATAAGTTATATTATCACATTATAAATAATGGTCAAACGTTCTAACCTGTTGACTTAACTTGAGAAGTGCTTCAACCTTTTCTTCTAGGGCTCCCATCCTTTCCGACTGAGTTTGTAATTGGCTTTCAAGTTCTCTAACTCTCCCATTACTTTGAATTTGTCCATACACTTTTGATGGTACAATTCCAAACCCAAGTCCCCAAACTCTTCCATGACGTTCATGACCTAACACTCGAGCAATAGCATCATCGCGGATAGAATTTTCGGCTGATGTATTAGAAATTGATTGAGCATAATCTTCAATCTTTTCCTGCACTCATGTAATTTTTCCTTTTATACTAACAAGTGATATAATACAACCTATTATTCTGACTATGAACGTTGAAATAATAAACATACCAAAGTCTCGGCAACTGCTTCATTTATTGGTTTTCCATCCTTCCTAAGATGTCCATGAGTCCAGACTTTAGTTCTCAACCCTTTGATATTTGGATTTTTTTTCTCTCTGCAATGCAAATCTAATAATTACATGTACTAATATGGGACATTTTCAAGTAAGAAGAGTAAATATATTTGTAATTGTAATTGTACCATTTCATGAGCCATACGTGAATAACCCTTTCGACCCATAGTGTGGAGAAGCTTCTGATTAGTTCTCAAATTGCTAAACTTGTGGTTCTTTTCCTATTAACAAAACGAAAGTATAATAGCAAAATAATGATAAAAGTTTTAAGCTTCACATGTAATATTTACTTACATGAAATTCCGCAGAAAGAGTATCCTCGACAAATTTCTTCCACACTTCTTCAGAATTAATATTCTTTGGTCTAAGAAGGGCAATAGTGCCTGCTTTATTCACAGATGATTCGACTTGAGTTCTGATTTGTTTTCTCAGCCTTGATTTGAATGTCCTCCAATACTTTCCCATATATTGAAATGTTATTCTTTGATGACAATCACTCACATTGAACCTTTCCCATATAGGTTTACGATGCATTCAAAACTGACCTCTAATAGACGAAAACAAATTTGCATATTTCGTAGTTAAATAGGAAAACGATATATTGTAACTCTGTCGTGACTAAGAAAAAAATCATCTATTCTTAATTTCTTTTATAAGATACTATAATTTTCTTGTGCTGTTCAGATGTAAAGATAGGTTGGTCTAACCACAATGTCCTTGTGCTCCTTTTTCGGTCATCCATTCTCTACTGGCATATTTCAAAACCAAGTAGCTTACATATAAATATTGATCTAAAAAGTCGATTGCTTGACAATGAAAAGATGAAGCTCAATCATGACAATAAGAAAAGGAGGAATACTATTGTGAAAAAATGGAACTAAGAACTCTAGTTAGAAAAATATCAAAGAACATTTTTCGACCTCTTCACAGTATATAGATGCATTCCGTGCCAATGTGCAAACTTAAATGCTCCCAGAGAAGAAAAAATTGAGTCGATGAATTGGATATCACGACAACAAACTAAGTTTTTTTTTCTCCAGAATCAATTTCCAGTTCCAACCATTCCAACACAACACTGCCCAAACATTATTCATTCACCAAATTAGACACCAATCCAATCCATTCCAACACAAATTACACAACACCGCCCAAACCTTCTTCACAAAATCACAATTGCAGTCCACAAATTCCAGTCCATAAATGATAAATAAACAAATCCACAAATTCATCAAAAAGTTTGAACACAACACAATTGTGCAAATACTTTGAACACAACACAATTGTACAATTACAGTCCATAAATGAAAAAACAAATTGCACAAATAGGAAGAGGCAAAGAGCTGCTGGACACTTACAGTAGTTGGACTTACAGTCGCTGAAGTGGGCTGCTATCGAAAAGTGGAAGAAGTCTACAGTCACTGGAGTGAGCTGCGGGCTGCTGTCGATTGTCGAAGAGTGGAAGAAGTCTACAGTCGATGCGTGGGCTCAAGGCTGCTATCGAAAGGTTGTGGGCTGCTGTTGCCTGTCGAAATGCCTGCACCGAGGCGACTGCGAGCTGAGGGCAACTGACGGACTGAGGCTGAGCTCTTGGCTGCTGTGAAGGGCGGAGGCGGAGGCGGGGGCGGGAGGGGTTGAATTCAGGGAAAATCGAAATGGGAAAGGATTGAGTCATGGGCTGGGGTATTTTGTTTTTGGAATGGGCCGGGGTATTTTGTTTTTGGAATGGGCCGCTGGGTAGGTTGTATTGGGCCAAGTCTTGGGTTGGAATAAATTAGTTTTAAAAAAAAATTGTAAGCTAAATCGAATATTATTGTTGGGTTGAAATTGATGGACTCATTTAAATGGGTTAAAATACCTTTTGCAACGTTTTGTAAATGTTGCTAAAGGTAACACATTCCGTAACACTCAATAAACGTTGCGAAAAGTGGTCTACCGCAACATTTTTAAAAAAAAACTTTGCTAAAACTCATTTATATTAACCTATGGCAACATTCACTTACGAAAATGTTGCCAAAAGACCATTTTGGCAACATTTATAAACAAATGTTGCCTTTTAAATGTTGCTAATGACTATTTTTGTTGTAGTGAGTACTTGAAGTGAAGATAAAAGTGAAACAAAGCCTACCTTATCAGCAACTTTGGAAAGTTCAGGCACGTCACTGGTTGACTCAGCCACCTGTGGAGACTTCCCTTTATCTGGACGAGTAGACTCTGCCACAACGGGCAGGTCCAGGGAACTTCTACAGAATTCCAGAAGTAATGAATCAAAGGCCAACAATGCAACCAAGGGTAAAGACATTGAAATATATATTACCTTCTGGTTTAACACTTGGGGGGTCGACGCCCTTGAAGGTGGCAGCTCTCCAACTAGATGTGGAAAAGACTCTGGGGCTACAGATTTCTCTTTAAGTAGAGTCCCAACATCAGATGACTTGGATGAAGCAGCTTCAGTAGGAGGTAATGGAGCATGGGCTGCTAAGACTAGAGCCTTCGAGGGGGAAGTTGAACTCTTCTGAAAATTCAGGTAAAGCGTTAGCCTATGAAGAATAATTTGGTACATAAATAAACGGCTCGAATACCTTTCTCCTGACGATGAGAGGAGCATCATCATCATCATCATCTGGCAAAACTGGTGAAGATGGGGCTGGCCGTTTATGGCTGGAAGCACCTTTGGCTACACTAGCTCGAACAGGAGGAGAAGTAGATAGTAGGGTCAAATGTTTAGTACGAGTAGGTGAAGAAGGATTTCTAATGAACATAGGGGTGGCCAAAATAGGAGAAGTAGAGAAAGTCTCTAGCAGATCCAATAAATGGAAGGCACGATTAGCATCAGTGGTGAACAACCTGCATTTCATCGATAGCCAGAGTTGATCAAAGAGAGGATGAGTGATAGCAGTGGGATTAAAAGTAGCCAAAGAAAGGCCTTTAGTCAAAAGAGCATTATGGGCATCAATGGTTTGTACCTCAGTTTTGTTTATAATATGGAAATGCTCTACTAAGTTTCTAGAATAGCAGGGAGGAATAGGCCACGTTTGGCCAAAGCCAAGCTGGCGAGCGAAAAATTGGGGAGCATATATCTCAACCCCTGCCTTGGCATTTGTCCCAGTTATAATGCCATGAAACAACTCTCTCCCAATTAAGAATTGAGCCCAAATGGGCAAAAGAGTACTCACTTCAGCCAGAGTGAGGTTGCAAATAAATAGGGACTTGATAAGGAGAAAAAGGAAAAAAAGAAGACGTTGAATTCAAATTATGAAAGAATATGAAAACGTCCCTATTAGACATATTTACAGGGCTTAATTGATGAATGAATAGCCCGTAACAATTGACTGATCGAGGAAGGTATGGAGGAGTACCAAGTTGTGGAAAATATGCTCTCAACCACAATTGAGCGAGTCAAAGGGACTCACTGCCAGTGGGAGATGCACCATTCTTTAATTGAAATTGAAGGAAAGTCATGCCTCTATAAAAGGCGCCTAAAAAGAACGAACATAGATTTAAAGACCTGACACGCGTCAATTCATACGCTATGGGCAGATAACTCATATAAGGCTTCAGGCTGGGGACACAAAGAACATATTTACAAAGCCAGACCTGAAGGAAGCCCACACGCTCAACATGAGAGGGTTTAGAATTAGAACCAGTATAAAGGTTTTGCATGCCTGAATAGGACTCATTGAGTTTTTTGTCAAACTTTGGGGCAACACCGGCAATCAAAATGCCAAGAAAAATGGTGTCGCCCAAAGGTGGAAGATTTATTAGGGCTCCAATATCCCTTAGTGTAACAGACATTGGGCCAAGTGGGAAGACAAAAGTATTGTACTCTGAACACCAAAAACTCAAAGTAATAGGAAAAAACACTAGGTCATAAATTGAGGGTTGGAGAGTAATTTCTAATAAATCTGAAATTTTAGCACGATCAAAAATAGCTTTGGTGGGACCATAATTCACCATACATGTATGCTATCTACGAAAACTAGCATCAGTTTTGGGCCAAGTGCTAATACATTTCTCACTGATTGGCTTCAATGGCAAAGAGTTTACAAAATGAGGGTTTTCCGTGCAAGGGAACAATTGACCAACTGCCGCCAGCCTAATCGATTTAGCATCATTAAACGATAGACCCAGGTAGAATTCATTGTTGTCAGGGTGGGCTTGCAAAAGAGAGTTTGAGTTTACATAAGGCCTGGTGAGGAGGTTTTGGAAATCCTCGAAACTGGGGGAATTATCGGAAGGAGTTTGTGAAGTCGCCATTTGCAATAAAATACGGCTGTTGTGGAGAGTCCTTGAGAAACGTAGCAAAGAAGCAAGATGATGAACAGTGATCTTTATAGAGGAACACAATGTAATGGCGCGATGAAATGGCGTGTCTTTTGGGTTATAGGGGTATAACGTTACACTTTTCAGGTTGAAGAAGGGTTACCGCCAAACGGAAATAATGATTGAAATTCTTGGGAATTTCAAGTATTGCCGGAAAATACAAAGGAAAAATATGGCAAAAATTAATAATTGATATTAATTCTTCCATACTGGGGGGTAATTGTTGATATACAAAAATAAAGCTCAATTAAATGAGGCCCAATTATGTGGTCCAAAAAATGGAGCCCAGATAGGGAAATTGAGGAATTGGCCCAAATAAGACCATTGTAAAATATAATGACAGCCCACGAGCAGAGGACTATCATCGCCCAAGCCTGTAGAACGCCCAGGATCTGAGCGAATGGAGTACCCCATTGTCGCTCAGAACGACGGTCTCACTCTCGCCCAAGCCTTCGAGACGCCCAAGATCTGGATGAATATAGCGTTTTGTTCAGTTATTGAAGCGGTTATTGAGCAACCTTATCACACCACACGATCCAAAAATCTCGGTTACAAGCGGTTAAACAACAAGAGCAATAACAACAGTTCATAACGGCAGTTCCTTGACAAGTCAGCAATCACGAAGAAAGTGGGTAGTTATAGAGCGCCAAACAGTTTCCAAGCAGTTCTACAAGAGAAAACCGGCAAAAAAGTGTAAAAAGGAAAAGAAGACATAGAAGGAAGGGACCCCGAATCAAACACTCTCAGCAGAGAATATGTAATTTCAATTCATTTACTTTCTATTTGAAAATTTTCAATTTACTTCGTGTGCTTGTGCCCCTTGGAGGCGTTTTGCTTCTTTCCAATTGTAATCTTCATAAATAAAGCACCATTTTTTGGGACTTTGTCTCAAGAGGTTTGTTCCTTACACAATCGTCTGAACCTTTCTTTTAATTGTTAGCAATAATCCGTGCAAAAACACCTGACTTGCCATTTGCATACCCTGGGGCTGGCCATTTGACTAGTCTTTCAATGTAAGATACCACTTGAATTAATTCATGCATATCAAAATTGAATAATTTAGTTTCTTGAGGTAATATATGTAAGTTTCTACATTAATCATATGTAAAGGTGTTAATAGGATCTAACGTAACCAGCATCTGTCAATAATTAAGCCCATTTACCGTCCCGTCCGTTTCAGTGGGACTACCTGCATCCCAAAGAGCCCTGCCAAGAGGGTTTTACTATCGAACATTGGTGGCATACCACTGACCACGCCACCAATGTGCCTCAAACTGCATGGGCTTGAACAAGGGTTTATTTTGGAAGAAGATCCTTCAGAAACACTCGTAGTTATAATCTAATCAACATTATGGGCTGTTCTCTCCATTTATCATGTATCCATTAAAAATGCTGCAGCCCCATTTCTTATACTATTTTATATCATATGATGATTCTAATGCTCGCATCAATTATATCAAATTGAAATTTGTAATTTTCAGACCCCTAGAATCTCCACGAAGTTGTATAATTATTCTTTGTTGAATCTCTTCTCCTTTTGTCTGTACCATCACTTAATTTGATTGAAGCAAGAATGGTTTCCATCTCCAGGATGCATATTGCTTTTAGATTTATGTAAATATAGAGAGGGAAGAGGCTAAAACTTCAAACATCAAAATGGAGAACAGAAGTCGAACCACAAACAAAACCAGTACATTGGAAGCTTGAAACATATATGAAGGATGGAAACATTTTTCGATTATGCACATTTTTGTTAGATAACAATTATGGTCTTTGGCCAATATTGTCAAACTTTCGAGGTCAAATTACATCGTTTAGTGGTCCATTGTAGGTTTTTTGCTCTTTTGGATTACTTTAAAGGTATTTTCATCATTTTAACATTTCTAGTTTTAATTAGATTTGTTTTTGTCGTTTCCTAACTTAGTTGGATTTATCTACGGGATTATGATTTTAATATGATTATGATTTGTTTTGAGTCTTTAAATATGTGTTTAGGAGTTTGTAAAATATACATTCATTTTTATTGATTGATAAGATATTTCAGTTTTCTCATTAATTGGTAGATTCAAATATTTATTTGGTGGACATCAAATAGTTATCACATCCGTACGAGCGAAATTAGAGTAAACACTTGTTTTTGTGTTATAGACAAGACCCATTTATTATTATTCATGCTTGTCAATTGGTATCAGAGCAATGACAAACGATCAAAGTAAGTTTGAGGCGAGATTTAAGGCGACCGAGACCAATTTGCAAGAATTATGCAATCAAATCAAGGTCATATTGGCTGCCATGAATCTTAGAGGCGATAATCCTAGGGAAAAACCATTTTTCAGGTTGTTATCCCTGTCAATCTGATCACAATTCTAGCTCCAATGTGTTATCATGGTCATCGTGATGACTATGATGGTTACAAAGTTAAGACGGAGGTTCCTGTTTTCAATGGGAGTTTAGATATGGAGGCTTTTCTTGACTGGTTGAATGAGGTTGAAAGGTTTACGAAATTATGGAGGTTAGTGAAGAACGCAAGGTTAAAATAGTGGCAAACAAAGTTAAGGGAGGAGTAGGAGCCTAGTGGCTAAGTATGTGATGAACATTATAGGCTGAGAAAACCGCCCGTAAGAGACTGGATCATGAAGATAGAATTGTTGCAATTGCGAGTTCTTCCTAGACACTATTTGTAGGCCTTGTACAGACACTTTTAGATTGTGGCAATGAAGTCGTTTGTTGGCTGCCTATACGGAGGAGTTTTTGAGGCTACAATCTTGTTGTCATGTATAGAGGCTGACGATTATCAGATTGCGAAATTTGTAAGGGTATTAAAGTACGAGATTCAAGACAAGATGGGGGTTCAGCCCATTCATTCATTAATAGATACAAGGGATAGGTGTTTTGAGCAAAATCATTGCTTGCACAACAAACACAATGTCCTCCACTATTTTGGAGAAATTCAGATGATAAAGTTCTAAGGGCACCAGAAGGGTCGTGTCCGTCCCAAACCGCGATTAGACCACCTATGGCAAACAATACAGTGGAACCAAAATGTGCGGTAGCTGGATACAAGTCGACTAGTCGACCAGCAAATAACTCGTATGCAAAATCGGCTGTTGGAAAATGTTACAGGTGCGGAATAAATGCATGTGGTAGATACAGTTAATGAAGAGGATGATGATCATGAGTATGTCAAAGACGAAGAAGAGGCTGATGAAGAATACGCCAATGAAATTTGTGGAGATGAACAATGAGATTTTGTGTGTATAGTGCAGAAAATCTTATGTTCGCCCAGCAATATGAGTCAACTCAATGTACAAAGATCTTTCACGCCAAGTGTTAAGTTGCGGATGTTGTTTGCTGTTTAATCATAGATAGTTGCAGTTGTGAAAATATAATCTGTAAGAAGTTGTTGGATCATTTTAGGCTACAATCGAATCACACCCAGGCCCTTATCAGATCGGTTGGATTAAGAAGGGCCCTTCTATCCAAGTCACTTGAATTTGTAAGGTATCTTTGTCTATGAGGACCTTTTACTAACTAGGGGTTATTGTGATGTTGTTGACATCGATGCATATTTTATTGAGAAGACCGTGGCAGTTTGATGTGGACGTCGTACATACGGATAGAGAAAATACCTACATGTTCTAATGGAAGGAAAAAAGATCATGGTTGCGCCATAGGGAGTGCATAGAAAACTTCTAAAGTAGAAGTGAATGCTTTCTTTGTTATTGAGGATTTGTCGAGTAAGTTTTTCTCGGATGTAAAGGAGTTTGGGAGAATATTTGCTTTCGTAGCCTAGGAAGAAGTCCTTGAGGATGTTCTTAGATCTATCAGAAAATTATTGACGGAGTTTAAGGATATGAGTGCAGAACCAGAAGAATTACCTCCAATGAGAGATATTCATCATGAGATTGATTTTGTCTCAGGGGCTTGTCTACGAAACCGTTACATTATCGAATGAATCTGAAAGAGAGTCAGATTTTGCAGGAGAAAGTTAAGGAGTTACTGTAAAAGTTTACGACAAGAAGAGTATTAGTCCTTGTGCAGTAATGGCCTTACTAGGACAAAAAAATGATGGATCATGGTTGATGTTTATGGGTAGTCGAGCTATCAACAGAATTACAGTGTACTACAGGTTTTCTATACCCATGCTGGATGATATGTTGAATCAATTCGTTGGATCTATACTGTTTTCAAATATTGATTTGAAGAGCGGGTATCACCAGAATTGGATTAAGCCCGATAATGAGTGAAAAACTGCTTTTAAAATAAAGAATGGCTTGTATAAGTGGCTGGTTATGCCTTTTTGGCCTTTCCAATGCACTAAGTACTTTCATGTGGCTGAGGTTTTGATACCTTTTCTAGGCAGATTTGTTGTCATTTATTTTGATACTACTCTAATTTATAGTTGAAATGAAGTTGATCACAAAGAACACTTGAAGATTGTGTTGGAAGTATTGCAGGATAATGAGTTATTCATTAATCTAAAAAAGTGAAGCTTTATGACGAACAGGGTTCTATTTCTAGGGTATGTGGTAAGTTCTGAAAGAATACATGTGAATGAGCAAAAAATGCAGGCGATTAAAGATTGGCCAACACCAAATTCCCTTATTGAGTTGTGAAGTTTCCATGGACTTGCTACTTTCTATAGGAGATTTATTCAAGTTTTCAGTAGTGTCTTCACTCCTATAATATAGACTGTTTGAAGAATAAGAAAGAGGAAAAGTTTTGAGTGGACCAAAGCTACTACTAAAAGCTTAGAGGAGATTAAGCAGAAATTAACATCTATTCTCGTTTTTACATTACCAGATTCTGAGAACATTTCTGAAATTGAATGTGATGTTTGTGGGACTGGAAATAGAGGCGTGCTTTCTCAAGAGGGCAAACGAGTAGAATATTTCAGTTAGAAATTCAATGAGGTCAGACAGAAGTTGTCAACTTCTGAGTAGGAGTTGTATGTTGTATTTCGAGCATTGAAGAATTGGGAACATTAACTACTGCCACTAGAATTCATGATCTAATCGGACCACTGATCTTTGGTACACTTTAAAAAGTAAAGAGATTTGAAGAATAAGATGCATGTTCATTGGGCTGCATATTTTGGGCATTTTAATTATGTGATAAAACCCAAATCTAGGGCCACCAATCGGGTTGCTGATGCTTTGAGCAAGAGAGCTGCTTTGTTGGTCATTGTAAGTAATGAGGTGGTTGGATTTGAATTCCTAAAGAGTTTATGAAGGAGTTGAAAACTTTGGGTCGTTATGGGCGAAACATTTATCGAAGCAACCGATGGACAATTTTTTGGTGCATGAAGGATTTTTGTTTAAAGATAATCTATTGTGTATCTCACGCACCTCCTTGTATGAGAAATTAATAAGAGAGTTGCATGCTAGGGGGATTGAGCAGTCATTTAGGTCAAAACAAGATGATTAGCAATCTCAAGGAGCGTTACTATTAGCCGCAGTTAAAGAGAGATGCTGGCAGGTTCGTAAGAAAGTGTCCAGTTTGTCAAACGTAGAAAGATCATGGGCAAAACAATGGGTTGTATATGTCTTTGCCTATTCCGGAGCAGCCTTGGAAGGATCTTTCCATGAATTTTGTATTGGGACTACCTTGTACACAATGAGGTTCAGATTTTATTTTTATTGTGGTGGACCGATTCTTCAAAATGGCACATTTTATTCTTTTCCATAACACAAGTGATGCACAACACTTGACGAAACTGTTTCTCTAAGAAATTGTCAGACTACATGGTATCCCTTCATCTATCACTTCTGATTGAGATCCGAAGTTCTTGGTTCATTTTTGGTTAATTTTGTAGAAGAAGTTTGGGATAGATTTAACAGCATGGCTCATCCTTAGACCGATGGTCAAATTGAAATGGCTAACAGAACCTTAGGGAATTTATAGAGGTGCATCGGGGTCAAATTCCATCGTTTAAGTGTCCATTTTAGTTTTTTCTGGTTTGAATTATTTTAAAGGTATTTTAATCATTTTAGCAGTTTTTATTTTTAATTGGATTTGTTTTTGTCGTTTCCTAGTTTGGTTGGACTTAGCTACAAAATTAGGATTTCAATATGATTAGGATTTGTTTTGAATCTTTAAATATGTGTTTAGGAGTTCGTAAAATATACATTTCTTTATATGGATTAATAAGATGTTTCAATTTTTGCATGAATTGGTGGATTTCAATATTTATTTGGTGGATTCCAAATAGTTATTTCGCCCATTCGAGCGAAATTCGAGCAAAGACTCATCATTCGTATGTTATGAACAAGATCCCTTTATTATTATTTACATTTCCATCCCATGTCGCTATATTTGCTCTCTCTTGATTCGAGATTCCTTTGGGGCGAATGACAAAGGGCTGGTGTGGTCATACTTATCCTCGCTGCATTAAGGATATTCGGGCATGGAAGACAAGGCAGGGATTAAAATATCATCATTTAATATTTATCGTCACTTTATTATTTATTATCGTTTTAATTTTATTTTTTAAATATGATTTAAAATGAAAAATATAAAATAAAATAAAAGATTTTGAGGTGGGCTCGGGAAGATTTAGGTTGGAACATGTTCTCTTTCCCTATCGTTGTCCCTGTCCCAGCCATTTAACATTCTGGGTAATGTGAGGCATGGACGAAAAATTTTTCCATCTCAATTTATGATTCACAGGGCCTTTAGCAAGTTAAGCACAAAGCGAAAATGAAAACTCATGATAGTAAACTCACAAATGAGAATATTTGAAGGGTACTTGGAATAGAGAATATGTATATCAATATTCTTCTATTTAAAATTAATTTCACCATCACCATCACCATCACCGACACACACACACACAACATTTCGTTTAGTCGAACTGAATGAAAGGAAGTGAATTTCCCAAGAAGAGTTCGCTTCGCTCAAGGAAGTTTAAAAATTTGGAACCAAAAATGGTTCTGCTTGAGATTCCAACCAAATTCAGTCAAAATTTTTTTTAAGCCATGTAAAGATTTATATTGCCATTTGTTGACTATAGAAACCAGATTAACATATTTCTCTCACCTAACCAGAATATTTATCTCTTACACTCACTAGTTTTGATGCTCAAATCGAAATAAGAGGACGAAATAGCTATTTGAAATGGAGATATTTGAATTTACCTACTTTTCTTCTCTTAGGTGGGAGTATTTATAAATTTCCTAATAGCCAATTCAATCATTTTAGGAGAGATGACAAGCAGCAGCCTTTTATTGGCTAGCTCATAACTGGGGTGTGAGTATTTATAAATTTTCTTCTAGACAGTCTGGATGGGAAGAACGTTTGCCCTCTTTAAGCGAGCTCCGCATATCGCTTAAGCTTAGCAGGTGGAGGGAAATATTCGTAAAGGATATTTCTTGATTCAACGAATAGTTCTCGAAGTCCGATTTTATTATTTATAGTAAAGCTAGGACTTCTATTATATTATGTTACAGAGCTGCGAACTTATTGATGGCTTTGCCTGTTAGGAATATTTGGCCTAACTCCACCTAATAAAACTGGCTTATTAGGGGAGGATTGCCCTCACCTTATTAAGTGGATTATTTATATTTTCTCAAGCAACGTGGGATTTTAATATTGCCTGAACATGCATTTTCATATTTTTTGGAGATGATGTGGGTTTCATTAAGAAGACGTGTTTAAGATTGCCACCGCATTATGCGCATTTTAATATTCATATTTACAATTTTCTAGGCCATACATGTTTAACGTGTGTGGGGATTACGCATTGTTTTGCCCATTTGTTTCAAGATTCAATCTGCCGCCCGTTCATTTTCATAGGTCATGATTGTGATCAACATATTTCAATGGTTTATACCTTACATCAGAAGTGTGAGGTTAATCACCAGCTTTGTACCAAGATACCGGGCTCAGTAACCTTCAACCGACACCACAACAAGAAAACCCAAACCAAAAGTTCTAACCCTCCTCAGGTTGCTCTCTCTCGGTTTTTGCCTATAACAAGAACTAAAATGGAGAATACAATAGCCACCTACAACAACCACTAAGGCTATAAAAGAATGAGGATCAATACCAAGTGAATCACTACAAAACCGAGGCAAAGAGCACAAAGCAAAGAGCCAAGGGACCACCACGAGATTTCCTCACACAAGGCTGGCTAAATCAATTCTCAAATAATGCACAGTAATGGACATGGTAAATATAGGGTAGAATTAGGTATGGACTAGGTCACAAAGTTTAGGGCCCAATAGAGTATAGCTTAGTGGTCTATCAAACATAGAGAGCCATCCATGTCTTGGGTTTGGGCCATGAGCAACCCTAATTAAATTAGGTTGCTTCAAATGGCCCAAATGACTTAGTGGTTGGTTTACCAAGTTGTGGTGTCGATAATCGTTCAGTCATCTGGTCGATACCGACTGAAATACACAAACTTACATCATTGCCCGGGGAGATCGTTTGACAACAATTTGCCTAACAAACCTCCACCTTGGTGTCAAAGGACCAGCAAAGAAGAAACTACTAAGCATTAGTAATAATCAAAAAAAAAAATGGAGAACCAATAAAATTGGAAATCATTTACCCCCACCGATGTTCAGAAGATCTTTGCAACTTCTAAATTTCACCAAAGGTAGCACCTTAGTACCCATGTCTGAGGGATTATATTGTGTGTGTATTTTCTCAAGCCTTACTACTTCTTGAGACACAATATCTCTAATGAAATGTAGTCTAACATCAATGTGTTTGGTGTGTTCATGAAAAACAGGATTCTTACATAAATGTATAGAAGACTGACTATCTGAATATACTACCACATAATCATTTAGAACACACAGTTCATGTAAAAGGCCTCTAAGCCATAAAGCTTCTTTAATAGCTTCAGTAGTAGCAATGTATTCAGATTCTGTCGTGGATAGTGCAACTATGTGTTGTAACTGTGATTTCCAACTAACACAAGAATTAGACAAGGTAAACACATAGGCAGAAGTGGATTTCCTGTTATCCCTATCTCCAGCATAGTTAGCATCAACATATCCTTTCAGTTTAACCTTATCGTTATTAACACCAAACTTTAGACCTACATTACATGTACCCTTTAAATACCTTAACATCCATTTTAAGGCTTCCCAGTGCTCAGGACCAGGATTAGACATATATGTACTAAGCGTGCTCACAGCGAAAGCTAAATCAGGTCTAGTGCAAACCATCAAGTACATAACAGAACCAATCACATTTGAATAAAGAATTCTGCTCATGTATTCTACTTCCTTTTCATTACATGGAGCTTGATCTTTAGATAATATAAAGTGACTAGTTACAGGTAATGTAACAGATTTGCAATCATACATGCCAAATTTGTTCAACACTTTTGAAACATACGAGGATTGATGTAAAAACAAGATAGAATTTGACCTATCTCTTTCAATTTCCATACCTAGGATTCTTTTAGCCTTTCCTAGATCTTTCATGTCAAATTCACCATTCAAACTTGTTTTTATATCACTTATCCATTTAGGTGATGAACCAACTAAGAGCATATTATCCACATAAAGTAGTAAGAACATATAATCATTACTAACATCATTATGTTGGAAGTAAAGGCAATGATCAAACTTGCTACGATGAAACCCTATAGTTAGCACAAAAGAATCAAATCTTTTATACCACTGTCTAGGTGATTGTTTTAGGCCATATAACGATCTTTTCAAGAAACACACATAATCAGGTTTTAATTTGTCTTCAAAACCTCTTGGTTGATTCATAAAGATTTGCTCATCAAGTTCACCATATAAAAAAGCAGTTTTTACATCAAGTTGTTCAAGTTCCCAGTCAAAATGTGCAACCAATGCAAGTATGACCCTAATAATAGTGTACTTAACAACTGGTGAAAAAATCTCATTGTAATCAACCCCCTCTTTCTGAGTGTATCATTTTGCCACTAACCTAGCCTTAAACCTTAAGGGTTTAGAAGTACTAGTACCCTCCTGAACCTTAAAAACCCACTTACAGTCAACAGTAGATTTATTTTTAGGTTTAGGTACTAATTCCCAAGTTTGATTCTTCTCTAAAGAACTCATCTCATCTCTCATTGCCTTAAACCACTCTTCAGATTGTTTACTCTTCATTGCCTCTTCAAAGGTCTTTGGTTCCCTATCAGCTAACTCCTCATAACTCGCATGAGCAAAAGCTGACTCGGATTCATAACCAAATCTCACCGGTGCTCTAGTCTGTCTCCTCTCTCTATCCCTAGCCAAGTTATAGTCTGCTAGAGGATTCTCTTCTTCAGGGTATTCTTCTACTACTATTACTTCATCTCCATTCTCGACATCAGGTTGTTGTTCCTGAGTCTCCACCTCACTCTTTGTAACAGGGATGAATGTGCTAGGTTTCCCTAACTCCACCTTCAGCTGACTACTCTCTTCACCTTGTATTTCCTCACTTACAGGTTCAGATTCAGCTTTCAAACATGGCATTTCGCTCTCATTGAATGTAACATCTCTACTCACAATGATTTTAACTCCTTTCTGGCTCCTATCCCACAACCTATACCCCTTGACACCTTCGGGGTAACCTAGAAAAACACATTTCCTAGCTCTAGGTTCAAGTTTTCCCTCACTCTGATGAGAAAAAGCAGTGCAGCCAAAAGTTCTAAGCATGGAGTAATCACTAAGTTTACCAAACCATTTTTCATGCGGAGTATCACCATTCAATGCAGCAGATGGAGTCAAATTAATCAAATAACAAGCAGTCATAACAGCATCGCCCCAAAATGACTTCGGGACTCCAGAACTTAACATCATGCAACGCACTTTATCAAGTATGGTTCTATTCATCCTTTCAGCTACCCCATTTTGTTGGGGAGTGTAAGGAACCGTTTTATGCCTTGTTATTCCACTTTCCTTGCACATATGATCAAAATCAGTGTTACGAAACTCTAGACCATTATCAGTTCTCAAAAACTTGATCTTCTTACAAGTTTGGTTTTCAACTTGTCTTTTCCAATTATTAAATTTATCGAAAGTGTCGGATTTTTCTTTCAAAAGATAAACCCACACTTTCCTAGTATAGTCATCAATAATAGACAAGAAATACATATTCCCACCTGAGGTGGGAGTGCTAGATGGACCCCACAGGTCCGAATGCACATATTCAAGCATGGTTCTAGTATTATGAACACTCATGGAGAAAGTAGTTTTATGGTGTTTGCCAAGCACACAATGGTCACAGAAAGACAAATCAGACACGCAGTCATTTCCAAAAGCACATTTTTCATTAAGAAGCTTAATTCCCTTAATACCCACATGTGCAAGTCTATTGTGCTATTTGTGTGTATGATCAGACTTGGCGGAAGAGATAGAGGAGTCTAAACCTCTCGTCACTTCCCCAGTAGTTATGTAAATATCATTTTTTCTAATACCCTTAATAGAGACAAGTGCACCTTTAATCAATTTCAAAATTCAATTTCCAATTTTACCAGTGAAATCAGATTTCTCAAGTCTTCCTACTGAAATTAAGTTTCTAGACAATTCAGGGATATATTTAACGTCTTTTAAAGTATACACAAAACCAGTATCAAACTTCAACGTAATATCACCCATGCCAACAACATTGTAAGCAGAATTGTCACACAACACAACATGCCCATCATTTGATTCATACAAATTTTCAAACCAATCTTTATGTGATGTCACATGAAAAGATGCACCAGAATCAAGAATCCACTCATGAAAACGAGAATTTGCAGTTGAGTTTAATTCAGCAGAAGAAACAACAGAATTGGTAATCATATAGACTTCACCACCACAATTACCAGAGTCAGACGACAACACATTCACCTCGTCTCTATCTCGACCCTTTTACTTATTTTTCTCTTTATAGCAATCTTTTATAAAATGCCTCGTATTCCCACAGCCATAACATTTTCTTTCCTTAGTCCTAGATTTGGATCTAGGCTTACCCCTGCTTTTCCTTCTATATCCATTACTACTAGACTCGCCACTACTTTGGTAACCATTTTGACTGTTTTGCCTAAACTGAGTTCTACCCCTCATCATGTGAATCTCACCGCTCTTCTTATCATGTTTTTCAGCCCTCATATCCATCTCTTTACTTCTAAGAGAGTCAACGATAATTTCAGGTGTCAAGATGTCCCTACTATACTTAATAGCATTTTTCACTTCACGATAAATATCAGGTATAGCATTCAGCAGTATAATAGCTTTGTAGGTTTCAGGCACGGACTCTCCACAGTTAACAATATCTTGTACAAGTTTGTTAAATACATCTAAATTGTCATCAAGTTCTTTTGAGGAATCCATTTTGAAATTGAAAAAACGCTCGAGTAAGTAGAGCTTATTGGGAGTAGATTTAAGCAAATACAAATCTTCCAATTTTTGCCAAAGTTCTTTAGTGGTTTTCATTTACCCACTTTTCTCAAAATTGCGTCAGACAAGTGTAAAATATTAGAGGTGTAAGTAAGTTCATCAGCTTCTTCTTTTTGTTCTTTTGAAAAATCAGCGGGAAAATTGCCATCAATGGCTTTCGAAACTTTTTGTTGAACCAAAATACCTCGCATTTTCTGTTGCCAAATAGAAAAATCACATTTTCCAGTAAAAGTTCCCAAATCAAAATTGTGCGTTGTCATTTTCAAACAAGAAACACAAAGACACAATTAAGCCACACAAAGTAGACCTAGGTTCGCAAGTATACACCGTTTAAAAAATTTCCGGACGGGTAAGGTCTAGGTATTCTAGGGACTTATCAATGCAACGGGAGGATAATCAACAAAACAGTTTCACTCACAATATATCACAAACGATAATATGCTGAAATTAACCAAAAGAGCAAAAAACACTTAGCAAACGAAAAACAGTTAATTCCTAATTTCTAACACAAGCAATGGTACCCCACACGGTAACCCCAATCCTATTGTCACCCCACACGATGACGCGCTAGTGCTGAAATTAAAAGAGGATCAGCCAATTTACCAGAGCGGACTTGTCTGAGTCCGTAATTTTCGAGAGTTGCGAATTTACTGCTTTAGGCCGCAATTTATGGCCTAAAGTACTTCAGTAAATGTGTTTCGCTGTTACAGCCTCGAATCTGTATCGACCACCGAAAAGGGCAAAATCGTCCAATATTTTATGCAAAACCTGAAACACTCAAATAAACATATCAGTAAGTTCAGGAAATTAAAATAAACAAACTGCTCAAAAAATTCTGGCCGGAACAGCTTGTCATGTTCCGCCCACGCGTCGCCGCCGGAATCCTACGCACCACCGTCGGAGTTCACGCGCTGCACCACCAGGAGCGCCTCTGCCTGCTGGTTATGGGTCTGCCCTCAGATTTTCCGGCAGGTGAGTGGTTTGGCCGGAATCAAAGGAAATGGCCTCGGTTTTCTCGAAAAAATCGCGACAGATTCTTCTCCAGGTTCGATTTCAGCTGGTTTTGATCCAACCAATTGCTCTGATACCAAATGTGAGGTTAATCACCAGCTTTGCACCAAGATACCGGGCTCAGTAACCTTCAATCGACACCACAACAAAAAAACCCAAACCAAAAGTTCTAACCCTCCTCAGGTTGCTCTCTCTCGGTTTTTGCCTATAACAAGAACTAAAATGGAGAATACAATAGCCACCTACAACAACCACTAAGGCTATAAAAGAATGAGGATCAATATCAAGTGAATCACTACAAAACCGAGGCAAAGAGCACAAAGCAAAGAGCCAAGGGACCACCACGAGATTTCCTCACACAAGGCTGGCTAAATCAATTCTCAAATAATGCACAGTAATGGACATGGTAAATATAGGGTAGAATTAGGTATGGGCTAGGTCACAAAGTTTAGGGCCCAATAGAGTATAGCTTAGTGGGCTATCAAACCTAGAGAGTCATCCATGTCTTGGGTTTGGGCCATGAGCAACCCTAATTAAATTAGGTTGCTTCAAATGACCCAAATGACTTAGTGGTTGGTTTACCAAGTTGTAGTGTCGATAATCGTTCAGTCATCTGGTCGATACGACTGAAATACACAAACTTAAATCATTGTCCGGGGAGATCGTTTGACAACAATTTGCCTAACAAGAAGCTATAAATATGTCATTATTTTCATGGGTATTCTTTTCTTTGCCGCTTTTATTTTTTGAGTTTGGTTAAATTCCTTATCTTTTCCAATAGTTTTTTTTATCTGGGTATGTGTTCTCTTCTCCTCTTTCTTTCACACTTTCTTCACGATGTCTTCTCAACATGGTTCTCAGAGTTTACCTTATTATTTTAATTCAAGGAGTTCTAGTCTTAGAGATGACTCTTCTAGCTCCTCTTTATCTTTTGTGGAAGTGCTATACATTGATATGCTTCCTTATAAGGCAGTTACTTATATACGTCAATCCAGAGCTTTTAAGGTAAATGAGTAGTTTTTGACCTTGGATTGGGGTGTACAATAAGATATGAGAACCTTTAGTGAACCGATTGACCTTAGTGCTTAGTGAGAGTGATGAGGAGATTTTTGAGGCTTTAGGGATTTTTTTCCAATCTTACTGAACATGAGTTAGCCGAAATTAGGGCTGAATTTAATGTCTCTGATGACATTTCGATGGATATGGGACTTAGAGTCCCCTTTCATTATTTTTTCCAAAATGTGCTTTCTTCTTTGAATATCGCCCCTTCCAAACTTACTTCAGATGGGTGGGCCCAACTGGTTGGATCTTTCTTATTATGGGGATCTGCGGATTTAGAGGAAGAATTTTCATCAAATGTATTCCGTTCTATCTACCATTCCATGCAAACGGAAAGTAACGCAAGCCATAAGAAGAGATACTATTATCTTTATACTCGCTTTCCTAGGATATGCCCTGAACTTGTAGTTACCCCTTCCCAAGTGCTTAATTTGTGGAAGGAGAGTTTTTTTTTTCTTTAAGGCAACTGAGGTTTTCAACCTAATGACCCCAACCCTTCGGTTGTTATGCGTCGATCCTATGTTGAGTATAGTAAATATTGATATCTCGCTTATCTCTTTGCATTGAATTTATATTATCTTACTATGGTAGTATTGTATAAGTAGACCACTTATTTTGCTTTGCAATCAAGCTCTTGGCTACATTCACGCTTTAATAGCTCATATCCTTAAATTGTCTCTTTAAGGTTCACGAAGCTCAAAGATTGCTTCATCATTTTAATTCATACTTTTACAACGTTGAAGTTCAAACTACCATGAGTGAGTTTATGTTTTAGATATTTTGTTTCTAATTTTGGTTTGTCACTTCCTGATGGTCCCTGACTTTTTCTCCACTTCACAGTGTGAATCAATTTAATGCGAACCCTTCTAAGATTCAGAAGATTTCTTCACCTAAGGATTTAGGCTTCGATGGACCTAAAAGGAGTTGTTATGTTTCTCTTGGGGTACAATCATATAGCTATCCTTCGCAAGGGTCTAGAGGATCGAAATGCCTCATTGTCGATGCTTCGATTCAAGGGCGTTTGCCCTTAGAAATTGTGCCTTCTTCTTCACCCATCTGAGCCAGGGACCCCTCTAATGGGAAAATGTCAAGTGGATTGGGCAAACCTCAATCTTAAAGTTTTTTCTACTCCTAATTTGAGTTCTTTATCTTCTACACCTACGTTTTGTTTCTCGTACTGTGAGGTCGTCTTATACCTATTTCAAGCAGTCCTAGGAGAAACTGGATGAGAAACTTACCCCCTCGCAAATGGGAGAAATGATTGACGCTCATCTGATGTGAGCTGTGGTATTATACCATGACTGGAGGCGGAGTATGAGCATTGTGCTGCTCGAGCCAACGATTTGGATAAAAAAAAGTTCAATCATTGGAAGAAAAATGTGACATATTTCAAAAGAAGTTGGGTGCCATTGAGGGGGAGAAAACCCAAATATAAAAATATGGACAAAAGTTCAGACAATTATGTTAGCATAGAAGCTACTTTGTTGGCCGATATTAGGAGGCTTTCCAAGGATTCAATGTAGACTAAAGTACATAATCGAGCCTATGTTGAGCGGATAGATGGGAAGCTTGCCAAGTTGAAGGAGAAACTCTAAATGGCTTAAGTTGAGTATTTTCTCTGATAAAAGATTTTAAAATGGCACAAGATGAACTGGTTTTACTCCGTTTTGAATTAGATAGCAGTGAAGCAAAAATTTCTACTGTGTTGTTTAGTTGCTGAGAGTAAGGGTTATGAAACCAAACTGCTTGAAGAATCCATGCAGGAAGGGAGAAACAAAGTTCTTGACATTATCAGGAATTTTCATCCAATATGAATTTTTCAGAAGTTCGTGAAGAGGATCTCAGTGACACCTTATCTTCCAAAGTTCTTCCGTTAGCCTTTGAGGCTTTAAATGCTTTTCCTCTTTTTGTTGAACTGTCTTCGGATTCTCAAATTATATCTCCTTGTGAGGTCGCTAATGTAATTGAGCCAGCTGACACTCATGTTAACCAATAGGATATGGCTTTATTTAGCCCGTTGGTTAGTATGGAGGAACACATTCTTTATTAGCACCATTGTTTTTCTTTATATATGTGTGTGTCTGTGTGAGTTCGCGTGATATTTTTTCTTTTTATTTAATATTACATTTCAATTAGTTTCACAAGTCATTTGTTTATTTTGTCTTTAGCTATATTTTGCATAAGCCCATGTAAATAATTGCGTAACACAACTCGTAAGCTCGTTTTCTTCATACGATTTCACATTGTGCAACAAAATATATCACTAAAACGACTTTGATCGTGATATTCATTTACAAGTACTTTTCGCATAACTACATTGAATTTTTGTCATAAAATTTTTTAACTGCAGGCAGATATAGGGTCGCCTTATGCAGTTAACTTTTGTGGGATAGATCTTAATCCAAATTTCTTTTTGTGATATAGATCTCACCTTTAAATACAATTTTGTTGGAGGGATAGACCTCGCCGTCAATCATAATTTCTTTAGTGGAATGGACCTCATCATTAATCATACTTTCATAGTAGGCGAAAAAGGGCTCTCCTTTCAACTTTTTGTTAGTTGAGTTTTCATTGTTGTGACATTGTTTTAGATCCAACTTTGGTTCAATCATTTTATCACCCATGCTTCCTCTAGTACTTGTGAAGTTATCTTTGTTGGCAAATAGGTTTTTCAACCAATCCTTCACGGCATCAAATACTTGCTTTCCTGTTCAAGGTTTTTAAAGCATCTCCTTTTCACTTTCAATTATCAATGCGATATTAATCATACGAGTCCTTGGGGCTGCTTTCCTTAGAGTACTGATATAGCATTCGTGCCCAACCGTTTGATTTTCCACCCTTTTAACTGTGCCTTTAACTGTTTCAGGACTGGCCTTTCGAGGATTTCATTGTATGATGCCCTGCTATCCATAATTAGAAAGTCCATATACCCATGATATAAAGTTGGCTCATCTTCTATTTATATTGCCAAAGTAATATGTCCCCTCGAAATCAGACTATCCATAGTAAAATCATAAAAAGGTTCAACCATAGCTACCCGAGGGTGATCTACCTACATTTGGTCAAAAACACTTCCAAAAAATATTTATAAAGCTGCCATTATCCACCAATATACGGATAAGGCAGTTACGAGCTATTACACTTACACACTAATGTATCACAAATGGAGATATATGATCACATGCTCATCATCACTATTAAAGGTGATTGGAGAAAATGTAACTTCAGGATTACCTTGAATTCAAAATTTTTCTAGCGTGGGTTTCTTAGTAGCTTAGGCATAATTCTTTTGCAAATTCATTGTGTCTCTACAACATAGGGTCCTCCAATTATAGTACGGATCTCTCTCACTGAAGGTGGGGATTCACAATAAGTCTGCGTACCTTGACCTACTTCCCCGACCTCGTCTTCTCGCACTTGGGTATGGAGGCTTTTGACTTTCGGATCTATCTATGGACACCTTGCTGGCTTCGCCATCATGATTACCTTGAAGCATTCATTTGTAACATGATTCTTGCTACAATGTACTTTGCAAAATTTTATCTTTTGATTTTCACGGAATGGAGGTACTTCGCCTGCCATTTGTGAAAAATCGCATGCATTTTACCTTTGTGCTCGTCAAGGCACAGGTACTGCTGTTTAGGCAACTTGAGTTCATATGTCGAAGTTTTCCCCTTGGAAGCTCACTCCTACTATATCTTTTTTCTATTATTTATGATATCCTTCATCTAGATTTCGATTTGTATTAAACTTAATAGCTAGTGGTAGTAAGTTGGATTCTTGTTATGGACATCCCGTCGAAGGGATTCTCCATCAACAAATCATTTTATCAGGCATCCCGAGCTTTTTCATTAGATATAGTTTCGCCAGCTCACCGCTAAATCATGCAAAGTAGCTCTTAAGGGATTAACCTTCTTTTTGCCTTATATCATTCAGCCTTGTAGTCAGTCGGGGCTTGTCCTACCTTACTACCTTCAAATGCCCTTAGGAATGCCTGTTCCAACTTCGACCAGCTCTAAATTGACCCCAACAGTAGCTTGCTATACCAATGCTTGGCAAATCCATCCAACATCAGATGGAAACCCTGAAACTTGAGTGCAAAACCCACCTTCTTCAGTCACATCTGCGTCATAACACAATTAGTATATATGATCTCTTTACCACTATATTTATCCATAATTGGATAGATGGAGTTATCTGAAATTAGCTCATCCTTAACCTCCCTAGAGAATGGTAAATGCTTATCTTTATTGTCTAGCTCGTATGACCTTGTTAGTCCATCCTCGTGTTCCTCATACAGAGGAGTGTTATACAAGGTGTTGGCTCTCCACCCTTTGCCTTCCCAATGAATATGCTTCTTGTCATATGAAGTTACTTCTTTCAAAAACCTTTTTTTGGCTGACTTGTTCATGTGTCGCCATTTATGCTGCCAGACCTAGCTAGGTCAATGAGTCGAGCCAAAGCCGGGAAAAAAAAAACTCGGGCTCGGCTCGATGTAACCGAGCCGAGCCGAGCCTGAGCCGTCCAAGCCGACGAGCTTTTTTGCCATCCCTAGCCAGACCGGTACGTTGTTGCAAGTTTTTGACACCTGCTCATTGCTACTATCATTGTTGGAAGCAATGTAACGGGATCTATCTCATTTTTCTCTAGACTTGTCGTGTACACTGGCCTTTGTGTTCTTCGACCTTTGTCATAAAGATGCATTCTCTGTTTTCGATGCCTTTAGGCTCTCCACCATTTTCTATATGGTTTTAGTCATTGACAACTTTTAACACAAGTGGTGGTGCTGTCACAAGAGATGTTGACTTGTACTCCTAGTCGAGTTTCCTCTCATTGCCTTTTAGAAATAGCGTCATTGTCCACCAGACAGTCACTGCACTCACCGACTTGAACCCTCCAGTGCTTTCATTTCTTCTGGTTCTGCTTCCGTTTGACTCATCTTTTCAGATCTTAATGGTTTCTTAACTCAAACAAGGATTTTTGACGTTTACTTTACTCAAGTTTCTCATAGACGATGCCAATTTGTTGATGATAAAAATTGAATCAACAAATTTCTTTCATCTAGTCAGGAGTTTCATCTCCTAAACTCACTAGTTTTGATGTTCAAAACCGAGCAAGAGGGGAAATGGTTATTTTTGGGATGAAGATATTTGAATTTGCTTGCTTTTCATTTGTTAGGTAGGGGTATTTATAGATTTCTCGCATGGCTTTAGGGTAATGTGGTCGTTCTAAGAGAGATGGCAGGTGTAAGCTTTTAGTAGCTAGCTCGTAACTGATTGTGTTAATTAGAGTATCACATTTTATTCATTGGCATATGTGTCTTAGTAACGGCCTCTAGTCAGCTAGATAGGGAGAAGGTTTGCCTACTTTGAGCAAACCTTTTACGCTCCTGTTCCTTCGCATATTGCTTAAGCTTCGCATGCGGATGGAAATGTTCGCCATCGATATTTCTTGATTCAACACCATTTGAGCCATGCAATTATTAATTCCAAAAACTTCAAACTTTATTGCTATTTTCACTTGCGCCTTTGGTTTTTTTTTTTTTTTTTTGAACATATCCAACTAAAATCACATGTAAAATAGACTAATACTATTTAGCACCAGTAGTGTTATCATACTTAAAAGGTTCAATGAAATAAATTATTTGATATTGCATTTAAGTGAATTTATCATTTAATACCACACAATTGCCACTTAGACCGATACTTGATACTAGTAGTGCTTAATAGCATTACTCCATAAAATAATTGCCTAAATATTCTGATTCCTTATCATGTAATCTATGCATTGAACTTCGGATTTCTTAGAAAATAAAATGTAACTTTTTATGAACCTTTATGCCACGAGAAGATAATTGAGAGATGAATCTATCCCAATTCATGGATATTTATTTAGAACTTCGACCAATTCATCCCACTAGAATTCATAGAAACTCACCCGTTTTGCTAGAAAGTAGAGTTGAACATATTTCATAGAAATTTCAGTTTCTAAGCAGTTAAACACACATTCATGTTACAAAACGTCGAAACAAGTAATTTATTTCATAAGCTGATGGTTTGCAGGTTCAAAAGTACACATAAATAAAACTATAATATTATTAACAGCTTAAAAGCATTGCAAAATCCTTTGGGACACCATTGGATCTCCACCACTTGCTAATATTTGTAAATTTTCTGTAGCAAAACATTAAAGAGAATGAGTACGAGATACTTAATAAACTTAAGCATCTTTTTCGTATCTAATGCAGCAGAGACGTTGATCAAAATAAGTGTAAATTGAGCAAAGAGGGGCTAAAAGAGAAGAATTCCAAAGTTCAAAGACTAAATTGCTAATGATTCGGACCAATGAATGATGACTAAGGAAGATATTTTATCAAATTGATGGATCTTGAAAGTAAAGTTGTTACAAACCAATTTTTTTAATTCAAAGTCAAGGTTGAATTGTCAAGGTCCAGGTCAAATATGGACTTAATTGGAATAATTTTTTTGGGGGGCTTATGTTATATTTAAGAAAATTGAGGGTTAAGATGGATTAAAATTGAAGTGGAGGACTTACTTATACATCATATGATAGTTGAGGGACTTCCTATGCAAATAGCCCATAACTTTACCAATTCAAAACCACTTTTCTCATTCACACTACACCTCACGCAGAGAAGAAAAGGGGGAAGGAAGAAGAAAGGAGGAAGGAAAAAGGGAAAGGAAGGAAAAGAAGGTAAAGTTGGTGTTTTGAACTTGAATTTTCATTGTTATTCTTGTGATTTTTTTTAGAAATGGAAGATTATTATGATAAATTTCTAAGGTTTAAGTTGTAGTAAAATTTTCAGATTAATGGGATATATGATATAGTGGAGCTCAAGTTTACTAATCCTCTAGTTTTCATTTATATCAAGGTAAGAAATTCATTTTTTATTTTTTGGCAAACCCCTAGAAATTTTAATTGGATTCTTAAGTAAGGATTTTTGTGGAAAATGATTGGGATGATGAAAATTTACTTGGAAGTATATATTTATGGAAGAAGAGGAAAATTTAATGAGATGAATTATGATTACTAGTTGTCATTAGATTGAAGTGGATATTTGTATATATGCTCAGATTGGAGGTTTTGTTGATGAGTTGGTTATTAGTTAATGGACTAGAAAGTGATATTAGCTCCAACGGATTAAAAGAATAATTTGGGGAATTTATTCAAGTATGGAGGAATTAAGTTCTATGAGGTTGTATTTTAATATTAATACTACTTATTATGGTGGTTGCTAAATTGATTATTCATATCGTATTTCAGGTGGTGACGAGGAGATTGAAAACGTCTATCTGCCAGTCTAGCTTGTAACTCGTATTTTGTGAGTGGAAAATCTTATTTTTCAAAAATATATATTTATTAAATATATACTATATCCGAAATTTAATTATCACATATATTTAATTTGACAGCATGGTTTCTAAAATCAAACGGATTTTATAGTTAATTTCTTTTAAAGTTAAATCAAGTTCATTGAAATTATTTCGTTAGCATGTAATATTCATATTATATATTTCAGCATATTTATAGTTATTTTAAAACCATCAGAAAGTACTCAGGTGATTTTACCCGCTCTGCATTGATGTGAATGTGTTTCCATTGTCTATGACCAGATTATCAGAGGTCTTTGGGACCCACTCTCGTACACACATAGGCTTTGGGCCGTGTACTAGGGTGATTAGCCTTTGGGGCAGCTCTGCGTACGTATGACCAGATTATCAGATTTGAATGGCTTTGCCTTGTACATCGAGATTACTCTATACATGAGTAGAGCTATTCATTGGGTACTTCTTGGTGTGATTATTTAGTATATCATTTATGTATATTCAATTGTAGATTCACGAAATTTCAAATACCGAATAATAGTTCATTTCAACATATAGAATTCAGCTTATTCAGTTACAGAAATACAATTTTAACTTATAGAAACGACAGCTTTACACAGATACCAGATTATCTATATTTAACATATTTTTACAGTTTGTTACTCAGAATAAAGAGTATGAATAATATGATTTTAGCATATTTCTGTTATAAAAGAATTATCAGAATTTCTTAAAAACTGTAAGAATAATAAATCAGATTTTTCAGTAAAAATGTATAAATGGAAAAAGTATATGTTATTGCGAACTATCCACTCACCGAGTTACAAACTCATATATTTTGTCATATTTTTCCTGTTAGGAGGTCGCTGAATTTGAGATACCTGGAAAGCCTATTGAAGTCTAGAGCCGGACTATCCATCATTAGGTTGCATGATCTTAAACATATCATAGCATTTAAATGTTTAATTGGGGACTCATGTTCACAAAATACTTGGTCCGATATTTTGTTTAATGTTCACTTCGTCGATGGGTTGTTCAATTGTTGTAATGCATGCATGCAAACATGGTGTTTTGAAGTAGAAGTGTTCACTCAAGTTTAATTCCCTATTGATTTAGTTGTGGTGGTATTGATGGATTTGGTGGTTCCCAAATATTTGATATTGATTATTGTATGGGGTCTTTTGTAAATTTTCAAGTTGGTTTTGTTCTATTTTCAGGGGAAACTCTGCCAAAATTTTTGCAAAAATATTGTATTCATTAAATAATCAAACAGTCGTAGTACAGTCTGTGTGGCCTTGGTGGTGGTTCCAGCATCTAGCTGGAACTCATCATCGGCGCACGTCACGTCTGGGTCCACCAGGCTGACTCGGGACGGGGTCGTGTCAAAAGTACTAATTTTCTTGTTTGGTCTTTCTCGTACTCAAAATGGTCATGATGGTGTTTGGGTGATTGTGGATCATTTGACCAAGATTGCCAGATTTTTGCCAATCAAAGCCACTTATTCCTTAAGCAAGTTGGCAAAATTGTATGTTGATGAGATTGTTAGCTTATATGGTGTGCCAGTGTCTATTGTATCGGATAGAGATCCTCGATTTACATCTAAATTTTGGCCTAGTTTGCAGGGAGCCATGGGTACTAAACTACATTTTAGTACAGCTTTTCATCCTCAGACAGATGGCCAGTCGAGAGGACCATACAGACTCTTGAGGATATGTTGAGAGCCTGTGTTTTAGAGTTCAAACGTAACTGGGATACTCACTTGTCTTTAATGGAGTTTACTTACAATAACAGTTACCACTCCAGTATAGTAATGGCTCCTTTTGAAGTTTTGTATGGTCGAAAATACAGAACGCCAGTATGTTGGGATGAAGTAGGTGAAAGAAAGTTATTAGGTCCTGAATTGGTTCAAATGACTTCAGAAAATGTGAAAAGGATTAGAGAAAATTTGAAGATAGCACAAGACAGACAGAAAAGCTATGCAGATAGGCGCAAGAAAGATCTTGAATTTGCAGTTGGTGATGAAGTATTTTTGAAATTGTCACATTGGAAAGGAGTGTTGAGATTTGGCAAACGAGGAAAGTTGAGTCCACGATTTATTGGACCTTATCAGATTACTGAGCGGATTGATCCAATTGTATATCGATTAGATTTGCCAGATGAATTATCCAGGATCAATGATGTTTTTCATGTTTCTATGCTTCGTAAGTATATCACTGATCCGTCTCATGTTCTAGAGTCTCAACCGGTTCAGTTGAAAGAAAATTTGACTTATGAAGTAGAGCCAGTGGGAATTTTAGACAGAAAAGAGCAGGTTCACCGAGGTAAAGCAATTTCGTTGGTAAAAGTCCTATGGGAAAATCAGACGATAGAAGAGGCTACATGTGATGATGAGGACCAGATGCGTGCTCAATACCCTCATCTATTTATGGATTAGCCAAAAGTCCATCGAATTTCGAGGTCGAAATTCTTTTAAGGAGGTAAGATTGTTACAAACCAATTTTTTTAATTCAAAGTCAAGGTTGAATTGTCAAGATCAAGGTCAAATATAGACTCAATTGGAATAATTTTTTTGGGGGGCTTATGTTATATTTAAGGAAATTGAGGGTTAAGATGGATTAAAATTGAAGTGGAGGACTTACTTATACATCATATGATAGTTGAGGGAGTTCCTATGCAAATAGCCCATAACTTCACCAATTCAAAACCACTTTTCTCATTCACACTACACTTCACGCAGAGAAGAAAAGCGGGAAGGAAGAAGAAAGGAGGAAGGAAAAAGAGAAAGGAAGGAAAAGAAGGTAAAGTTGGTGTTTTGAACTTGAATTTCATTGTTATTCTTGTGATTTTTTTTAGAAATGGAAGATTATTATGATAAATTTCTAAGGTTTAAGTTGTAGTAAAATTTTCAGATTTATGGGATATATGATATAGTGGAGCTCATGTTTATTAATCCTCTAGTTTTCATTTATATCAAGGTAAGAAATTCATTTTTTTTTTTTTTTTTGGCAAACCCTAGAAATTTTAATTGGATTCTTAAGTAAGGATTTTTGTGGAAAATGATTGGGATGATAAAAATTTACTTGGAAGTATATATTTATGGAAGAAGATGAAAATTTAATGAGATGAATTATGATTACTAGTTGTCATTAGATTGAAGTGGGTATTTGTATATATGCTCCGATTGGAGGTTATGTTGATGAGTTGGTTATTAGTTAATGGACTAGAAAGTGATATTAACTCCAATGGATTAAAGGAATAATTTGGGGAATTTAAGTTCTAAGAGCTTTTATTTTAATATTAAGACTACTTATTATGGTGGTTGTTAAATTGATTATTCATATCGTATTTCAGGTGGTGACGAGGAGATTGGAAACGTCAATCAGTCAGTCTAGCTTGTAACTCGTATTTTGTGAGTGGAAAATCTTAATTTTTAGAAATAAATATTTATTAAATATATACTATATCCGAAAGTTAATTATCACATATATTTAATTTAACAGCATGGTTTCCAAAATCAAACGGATTTTATAGTCAATTTCTTTTTAAAGTTAAATGAAGTTCGTTGAAATTATTTCTCTAGCATGTTATATTCATATTATACATTTCAGCATATTTATAATTATTTTAAAACCATCAGAAAGTACCCAGGTGATTTTACCCGCTCTGCACTGATGTGAATGTGTTTCCGTTGTGTATGACCAGATTATCAAAGGTCTTTGGGACCCACTCTCATACACACATAGGCTTTGGGCCGTGTACTATGGTGATTAGCCTTTGGGGCAGCTCTATGTACGTATAACCAGATTATCAGATTTGAATGATTTTGCCTTGTACATCGAGATTACTCTGTACATGAGTAGGCTATTCATTGGGTACTTCTTGGTGTGATTATTTAGTATATCATTTATGTATATTCAGTTGTAGATTCACGAAATTTCAAATATCAGATAATAGTTCATTTCAGCATATAGAATTCAGCTTATTCAGTTACAGAAATACAATTTTAACTTATAGAAACGACAACTTTATACAGATTTATGTTGATACCAGATTATCTATATTTAACATATTTTTACAGTTGGTTACTCAGAATAAAGAGTATGAATATTATGATTTTAGCATATTTCTGTTATAAAAGAATTATCAGAATTTCTTAAAAACTGTAAGAATAATAAATCAAATTTTTCAGTAAAAATGTATAAATGGAAAAAGTATATGTTATTGCGAACTATCCACTCACCGAGTTACAAACTCATATATTTTGTCATATTTTTCCTATTAGGAGGTCGCTAAATTTGAGATACCTGGAAAGCCTATTGAAGTCCAGAGCCGGACTATCCATCATTAGGTTGCATGATCTTAAACATATCATAGCATATAAATGTTTAATTGGGGACTCATGTTCACAAAACACTTGGTCCGATATTTTGTTTAATGTTCACTTCGTCGATGGGTTGTTCAATTGTTGTAATGAATGCATGCAAACATGGTGTTTTGAAGTAGAAGTGTTCACTCAAGTTTAATTCCCTATTGATTTAGTTGTGGTAGTATTGATGGATTTTGTGGTTCCCAAATATTTGATATTGATTATTGTATAAGGTCTTTTGTAAATTTTCAGGTTGGTTTTGTTCTATTTTCAGGGGAAACTCTGCCAAAATTTTTTACAAAATTTTGAGCAAAGAGGAAGGTGCAACTAGATATCAATTAAGAAGCCATTGAAGAGATTTAAGAACTTCAAAATTCCTCCTCTTTTTCTTCATTCTTAAAAAATCCGAGTAATGCTCTACAAAACAACTATGAATGCTTATAACTTTGTAATGGTAGGCTGGATCTTTAGTTGCTAAGGCATAGATGAATCCTTGTAATGGATATTTAATATAATTCAATATTTTGATGTCCAAGATGTATTTATTCTTAGATGATTGTTATAGGACTTACTATTTTTCAATTAACTGGCTACTAATTGAATTGTTATTTGATTTCTATTATCATTCGAGAGGATATGTAAATATAGACAAAAAAATTAGGTCAAAAATCTTATCCTAATTACCTTCCAAGACGAAGTTGAATTAATTAGGAAACCAAATATTTTCTGTAAAGATTGTCTATGCGATTGCACATTGTAAATGGCTACGATCGTACATGCCGATGATGAAGCTGTAGGTTCTGATTTTGTGGCCATTGCGATTGCAACTAAGGTCCCCTTGGAATCACAAAGGCACAATTTTGCTCGTTATTCACTTTAATCCCCAAAATTCTCCTTTTATTTAGCTCAAGTACCTTCCTATTTTTGTCATTCATACTTAAATCTTTGTAATTTAATTTTCTACATCCCTAAAATGTCCATAATCCATTGCAAATTCCAAAAGTTCACAATTAAGTCTCCAAACTTTTTAAATGCTATATTTAGGTCCCAAAACCTACGGATCTCTTTTGATTGCTTTCTTAATGCTTCCAATTTATCTCATGCAATCTAGTTGATCATCAATTGCTCCAAATTAACTCCAATTAAAGCTCGAAAATGTCTTTTTCAAGCTAATTGCATCCAAATGCAATCAAATTGAGATTTGCCTACAATTAACATATTATAACATAATTTAAGTAGATATTCGATCAATTAACAATTAATAATCAAGTATAGAAGTTTGAATAGGTGTATAAAATGTACTCATAACACACCAAACTTAACTCTTGTTTGTCTCAAGTAAGACTATCTACTTAATACACAAACAAACAAATATAAATATCAATGCATTAGATAGTTTTACCGAACTTGCATCAATTATTGAAACAATCTGACAATTCATAAAGGCTCATAAGTAATGCTATCAAAACTAATTCTCACAAGTTCAATGCTCAATCGATGTGTGTGGGTGCATAGTCAAACAAATCATCATGATTTTTTAAGTTTGTTACTTTCTTGACCTTTATGATCAAATATTTCCTTTCTCCGTCGTGGAATGTTCACCGCCAAAATTATTATTCAATATCTCATCTGGAATGTCTATTCTAAGGTTGATCTCCAAAATACTCGTTGGGTTTTATCAATAAAAATCACTACCTTAATATTTGGTTATTCTTCTTAAATTTGAGTGTCTCAACCTCCAAACTTCACCTAGGCTAATAACCTAAATAGAAATCTAAATCTTGAATTAAGAATTCAAAACTTAGTCGTAAAGAAAAAATTCTTATAATTATTTTGTCACCGCCTTAACACAATTTGGTGTGTTTTCTTTCTTTTTTTCATTGTGTCACTTATTTTGTTTTGGGATCTTTTCTTTGGTTTTTTGAATGTAGTTTTCACTCTACGGTGTATGTCGCCTTTCCCCGATAGATTGTCGAATAATTGTTAGTGTGTTATGAATATGGTCTGATCACTCAGGACGAACTCCATACTACAATGCATGTGCATTTTTCTTATTGTTATGGATAGTACAATGCCTTTTATTAGGACAAGAAATGGAGATCAAACCCCTAGCGTATGATCATTATCTAGGTTCTACCTGTAGCCAAAAACACTCTACACAAGTCTTCAACAAACCAGGAATCAATAGGTGTCTAAATAACTCCCAACACTAGATCAACCATGTAATACCCAGATTAGGAAATCTTAAAAGATTTGATAGGTACTACTCAGACCAACAAAGTGCACCTTCTTTTCCGAAAGTCCATCGTTAGAAACTCTACAGTTAAACATGTTTGGCTTGGCTTGAAGCAATTCTATGATGGGTGACCCCCTGGGAAGTTTTCTTGGGGAGCGTGCGAGTGAGAATAAAACATGCTGAAAATACCCATGTTGGTACAGTGGGGACAGTACGTCATCGATCTAACGGTCGGGACAGCCCATTAAGTAGGACCCGGGTCGTTACAAACCACCCCAAACTTCCTTTCAATAGGTTCAATAATTGTATTAATAAATTCAATTTATGTACTGTTTTGCGCGTTTTACTCGCTAACATTAAAAAGGGATCAGACGATTGTGTAAGGGACAAACCTCTTGGAACAAAGTCCCAAAAAGGGGTGTTTATTGAATATGAAGATTACAGTTTGGACGTGAACAAGATGCCTCCAAGGGGCGCAAGCACACAAGTACAAGGGAATTGAAGCAATTAAAATTAATCTAAGAAAAAGTAAATTACATATTCTCTATTTGAGAGTCAATTTTGTCGGGCTTATCTTCGTTGTCTTCCTCTTCTTTTATACGGTTTGGGCAGTTTTAATCGTTTAGAAACTGCTTGAAACCACCCATTTTCTTTATCATGGCCAACATGTCCAAAACTGCCGTTTATAACTGTCACCACACGACTCCACACCATTGAGATTCTTAGATCGTGGATGTGGCATGAACTGCTTGAAACCGCTGCCTTGGATAATGAAAAGACGTTGTCTTCACTGGGACATTGGGCGACTTAATCGTTTGGGCGATGATGGACTCGTAGCTCTTGGGCGACTACAGGGTATTCTTATTCGCTCAGACTCTGGGCGTTCTGCAAGCTTGGGCGATAGCGTTACTTTGCTTGTGGGCTTCCATGTCATTTGTCTGCACTCTTATCTGGGCTTTCGCACTGGACTTTCAATTGGGCTTTTACCCTGATCTCTCTAAACGGGCTTCTTCTCTTGGGTTATTTGAATTGGGCTGTACATTTTGTGTGTCAACAATTATCCCCCAATATGGCGAAATTAATTTTAATTTTTGCCATATTCATCTTTGTGTCTTCCAGCAATATTTGAAATTTCCAAAGATTTTCAATCATCACTTTCTTCTGATTGTCTGGAACGGTGTGACGTTACAACCCTTATAAGCCCAAGAATCGCGCCACTTCGTTGCACCACTAAACCACGTCTTCATACTTCGCATCTTCTCCCTACTATTTATTGTTCATCGTCTTTCTTCTCCTCTATGTTTCTCAAGCAAACTCTAGTAAACTCGTATTTTGCATTCAATGGCGACCTCTCAAACTCGTTCTGAGAACCCTTTTGGTTTCGAAGACTTCCAAAACCTCCTTACCAAGCCGTATGTAAACCCTTCTTATCTTGCACCGGCTAATCCAGACTTGAATGAGTTTTATCTTGGCCCAATGTTCAATGATGCTGCATCAATAGAGAAAGTGGCAGTGGGTCAAGTGTTTCCTTGCACGGAAAACCTCCCTTTTCTGAACTCGCTACCGTTGAAGCCCATCCAGGAGCGAGGTATTCGTACTTGGCCTAAGGCTGATTCTTCTTTTTGTTTTTGGCATGCACGTCTGGTAAAACATGGTCCCACAAAAGCGCTTTTTGATCGTGCATGGATTTCTGATTTGTTGGAGATTACCCTCCATCCCCCAATTTACGATTCAGTACTTTTTCCAATCGCACTAAGTTTTTGGTCTTCAGAGTATAATACTTTTGTTTTTCCTCTTGGCCCGATGTCTATTACCCTGAGGGACGTAGGGGCTTTAGTGAACCTCCCATCTCTGGGCGATACCATATTTCCTGGTATCTTGGTTACTAGCGCTGCTCCGAAGTTTGATAAGAAAATTACTGAGTCTTATTCGAGCATGCAAAGCCTTTACACTGCTTCTGTTTCTGAACCTAACCATGCTGAGCGTGTAGCTTTCCTTCACGTTTGGCTGTGTAAATATGTCCTCTGCGTCCCTAGTCTGAATCCTTCTACGAGCTATTTGCCCATATCACATGAACTAGCACGTGGTCGATCCCTGAATTTATGTTCATTCCTTTTGACCGCCCTTTATAGAGGCATGGCTTCCCTCCAATTCCAACTAAAGAATGGTGTCTCCCTTACAGGCAGTGGGCCTCTTTAGTTGGCCCAATTATGGTTGATGGCGTATTTCCCACAACTTGGTGATGTACCTTCTCCTCCTAAGTCGGTTGCCTGCTATGGGTTATTCATTCATCAATTAGGCCCTGTAAATATGTCTGCCAGAGAATTTTTACATTCTTTTATACACTGAACTCCATTCCTTCATTCTTTCCTTTTCCTGCTCATCAAATTCCCATTTTTGTTCGTCCTCCTTCCACCATGGATGAAGCGAACACATCTTTGTCTATGTGGGTTGAATTTTTGGTTGGGAGAGAATTGTTTCATGATATCGTGACGAGGACAAATGCTAAAGCTGGGGTCGAGATATACGCTCCTCATTTCTTTGCCCGTCAGCTTGGTTTCGGCCAAACTTGGCTTGTTCCTCCCTGTTATTCCAAGAATATCGCAGAGCGTTTTCACCTTATTAGTAAGGCTGAAGCTGGGGCTCTTGATGCTCGCAATAAACGCTTAGCTGACGGCTTTTCTTTCGTTCCTTTCAATCCTACTGCTGTTACGCGTCCTCTTTTCGACCAACTGTGGCCATTTGTGAAGCGTAGGCTCTTTTCAGTCAATGCTAATCGTGCTTTTCACTCGTTGTAACTAGTAGGACCATCAATGACAAAGAAGACTGTGGTCCTAGTAGTTGTTCCCACGTTATATCTAGTGGCATTACTCCCTTAGTCGAAGTTGCTCCCCCATTAAATCTTGTGAGAATGACTTCCGTTGGGATCATGTCATCCTCTGTCTTTGCAAATTTCCTCATCATCCTTAATGGGATAGTGTTTATGGCTGCCCCATTATCAGTAAGCACTTTCACTACGGGTATACCATTGACCAAGGCCTTCACATAAAGTGGCCTTAAATGATTGGTTAGTTTCATAGTAGCTTTTTTGAAGACGACCTTTTCTGCTGCATCGATTTCTACCTCATGTTTGTCCCCTATCGACTTATCCCCTTGTGATAAATCAACTTTCAACACCTCGGGTTGAATATTTATCTGTGGGGCATTATTTTTATCCTCTAGTATTTCTCCAATAGCTACCCATCCTGTTGGGGGAGGCAATATCCTCGGAGGAGATCCTTATTTCTCGGAACGAGGTACCCTTTTCTTCCTCTTGGGTGTTCCATATAGTACATAGAAATTGAAAGAACGCCCAGATGGTTCTCCCAATAAATCTACTTCACGAACTCCTTCCCGATGCAATTGTTTCAGCAAAGTGTTACGTGATACTCCTCTCTTTCTCCTTTCTTCTTCTAAATCAATTTTTTCCTCAATATCAGTCATACCATCATCCTCCTCGCCTTGTATTTCTTGAGACGTCTGACCACTTTCGCATTCCAACACACATGCTTCTTCTTCATCTCCTCATTCTTCCTCCTTATTCTTGAATTCATTGGCCAACAGATAATTATTAGCCATGACGGGAGGTAAGGTGCCCTTCTTCGTCTCTTTTGCTTCGATCAAACTTCGATCTCCTAGAAAAACTTTCTGGCATTTCTCTCATTGATTCCCCAATGCCAGTCTCTTCACTGTTTTCGAGAGCATTTTGATTAACCATTTCCAGTACTCTTGGTGCTTTAGGACGTGACATTTCTTATCGCTGCCTCATCATTCGTCCGTAATAATGTTGAAATCGTATTTGCTAAGTCCTGGTCATTTCATTAAAAGGCACAACACGTCTTGCATTATACTGATATGAGTGACATACATTAGGCTGGCGAGGTTGTGGTCTGAACTATCTCTCGTGCCTTACTGGCCTGAACTGCCTTTTTCCAGAGGCGGTCCTTTATAGAACGATGTACCCTGCCTTCTGTTTGGAACAAGCTCAGGGCGATGGTGATTCTGCCATACTTCTGGTTTTTCAATATTTGCTCTCATTTCTCCTTTACATCTGGCACACAAGACTTCTTCGCTCTTCATGGATTCATTTCCTCTAATACGTTCAAACACGCTGGCATGTTTCTCAGGGTCTTCTTCATCATCGATGACCAACTTGAAACTTGGCAATTTATTTTTGAGATTGGTTGTCACCATATTCACCTCAAGTGGCTGTGGGAAATGATTTTCATCCACTGCCATCTTCTTTTTGTCTTCGAACGTGATTCGTCCTGACTCAATAGCGTCCTGTAAAACATGACGGAAAACCAGGCAATAATTAGTCATATGTGACCATGCATTATGCCATTTACAATATTTTTTACCCTTAATTTGTTCAGGGCTTGGAAACTTATGTTTATCGCTCAACTTTATCAACTTATCCTTATACAATTCATCAAATATAAGGTCAGCTTTCGTCATGTTGAACGAGAACGTTCTGCTCTTTTTGTTTTCTCCTTTCACAGGCTCATCTCTGGCTAAATCCCTAAGCTTAGCCATTATGGGACAAGTATATGCATCCCCCTTGGTTAGTTCGGCCAAACATATTTCAGTTTGATTGTAAAATATCATTTATAGTATGAACGCCAAAGTTTCGATCTTTGTAATAAGTCCCTTTACTAGAATTTTTTACTTGCTCTTCTTCTCTTATCAAACGTTCGTACCTAATTACATTCGCACTAAGTTGGAACAGGTCAGTGAACTCCCTATCCTGGAACTTTTTCTTTAAATCAAAACTTAAATAGTTTTGAGCGATTTTGACAAATTCTTTTTCAGGCAGGGGTACAAAACATTTACTCTTGGCTGTTTTGAACCTTTGAAGAAAGCCTTCTGCCCATTCATTTGGCATTTGACGTAAGTTCGCCAAATCGGCCAGTGTAACCTCAGATTCTGTTTTATAAAACTGAGCATGAAACAACTGTTCCATCTGTTGCCATGTCTGAATGGAATTTGCTGGCAAGTTAATAAATCACAAAAAGGCTACTCCTGTTAATGAACTAGGGAATAGTCTCATTTTATGGTAATCAGTCACTTCACCACTCTGTAATGTGAATCGTCCTATATGTTCCAAAGTAAATACTTCTCCTAAACCAGTGAACAATGAGAATTCGGGCACTCTATACCCTTTAGGCCATGGATATGCTTGATCTACCCAATCAGGATATGGTTTAGTGTAAGTCGGCCTGATAACAAGACGTACCCCAAACAGCCATTTGATCTTGTACTATTTCTGCAATTTGATTCCTCAGTAAAGCATTTGGATCATATGGGACTCCTATGGGTTGGTTCACTTGTTGGTTTACTTGAGGCGGCCTAATATTTGGTCCTTGATTGGCAGGGAAGGTGCCATTGTTCAGACCATTATACCCATTATATTGATTGTTTACCCCCTTATTAACACGGGGTAAATTATGTTCATTATTCAGAACATTATCTCTTATGTTTAGATTACCCCCCAGGTTGGTGGTCACATTATCGCCATTCAAATTTGGCGCTCCATTAACCCCTTGATTTGAGGTGGAAGGGCGAAAAATATTTCTAGACCTGGACCTGGGTTCAAACCAGGAGAATTGTGTGGTGAAGTATGTCCCACAATTGTCCTAGTCTGGAAATGACTTCCTATGGTTGGTTGACATACTTGGCATACTAATTTGCTCATAAGATCATTCAAAGCACTCAATTGTTTGGCCATGTTATCATAGTGAACATTTCCACTTTGGGTAAATTTTTCCATATTATGGATGTTTCGTAAATTTATCTGTTCGACGACATCTTGTGTGAGTTCTCCAAGCAATGCACGCATGGTTCGAGGACTCAAATCTGTCATTGGTTCATAACGACTGTGACTGCTTGGAGTCTGTCCTTCTGTTTGAGGAAAATGTTGCTGTTCCTCGTATCGCTCAATCACATATTGGACTACTTCGTGACTTGCTGATACTTTATCAGAACTTTTATGAGGTATAATGTTTTCCTTTTGCATCTTCAAACACCAAGTGTCTCACTGGACGTGCCAAATTGTTTCACGCGTTTTACTCGCTAACATTAAAAAGGGATCAGACGATTGTGTAAGGGACAAACATCTTGGAACAAAGTCCCAAAAAGGGGTGTTTATTGAATATGAAGATTACAGTTTGGACGTGAACAAGATGCTTCCAAGGGGCGCAAGCACACAAGTACAAGGGAATTGAAGCAATTAAAATTAATCTAAGAAAAAGTAAATTACATATTCTCTATTTGAGAGTCAATTTTGTCGGGCTTATCTTCGTTGTCTTCCTCTTCTTTTATACGGTTTGGGTAGTTTTAATCGTTTAGAAACTGCTTGAAACCACCCATTTTCTTTATCATGGCCAACATGTTCAAAACTGCCGTTTATAACTGTCAGCACACGACTCCATACCATTGAGATTCTTAGATCGTGGATGTGGCATGAACTGCTTGAAACCGCTGCCTTGGATAATGAAAAGACGTTGTCTTCACTGGGACTTTGGGCGACTTAATCGTTTGGGCGATGATGGACTCGTAGCTCTTGGGCGACTACAGGGTATTCTTATTCGCTCAGACTCTGGGCGTTCTGCAAGTTTGGGCGATAGCGTTACTTTGCTTGTGGGCTTCCATGTCATTTGTCTGCACTCTTATCTGGGCTTTTGTACTGGACTTTCAATTGGGCTTTTACTCTGATCTCTCTAAACGGGTTTCTTCTCTTGGGTCATTTCCTTTCTTGGACCATTTGAATTGGGCTGTACATTTTGTGTGTCAACATGTACTTAATCTATAAATGCATAATGCTTGTTATGACCATTGTGTTCATTATAATTCAATCTCACATGATTAAGTATCAAACGAACGAAAAATTTCATCACCTAATCACAATCCATGAATCATAAAAATATTTCAAATACTCATCATTTAGTCGATAAGACTATCCAACTCGCACAAGTACACATAAAACAATACAATATTTTTATTTTTTTCATTTTTTTTGAAATTTTATGGAATATCACACGGACAAATAAATATAATAAACTAACCACAATTAAAATACGCATTATCTTCAATGTGTAAACAAAATGGCTTAAGAAAGGTTAGCAATACTCATCATATCATATGATGATGCTCTCCTGAACAATTAATCTTTAATCTTTCTTTTCTTTCCTTTGCTTGTTCTGCAAAATAATTTGATCATACCTTACCAATATGATCTAACTGGAGTTAAAGCTAATTTGAATAAAGGTATGGGTGGGATGAGGGAAAATTAACCTGATTATGATACTAGAAATACTACCCTAAATATAGAATACGTAAAAACATACCCAAACAATAATTAAATGTGCATAAGTATTAAATGTTATCCTACCTCACTACATACAATGCAATTACTAAAAGCAAAATGAATAAAAATATTAGAGATTGAGTTGCCTCAAAATAAGTTCTTGCTCATAGTTTGAGCCTGACTTTTTGTAACGATTTTCCACTGCACTGTGAATAGTGCTTTCGATGCCTTGCTTAGTTTGCATAGGTTGACTTTGCCACATTCTTTGTTGATACTCCATACCTTCAACTTTTCCTTCTCAAAATAGTATGACTTGCCAAATCCACCCGATTCAAAGTCAACTAAGAGTACTTAGAGAAAACAATGAAGTTGGGAAATTCCTCCACTATGACTAATTATTGATTCTCTATTTACTCTTCCTCATTAGTTATTATCTCCTCGGGTTAAACGACTGATCTTCTATCCATCACCTCGGGCAATTGCTCAAGGAAGTCTTCATAAGGGACTGCTTTCTTGATGATTAGTGGAATTATGACTATAGTGATTTTCCTATCAAGGGCCCGATAATCCTATAATACTCCCCCAAAAAAGTCTTCTTCATCTACTTCGTTCACATTCTGTTTTTCGAAGATCGATAAATGTGATTTCTATATGGCCTGTTTTATATGAAAAAATTTAGAATAGATTTTGTGAAATGTGATTTTTTTAGAAATGTGTGATTAAAAAGTAGGAAATGGTTAAGTGCCCATGTCACGCGTTTTCTATACCGTGATTTATGTCGTAAGTATATGGTGTCAAGTTTTATAATATAGTAATAGAGTTAAGATTGTCGAACCCACAGGGATTGTAATTTAATTTTGTAATAAGTACTATAATTATATAACTTTTATTTTATCTAGACAAATGAGTTATGAATCAATATTGTTAACTAATCTAACGATAATTTTGATGATGAATTCAATGAATACAAATTATATGAATTTAATCAAGATGGAAAAGTTTAGGGAATGATTTCACCTAACCATCAAATATGATTTTCAAAAACTTAGTTATCTCTAATCAATTTTCCATGTTTATAAGCAAGAACTCTAATATAATTCTACCCCCTCTCTCGAGTGCCGGATAAAAATTAATCCTAGAAATTAATTCCAATATCTCTATTTTGAATTAAAATATAGAAATTATCAAGTTCATGATTCTTTTATGGAGTAAACGTCATAAATCATATACTTTCTCTCGAAACCTATAAAATGTATGTTGTGTTAATCTTATGATCGCACCTAAATATTCCTCTCTCAAGTGCTGGAATTGACTAACATCAAATCATTCAATTAGTAGTCAATTAATTGAAAGCATTAAAATCATAACACAAATAAACACATGCGGAAAATCTAATATAAATAACTAAAATTAATCAATTCATATTATCAATTTTTGGCTACAATCAAACCCTAGATAATGAATTTAGCTTACGGTATAATTTATGAAAATACTAAAATTCATATAAAATGACATAGGGAAAAGAATAGAAAAATTAGGATGTAGATCTTCAATTTATTTCTTGTTCTTTTTTGTCTTGTTCTTGAATATCTTGATATTTTTCCTCCTTACTTCTTGAAGAATTCTGTGTTGAATTCGCCCCCCTAAAAGTGGTCTTTAGGGTTGTATTTTTATCCTCGTGAAATCTTGGATAGGTTGGAGTTGTATTGGGGCAAGAAAAGAGTCCAAAAAATTCAAAAAACATATTCCTCGCACAGCGGCGCCTCAGCGCCCAATATGGGCACTGCATGGCCCATGATTCTGTTTATTTTCAGCGATGGTGGCGCTGCGGCGCCACTATTTCGGCGTCACGACGCCAGTTTCGGTTGGAAAAACTGCACTGCGCGTCGTTCAGTATTTTTATCATAATTTTGTTTCCAGATGTCCGATTGAGACGATTCAAGATATATTGGAAATATAACTGAAAGGGCAACAACATTACTTCAAATATCATTTTCCAATTCAAATGTTTGCTATGTCAAATGAGTCTCAATATAAGATTGAAAATCCGGAGCATAACTTTTTCGTTGGAAATTGATGTGTGATCATACTTTGCATATATTTCATCCATTTGACTTCTTTCTTCATCCAATTGACTCCAAACACTCTCGAATCTTCATTTTGGGGTTCGACATAACTTTTAAGTATTTGCACTTTAATCCCCGAACTTTGGATCTCTTACAATTTAGCATGTTTCTCCAATTTGCCAACTTTTGCTTATTTCCTTCAATTCCATCACCCTATATCACAACATCCAAACACACATTAAAATGCTCTAAAACTCTCTCAAAGATAATAAAATAACGAATTAAGTAGCATAAATATCATGAGTGTAGAACTCATCAGCCCACATGCAAAATTAGTTTATTGGAAAATACGTGGAAACTAAGTTTGGAAAAAATGATATTTAAATAATCTATACCAAAAGTGAACATTAAACCCAATGACAAGTCATCCTCGTCAAATTTGACAAGTGCATTATATCTAATCAATTTTAAATTGATATTAGGATCAATCACGTTTCACTGGTCAGTTGCTTCACTTCATTTCGTGTCATTGAAAAAATAAATAAATGAATAATAATAATTTAAAAAAGAAAAGCAAGTAGATCATCTGAATAAACTAATTAAAGAAAAAGATGAATTCAAACTAAACTAGAATTAACTAAAAACAAAATAAAAATATTTGACATGAACATGACCAAAAATTTGTTGATTTTTATATCCCATTGGTAGATGATATCGTAAACAAGTAATAAAATGAGCATGAGTCCAAGTAAGAGGACTAAGTATCTAATCGAGTTCTCAATTAAATCTAATTTTAATCGAACGACACACAATTATATAGATGAGATATATTGTAGTTAGTAATTAATCCTAAGACTAACTAACTAACCTAAATTATCTAACTAATTAAGTGGTAGGGAAGCATTTATGAAACTCAAGTAATTATAGGATTGGACCTCGAGTCCCACTATATTTTTCCATCTTAACGTCAATTCTACAATTTGATAACATTTTTATTATGATATGAACATCAATATATCTATCTTGTTTAACAATCTCTTTCGAAAATAATTAAAGATATTCTCACATATGACTCAATATCCATATCTCGAAGAAGAACATATGAAAATGCATTAAATCACAAGAACATTCAATTGGATCATGCAAAACATAGACAATTATTCTTAACATCTATAAGACGTTATAATAATTTTACTTGTGCTAAATTTCTATTCGGTCTCTCGAATTTCAATAGAAAACATAGTGGCCAACTAATTGAGAATTATTGAACTCCTAATAATCATTCAAACCAAACAAATATATAAGTGTTAAAATCTAAAATTTAATATAAAAGCATCAAAACATAGGGTTCAACATTATCCAATCATTTATACAACTAGCCAAGTGTCATAAGATTACAAAACACAAACTAAATGGATACATCACCCAGAATTAAGGGTTGTGAAGGAATATGGAAAACAATCTTAAATCTTGAATTCTTTCAACGATTCTTTATCAACCTCCTTGATATCTTCTTCTTCTTCTTTTCAACTTCAAAGAAATATGTATGAATGTATGTAGGATTATTATTATTATTATTATTATTATTATTATTATTATTATTATTATTATTATTATTATTATTATTATTATTATTATCAAAAGCATCTTCCAAGCTTTGCAAGTAATAGTACACAATATCATTAACATATGATAAAGTTATGAAGTAGAGAATGTTCTCGTGAGGACCGACCGTGTTATTGAATACTGAAATTAATTAATCCTAACTTTCCCTTACAATTGAATTGTGATGAATTTTAAGCTAAAATAAACAACTAACAGAAACTAATTAATGAAAATCAATAAAAATTTCGCCTCTTATGAATTAAATTCACTAAAGATGAAGTGTTAGAGAATAAGATTTGCCATAGTTAATCTTATTCAATCTCGCTTATCAAGTTATGACATTATACGTATACAGTCATATCCCTCAAAGTTATTTGATAACATCTCTCGAGTAATGTAGATTACTTTTTATATATGAATTCACTATATCTATATGTGAACTATGATATATAAACACTACAACAAAAACATCATACGGCAACGTTCAAAAAACGTTGCCGTAGGCCTACGGCAACGTTTGGATGTGTGTTGCAAATCAAGGTGTTGTCGTAGAGTAGAGAGATGCGACAACGTTTTTTGAATGTTGCCGAAAGTCTTCGACAACGTTTAAAAAATGTTGCCGTAGAGATTCGGCAACGTTTGGTAAATGTTGCGAAAGACAGCCTACAGCAACGTTTGTCAAATATTGCTGTAGCTATCTACGGTAACGTTTGACAAACGTTGCCGAAGACTTTCGGCAACGTTCAAAATATAGTGTTGATTTAAGCATTACCATATCATTCCTCTGCATTGTTTGTGGTTGGAGCAATAGCTTCAGTAGCAGGATTGTAGAAAAACTAGAAACTGTCCTTCAGAAAGAGTAAAAATCCATCACCATAAACTAAAGCAGCTGCCAGCTAGCCTCCTACATAGTTCAGTCCTTTTATTTTGCACTGTGTTAAGCAACTTGACAAAGCCAGTAACTTTCAGTTCCCTGGTTTGTTGATTTATTTAACAATGTACATGGCGTGAAATCAGAGCAAAGGTGGCTTGGGAAGATTTGGATGGTAGGTCGCTAACATCCAAAAAATTAAGTAATACAAAACACTAGAATCCATCTATTCTAAAGTACCTAAGTAACCCGATGACAGATTGTAAAGCTCCCGCAGCAAGGACTTCTTTCTTAATGTTTGGGGTAGAGCATTGCAATCCACAATCTGCAAATAGTGACCAAAATTAAAATGGTAAAAGAGGTTATACTATGGAAAATTAATCTGTAATTTTGTAAAATCAATGAACCTAATTCTTGTTCTCATCATTTTTAAAAGCAAGGGTTCTCGTAGCTCGCTCTCGAACCTTTGCATCAAGGAACTCGAAAGGTGCAACAAGAGGTGGGATACCACCCTCAATTCTGAATTATAAGTTTAGTGTTAAAATGTAGGTGTAGTATTTCACGTGCAATACTAGGCATTAGCACTAAGACTTTCTGTAACTTGTTTAATGTTTAATAAGATGAACAAACTATTCACCTATCTGCAAATAATGATGAATTGGGAGAGAAGGTATTTTTCATAAGACTGTTCACCTATTTTTTGTAGTTACAAACTAGGTTCTAGATGAACAAATCTAGTGGCATACCCCTAAAACTAATTTCAGGCTTATGACTTGCCCAAACTTCAAATATTAGTAAATGAGACCATATTCACTCACTTGGCCCAGTGTTTCAATTAAAGTCGCTACTTGAGGTTTCATGTCGGATGGAATTTCAAGCCGTTTACCACTTGAAACCAACATTTCTACAACCTAGAAGATCGAGAACATATATTTAAACCTCTTCATAGAAATGAGCTTGAGTAAAGAACAAAAAGGAACATAAAACACTGCAAGAACCCAGACAAACCAAGAAATGGAATTACTAAAATATCAAGTGCAGGAAACAGTTATGTAAAAACTTGGAAACTCAACTATTCAAATTGCCATCATTTCATTTGCATATAAAAACAATGATATAAACAAGAAAACACAGTAATTATTGTAGGACAATTGTACGGTATAAAAATTTTGTATAACACTGATAGAGCATTTTGCATTTTGCAAATAATTACAAATGGTTGCAACCATCCACCAAACTATAACTTCCTATATGTTGCCCAGGGTATATACTAAACAAGAGTAGAACATGCCAACAAAATAATTAAGATGTCATAAGGTATGAGATTTAGGGGGTGGGTCACCTAAGCCATAGAACAGAAAGAACAAAAAATCTTACCCCATCCCAAACTAGACGGGCAGAACTTCTCGAATAAATTCAGGTTGTTGAAATGATGTTTGGGGTAAATTGGTGCCATGGTTGAGGTCGCCTGGTTGTGGACTTTCAACTGGTGGTGAGTTCTGTTCATGGTGGTGGCCGGATGTGGAGATTCCGACGAACTTCAGATTTGCAGGCACGAGCTTTAAGCAGCGATTCCGGCCACCATCGTTGATGAAATTGGGAGGTGTTGGGTGGTAAATGAAGAGGAGGTGAAAGGCTTTCCATCGATATCAAGGTCTGGTGGTCTTGGTGGCCGTGGGTTTGAGAGAGAAGAAGCAATTTTCATTTTTTTTATCGGCGGTTGGGGAGGAATGGAGGGAGGGAGACGTGAATGGTTAGGGTTTTTCTGCTTATTGTTTTTTCAATTGGGCTTTGGTTTGAATATGGTTAAGAGATGGATTGGAATGTGATAGATTCATTTAGATGGGCCAAAATATTATTTGCAACATTTGATAAACGTTGTTAAAGGTAAGGCTTTTGCAACGTTTACCAAATGTTGCGAAAAATCACCTTTCGCAACGTTTATCAAACGTTGTGAAAGGTAAGACTTTTAGCAACATTCACCAAACGTTGTGAAAAGTCACAATTCGCAACATTTATGAAACGTTGCGAAAGGTAAGACCTTTAGCAACGTTTATCAAATGTTGCGAAAGGTAAGACTTTTCGCAACGTTTGATAAACGTTGTTAAAGGTAAGACTTTTCACAACGTTTGATAAACGTTGCTAAAGGTGACTTTTAGCAACGTTTGATAAACGTTGCTAAAAGTCTTACCTTTCGCAACATTTGATAAACGTTGCGAAAGGTAAAACCTTCTGCAACACTTAATAAACGTTGCTAAAAGTGTCTACCGCAACATTTTTCTAAAAAACGTTGCCAAAACTCATTTACATTAACCAATGGCAACATTCACTTACTAAAATGTTGCCAAAAGACCCTTTTGGCAACATTTGTAGACAAATGTTGCATTTTTAATGTTGCAAAAGACCATTTTTGGTGTAGTGAAAAGTGCATTGACTAATAAGAAAACTTACAAACAAGCCACACAAACCACACGAGTATATCTCTATCTAATGTCTAAATTAATGTAAATAGTCAATCGAGCTAAAACACTTATATATCACATTTTTGTTTAAATATTCAGCATAAGAAAAATGGAAATTTTGTGGCAACAAAAGCTATTTGTTATTTTTTTGACCCACGGAACCAGAGGCATCGTCAAATGCACTCTCTATGATGGTTCTGCCATGGGCTTTTTTCCCCATGTCCAATAGAATCCCAAACCATACAAGCTTCTTCCAAAGCGTACGGCTTTCTTAATGTAGATGATGATATCTATACAAACGTTTTGCAAGTAGTGTTCGACCAATTACGTATTAATTAATATTCGATTGATTGGTCTTTTGCGGAGTCAATAAATTATACGTCCTCTAGTTGAATCAAAACAATCCAAATTGAGGACGAGTTTTTGGGGTTAGCTCACCCTTTTTGGATCGCGAAGCGAATTATAAAATTACATTATATTATCTTATTTTGACTGTCTGCATAAAGTAAGTTTTCTAACAACTCAATTATTATCAGGAAAAATGTAGTAGGTTACCCAAAATTATTAACAAAGCACTACAATATATCCAAAATCAATAATGAACATTACTCTTCGAAGATGAACCACTTTTCCAAATCTTTGCTCAATCTTTGTCGATGCATGAAATAATTTGACTAATTAAACTTTATATCAACACACACAAATTGATATGAGAGCATTGGATCAATAGAAAACGAGAAATAAGCATTTTTAAACTTGATATTCATAATTAGGTTACATCGTTGTTCCAAGTGAATCAAGTTACACAAATATATAATTGAATTTGAGTACATTGCGAGGAAGAAAAAGAAGAAATGAATTGTGAACATGAATAATTGAATCTAACTCCAATTGATGTGTACTCCATTACATGATATACCTTAGAAGCCACACAAAATTTGATACGAACCACATAAAAGCTAAAATAAGATGAAGAATTTTGACTCAATTTCCTTTAGGATGCAATTTAGACCTTCTCGGGGTTGAAAAACGCTTCTTACGCATGTAAACCCAAACCCAATCTCATGGTCCAAATGTCACACGTCTTCTTCATTTATTGGCTTCAGAAACATAATGCTCATTCTTCTTTTCAATTTGAATACGAACCTTTTTCATGGATAGACTTCACTTATCCAACATTCTTCTTCCTATCTAAACCATCTCTTTCATTAATAGGTAAATGATTTCAATCCAAAAGAATTAGTGAATTAAAACAATACACAATTTGAAAATGAGAATAAGTAGTAGAATGCATGGTCCTATTATATGCAAACTCTATAAATGGTAAACAATTCTACTAACGTTTCTATTAATTATGGTGCGGAACAGTTAAGTTAATATTCTATTAACTATTTCGATTTGTCCATCTATTTGTAAGTGACATATAGTAGAAAATAACAATTTGGTCCCCAACCCTATAAAATCTTCCAAAAGTAGCAAATGAACTTAACATCCCATCAAACAAAATACTCCTAAGTATACCACAAAGTCGCACTCTCTCTCTCTCTCTAAAGAACAAATCAGCTATATTCGTGACATTATTTGTTTTATAACATGGAATGAAATGTACCATCTTACTAAACCCGAATATAGAACCTCTACCACTTTTAATCCTAGATAGACCCAGTACAAAGTCCATAGACACATTCAACTCATGGCTCACTAAGAATGGGTAAGGGTGTATAAAAACCATGTGGTAAAACCTTAGATTTAGTATTTTTACAAGTAATACATCTACTACAAATGTGATTTACATATTTTTTTCATTATAGGTCAATCAAAATGCTCATGCAACATTTTTAAGGTTTTTGTAACACTGAAATACCCCATCAATCAACATGGTTTTCATGCACTATATAAAAATTCATGCATGGAGCAATTATATACATAATTTATTTTTCCAAAATGAATAACCATCATGCCTATAAAATTTATCTACTGCACCTTTATCACATGACATGTATATATTAGAAAAATCTTCATCATTGACATACATATCCTTAACATATTCAAATCCAATTACTTTTGCACTTAAGGAAGTAAGAAGTACATACCTTTGGGATAATACATCAGTAACTATGTTCTCCTTACCTTGTTCATACCGAAAGACATAGGGAAAAGTCTCTATGCACTTTATCCATCAGCATGCCTCTTGTTTAAGTTACCTTGATGCTTTAGATGTTTCAATGATTCATGGCCAATGTAAATTACAAACTCCTTTGACCACAAATTGAGTTGCCTTGTCTCTAGAGGTCTAACAAGAGCATAAAGATCTTTGTCATATATAGAATAGTTAAAAGCTGTCCCACTTGGTTTCCAACTGAAAAAAGCTATTGATCTCCTATAATGCATCAAAACAGCTCAAATTCCTATTATAAATGAGAATATATTCTTGTTGAATGTCCTAACGAAATCCAACACTTTTTTTTTTCAAAAGCTTTAGTGTGAGTAGAGTAACGAGTGTGCTAAAATCTTTAACAAAATGATTATAAAAATTAGCTAAACCATGAAAGTTTCTAACCTCAGTTATGCTTTTAGGATTTAGCCACTCCTTGATGACTTTTACCTTCTCTTCATCCACTTCAATACCTTTTGCACTAACAATATAACAAAAAAAATTACTTTTTTCATGAAAAAGACACTCTTCTTAAAATTAGCTTGGAGTTTTTCTTCTCTCAAAATAACAAGCACATATCTCAAATGCTCAACATTCTCATCTAAACTCTTGCTATATATTAGATTATCATCAAAATAAACTACTACAAATTTTTGTATTAATGTATGCAAAACATGGATCATGAATCTCAAGTACTAGATGAGTTATAAAGATCAAATGGCATAACTAACCACTCATATAACCCATATTTAGTCTTAAAAGTAGTTTTTCATACATCTCATAATTTCGTGAGAGCCACTTTTAAGATCTAATTTACTAAAAAATACATAATACATGGAATTCATCGAGCATATCATCTAATCTAGATATGTGATGATGATACTTTATCGTTATATTATTGACCATCTTGCAATCGATGTACATTATCCACATCTCATTATTTTTAGGCATAAATAGCACTGACACCGTACATAGACTCATGTTGTTCCTCACATATCATTTTCCCAACAGCTTCTCAACTTGCCTTTGAGCTCCTTTGTCTCATCGGGATTACTCATATAAGCTGGTCAATTTAGAATAACAGCTACAAGTACTAAATTAATTTGATGATCAATATCTCTAATGGATGATATTCCACTAGTCATTTTCTGAAGAAAACATAATCAAATTCCTACAACAAAGAAATAGCCAAACTATGGAGGGATTTCTTACTTTTCTCAAGATCAACGAAGTATTTCTTGTACACCAGCAGTATAAAAGGCTGGTTTTCCATGAAGCCGTATTATTCTCTCTCTTTTGCAAAAAAAATATTACTTTTGTTTTTCCTTTTCTCTTTAAAGGTTCTAGATTTTTATTTTTTTATTTTTTTGTGGTTCTACTCTTTTTCATGATTTTCAACCACCACTCTATTTTCTCACTTAATCTTTTTTTCTTGAAGTTTCAACCTCACTCTCATTTTTCATCTCTTTCTTTTTCTTGACTACATTTCTTTTTAACTTTAGTTGATCCTCGTAGATCTGTTTTGATGTTAAAAAAATAATAAATGATATTTTATCACTAACAAAGTTGTACCTATTTTTAAACCCATCATGTATCACTTTTCTACCGTACTACCATGACCTTTCTAACAAAATATGACTAGCATGTATAGGAACCACATCACACATCACATCATCACTATACTCCCAATAGTAAAGCTCACTAGGAATCGTTTGTTAATCTTAACCTCTCCCCATTCACTCGACCACTATAACTTACAAAGTATATGATATTTTAGCATAAACAAGCCAAACTTCTCAACAAGGGTGATACTAGCCATATTGGTACAACTTCTTCCATCTACAATCATACTGCATATCTTATTTTAACATAGCATCTAGTATGAAAAATATTCTCTTTCTACTGCTCCATATCATCTACCTTAATTTGTGTACTAAGAGCACATCTCACAACAAGAGATTCACCTTCTACATGGTACTCTACCCCATCACTATTACTATCATCTTCAATCATCACTTCTCCGTTTTCACGCATAATCATTATCCTGTTGTTAGGACATTTAGATGTAATGTACCCTGAAACCCAGCATTTAAAACACTTGATATCCCTATTCCTAGAATATTGAGAATCTGACTTGTGTTTATTTTTGCTAGCTACCACTTTTTTTCCCTTAGTTGGTTTGATCTTACACTTTGAAATAGCCTCATCACTTCTATTATAACCCCACTTCGATCTCCAAGCAGAATTAGACTCCGAAGAATACTTTGTCTCTCATTTTCTTTTCAATTGCCTCTCCACCTTTATAGCCTTGTGCACTATATCCCTATTTAGTTCCATTCAAAAACCTGGCCATTGTGATCTATCTATCCTTCTCAACATTAATTCTAATCATGGCTATATCCATCTCCTTAGGGTAATCTTCTACACTCCTTGAACCTTGAGTAAGGCTCTATAATTTTTTATAAAAATTCTTCTATTAATGATTGGGTTCAAACCTCCTCCTCATGAAAGCTTTTAATTTACCTTATATTTCTGTAGGTCTTTCAAGATTTCTCCTCCTATTTGTCATCAATTGATCCTACCATATTATTGCATTATCAGTGAACTCTATCATTGCTAGCTTTACCTTTTTCTCTTTAGAATAGTTATGACAATCAAATATCAACTCCAACTTTTCCTCCTACTCCAAATAAATTTCATGATCGTTTCTACCTTGGAAGGAATGTATTTCCATCTTAATGTTCCCAAGGTTACCCTATCTCGACCTCTGGGGCCTCTTGTAGGCCTTTTATCATGAATATATCCTCTCTGCTTTATCCTACGCACTTTAGCCATTGGGATTTGATCATCTTCATTCTCATTATCAAATTCTGCCATAGGGATAGGATCACGCCTATTTTGCATCCTACTATTAGAAACTCTTTGTCGTTATCTCATTTTTAAGTTTGTAATCACCGTATCTTACTTATCTGCTATTTCTAATTTTTTTTCAAACACGACATTCATCCGTTCAAATTGTTATTGCATAGCTTTTAACATAAAATAATAAAGAAAAAATTGTTGTTCTCCCACTGAACCTCAATGAACATCAATTACAATTGAGCAATAAATACACATTTATTGAGGATCTCTTGCTGTTATAGAATATATAAACCATGTTTGTTTGCTCCTAATTTAGATCATGTTTGACACTCATTCTCATTCTCATTTTTTTTCTTTCTTCATTTCAACCACACATTCTCCAAATAAAATAATATTACACACAAACCTAAAACTTTTTATTACTTTTCAATCACACATTACTCCATCAATCACTATTCCAGAATTCATTCTTTCCTCAAAATGGGTGTCAAACACAATCTTAATATAATGATAAAATTGGCATTCAACAAGGCCATTTTAGAGAAGAAAACAAAATCGGACTTCTTTTCATTTTGACCATTAAAAAAAGGAAAAATCTATTAAACTTTGGGAGGTTTTCATAAATGGCCGGTCAACTTAAAGATTTTAGGCCTTTTGTTAAAAAGTCAATTTTACCCTTAATTAAATGAGTTTTTATTTGCAAAACATATCCTCAAGTTTTAGAATAGTTTTAAAAACTAATTTTTAATTATTTTACTCGTGTTCATTAGATATTTCTTCCTCAAAAATTTCTTCATCAGTTTCTATTTCTTCAAAATTAACTTCTTCACATTCATCTCTAATCAGATCAAAATCTGTAATTAATATCCTAACTTTCTTTTTTGGACATTCGGTACTTATATGTCATTCTTCATTACAATTCCAATATTTACATCGTTTCTTATCTAATGATTTTTTATTATAAGATTTATATTTTCTTTTAAAATGTCTCTTTTTTTGTTTAAAATATTTCTTTTTAAACTTATTATATTTTTTAAATTTCTTAGGTTTTATTTTTCTTTTTCGTTTATAATCATAGCATCCCCAATTTTCTGGTACTTCAGTATCTCTACAACAAATCATATCTTGTATAAATCATGATTGTTTATAAATCATTTGATTACTACATATAGTACTTATTTCATCATTTAGTTCTTATTATAAATCCTAATGTATAGCCTTCTTCATTTCTTCCAAATTGTTTTTCTTTAATCTTATTTTGAAAATAATTATTCCATAGTGTGGGTAATTTTCTAATAAAAACTTCCTTATAATAATTGTTATTAACTCCACTTCCAAACATCATATAATAATATTTACTATATTCACAACAATATTCATTAAGATAACACATATTACAAATTTGTAAATATTCTATTCTATTCTTAGCATCTTCTATTTCTTCTATTCTAGTTTTGGTACTTTCGTTTACCCAATCTTCTCCTGCGAATTCTCTATAAATTCTTGGAGTGACTCTATTTATACCTTCTATTATGCTAATTCCAAATTCTGCTTCAATACTATCTTTCCAAACACCTTTTGTTGTTTCTTCTAATCCTTGATACCATTTAACTACATTTCCTTTAAAAGTTGCTAATAAATATTCAGTTCTATTTTTATTATCAGTATTATTTCGATTATAATTAAAGTGTGCTATCATAATCGTATTCCATTCGTTTATAACTTTTCTAACATCTAATTCACTATCTATATTTAAATATGATCCTACAATCTCTATACATTTTTTCTTTACTAGTTTTAAAATCAACTATTATATTAACATATCTTCTAGAGTCTATCTCTGCTTCATATTTAGCTGTGCTAGTTTCTCCATATTCTTCTTGTTTAACTGCTCATGGTCCTCCTTTTCTTCCTACCATATGATTTTTAGTTATTTCTTCACAAATTTTTAAATCTTTTAAGTTAAATATTAAATTTTTCATATCTTCGTTCATTATTCTTTTATAACTAATTTTTCATCTTCTTTTTTTATAAGATTTTCTTCTTATTTTCTTAGATCAATTAATAATCTTTCAATGTCTTCTTTTAATTCTCCATTAAATTTTATTAATTCTTCATATTTTTCAATTTTTTCCTAACTTCTTTAAATTCTTTATTGTAATCTGGTTTAAATTATTTTTCTTTATTTAAGTTATCTATTATTCTATTTAAAAGATTTTCTATTCTTAAAAAAATATTTTGTAGTTTTTCTTTTTCTTCTTTATAGCTTATTTCGACTCTAGTTATTTTTTCATCAATTATTTTTATACTTTTTTCAATTAAATTGATTTTATCATTCATACTCATACTTTAGGTCTTTTATAAGGTGGTTTGTCAATTTCAAATCCTAATTTATTTAATAGAATATCAATTTTATAATTAATAATATCAATTTTTTCTTCTAAGGTTGCAATTTTATTAATACTATTTTTCTGTGCAATTTTTGATATTTGATTTTGAATTTCTTCAAGTTTAGTTTCATCAAACATTTCTAAATTATTAATTTGTTTCTTTATTTTATTAAATTGTTTAGACATATTTTTACTTAAAACTTCTAATCTTTCTTTAGCTATTTCATCTTTTGGATCTATATTATTTATTCCATCTATAATTTCTATGTCTTTAGATTTTAATTGTCCTAATTGTTGCCATAAAAATGTATTAATCCAATTTGTAGTCATATTTAACCATCCATCTGTATTTCCCCATGAACTTAAGGTTTGAAACAGAATTGTATTCCATCATCTAGTTTACTAACTTCCTATTGGTAGTCTAATATTTTTATTTCTTGTTTATCAAATTTTATTTTTGTTGATAAACTCATATTATTTGAGTAAGTTTAAATGATTTATTACTATATTATTTATCATTTGTTCTATTCCTCTCCTTAATTGTTCTTCTCTTCTTAATTCTCTTATAATTTCATTTCTTAATAGTTCTCTTCTAATTTATACCAACTAATAATTTCTTTTTCGATTTCTCTACTTTTATCACTAGTTATTAATTGTTCTTGTAAAACTTTTATTTTATTATTACAAAATTTTTTAGTTATTCCGGGCATATTCGTATAATTCCCTACCTTTTGTGGTAAACTAAAATCTTAAAATTCTAATCATTTTTCATGTATTCTATATATTCTTTTAATTTAGAAAGATATAATCTATTATTTATTATAGATATATAAAATCTTAAAGTTAAATTAAATTTTAATTTCTTATATTCTTGTGGTAATAGGTCTCTCATTTTTTATTCTTTATCATCAAAACTAAGATCAAAATCATATAATTCAGCAACTTCTTTATAACTCATATGCTCTTCTTCTATAGTTTGAAAAGCTCTTTCAATATTTTCACTATCTAACCAGAAAAATATAATCATTTTTATTATTTCTTCTGGTAATATTTATTTTAATCCAAATGATGCAATTGAAATACATCTTCTATAATATCTAATATATCTTTTTATGAAATTTATTCCTCTAGTATAACTATCATAAGTTTTTGGAATTTCTATCATATGATTATAATCAATACTATTAGTATATCTAAAAGGTACAATTCTATAATAAAATTCGTAATTTTCCTTAATAAAAGTTCCTCAAAGTATACAATCTTATAAATATTCTTATATAATAAGTTTCATGCAAATCTTCAGATAATAAATTTCTTTATAGCTTAAAATAAAGGCCTTACCACGCTTCGCCAAAAGTAAGAATATTAAATGTTCCTGGTCACCATCGTTACAAGAGTTGACCAAAGTCAAACAGCATCACAGCAAAATGGACATGAGGGCACTCAAAACTCTCAAACAGACTCACTGTATAGAACAACACTCAAAATGTAATAAAAGATTTATTTCAAACTTAAAGATTTTATTGATCTGATGATAGCCTGAAAGCTATTATACAAAGATTTTTACAAAGATTGATACTCCGAAGAGTGGTTTCTACTCTCTAATGAAAGAGATTACAAAGATCATGACTTTCACAAACTGGTTTTTGGTCATGTTAGTGGTCATACCTCTTCAAATGAGAAGATTCTTGATTTATAGAGAGGCTCGCACTTCACCGAGAAGCTTCTGGCCAATCAGATTTTTACAACACAAAAGTAAAAGTACAATAATTTCTTCAAAGTGGTCTTAAAGTGGTTGAAATAATTAAAGCACTTGTCGACTACTTTATTCCAGTACTCACATTGTGCTGTCTTGGTTTCTTCTTATCGTCCTTTACTTATGGACGTGTCCCATAAATCTACAAGCTTCTTTGATACATTCATTGCTTCCAATGAATTGGTCATTTAAGATTTCACAAATATTATTTTCAAGGATTTTCGATTCTTTATCTCCTCTGCAGATAAGAATCCAATTTTACTCATTCCATACACCATATATTTTTCTCCATAGAAAAATTACATGGTTGAACAAACTGATTTGATTCCAAGGGCTCGCCTGTAAATCATCTATTTTTTTATTGATTGCTGGCAATTCTTTGCAAATTTGAATCTCCTTCAATGGATTTCCATTATTTTTTCTGATGGTGATCAGATGATGTTCTCCATACCATTCTGGTTCTTTATACTCTGGACTGATAGTATAGAATCTCAACTCCACTGATTGTTTATCACTATATTTTTTTACACAATTGATAAATTCTTTATCAAATTGTTCAATTTCCTTAAGATCGGTTCCTGGAAAGAGTCGATCTAAGAACCCAAATGTTGCTAATTTTCTGATAATGGTTGTATTTGCTCCCTGAATAGCACTTATCTTTGGGTAAATCGCCGTAGGAAGGGCTGTGAGATAAAGAGAAACTCCTTCTCTAAAATTATACACCCATTCTGAAAATTCATAATAATCTTTCTTCGTTGGATGAATATTGGTTCTAACATGATGAGTTGTAATTATTCCTCTTGGTGATTTTTTGTCTCCAAAAGATTTTTTATTTTTATGGAATTCACTGATTACAGTGGGTTGTTCCAGTTGATCCTTTGATAATGATGTTTCACCTAAAAGGTGAGTGGCTCCTTTTCCACTTTTATTATCTTGCAATTTACTCGAAAGAGAAGGTAGTTGCAATGGACCTTTTGTTAAGGAAATTTGAGAACTAGTCTCAACGATTCCTTTTCCATTTTCGAATCTTTCCAACAGTTTGTGGGATATACAAGTAAATGACCCAAATTCAAAGCCAAAATTCCAAACTAACCCATTTCACTATTCAAACATATAAACTGTCCTCATAACTTTAATTCTAATTTTGGATTCGACAAAATTGTTAGCCCCTTGCAATAAAAATTAACTTTTCTTCACCATCAACTCTTTCCACCTATCTTGAGCCGAAAAATTTGATATTGATTAATAATTTTATTTTTGAATTTTTGCATTTTAGGTCACATAAAAAGGGTATCAGAGCCCTATATCTTGAGGAATTAAAGACATTAGAGAATGGAAGATAATAACGAAATTTGCATAGGATGGTACGTTAACAATTCTACTGAATATTTAGATACTGATAGTTATATTCAACATCTTATTAATAAATCAAGAAATTTGATTAATAAAATAAAAGACTCCGATAGTCTTAAAATAAAGAAAAAATTTGAAAAGAAAATTACTTTTCTTTTAATAGATTTTGATGAAGTTTTAGACGAAGACATAGGATATCTTGTTAAAATGCCTATTCTTATAGAAATGAAAACTTTAGAAGAATGAAATTAGGAGAATTGAAGAATTAGATACCTAAAAATCATGGAAATTGAAAATTCGGAAAATTTAGAAACTGAAGTATACGAAGGAATAGAGGGATATGCTTTAAAAGGAAAATTTGATTGGGAAAAATTTAGAAAAATTAATAGAGCAGAATTAAGTCTAAAACCACCAGGAGAAAATAAATTATTTAATATTTTAGGATCAGCCTTCAGAAGAAAGAAGTTAGTGATTAACGAATATCATGAAATAGAAAAAGCCATAGATATTAAACATACACAAGGAAAAATAAAATTAAATCTTATAACAAAAAGAAATATTAATGAATTCCTAGGAAAATTAAAACAAGAAAAACAAGATAAAATATCTTATGTTTACCTTGCTGGAATACAAATAATAATAAAATCATGATTTAAAGAAGGGATTAATAGTCCTATAATACTTAATCTACAAGATGAAAGATGTATAACTGCAGAAAATGGAAATTTAGGAATAGTAAAAGGAAATTTAGCCTATAAAAAATTAAAATTTACTTGTTATCCAAAATATTGCGTACATATAAATGATAAAAATTTAGATAATTTTCTTAATCTACATTTTAAGATGACTAATAAAATATTAAAAAATGATAATAAAGTTTTTACTATATTATATCAAGGATTATATTGTTATACAAATAGTAATTATGGAAATATATATAAAGAAAAACCTTTTATAGAAATTGACGAAGAATTTAGGGATATAGGAGAAGCAATCTTACCTAGAGAACAAGACATAGAAGAAATAGAAAATTTTGAGATAGGACATGATGATGCTATAAGTATTGATCAACCTATAATACCAAAGCAAATAACATATAAAGAAAATAAAATAATTATTGGAAATAATACAGTAAGACATAGTATTTCAAAAATAATACAAAGTAAAAATAATAGTGTTTATGGAATCAAAGGAAAGTTTTTTAATGGAAATAAATGGATAAATGAAATTAAAATACTTATTGATACTGGAGCAAGTCAGAATCATATTTGCTCTCTTATTGATGAAGGAATTAAAAAGAAAAAAGTTGAACCTTATAGTTATAGAGATTTTGAAGGAAAAATAAACTCTTGTGATATCATAGGACAAGTTCAAATTAAATTAGGAAATTTATTATTAAGCATAGAATGATATATTGATAATAATATGAATTTTGATGAACATCCAATATTATTAGGAAATTCATTTTTAAATAGTCTTGATAATTATAAAATAGACAAGGAAGGAATTCTTATTATACATCAAGGGATAACTACATATTGCCCTAAAGAAAAATGAGTAGAGAAATAAAATTTCCAATAAGTGTATATATACAAATAACTGTATTTGAATCAAAAATAACTACTTGTGCTCTAATTGATACAAAGAGTTTGAGATAACTGTCTTTAAAGAATTTTTATTACCAAAGTGGATAGAAAATAAACAACAATTAACTTTACAAGGAATAACTGGAGTAAGAGAATCTTTAAAATATAAAAATGAAAATATAGAAGTTATAATAGGATCTAAAATAGTAACCATAAGAAATGTTTACCAATATAATATTAATGATTGTGATATTATTCTTGGAAATGACTTTCTACAACAGTTTAGTCAATATAGTCAAAATATTTATACTATTCAATTAAAAACACCATGTGGACATTTACTAAAAATTGCTAGAGAATTTAATCCATTCGTAGTTCAAATTTCAGGCGGGGTGAAAAAATAGAATTTATACCAAAATTACTCAATTATTCAATCAAAACAATTACTCTTGATCAAATAAAAGATCTTTTAGCTAAAAATTATAATGAAAACCCACTTGAAAAATGGGAAAAATCAAAAACAACAGCTAAAATAGAACTATTAGAACCAACAATCATTATTAGAGTCAAACCTATGCTCTATAATCAAGAAGATAAGGAAGAATTTCAAATACAAATTCAAAAACTTCTTAATCAAAAACTTATAAGGAGAAGTAATAGCCCTCATAGTAGCCCAGCTTTTATGGTTAGAAATCATTCGGAGATAAAAAGAGGAAAACCTAGGATGGTAGTAAATTATAAAGAACTTAATAAAAATACTAAATTTGATGGATATTATTTATCAAATAAAGAAGTATTAATAAATATAACTAAGAATAAAAAATATTATTCAAAATTTGATTGTAAATCTGGATTTTGGCAAATTAAACTAGAAGATAATAGTATACCATTAACAGCATTTAGTACTCCTCAAGAACATTATGAATGGTTAGTTATGCCATTTGGATTAAAAAATGCACCACAAATTTATCAAAGAAGAATGGATGAAGTCTTTAAAACTTATAATTTTCTTATTGTTTATGTTGATGATATACTTATTTGTTCAGAAACATATGAAAATCATCTTAAACATCTTAGAATTTTTGCTACACTTTGCTCAAAAGAAGGTATAATACTTAGTCAGAAAAAAGCAGAAGTAGCAAAACATGAAATTGAATTCTTAGGAATGATAATAAATAGTGATGGAATAAAATTGCAACCTCATATTTCAGAAAAAATAATTTTATTTCCTGATAAATTAGAAAATAAGCAACAAATTCAAAAGTTTTTGGGTTGTCTTAATTATGCTGAATGATTTATAGAAAAACTTGCAGAAAAAAGAAATAAACTTCAGAAACTATTAAGAAAATCAAATAAATTAGGTTGGAATAAAGATCATACTCTTTGTGTTAAAAATTTAAAAAAAAATTGTAGAAATTTACCTAAACTTAGACTTCCTGATGAAAAAGATAAATTAATAGTTCAAACCGATGCTTCAGGTTTATATTGGAGTGTTTTATTAAAAACTGATTTAAATGAAATTTGCAGGTATACTAGTGGAACATTTAATAATGCTGAAGTAAATTATTCAACCAATGAGAAAGAATTATTGGCAGTTGTTAAAGGAATAAACAAATTTAAAATGTTTTTGTTACCCAAGGAATTTATTGTTCAAACTGATAATACACAACTTAACGGACTAGTAAATAATAAATTACCAAATTCACCTCAACATAGAAGATTACATAGATGGCAAGTGTTACTATCTTTTTATAATTTTAAATTTGAATATATTAAAGGAAAAGATAATTTATTTGCTGATTTTTTGAGCAGGAATCATGAATATGGAAAAGATTGAAGCATTTACAAAGGAATTACAAGATCTTTTAACAGATTTTAATGCAGATTATCTTGCTGTTCAAGAAGATCATCTTGATATTCGACAAACTTTGTGTGATTTATCAAGCAAAGTTGTTGAAAGTGGGAAAAAGATTGAAAAATTGAATGATAACAAAGAAAAAATAGTTGAAAATTGTCAGAATGTTTAGACTTTTTTGCAAATTGTAGCCAGGAGTATCCTCCTTTAAAAGGTGAATACAGTCGAAAGGCTAGTCACATCCCATTTCGGGAGATTAATACATCCACCTCGAGTGGAGAATCAAAATTTAAGAGAAATGACTCTCTTACCTCGCAAGAGGAAAAAGTCATAAAAAAAGGTCCACAACAACTACCTGTCAGTATGGACAAATTGTTGGAAAAATTTACAAGTGGAAAAGGAGCCGCTGAGTCTAGTACTCAAACATCCTTATCAAAAGGCCCATTGGAACAGCCTACTGTTATCAGTGAATTCCAAGAAGATAAAAAATCACCAATTGGTGACCTTAAATCACCAAAGGGAATAATTGCTACTCATCACATCAGAGCTAATCTACATCCAATGGAAAAGGAGTATTATGAATTCTCAGAATGGGTATATAATTTCAGAGAAGGAAATTCTCTATATTTGTGACCCTTCCAACGGCGATTTATCCAAGGATCGGTGCGGTTCAAGGAAGCGAGATCCTAATATTGTTCGAAAATTGGCAACATTTGGATTTTTAGATCGACTCTTCCCAGGGATAGATCTAAAAGAAATCGAACAGTTTGACAAAGAATTTGTTAATTGTGTTAAAAAATTCAGTGATAAACAACCAATTGAACTGAGATTTTACACAATTAGTCCTGAATATAAAGAACCAGAGTGGTATGGAGAACATCATCTCATCACAATTCGGAAAAATAATGGAAATCCACTTAAGGAGATTCAGATTTTTAAAGAATTACCCACTATTAATAGAAAATGGATGATTTACAGACGAGCTCTCGGAATAAAATCAGTCTGCTCAACAATGCAGTTCTTTTTTGGAGAAAGATACATGGTCTATGGTATGAGCAATAATTGGATCCTTATCTGTAGAGGAGATAAAGAATCAAAAATTTTTGAAGAAAAAATCTGTGGAATTATGAACGATCAATTCTCTGGAAGTGAAGAATGCATTAAAGAAGCCTGCCGACTCATGGGACACGTCCACAAGTGAAGGACGATCAAGAAAAACGTGACTGATAGCACCATGTGAACTTTGAAGATAAGAAGACAGCTGTCAAGTTGGAATCAAAAGAAATTGCCGACACTGGAATAAAGACAACCAACAAGCACTTTAAATATTTTCAACCACTTTTGAAATTATTGTACTTTTTACTTTTGTGTCGTAAAAATCTGATTGGCCAGAAGCTTCTCGGTGAAGTGCGAGCCTTTCTATAAATTGAGACTCTTCTCATTAGAAAGGATCATCGAAAATTAGCCATATGAAATCTCATCCTGAACTACCATCTAAAACCTTCAACAATGATCTTTGTAATCATTCTCTTTAGAGAGTAGAAACCACTCTTCGGAGTATCAATCTCTGTAAAAATCTTTGTATAATAGCTTTCAAGCTATCTTCAGATCAATAAAATCTTTGAGTTTGAAATAAATCTTTTATTACGCTTTGAGTGTTGTTCTACACAGTGAGTCTGTTTGAGAGTTTTGAGTGCCTTTGTGTCCATTTCTTTGTGATCTTTGTCGGACTTTGGCCAACTCTTGTGACGAAGGTGACCAGGAACATATAACATTCTTGTTATTTGGCGAAGCGTGGTAAGGCCCTTGTTTTAAGCTACAAGAAAATTTATTGTCTGAAAATTTGCATGAAAATTATTATATAAGAATTTTTATGAGATTGTTTACTTTGAAAATCTTTTATCATGGAAAGTTACGAGTTTTATTATAGATCTGTACCTTTTAGATATACTAATAGTATTGATTATAGTCACATGATAGAAATTCCAGAAACTTATGATAGTTATACTAGAGGAATAAATTTCATAAAAAGAGATAGTAGATATTATGAAAAATGCCTTACAATTGTATCATTTGGATTAAAAGAAAAATTGCCTAAAGAAATAATAAAAATGATTATATTTTTCTGGTTAGATAGTGAAAATAGTGAAAGAACTTTTGAAACTACAGAGCATGTAAGTTATAATGAAATTTCTGAATTATATGATTTTGATCTTAGTTTTGACGATATAGAATAAGAATATGTCTGGAATAACTAGAAAATTTTGTGATAATAAAATAAAAATTTTAGAAGAACAGATAATAACTGACAATAATCGTAGAGAAATAGAAAGGGAAATTTCTAATTGGAATAAAATTAAAAGAGAATTATTAAGGAATGAAATTACAAGAGAATTAAGAAGAGAAGAACAATTTAGAAGAGAAATAAGACAAATGATAAATAATATAATAATTAATTCCTTAAATATACCAAACTAATATGAGTTTACCAACAAAAATAAGATTTGATAAACAAGAAATAGAAAATATTAGATTACCAATAGGAAGCTATCAAACTAAAAAATGGAATACAACTCTGTTTCAACCTTTAAGCTCATGGGGAAATACAGATGAATGGTTAAATATGACTACAAATTGGACTAATGCATTTTTATGGCAACAATTAGGACAATTAAAATCTAAAGATGTAGAAGCTATAGATGAAATAAATAATATAGATCCAAAAGATGAAATAGCTAAAGAAAGGTTAGAAGTTTTAAGCAAAAATATGTCTAAACAATTTAATAAAATAAAAGAACAAATTAATAATTTAGAAATACTTGATGAAGCTAAACTTGAAGAAATTCAAAATCGAATATCAAAAATTGCACAGAAAAATAGTATTAATAAAATAACAACTTTAGAAGAAAAAGTAAACATTATTAATTATAAACTTGATATTCTATTAAATAAATTAGGATTTGAAATTGAAAAACCATCTTATAAAAAACCTAAAATATGAGTATGAATGATAAAATTAATTTAATTGAGAAAAATATAAAAACAATTGATGAAAAAATAACTAGAATTGAAATAGGCTACAAAAAAGAAAAAGAAAGACTACAAAATAACTTTTTAAGAATAGAAAATCTTTTAAATAGAATAATAGAAAATTTAAATAAAGAAAAACCATTTAAACCAGATTATACTAAAGAACTTAAAGAAGTCAGAAAGAAAATTGAAAAATATGAAGAATTAATAAAACTTAATGGAGGATTAAAAGAAGATATAGAAAGATTATTGATTGATCTTAGAAAGCAAGAAGAAAATCTTATAGAAAAAGAAGAAGGAAAATTAATTATAGAAGAACAATGAACGAAGAAATGGAAAATTTAATATTTGACTTAGAAGACTTAAAAATTTGTGAAGAAATAACTAAAAATCATATGGTCGGAAAAACAGGAGGACCACGAGCAGTTAAACAAGAAGAATATGGAGAAACTAGCACAGCTAGATATGAAACAGAAATAGACCCTAGAAAATATGTTAATACAAAAGTAGATTTTAAAACTATCAAAGAAAAAATGTATAGAAACCAATTTAAACCAGTTTTAAGAGAATCAAACCCAATGAAAATTGCAGGATCATATTTAAATTTAGATTGTGAATTAGATGTTAGAAGAGCTATAAATGAATGGAGTACTAATATGATAGCACACTTTAATTATAATCGCGATGAATACGTATAATAAAAATAGAACTGAATATCTATTAGCAACATTTAAAGGAAATGTGTTTAATTGGTATAGAGGATTAGAAGAAACAACAAAAAGTATTTGGAAAGATAGTATTGAAGCAGGATTTGGAATTAGTATAATAGAAGGAATAAATAGAGTTGTTACAAGAATTTATAGAGAATTTGCTGGAGAAGATTGGGTAAATGAAAGTACTAAAGCTAGATTAGAAGAAATAGAAGATTCTAAAAAAAGAATAGAACAATTACAAATATGTAATATGTGTTACCTCAATGAATATTGTTGTGAATATAGTAAATATTATTATATGATGTTTGGAAGTGGAGCTGATAATAATTATTATAAGGAAGTTTTTATTAGAAAATTACCACCACCATGGAATAGTTATTTTCAAAATAAGATTAAAGAAAAACAATTAGGAAGAAATGAAGAAGGATATACATTAGGATTTATTATAAGAACTATAAAAGACGAAATAAGTACTATGTGTAGTAATCAAATGATTTATAAACAATCAGGATTTATACAAGATATGATTTGTTGTAGAGATACCGAAGTACAAGAAAATTGGGGATGTTATGATTATAAAAGAAAAAGAAAAATAAAACCCAAGAAATATAAAAAATATAATAAGTTTAAAAAGAAATATTTTAAACCAAAAAGAAAATATTTTAGAAGAAATTATAAACCTTATAATAAAAAATCATTAGATAAAAAACGATGTAAATGTTGGAATTGCAATGAAGAAGGTCATATTAGCACTGAATGCCCAAAAAAAAAAGTTAGAATATTAATTACGGACTTTGAACAAATTAGAGATGAATGTGAAGAAGTTGATATTGAAGAAATAGAAGTAAATGAAGAAATATTTGAAGAAAAATCAGATTTAGAAGAAACGTCTAGTGATGATGAATAAAAACAAGAATAAAACTAATTTCGAAAAAATTATAAGGATTGAGGACTTGATCTGCAATAAATGACCCATTTCATTAAGGGTAAAACTGACTTTTTAACAAAAATCTTAAAAAGCCACTATTCATAGGTCATTTTGCAAAATCTCCCACAGTTTGTCCAAAAGGACTGACGACTGTTGTGGGTATTTGTTAATGATTTTTTTCCTCTTCAGAGGCAAGAGAGTCAATTCTCTTGAATTTCGATTCTCCACTTTGAGTGGATGTATTAATTTCTCTATATGGATTATAACTAGCCTTTTGGCTATATTCGCCTTTCTCCAAATGAGGGAAGTCCTGACAATAAGAAGCAAAATAATCAAGACAATCTGATAATTTTTCAACTATTTTTCTTTTGTCTCATTTAATTTTTCAATCTTATTCCCATTTTCAACAATTTTGTTTGATAAATTACACAAAATTTGCCTTATGTTCAGATGATCCTCCTAAACTGTAAGATAATTGATGTTAAAACTTGTTAAAAGTTCATGCAATTCCTCTATAAATGCTTCAATCTTTTCCATACTCATAATTCCTGCTCAAGAAATCAGCAAATAAGTTATCTTTTCCTTTAATATATTCGAATTTAAAATTATAGAAAGATAATAATACTTGGCATCTGTGTAATCTTTTATGTTAATGTGAATTTGGTAATCTATTATTTACAAGTCCATTAAGTTGAGTATTATCAGTTTGAACAATAAATTCCTTAGGTAATAAAAAAATTTTGAATTTATTTATTCTGTTCACTACTGCTAGTAATTCTTTTTCATTTGTTGAATAATTTACTTCAACATTATTAAATGTTCCACTAGTATATCTACAAATTTCATTTAAGTCAGTTTTTAATAAAGCACTTCAATATAAATCTGATGCATCTGTTTGTACAATTAGTTTATCATTTTCATCTGAGAGTCTAAGTTTAGGTAAATTTTTACAATTTTCTGTTAAATTTTTAACACAAAAAGTATGTTCTTCATTGCATCCTAACTTATTTGACTTTCTTAATAGTTTTTAAAGTTTATTTCTTTTTTCTGTAAGTTTTTCTATGAATCTTTCAGTATAATTAAGACATCCTAAAAACTTTTGAATTTGTTGCTTATTTTCAAGTTTATCGGAAAATAAATTTTTTTTTTTTTAAATATGATGTAATTTTATTCCATCATAATTTATTATCATTACTAAGAATTCAATTTCATTTTTTGCTATTTCTGCCTTTTTCTGACTAAGTATTATACTTTCTTTTGAACAAAGTGTAGCAAAACTTTTAAAATGTTTAAGATGATCTTCATATGTTTCTGAACAAACAAGTATGTCATCAACATAAACAATAAGAAAATTATAAGTTCTAAAGACTTCATCCATTCTTCTCTGATAAATTTGTGGTGCATTTTTAATCCAAATGACATAACTGTCCATTCATAATGTCCTTGAGGGGTATTAAATACTGTTAATAGTATACTATTTTCTTCAAGCTTGATTTGTCAAAATCCAGATTTGCAATCAAATTTTGAATAATATTTTTTATTCTTAGCTATATTTATTAAAATTTCTTTGTTTTGTACATAATATCCATCAAATTTAGTGTTTTTATTAAGTTTTTTATAATTTACAACTATCCTAGATTTTCCTCTTTTTATTTATAAATGATTTCTAACTATAAAAGTTGGGCTATTATGAAGACTATTACTTTTTCTTATAAGTTTTTGATTAAGAAGTTCTTGAATTTATACTTGAAATTCTTCTTTATCTTCTTGATTATAGAGCATAGGTTTAACTCTAATAATGATTGTTGGTTTCCTTTTTTATTTTTCCCAATTTTCAAGTGGATTATAATTTTTGGTTAAAAGATCTTTTATTTGATTAAGAGTAATTGTTTTGATTGAATAATTGAATAATTTTGATATAAATTCTATCTTTTCACCAAGATGAGCTGGCTGAACTCTAAATGGCTTAAATTCTCTAACAATTTTCATTAAGTGTCCACATGGTGTTTTTAATTTAATGGTATAAATATTTTGACTATATTGGCTAAACTGTTGTAAAAAATCATTTTCTAGAATAATATCACAATAATTTATATTATATTAGTAAACATTTCTTATAGTTACTATTTTAGATCCTATGATAACTTATATATTTTCATTTTTGTATTTTAAGTATTCTTTTGTTCCAGTTATTCCTTGTAGAGCTAAGGGTTGTTTATTTTCAATCCATTTTGTTAATAAGAATTCTTTAAAGACAGTTATTTCAGCTCATGTATCTATTAAAGCAAAAGTAGTTATTTTTTATTTAAATATGATTATTTGTATATATACACTTATTTTAAATTTTATTTCTCTACTCATTTTTCTTTTGGGCAATAGGTAGTTATTCATTCATGTGTAATAAGAATTCATTCCTTATCTATTTTGTAATTATCAAGACTATTTAAAAAAGAATTTCCTAATAGTATTTGATGTTCATCAAAATTCATGTTATTATCAATATAACATTCTATACTTAATAATAAATTTCCTAGTTTTATTTGAACTTATCTTATGATATCACAAGAGTTTATGTTTCCTTCAAAATCTCTATATCTATAGGGTACTACTTTTTTCTTTTTAATTCCTTCATCTATAAGAGAGCAAATATTATTTTGACTTGTTCCAGTATCTATAAGTATTTTACTTTCATTTATCCATTTAGTTCCATTAAAAAACTTTTCTTTAATTCTATATACATTACTATTTTGTTTTATTTTTGAAATATCGTGTGTAGCGACCGAGAACTTTTAAATGATATAAAATTATTTCTCGAAAAACGTGTCGCTAAACCTTAACCCTAATTTTAAAGAAATAGCGCGTTCGTCTAGCCGTTATAAATGAATTTAAATTATTTCGAATCAAATCCAATATCGAGTAATCATTTTGATTTCAATTCGGATTTATTTTATTTGGATCCAATTTTATTAATCCAGGCCCAATATTTAGATCCCAATATTTAAGTCCAATTATACAAGTCCAACAAGGAAATCATTTTAATCCAAATCACCTAAACCCAATTGGAAAACCCTACAGCCCAAATGCTAGGCCCAACAATTCTTGGCCCAATTACCCACCTAGGGATTTGTGCCCTAACATTTCCTATTTTATTCACCATCACCTCATTCTCCCTCTCCTCCAAAAATTCACGCAGCCAAGCAATCCATTTGGTAAGAAAATCTCATCTTCTCCAAGCATGTTCCTCAATCCATTTACAGTGAACTCAATATTTATGCTAGAACATCCATTTCTAGCATCAACCAGAGATTCACGAGCTGCAAACCATCACCACCTCCAACTCACAAGACCAATCTAAAACCACCACCAAACCAACTCACTGCTCAACAGGAAATCACCAAACTCCAGAACCACCATTTCGAAAGCTCCAGCGTAACCCAAACTGCAGAACCACCAACACCATTTCAGCACCAAGCTCTCACTACACAGTCACCTGAAGCAACCCAAAAATCAACACCTAAAGGCATTACCAGCCACCCCACCACGCGAACAGCCACATTACACTACCAACAGCTCAAAATCGAGACCTCAACTTCACTACCCAAAAACCGACTGCAAACCCGCCACCAACAACCTCCAAAAACGAGACCTCAGCATCACCCCAAGCTGCAGCCCCAAACACACAACACCAACCACCCATTTTCGAAGCTAACAATAACCAACCACGCACAACCCGTAGCTTCACGACCTCCACCAGCCACTACACCCAAAACCCGAAACCAAGCCAACCACCAAAATCAACTCCAAACCAACTCAATCAAGAAAATAAAGACAACCCATGAACTTACCTCGTCTCCCCAACCAATTCTCGAGCTTGAACCACCGAGAAACCCAAATGGAAATCGAACCCAAGCCTCGTTCGCCCTCGACCCGTACGTCACCTCCACCATTACCTCCCCACCCTTGCACCAGCGCCACCATGCGACGGTGGCGCTGAGTTGTGCCTCGCCAGCGGTGAGATCGGAGAAGGGGTTGAGCCCCTTCTTCCCGTCGCCCTCCCCCTCTCTCTCTCTCGGATTCGAAAATGAGAGAGAGAGATTGTTTTATTTTATTTTAATTTTGATTTTGGAAAATTACCCCCTATCCCCCAAATTTTAAAAGTGTCTTATTTAAGTCCTAAGGTTTTAAGTATTTTAATTTCAGTCCTCTAATTTATTTTTAGTTTTAGAAAATGTTCAATTTAGTCCCTAGTTTATTAAAAAGTCAATTTCAGCCATTTAGTTTTAATTTCAGTTTTAATATATTTACAGTTCAGTCCCTAACTTGTAAAAGTTACTATTTCAGCCCTAAAATTCTATTTTCAGTTTTAACAGCTTTACAGTTTAGTCCCTAACTTCTAAAAATTTAATTTCAGCCCTTAAACTTTTATTTTCAGTTTCAATATTTTCAATTAAGTCCCTAGAATTCCTACTTTTCACATTTAGCCCCAATACTTTGAAAATAGTATTTTCAACCCTTAGATTTGTCAAATTCCATTTCAATAACTTCCAATTTAATCCCTGAACTTTATTTTATCACTTTAAAGCCTTAAATATTCTAAATACTAATTCAAACTTATTTTCTATTTTGGCTAGACGATACGTACGAACAATTAGGAGCTTGAAATTATTTTCCCGCTCCAATTTTCACGCAACTCGAAATATTTGAGGTAGACTCGCCACCATTAATTAGTTTAAATTATAATTGCATGTCTTATGTGAATTTGCGTGTATTATATGCTTAATTGCATGAGAAGAGAATATGTCATATAAGATATATGATATTGTTATGCTTGCCATAACTTATATGCTTAATTGTATGAAAAAGAAGAGAATCTCTTATGAGATAAGATGAGAATGTTATGCATAACTTATGTGCTCAAATGCACGAGACGAGACTACCCTCAGCCTATGTTTTTAAAGAGCCTATGATTTTCAAGAAAATGAACCAAAGATGATGATGATATCACGTTGTATTTTGCATAAGTATGTGTTCAATTATTCTGTAAATTAATTATCGGCGATGAGTCTATTGAGTATTTCTTTGAAATACTCACCCCGTTATTTTAACAATATTTGCAGACTTCGGAAGCGATCGTGATTGATGGGCAGTGTGGCAACAATTTAATGAATTCAGTTATTTATGTTTGAAAATTTCGTATTTGAACGCTATTAATGTACTTTGTTATTCCAATATTTCAAAAACTCGAGATTTGAAGTTTAATAAATTTTCTTAAGTTATTAAAATGAGTTTTGTTGTCGACGAGATTTTTACCGTTATAAATGCGAAGTTTGAAATTTAGTTATTTTTCGCAAAACTTTTTAGTTAAATCAGTTACAGAAAAAGATGACGTGGCAATCCGGGTTAACGGAACTCGGGGCGCTACACTGTGTCTTGATGTATTATCTCCAATAATTATCCTATTTTCTTTATAAGTTATTTGTTTTAGTATAATAAGTTGATCAATACTTATAGTATCATCATGTCCTATCTTATAATTTTTTATTTCTTTTATATCTTGTTCTCTAGGCAGAATTGTTTCTCCTATATCTCTAAATTCTTCTTCAATCTCAATAAAGGGTTTTTCTTTATATATATATTTCCATAATTACTATTTGTATAACAATATAATCCTTGATATAATATAGTAAAAACTTTATTATCATCTGTCAATATTTTATTAGTCATCTTAAAATGTAAACTAAGACGATCATCTAAATTTTTATCGTTTATATGAACAAAATATATTGGATAACAAGTAAATTTTAATTTTTCATAGACTAAATTTCCTTTAACTATTCCTAAATTTCCATTTTCTGCAATTATACATCTTTCATCTTGTAAATTAAGTATTATATGGCTATTAATTCCTTCTTTAAAACATGATTTTATTATTATTTGCACTCCTGCATGGTAGACATAAGATATTTTATTTCTCTTTTCTTATTTTAATTTACCTAGAAATTCATTAACATTTCTTTTTGTTATTAGATTTAATTTTATTTTTCCTTGTGTATGTTTAATATCTATGATTTTTTTTATCTCATGATATTCATTAATAACTAATTTCTTTCTTTTAAAAGCTGATCCTATAATATTAAATAATTTATTTTCTCCAGGGGGTTTAAGATTTCATTTTACTCTATTGATTTTTCTAAATTTCTCCCAATCTAATTTTCCTTTTAAAACATATCATTCTATTCTTTCGTAAATTTCAGTTTCTAAATCCTCAGAATTTTCAATTTCCATGATCTCCAGGACTTTGATTCTTCAATTCTCATGATTTCATTATTAAGAACATTTTGAATTCTTTTCAAAGTTCTTATTTCATTATGAATATGTATTTTAACAAGATATCATAAGTCATCATCTAAAATTTCATCAAAATCTATTAAGAGAAAATTAATTTTCTTTATTTTAAGACTATCTGAATCTTTTATTTTTCTAATCAAATTTCTTGATTTATTAAAAAGATGCTGAATATAATAATCGGTATCTAAGTATTCAGTAGAATCGTTTTCATAGTATCCTACACAAATTTGTTCATCATCTGTCATTTTCTTCTAGCTCTGATACCATTTTGTGGGGGGTTTTCAATAAAACAATTTCAATAGTAAACCAAATTTTCAAATTCTTGAGTTTAATAGGTGAAAATAGTTAATGGTGAAGAAGAAGTTAAATTTTAATTTCAAAGGGGAAGGAATTTGTCGAATTTATATAAGATTAAAATTTTAGGGACTAAAATAAAATTTATTATATCTTAAAATGACTTGTTAGACAATTTTTTATTTTGAGGGTATTTTAGAAAGTTTAAGGCCTTGTATGGGAGAGATTAAAATCGGATTAAAATTGAAAATATAGCCGTTATTGTTGACTTTTATTAGACGAGTGAGACCCAATAACGACCATATTTTCAATTTTAATTGACTTTTAATCCTCCCGAACATGGCCTAAAACTTTAAAATGGTCAAAGCCATTCTCGAATTATCGCTTCAAATTTAGGCTATTTGTACGTATTTCCCTTAAACTTTTGCCTTAAATAAACTACTCTCATTTCCAACAATTTTAACATGGCCTCAGTCACCGTTGATTCCACCTCCGCCGCAGACGGTGGCCCTCCCCAGGTAGATTCACTACCCATTATAGATCTCCGGTTATTCTCCCAATCCGAACTATATTCCCTCTCCCAATGCTCTTCCTCCGCCATCGGTATCCTCCGCTGTGAGGACGTGGTAATTCCAAAGATCGACAGGAGCGTCTTCAATGAGTCTGCCGGCTCCCGCAAACAGACTTATTCCCGCCTCCGCCTCGCTCCTGCCTCCTCTTCCTCCGTCGCCTCTTCATCCGTCCCTCGCCGCCGCACTCCTCATCTTCGTCCTACAGCCGTTGCGAACATTAATAATGGTAATTCAGATCCTGAGAAGGAAGAAAATTCGAGGATTATCGCTCTCCTTAAGCAATTATTTTTTTACAACTCTAACCCTGAAGAACTAATCCCTGTTAAAGTAGATTACTCGTATTCCCTCCCCCAACAATTACCGTCATTTCCTTCCTCATCGTCCTCCAATGTCGTGGTTCCTGTTAACAATAAACGGAAACGGGGCCCTTGTCGGGAAATGATGGAGAACAATGCCAACTCTACTCTGGGGGTTAATGCTAATGTCGATTTTTCTGATGGTAATCATAATAAGAATGGTTTGATTATTAGTGAGATTTTTGTGGGTGGGAATGTGGGGGATGGGGATAGAGATAGAGAGGCCTTATTGAATAGGGATGGGGTGGAAGTGGATTTGGTGGCTTTGGGGACATTGGATGATCCATATGCGGAGGAAATTAGACGGAGGACAGAAGGTTTGAAGAGCCAAGAGGAGTTATTAAGGTTTTTGGAAGGGCTGAATGGGAAATGGGGAAGTAGCAGGAAGAAGAGGAGGATTGTGGATGCCAACATGTTCGGGAGCACATTACCAATTGGTTGGAAGCTTTTACTCTCTCTCAAGAAGAAGCAAGGACACGTGTGGTTGTATTGTCGTCGTTACCTAAGGTTCTTATTCGAACAACACTGTTCCATTATATATTGGTTCTTGTTTGCATCGTGTTTTGCAATCAGGGAACCTAGATGTACTTGGAAAAAGACAGCTCATAAATTAATTGAGTAGATTAACGACCGGGAATTTGGGCATGTAATCCTTGGCATTCATTAACTAGTATTGAATAACACAGAGTACGGGTATGCTGTTGAGTGTTGCCATTGTGATGTGCTCAGCATTGTTCTGAATATAGTAAAATGCACTAGGAATAGACTATTTAATCTTTAACTTAAATTGATTTTTGTGATATAACACTAGGAAGATGTCCATTCTATATGATGAAGCACTTTGGCAAGGCAAATTTTGATCTGTGTTTGAAAAAGAACATTATCTCTAAACCATTGTTCATGATCCAGGGTTGCAAGAATTGTACCAATGGCTTGGAAAAGACTACAGTGCTGAGTATCGGGGACAAGGACACTTCTATGAATGGATTAATAAATGATTTTGAGAAATGAAGTTGGGAACTTCTATTTTTTGCTGTTAAGAATCCAAATATATTTTAATGAATTAGGAGATACTTGTGAAGTACTAAAACTCCCTAGGGTAGAGTGTAAGTGTTCAATGCATTTTACACATAGATACGACTTGAATACGATGGGGAACGTGGCTGACATGTCTAATGGTGTGTCTTATATATTTTTTTAATATCTTAATGATAGGCGGCCAACAAGTCAAGTCCATGTTAAGTCGCATTTTGTATATCTTGGATTATAGAAGGTGATTTAAAAAAAAAAATAATAATAAATTTGAAATTCATGAGAAAGGTTGATGAACTTAAGGATTAATTTGTTTTATATCTATTATATGCACTTTTTTGTACATGAGTTTTGTTATTTTGTTTGCACTTGTGATACAATATATGAGCCAAAAGTATCTTAGTACAACGAACAACCGTTCTTCAATATTGAAAGATTTCACCAGTAAAATTCAATATCAAAGCTAAATAAGAATATAAGCCTCCATTTGGCTAAATTATAAATGATTTATAACTCATTTATAAATGGTCAAACTTCATTTTCAACCAAACATTTCAATAGACCCAAAAGTGCTATCCACTTATTCACCATTTATTTCTATCTATTTATAAACTCTTTCAAAATGGAAGCTAAGTTTTTCGTAAATTAACATTTTCCCACTTTTTTTTCCTAGTTTTCCTCTTTTTTATTTTATTACTCTCTTATGCGAAAATTAATGATTAAAACAAAGTGATAGTGGTGCATTGAAAGTGGTGAAATAGTAAATGAAAGCACTAAAAGTGCTTTCATTTGAGAGTCAAATCTACTCTTTATTTAATTTTTGAATATAGAGAGTTTGTTGGAGTCCTTAAAAATGTGATTGACTCTCTAGAATAAAGAGGATGTGACTAATAAAAGCGTTTTGGAGTTACTCTTAATATGGAAATTTAGATGAAGTTTAAATATATCTTCCTCATTATGTGTTCACATGGACATGAGAAATTGACATCAAAACGTTGTATGCAGGCCTCTCATATGTTGAATGATTAAGGCATGTGCAAAGTCATTTCTTTGCTACTCATCCTTTAGAGTAATGTTTCACTTATTAATGAAATTTCATGAACAAAATTTACCCATTCTTACATAGTAAATAGAGGCTGATGTTTTCAAATTTTATATGCCCCAATTCGTACAGGCAAGATCCCCTCCCCCCAGTTTGGTTCGGCCGACCTTGACCCCTGTTATTTGAGGTCATATCTAGTATTCAGAATTTGCCTTGATTTCCAGCCACAAGATTAGAAATTGGTTAAAGAATTTGCTAAACAAAGCAACATGCATTCATCCTTCCATTATTGCATACATTTTATTAACATGGTTTGAGCAGACATCGTATTTAAGCTGTGAAGCAAATAAAATTTAGTAATTGAACTGTACATTTATCACTCTTTAAATATCTACTATTATTTTATCCCCATAAAAGGTTAATTTTGTCTGTGGGGGACGGATGGATGGGATCAGCATGATTTCTATTCAATGCTTAATCAGGACTCTGCAATATCATTTCTATTGTTTTTTTTAATTGTTTAAAAACATTTTAGACCACTTGAAGGTCATGTGCCAAGAATATTTTATTAATCTGGCTAGTGAAAGGTAGCATTTGCCTGATAATTTTATTTGTTCCTGAAAAGATCTCAACAGCTTGGCTTCATAGCAGATATATAAATGAAGCTTTACAGAAAAAAATTATTAATTGAAAAATGCTAATCTGTTTCAATAGCTACTTTTGAGTGCCTGAACCTGAATTGTACTTTTAGCATACATCTGCTTTCATTTATATTATATGAATTGTTTAACTATTTGTATTGAGTTATTGCTAATTTGGTGATTTACAGCCCCAGTGGACAGCAATTTTTGTCATGCAAGGATATATCTTCATACTTGATCTCTCTTCATAGTGCCCAAGATGCGAATAAGGTTAATTGTGCTGAGAATAATGAGAATATCAATGATGGCAAAAACTTGGCTTCTGCCAGTGTAAGTTACCCTGTGTTTACTATTTCTTTCTTTGGTTGTCTCTGTGTATGCTTTCTTTTTGTTTGTTGATTTGTTCATTGGATATTTTACAGATTGTGAATGTTATTAACCAAGATGACAACAGAAAGGAAAACCTGGTTTGCCCTGCATCATCACTTTTTATTTCTTCGACATCTTCTAATCATGAAATGCAAGTCACGTTGAATGCTGGGGATCAGCCATCTGACAAAGTAGGAAAATATTTACATTGTGACGAGTGCAAAATGACTTTTACTGAGAAGGATGATCTATTTCACCACCAGTTATCTCTTCATCGTAAAGAGATATACAAAAATGCTCTGTCTCTCAATGATGTGGTAATACTTAAAGAGGGAAATTATGAACACATGTCCACCCATAAAACATCTAACGAAATGAATAGTTTCAATGGTCGTATCGGTGCTCATGAGAGAAACCATGTGAAAAGTACTGAAGAATCACTATTTGTTGATGTGGGAGTTTGTGCTGACACCAGTTCTTTTTTTCGACAACCTGTTAGAGAGGTTATGTTGAAAGGATCAATAGGTTCAGTGGGCAATAATATTGCAAAAACTTCCTATGTGAATACCAGCAATCATGTTGGAGATCGCATGGCAGCTAATGGCAATTTAAGAGGAGTTGATGAGGTTCTCTCATCTAACAACGAGAACGAAGGTTTCCATGAAAGTTCTGTTGATGTGTGTATCCCTGATAGTGTTGCTGGAATATCTGATGGTTGCAAAGTGCTGGGGAAAAGTTCTGAAAGCTGTTCACCTTTTCAATTCACTGAAGCAGCAGCTGGTGATATGAAAAATTCTGTTACCTTAGAGTATTCCAAACAACACAGAGTCTCTGGAAGTGGTTTATTTGGTTCAGATGATAACGTGGAAACATGTGATATTGTTGTAAATGATGAGCATCGCTCTCCGTCAACGAATGAACTTAAATGTGACGTTGAGAAGTTTGTGGATAATGACTCTATATTTGGATGTTGCTCAAGGCCTATTGGACAGGAGAATTATAGTGCTACAATGGAGCAGCAGAGTAATTTTGAAGTCCTTTCTTGTGAGAATGTTGACAGCGTGCCCATTCCAACAATTTCTACAGAAACATGGTGTGATCAAAACAAAGAATCCAAAAGGCACATGATGACTGCATATGGAGATGAGGAAGTGGTTGTTGAAGACAATTTACCCAGCTCAGTTGGTGAGTGTACACTTGATGGAAAATGTAGCTTCAGAACCAGTGGGAATGGCAGTTCTGAAGCAGATAAGGATGCTTTAAGTAGCATCCAAGAGGAAACGCAATTTGGGATCTCCTCAGATCCATCTTGGAATGAACAAGCACGTGTGAAAAAATATAAAAATGAGGAGGCCACTTGTTTGGCAAAGGAAGAGGGTGTGCAAATTACCTGTAAAAGCGGTTTGCTTACTCTATCGGATTATGATAGGAACATCAGTACCGAACATTTTTTTGACAAGGTTTGTAGAAGAAAAATGGAAAAGCCTGAAGTTGATGGCATCCAAAATGTCAGGACTAGTGAAATGTCTCATTCTTTCGGTAGTCATAATGAAGTAAATTCAGATGCTGTGCTAGGCATCGAGGAGGAAAAAATTCTTCAACCTTGCTCTTTTGCATTTGAAACAGAGAAAAATATTATGAAAGAAGATGTCATCCGGGTGATCAGCAGTGCTGCAGAAGAGTGCAAACTGGAACCATCTGGAAGTTTATTGCTTACACAGTCTTGTGCTGCAGAAGTCTCTAATGAGGCATATACTCTAAATATGATCTCCACTACCTTTGAGAATGATCCTAAATTTCATGATATAGAAAACCCAAGAAATTATAAGCTGAGCCTTTCTTCTGGCTCTTCTGGCCATCTCCATACAAGCTCTGATACATTTGAACAGGAAAAAAATCTACTAGGTAGTTTTAGTGTTCAATGTGGCACCGAGAAAACGTATGGTGTTCGAACTAATTTTTGTGACAATGTTAGTAGTGCAGTAGAGGATACCAAACAAGGAAAACCTTTGGGGTTTGGTTTACTTGATTCGTCTTTAAACAACAAAACATGGGAACTTGAAACTAGTTTCAGCATGAATTATTCAGGCAGGGATTGGGATGGACTCAGAGGCAATCAGGTGGAAAATTCTGGCAACGGCTTCATAATTGGTTTTGACAGAAACAATCTGCAGCCTGATGAGGATGTTATGGCTGGCGGCCTTTGGACAACTGGTCAAGAAAATGTTTCGCAGGGTTGTTTCACTGGTACTACAACACAAGTGCAACCATCTAGCTGCTTTCATGCATTTGATATAATGTCAAATAAGGTACCCATTATGTATCTTAATGTGCAATATTTTTGCTCAGGTGTATTAATATACGGTTTTGCTACTGGTACATCAAGGTGTACATCGGCGTGTACATCACACTCACATGGGGTGGGACCCGTTTGAATAAAAAAATATTTTATACAAGTGGGTCACATCCCCATGTGAGTGTGATGTACACCTTGATGTACAATTCTTGATGTACAAGTAGCATTTTTGATTAATATATGCATGAACAAGGTTCAACCCTTTACAAGTTATGCCATATAGCTTAAGTCAATAGTAAGATATAATTTATTACTCTATGAAATTATACAAGTACTATATTTGTTCAAATGTGGGGCACTATTTCGAACACAGGTTTTAAAATCATATTGCAAGAAGAGTACGCTCAGTTTCTCGCTTAATCATGTAGTTGCATGCCATGAAGTGTCTGGTAGCAAGCTCAATTTTATTTTTTTAACCTAGCTATGTTAGGCTCTTTAACCATTGTTGTGGGTAGAGATATAGGAGTGAATTGTCCAAATAGTCACTGAACTTTACGCCATGCTTCCAAGAGGTCACCGAACTTTCAAAATCACCCAAATTATCACTGAACTTTGCAAAAGGTTTTCCATCACTAAACTTTACAAAAGGTTTCTACGAGATTACTAAACTTTGCAAAATGTTTTCTAGGAGATCACTGAATTAGTGACTTCTGGGAAACATTTTACAAAGTTTAGTGATGAATGAGTTGATTTTTAAAGTTCAGTGACCTCGTGAAATGTGGTGATTTTTAAAGTTCAGTAACCTCGTGGAAACTTTTTACAAAGTTCAGTGATGACTTTGGTGATTTTTAAAGTTCAGTGACCCCTTGGAAGTATGGCGTAAAGTTCAGTGACTACTTCAGCAATTCACTCCTATATATAGTCCATGCCCCCTTATTGTTATCTAGCTACTGACCCTGGTACACAACTGTCATTGTTTACAAACTTATCATACCACGTAATCTTGTAGAAAGTGTTTTGTTTTTCAATATCAATTTTTCCTCCCCCAGTCTTTATATCGTAGAATTTACTAATCAGGTGGTTTTATTTTTTCACTGAGGAATATTTCTAGTTCAGGCTTGTTAATAGTATTGGCTGATTTATAATTGAAGGTTCAGTTTCCCCATTTTAAATCAGAATTGGCGGGGATTGATTCTGCTTTCTTCAAATCTGACCCCCAACGCATGAATCAATTTGTGCCTTCCTGGTTCTGTTACTTACTGGTTCCATCAATATCTTATGTTGGCAGGAAGCACAAGAATTATTTGAAGTTAATACGAAGCATGATATCAACACTAATGCTGAAGGTATAAGGGCAGGTGGAGCTGAACCAATCGAATACAGTTTTCTGGGTTCAAACGGTTCAAATGCTATTTCCATGGAGTCTAACATTTTTCCACATGCTACAAATATGGAACAAGGACTCGATTCCTCATTTTGGCTGGAAAATAATGATCTGATGCCAAAAATAGCGGACGGTAGGAGTAAGGGCTCTAGTGTTTGTGTTTGGTGCAGAAATGTGTTCTACCATGAGCCTATCCAGCCTGAAATGGAAGCAGCAGGTGCAATTGGTTCGATGTGTCCAGCATGCAGTGCAAGGATCCCAGGCCACTTTAATGCTTTCTAGAACTCCTCGTCCGTCAACATGTTTATTCAACTGAAACAATAAGATTAAGACTCGAAAAAGAAAAGCAGATGCTCCAACTGAACAAAGTATTTTTCTGTTCTTGTGTTTTTAAATTGGAAGGTGGGACCTTTTTTGACCCTCTTTTTTTTTTAAATACATTTTTCTCTCTTCTTCTCAACCACATATTCATCAAAAAATAATATTACAAACAACCCAAAAACTTTTCTTTCTTTTTTAATAATAATAATAATAATAATGGGGATCAAACAGACTATTCAGGGTAAATTTCATTTTTGTTGAGCAAAACATTAATTTGTCCAAATTAGGTTCCTTCTATGCTTTCAGCAAGGTTTAGCTTAAATGCATGAAAGATAGAATGATGCTATCAGCACCAATAGTTCTAGAGTACCTAGGTAATCATACTTGATAGGTTCAATTAGATGAATTATATGAAATTTGTATTTAAGTGAATCTATTATTTAATATCATACAGTGTCACCTACAATAATGTTTGACACCAGTAGTCTTAAATGAAATTACTCTAAAAGTGTTTTTGATTGCAAGCATGTAGAGGCGGATGGAGAGGGGAAGAGGGCAAGGCTATAGCATAGCCTTGTCCTAGCTTAGAAGCAAATTGACTTGTAAAAAATAGAAAATTTAGCCCAGAATCATGGTGAAATCAGAAGTAATAAATATTTAGTCCATCCTAAAAATTAATTTTAGCTCAACTAACTTCATTCCTAACCACAAGCCTGGTGTTCAATTATTCAAATTTAGTTTGAGACTCTACGCACTACTTATTTATTTTATTCACATTCATGATGCACAAATAATTCATTATCAAATTATGTATTTTATTTCATATGCATATAACTAAATTTAAAGAGTTCACTTATAATCAAATTGGTTTATTTACAAATAATTTTCATTTATTAAAGTAAAGATAAACGGGTTATTTGAATAGTATAAGATGCCACATATTTGACCAACCTTAAAAGTAATTAATTTTTTTCTAATGAATTTTCTATATATTACTTATTTACGCTTATGAGTTAAAAAAATATTTATTTCAACTATGAAATAAATGTTATTATCAAAATAAGTAATATGGTATATATTTAATTCTATTAGTTAAAAATATATTTGTTAGAACTTTGTCATGAGTATCAAAAGATATATTCTAAGCTACTCTATCATGAGCGTCATTGAGTTTTAACTTTTAAACTATATCTGGAGTAGCATATATCATTTTTTATGGTATGAGTTCATTGAAATAAATAAAAAAAATTTAGCCAACATAAATTTCTAGCTCTCCCCTGCAAGCATGGAAAAAAAAAAGTTCTAGACAATGGAATTGTTTAGAACTTATTTGCATGAAAATTATTATTTAAATGTATTAGATTTGTTTAATTTTCAACATAAAAAATACTATATTTGTCCATATTTTATTGACGGATAGATGAGAGAGAGAGAGAGAGAGAGAGAGAGAGAATTCTCTGAAAAATAAAAATATATCCCCTTGAAGGAAATATTTTCTGTCTTTGAGAAAAATATTGTCACTTGACCAACTTTTGGAAAATATTTTTCATAGAAAAACGTGAATCAAGCACTCCAAAAATAGGAACTTTAGTGAAAAAAATGACATTTTTATAGAATATAAAGTCAATCAAACACATTCTAAAAAGATCTTGGTGGTTACTAGAATCATACACCACAGCGTGGATGTATGAGACTTATCTCTCAATAGTTGCTCTTCTCTCCAACTTAGAGTCTGATATTCAAATCTTTTGCTGCGACCCAATCGAAGTGTGTTTGCCTTGCCGATATGGTCATTGCGTATGAAATAACAAAATTTCATGGCACGAAACGTACTACAAATCATCGTGTAACAAATTCGTGACTATGGTTTAATTTTTTGCGGACACACAAAGGTAAACCATGAAAATTGAAATTCTTCCTTAACTGTGCACTATTTGTCGGTCTTTATGAGTGGTTTCTTCATGATAAAAATATTCTTCGGTCTTACTAATTAACTTGTAAACCTTGTAAGTGTAGTGAAACACTTGGGCTTTGTTAGATATATTGCTGACTTGTTGTGCTTTTAAGGGAATTAATTAATTGTATTGAACGAAAAATAATCAACATTAACAATTTGACAAGTGTTTGATCAACTTTTATCTCAAAATTGTTGAATAGTTCAAAAACAACATTTTAGCATTTTGTAAACAAAATTGATTTATTACTGTAAGTTTATACGATTACTAAAATGGATATTTTTTTAATTATAATCTTTTTTTATTATTACTATTATTAGTATAGTAACATATATTTTTTACTTTTATATAATATTATCAAATATTTCTCACAGACAATGCATTCAATTTAATTATTTTAAATAAAAAAATCTATTAAATCTTAAATTTCATGAAGTTAAAATATAGAAAATATTTAAATAATTCTAAATTATCTTTTTATGTACCTGTCTTACCGAAATTCGATTCTCAATATCTCCATTTTCATGTAACTAGATAAAATATCAAATAAATTTAAATTATCTTTAACGTGGAAGATGCTTTATTATTGGAATACAATTAAACCTATATAAAAAGAAAATTTAATTAATTAGGACTAAAATTATTGTTTTGATAATAGACGATTGAAAAAGCTAAGAGTGGAATATGAAAATTTACCATTTTAAGTGGGATCTGAAAAACTACCATTTCGTTGCTTCTCAAAATCTACCACAGATTGTTCTACAAGAACTTTTTTTAAGACATTAGTACCTTAATTACTCTTGGACGATCTACCCATTTTGCAATGAGATATCATATCTTACTTGGTCTGATTTTTATGGATCAGACATTTAATAAACACATTAGTTGTTTAGGCATAAATTGAGTTTTAAAAAAATCGAAGTTAATGAAAACGCAAATCAAACTGTATTTATATGGCATGTTTTCTCCAAAGCTTATAAAGAAGTAAGTTGGCTTAAAGTAAAAATGTAAATTTATATTTTAATAGGTATGCTTGAATGAGTGTTCATACCCGTGTTTGACATCCATTAAATCAAAATTCTTTATTTTTATTTTTTTATTTTCAAACTCATTTCAAATCATACATTCGTGTGTATATATATATATATATACAGAAATGATCTAATGAGCACCGGTGCTCATCTTATCCTAAGCACCGATGAGTTGGCACATTAATTCATTGGTGGATAAAGATTTTGTGAGTTCCAATCCACCAATGAATTAATGTGCCAACTCATCGGTGTTTAGGATAAGATGAGCACCGGTGCTCATTAGATCATTTCTGTATATATATATATATTTTGCAAGTAAATCCAAAATATTTTTATTTTTTATTTTTTAACCACACATTATAAAAAAAAAAGACTATTTCAAAACTCATTTTTCCCAAAAATTCATTCTAATGGATGTCAAATAGGGCTATGTTTGACATATCCATCTGATAAAATTTATAAATAGTTAAACCTGTAAATTATATATTAAATAGTGATGATCATTATGGGCATATATGCGTGCCATTCTCTCCAAATTTTGATCAAAATTTGGAATGTTATAAACAGCACTATGCAACTAGCTCCAACCGCAATATTTGACAAACAAAAAAGAACCAATTTTTTTTCATTTTGAAATTCCAAAAATGCCCTACTTAAGAAGATTGAATGCAAAAATTAAGGTGCACAATTGTCTTTTCATTAGTCCACTTTAATTGATTGATAAGAAAGCAGTCAACAATGGATGCTACAATGAGGCCTACATGACTATATAACGTTCGGATTTTGGATTAAAATCTGGAGAGAATGGCATCCAGATATGCACTATGGACCTGTTTGGTACAGATTTTCATTTTCTACAGTAAATCAATTCTCATTTTCAACCACACATTCTTCAATAAAATAATATTTTCCATCACATCAATACTTTTTTCTGCTTTTTCAACCACACATTTCCCATCATATCACTATTCAAAAATCAATTCTTCCCCCAAAAATCCTTACCAAACACACTCTATATTCTTGCAACCTTAATTATTTTGGCTATTGTATCCTTGTATTCATAATTCTTCCTTATAAATATAGGACTTTGATTCTCAATAAAATACACATAAGACTGATGACTTCTGTATTTTTTACTTTCTCTTTATCATCGCAAAACTCTAGCCAAATGAATTAGCAAAATGTATTCATCTTTCTGCTCACAGATCTTTAGCTAATAGAGGTAGAAAAATAATTTTTTTTTTCATCAATCAAAGAATGACAAGAAGTTCTAACAAATTGAATTTATAAATAAACTCTTCTTTTCTACTCAAAGAAAATGTTAATATTCTCTTAACTTTGAATTGTATATTATTATTCTTGAAAAATAAACATTCTAAATCAATATTTCAGAATATTGTAGCTTTGTTTGACAATGAATATTATATTTATATTATTTTGTTGTTCCAGAAAAAGCATAAATCATACATAATAATATCTAAAAATAATATTATATATTTAGAGAGTGTTTGGTGGGGATTAAAATTAGATTTTCAGTGGATTGTGATAGAAGTTTTTGAAATATGTGATTGAAAAGATGTAGGATCCATGAAAGATGTTGTTAATATTAATTGTTTGACTTTGATTTAGATTAAAATCAGATTTTAATCAGGCCCAAACATGCCCTTACTCTTGAAACATTGTAATATTTTTGCATATCTTATTTTAGACGAATTTCATGTCGATTTTCTTGTTGAAACATGGTTGTTTAAAAGGATAAAAAAAAAAAAAGTGTATTTTTGCTTGAAAATGAATATTTTATTTGTACTAAACAATATTTTAGAGAAATATTGTATTAATACTTATTTTTAATCACACATTCACACAGTAAACCTTATACATCTTAAGTCCATCTTTCACGATCAATTAATTGAATGCACATGTATATATATCTAATTATAATAATGCAACTACTATTTAATCATTGTGATCCAATATACCTCTCTATAGGAAATGTCATTGTGTCCACTTATTAAGTTGGGACCCTCCCATTAGATAAATCATATCAATGACAAACATCTATACAAGTCTAGTATCATTTTATATGGTCACCAAAACCATAAACGAGAGCCTTTAGAGGAGATTCATAGATGATCTCGATTTGAGTGTGGCCTTTGTCTCGATCCTTAGATACTCGAAATATAAAAGATCATAGAAGCCAATAAATTTGTAATACTTTCTTCTGATCTGCCGTATATGTATTTTATCTCCGTCTGTGATTCGATAATTAGATATGAGCATAAATGACCGTTTTGCCCTTCCAATTATTTTCAAACTTAAATATCATTTTCTTCAACTGTTTTGTGGACAAATCACATATGTCAAAGTTTATTGTCGCTAAACACTGATATCAGATTTTAACTGTTCAATAAAAATTAGGTAAGTAGTCACTTTACCCATTTTTCAGGGTAACGATTCCCGACACGAATTTATGTTCTCTACTTCGCTTATTCTCAGATTCCCAACTCACCGAGATATTTGAACAATATACATAACTCTGTCAAGGGATTTAGATGAAATAATCTATTTTGCACGGTCATACTTTAGAATTAAAATCGACACGTGGTTCATTCAATACACTTCAAGTGTACTAATGTCAACTTTAACTATTTTTATGATAAGGACAAATCAAATATCCGAATAGTGAATATGTTAGTACTTTCTAGTACAAGGTGCCTACCCTATACATTGGTTGCGAAAAATTATTTATCATCAAAATATAAATTATGTCACGTTGTACTTCTTAACACAAGTACCTAACTTATATTATCACAAGTGATCATGAGGCACTTTAATTCGCATGCTCAATAATAAATAAATGTAATAAATAATTAAAAATAGCAATTTATTTATTATAAATCATTATTTTATCATAGCGAAATACACTATATGAGCACACAACCCAACATGATCTACATTATTGTTCCATAATTAAACAACACTAAACTTCACTATTAACGAAGAATAGCAACTCAAATTCCAATATATTCCAATTATAAGATAATATACTCAACAAATTAGCTTGTTTAACTTATAAAAGTCTTCTAAAAAGTTCCAAAATATTATCGACTAAGTTTAGAATGAAATCAAGACTCTGTGAACCAAAAACGACTTGCTAACTTTTTAAACGGTTGAGTCTTGTTTTAACTAGTTTCATATCTATTTCACTTTATATTCATTCATATCCACATAAAAATGAGCAAATGTATGTTTTCATAGCACAATCAATAAAAAGTCCACATGATAGTAACTAATACAGTTATATTATTGTTCCATGACTAAACTACACTAAAATTCATTATGAACGAACTTAAATAACTCAATTTCAATTATGTTTCAATTATGAGATAAAATATTCAACAAATTAGTTCGTTTAACTTGTATAAGTCTTCTAAGATTTTTTAAAGTATAATCGACTAGTTTTGGGCTGAAGTCAGACATCGTGACCTAAAAACGTACTGCCTTTTTCAATGGTTGGGTGTCGTTTCAACTAATTTCGTGTTTATTTCATTTTATGATCACTAGTATTCACATGAAAAATGAACTAATACAAGTTTTCACTAAATTTGGACACCATGGTCAATAAAAAGTTCACACGATAGTGATGAACACTATTATTCCATGAGTAAACTACACTAGACTTCTTTATGAACAAATGTTAAGGTCGAATTTCATAATATTTCAATTTTGAGATAAGATACTCAATAATTAGCTCGTTTAACTTCTGCAAGTCCTCTAAGATGTTCCAAAATATGATCGACTAGATTTTGAGTCAAATGGAGACCTCTGGATCCAAAACGGTTTAAGTTATATCTTATCCTACGAAATTAAACAAATACTAGTTTTCACTACAATTGGAGTGAAATTGAGACTCGTGACCCATAGTTCTATCTCATCCACATGAAAAGGTAAACAACATAAAGATATTCCTGCTAAGTTAATGTAATGTATAGTTTCATATCGCATCACTAGTTAGATGGACTATTTGACTTGAAAATTGAATTGTATACTCTTCATTTGATAGAATATTCCAAAATAAGATCGCATAACTTCTGTTGATGAACATCAATTAACTTCTCTCAAACAAAATAAAACTTTTGAAGGAAAGACGTTTATCAACGTTTACCTCTAACTCTTTCTTTGATTGGAATCACATACTCAAACGAGTTATCCAATTCTGCAATCAAAAAGTACGAAATGATCATTTTAAATATGCATACACGGTGTTGATGTTGGAAGAGTTGGACGGAAAGAGGTTGAGTATAACCCATACAAAATATATACATGCGCATAGAAAAATTACAATATAGAATGTAGAGGAAGTATCTTTGAAGTAGGTTACGAAATCAGTTAAGTCGTGGCTGAGATATGCTCATCTTTAACTAACTTTGGAAATTAAATTCTCCAGCAACCCGCCATATTGCCCTCCCCTACAATCCCCAAGTCAAAAACCCAAAAAAATTACTACGTCAAAAATTGACTTCATGGGGGATCGTTCCCACCATCATTTTCAAATTAATACATACTGGTTGTTGTTGGCTACGTCTCCAAATGGGTGGAAGCAGCAGCATTGCCAATTAACGATGCTAAGGTGGTGATTGGGTTTTTAAATAAGTATATTTTCACCAGTTATGGCACTCTTCGGGTTATAATCAGTGATGGGGACAAGCACTTTTCTAATCATCATTTTGAGTCATTGTTCACTAAATATGGCATCCGGCATCGTGTAGTTACTCCATATCATCCTCAAACCAACGGTTAAGTTAAAATCTTTAACTGAGAGTTGAAAAGGATACTAGAGGTGACATTGAGCTCCTCTAAGAAAGTTTGGTCTCAGAAGCTTGACGATGAACTATGGGCTTGCAGAATAGCATTCAAAACACCTATAGGCATGTCTCCATACCGGTTGGTTTTTCGAAAAGCATGTCATTTGCCAGTTGAGTTGGAACACCGAGCATACTGGGCAGTCAAAAGTTTAAACTTTGATTTGAAGGCAACAGGTGAAAAACGGTTCATTCAACTAAATGAATTGGATGAATTTCGGTTGGAAGCATATGAAAATGAAAAACTTTATAAGGAGCATACCAAGAGGTGGCACAACATGCATATTCAGAGTCGAGAATTTGAAGTGGGGCAAGAAGGGTTGTTCTATAATTCTAGACTCAAGCTCTTCCCGAGAAAATTCAGGTTATGGTGGTCAAGTCCTCACACTGTTACAAACGTACTTCCATACGGGGCTATTGAGATCACCCATGAAAGCAATGGGAACTTCACAGTTAATGGACAGCGGTTGAAACACTATTGGAGCGGTGAATTCTCCAAGGAAAAATTCACCGTTCACCTCAACACACAAGAATGAATCAAATAAGGTACAATCGAGTTATAGACTATAAACTAGCACTGGTTGGAAGATAACCCAACATATTCGTTCCTTTTATTTATTTCGCTTTATGCATTCGATTATGAATTTTTCATCTTTTAGAAAATTTTAGGCATGTTAGGTTGTTCATCGTCTCTAGAGATCACTAAGAGTCTGTGCATGATCCCACTTGGTTTTAACTGTGTTATGAATGAGTTTGGGGGTGTTGGAATGGTATATCATTGAGTCGGTACAAAATTCACACATTTTGACCCAAGCCAATTGAAATTTTCTATATTACTTGACTATTATTTTCAAATTCTAATGTCAAAAAATAGGTCGTCTTAATGCGGCGAGAATGTCATGCCCAGGGACGGACCCAGCAAAAGATCCCCACCTGAGCGGATGTTGACCGGTCAACGTCGACAATTAGCGATCGTAAGAGCGAGGTCGTTTATTAATATTTAATTACATAATATTTAATCAGCCAATAAAGCCATTTTTCAGCCAATAAACTTAAGTCATAAATCATAATTTTATATTCCAAACAGAAAAACTACAAATCTACAATAGTCAATCAGACAATCACCAATACTCAATATCTAATTCACCAAATCACCATTCACCAATGAAAATATAAAGGGCAGTAACCACTAACCTATAATCGGCTGAAATAAATTCACAATTATTTTGCTGTTCTTTTTTCTTCTTGTCGTTGTCGAGCAGCTGTTGGCTATTGCAGCGTTGCTGGCACTTGCTGATGCGGCGCTGGCTGCTGCAGCACTGCTTCACGAGTTCATGTAATAAATGACTTTGAGAAACCTACCACAAATTCCACAATATCAATGTGCTGTAAATTTTACTCATGTTCAACAGTTCAAGCAGGCAGTTCACACTTCACAGTTGGGTGAATGCGTGAATTTTGTACCGACTCAATGAAATACCATTCCAACACCCCCAAACTCATTCATAACACAGTTAAAACCAAGTGGGATCATGCACAGACTCTTAGTGATCTCTAGGGACGATGAACAACCTAACATGTCTAAAATTTTCTAAAAGATGAAAAATTCATAATCGAATGCATAAAGCGAAATAAATAAAAGGAACGAATATGTTGAGTTGTCTTCCAACCAGTGCTAGTTTATAGTCTATAACTCGATTGTACCTTATTTGATTCATTCTTGTGTGTTGAGGTGAACGGTGAATTTTTCCTTGGAGAATTCACCGTTCCAATAGTGTTTCAACCGCTGTCCATTAACTGTGAAGTTCCCATTGCTTTCATGGGTGATCTCAATAGCCCCATATGGAAGTACGTTTGTAACAGTATGAGGACTTGACCACCATAACCTGAATTTTCTCGGGAAGAGCTTGAGTCTAGAATTATAGAACAACCCTTCTTGTCCCACTTCAAATTCTCGACTCTGAATATGAATGTTGTGCCACCTCTTGGTATGCTCCTTATAAAGTTTTTCATTTTCATATGCTTCCAACCGAAATTCATCCAATTCATTTAGTTGAATGAACCGTTTTTCACCTGTTGCCTTCAAATCAAAGTTTAAACTTTTGACTGCCCAGTATGCTCGGTGTTCCAACTCAACTGGCAAATGACATGCTTTTCGAAAAACCAACCGGTATGGAGACATGCCTATAGGTGTTTTGAATGCTATTCTGCAAGCCCATAGTTCATCGTCAAGCTTCTGAGACCAAACTTTCTTAGAGGAGCTCAATGTCACCTCTAGTATCCTTTTCAACTCTCAGTTAAAGATTTTAACTTAACCGTTGGTTTGAGGATGATATGGAGTAACTACACGATGCCGGATGCCATATTTAGTGAACAATGACTCAAAATGATGATTAGAAAAGTGCTTGTCCCCATCACTGATTATAACCCGAAGAGTGCCATAACTGGTGAAAATATACTTATTTAAGAACCGAATCACCACCTTAGCATCGTTAGTTGGCAATGCTGCTGCTTCCACCCATTTGGAGACGTGGCCAACAACAACCAGTATGTATTAATTTGAAAATGATGGTGGGAACGACCCCCCATGAAGTCAATTCTCTATACATCAAAAAGTTACACCTCAAGAATGCTATTTAGAGGCATCTCGTTTTTCTTGAAATATTACCCGTGCATTGACACTGATCACATCGCTTCACAAATTCAAAAGCATCCCAGAATATTAGCCGCCAATAGAATCCAAATTGTAAAATTTTTCCTGCTATTTTGGAAGCCACAAAATGTCCCGCATAAGCAGATGAATGACAATTTTCAAGTATGTATGGTATCTCTTCCTCGGAATACATCGCCGAATAATCTGATAGCTCGGAGAAAAATTTCTTTCATTGACGACTTGAGTAATCTGGTTGAGGAATGGATTTGACCAAATAGTTCACAATGTCAGCATACCAAGGTGTAACCTTCACGCTAAATATTTGCTCATCTGGAAAACCTCATTAATATCCTCTGACTCATCTTGAGTTCCATGTTCCAGTCGAGATAAGTGATCGACTACCACGTTTTCACTTCTTTTTTTATCCCTGATTTCCAAATCAAACTCTTGTAGTAGTAGAACGCAATGGATCAATCTCGGCTTGGCATCCTTATTTGTCATCAAATATTACAATACTACATTGTCGGTATAGACTATGACCTTTAACCCAACAAGATAGGATCGAAATTTATCAAAGGTATAGACTACAGCCACGAGTTCTTTCTCGGTAGTAGCGTAGTTAACCTTTGCATCATTCAACGTTTTGCTTATAGTATATTACATGAAACATTTTTCCTACTCGCTACCATAAAACTGCCCCTACTGTGTAGTCACTGACATTACACATTAGTTCAAACGACAGACTCCAATTCGGTGCTATGATGACAGGTACTGAAATAAGCTTCTTCTTTAAAGTGTTAAAAGCCACTAAGCACTTCACATAGAATCCAAAAGGCACATCCTTAACTAGTAAATTGTAGAAAGTCTTCGTAATTTGTGCAAAATCTTTATTGAAGCGTCTATAGAATCCGACATGCCTAAGAAAATTGCGAACTCCCTTCATTGTTGTAGGCAGAAGTAGTTTCTCAATAACCTAGATCTTTGCTTTATCAACCTCGATCCCCTTAGCTGAAATGTGATGTCCCAATGCTATGCCCTCTTGCACCATAAAATGACATTTCTCCCAGTTCAATATCAAGATTGTCTCCTTACATCACAGTAAGACCAAGCTCAGATGCTCTAAACATTCATCAAAGGATGAACTGAACACAGAGAAGTCATCCATGAAGATCTCTATGAATTTTTCCACCATGTCAGAGGAGATCGCTATCATGCACTGCTGAAAGGTGGCGGGAGCATTACATAGACCGAACGACATCCTATAGTAGGCAAAGGTCCTGTAGGGACAAATGAACATAGTCTTCTCCTGGTCATCTGGTGCTATTAGGATTTGATTATATCAAATGAATGTAGTCTTCTCCTGGTCGGGTTTCGATAGGTTTATGGCGCAACACAAGGGAATGGATAGTAGAGATAATCAATCCAAGACATTCGGGCACACATCATGAGGTGGGAGCGAAAAGACTTCCCACTTAGGTTGATGTAGTCTTTTGTTGTTGATCTTCTAACACTTCCCATTGTTATTCATTTGATCGTGTAGTGATTTTTCAGGTCCAAGATGTAAATAGAAAATCACTCTTTATTTTGAGTATGGATGATTTCTCATTGAACAATATTGTTCAATTTTGCTCCATCTATGTTGTCATAAAAGTAGCTTGCTAAAGTGTAAAAGTTAAGTTGCCTATTTTAGTACAACTCATCTTATTCAAACGCGTAGTAGTTAGTGGTGCGATAACCCGCAGGGTGCGCCCAGCTACATAATTATCAACTATCAGCCGTTGACCATCATATGATTGACGGGCGTGAATCGATTGCTATGCAGTCGATACGGGCTAGGTAGCGATTTTGATTTTCATATTTCAATCCTTAACCAGCTTTTTTTTTTGTTATGTTGCTTGCTGCTATGCCCTTTGGGCTATGTTGAATTGTAGAACCCCTTGAACTACGTTGAATTGTAGAGTCTCTTAAGTTATGTTGAATTGTATAGTACGAGGCCTAGTGGTTCTTAACCAATTTTTAGTTTTGACGACTATCCATTATGGCTGTAGAGCGCCGTTGCTTATAACCAATTTATTGGTTTTGTTGCTACACTGTCCTTTGGGTGATGTCGAATTGTAGAGCACATAGTCTAGCAATTTAGGGCCTTAACCAATTTTTGATTTTGAAGGCTTTCCACTAGACTGTAGAGTGAACTTGAGTTGTTGGGAGAAGTTTGAAGGCACACATTGACATATAAATTGCTTGGATTTGAGGGCTTGGGAGGCGCACCAGGAAATCTCATTCATCAATACGGTTACTATTGCAGACATTTGAAGGTCTTTCATACCAAGTGTTGCCCATCTCAACATAACCAAGTATTCCTACAAAGGTTCACCTCTCTCTTATGCAACCTAGACCAACCCAATGACTATCTTCTTCTTTCTCTTACTATTTAAAAAGTACCTCAAAAAACTTCTAGAGAGCTTATCAAATGTTTTGATAAACCGGGGTACCAAAGTTGCTACCTAGTCTCTGGCCTCTCTCCTTAGTGTTGGAGAAAAAGACTGGCACATTACCATGTCTGAGGCTGCATAGAGTCTCATCAAATCAATGAAGGTCCGCAGGTGGTCAAGCGGATCAGTGACTTCGTCATACGCCTATATCATATGCTATTTGAAGCCTTTCGATAGAGGGATTGCCATGATCTCGGGTGCAAACGGGTCTTCTTCCAAAACCATTTGCATACATCTATCTTTCCTCTTAGATAATGTATTGTCTATCTTCTGGGCCATCATTTTCTCCATCTTTCATTTCAAGTCTACCATGGGATGTAGAACTTGCGGAACCACGACTTCATTAGCCCAGAAGTCCCTTCCTACTAGCTAAATAACATCGCATTTATGTTTAATGTTTCCCACAGACGGCGCTAATGAAATGGTTATGAAACAAACCTTTGTGCCCTTCTAGCGGCCCAAAGTATTTCTACTACTCCAATAAGCAAATATCTACCTGCAAAATGAGGTCTGGGCTTTCTACCCCATTGTACCTCCGGCCTAAGAATTAGTAAATGATTCATGAATGTGAACTTGGGAAGGAAAGATAAAATGTGTATTCGATGGCTGAAATTTTTCAGATACATACCTGTCTTGCCTTAGGAGTATTTATAAGTGACTGGAGCTATGTAACTATTAGGTCGTTATTGTACCACGTGTCCCATATAGCATCTTCTACCACCTCTACGTTCTTAGTGAAGGACATCCACCTATCCAGCAGTTGGTTTTGTCCATGATAACCGTTAAATGGTTCCTACCCAAGTCGTGCCTGTATTTATGGTTAAGTATTGTGTTGGCCTTGTAGTGGTAGAAGGCCTGATAAGTACGTTTTACATACTTATTTTACTGTCAAAACATGAGCAATTGCTAATTAATATGTTGGAATATAACTTAATTCTATGCAATTCATGTTTTGCAAGACAAGTGATGAATATATCGAAAATAAGGAGAAACAATTGAAAAATGACCAGAATGGAAGAAAGTGGAAGTTCAGGGACTAAAGTGTAAATACTCAAAAATTATGTCGGGGCTCACGATGAAGGTTCGAGAGTGCTAAGGGTCGATTGGAAGCAATTAGAAGTCAAAAAGGAATGGAATATTATCAAAATCAATTTCCAATTCGCACAAAATATATTCCAGATATTTAGTCGAAGATTGAGACTCATTTTTGGTATAGTAAAAGTCCGAAATGGAAAAGATCTATTTCTAACAAAGTTACAACTCTTCGAGTGATATTTCTAACTCATTCTGAATTGTCTAAATTGGATATCAAAAGAGAAAGTTATAATCAAATTAATGACTACTGTGCAGAGACAAAAAATCAGCACGCGATAGAAACTTTCCTTATTCGATTAGAACTCTTTTGAAAACCAATTTGGACGTGATTTTCATCTAATTTCCGACTCTTACAAATACTTAACAACAGAATACATATGGAAGAGGCCCCCATATACCATTCTTCTCCTCTTTGACTCAAAAATCTCATAGAGAACTAAAGATCTTGGTGAATCTACGAAGGAACTCGCTTGGAATTGGTGATTTCATATCTTTTATTCATTTAATTTGATCTTTTCATTGCCAAACAATGCTAGAATTTAGATTTTCATTCTCTTGAGTTTATATTGAAATCGGTTTAATATTTACAAGATTTTTTATGGATTCAATCATGCTTTTTCCATTGTTCAATCAATGGAGTGTCAGGATGAAAGCCCCTAAATTACATTTGTAAACTCTAAATTCTAGGATTACATTTGTAAATTAAATTGATTTTTACGATATATCTTTCGATTAGAGTGTCGGGATGAAAGCCCCTAATTGTGTTATAAAAATGAATAATTGATATGATTGATCCAATCCAATTGAGGGAATTCCGACGCTTCACTGCTTTGAATTATTGATTTTAATTTCAACTTTCAACATTAAATTTTATTATACATTTGAGAGAACAATTCAACCTTTTTGATCCTTTAAATATTCTTCCATCTCCCTGTGGATACGACACCACAAAGTGCTGCAACTACCACATTATTCTTTGGGTGTAATCAAATTTTGGCGCCGTTCCCGGGGAGATAGTACAAAATACGCAAGGATCGACTACAAAATGGTGACATCGTTCTTTTTATTTTGTTTTTAGTTCGTTTAATTTTTTTATTGTATTTTTCCCATTTTCACTTTATTTTCTTTTACTTTTTCTGTGAGCACGTATCAAGGAGAACGAGGACGATCTGCGGATAGAGCTGACACAGAGTTTGAACATCTTTCTAACCCTGCTTTTGATTTTATATTTGTTAAAACTAACACTTCATCACATAACACAATATCTGACAATGAGCATGATGTACCGTATAGAATTTTGCATGATTATCTGCACCCTACGCGTACATCTACACCTTCATGTATTATGTTTCCACCCAACATGCCACGTGTAGATTTTAAATCTGGAATGATTCAACTTTTTTCTAACTTTCATGGACTTGAGAATGAAAACCCGTATGTCCATGCTAGGGAATTTGTAGCGACCAAGAAAAAAAATCTTATGTCGTTTCCAAATAAATTTTTTTTGTAGAATTCGAAAATAATATGATTTATATTATTAAGTCGTTACGACCTTTCTTAAGAGGTCAAATTAAAGATTTGTCACGATAGTAAATTTGCGTGTACCTGTCTTAAAATTTTAAAATTGTGATGACATATCTTAAATCCAAAAGTTAAAAATAAGCTCCACGCACTTATTTACATAAAATATTTATTTCTTATGTAGTTGTATAGAATTTATCGTAAATCTTATTTGGGTCAAATAATTAAGCATTTTAGAAGTTGATAAAATATGTCAAATATTATACTTGTTTTGTAGCTCATGTTAAACAAAATAAATTGAGTTTTAGAAGAAATGATCTTGAACTATTTACATTCGAGTTATCTTGATAGAAAGAAAAATAATCTAAATTTTATATTTTATTAATAAAATAATAACAATAAAAAAAAAAAAAGAAACGTCACTTGAGATTCTTACCTCCACTTTAAGCAACTTAATTAGTTTTAATATCATTAAGTGCACTAACAGCCCTCATTTACAATTTTTAACTCATGCCCATTCAGCTACTAAAATCGTCCACTACCATTCAATTTAATGACATTATCTCTTCTATAAATTGGTAGCAAACTTCTTTCAAACCACACTTCCAAACACAAGCTTCAATCATCATTGTTTTTCCAACACGTTGGAATCTGGAAAAAAAATAATTTATCCAAAGGATCTTAGGATCACGTTGTTTGGACACTTAAGGGTACTCAAACTCCAAGCATTCAAGGTAGGGGTGTTTTACGATATCCTTTTGTAAAGTAGAATAAAATGATTTGTTTTCGTTTTGCATTAACGTGTTATTGTGTTACTGATGATGGAAGTACCCTTTGGGTGGTTCAAATAAGAGATAAAGAGATTATGAAACGAGTTATCAAACTTGAGAACGAATTATCAAAACTCGAGAATAAACGGACTGACCGATCACCGGTTTGCTAGAGAATGACGGTGATACAAATAATTAAAGTTTGCATTTCTGAAAATACATTTATTTTTACCAATTACTTAAGTGTCTTCCTACTGAGTATTATTTATGATACTCACCCCTATTAAAATTTCACAGGTTAAATCGAGGCATGGCAGTGGTTTGGCAGGGTGGCGAGTGCTCAGCAAATTTGAAATGCTTTCAACTTTCTAGTAAAAATTTTCGGTTGTGTAAACTTTTTTTTATGAATGTTTAGATGACACCCTTAAAATTTTTTTTAATGTTTATCTCATTCATTTTCATGTGCTTTCCATGTCAACGATAATTTACAAATGTCGAATTGACAATGCATGAAGTTTATCTACTGCTGCTTTGAATTTTAGATTCTGCCATTAAATTTAAAAATGGTATAACTTGGGCTATACTGCATGTTTTAGAGTGAAATTAGTGGCGTTTGAAAGGCCTAAGAGTCTTCTAATAGTGGTCTTTTGAATTACCTTAAAATAGCATCTAGAGAAAAAGTTATGCCCGTTTTAGTAAACTGCGTTGGGACTGTGTCGGATTTTGTGTCCAGCGTAGTCGTGCAGTATTTTCGTGCTTCAAACATTTTCGTCCAGACCCTAAATTTTTACATGTTGTACATATATGAATGTTATAGTCTTTGTTAAAATTTCACAAATTTTTGACAACGTTTGCTAGGTCAAACATATTTTCCTTTCCGCTGCTGCGCAACCGGTATTTCGCTGAATTTCCTCCAAATGTTCTCCAAAATAAAATTTCACCGAATTGTCCAAATCTTTATGAACAAAAGTTTTCCATTACATCTTTCTATATGTTTCGGATTTCAAGACTTTTATCATTTAAAACTTATTTTGGTTAACATTTAAGGGTTCAAACGAAGAAGAAGAATTTTTCTTTTAACGCTTCGAGTTCCGAGAATTTGGGGCATTACAGAATTCGAGGAGGTTGTAGCAACCTTCTACAATCAACATGGTACAATGGATGCAATTAGGCTCAAATTCTTCCCATTTTCTCTTAAGAAAAGGGCTAAAAGTTGATTGTATTCATTGAGACCACGTTCGATTGGAACTTGGGCTGAAATGACACAAGTATTTTTTAGCAAATGCTTTCCCCACCACAAAACTATTGCATTGAAAAAACAAATCTCTTCTTTTATCCAAAAAGAGAGTGAAACTTTATATCAAGCGTGGAAAAGGTATAAAGAACTTCAAGCTCTTTGCCCCCATCATGGTTATGAGAGTTGGTGTATTGTGAGCTATTTTTATGAAGAGTTAACATCTAGGAAGCGTCAATTTATAGAGATGATGTGTAATGGTGAATTTTTACAGAAAGATCCTGATGAAGCTCTAGAATATTTAGATGAACTAGCAGAAAAAACTCACACTTGGATTGGCCCTAGTACCATTGACAGCGTCAATAGGTCACGACTCGTTGGAAATCCTTCTAGTGCCGGTTTTTAACACTTTAGGGAAGAAGACGATCTTAGAGCTAAAGTAGAAGCCCTAACTAGAGAAATTGAAAACCTATGCACTGAGAGTTCAAAGCCTACATCTACTGTAGCTCGTGTTGAGTCTTCTGGACCTTGTGATGTGTGTGGTGGAATTGGTCATTCAGCCCAAGATTGTTCTACTCTCCCTGAGATGAAGGGGGTTCATGAAGAATATTACAATGCTTTAGGTACGTATAACAAACCCTGCCCCTTTCTCTGAAAGCTATAACTCAGGGTGGCGAAATCATCCCAATTTTAGCTGGAAATCTGAAAACCAGCAACCGCCCAAATGAATAGAGCTTACAATACACCCTCATACCAACCCACGTCATCTAGAAATTCCTTAGAAGATACCTTACATGCTTTCATAGAGGCACATGGGAAAACAAATCAAAAATTCGAGACTATGATTACCCAAATTGTTGAGGATCAAAAGGAAATCAAGAATCATATCTCCAAACTAACTAGTGCCTTAGCTGTAGAGGAACGTGGAAATTTTCGGCTCAACCTCAACCTAACCTTAAGGGAAAATACATGGCACAAACCTCAGGATCTAATGTAAACAATTTTAGGGAGGTAAATGCCATAACTATTAGGTCAGGGAAAGTCATAGAACCAACATCTAGACCTATGGAAACTGAGAAAGAGTCTAGTGAGCCTAAAGAGAGTAACCCTAGAGAGGAAGTGATGACAAATCCAATGAGAGCACCTTTTCCATTAGCTCTTAAGTCCACCTCAAAATCTGCTGAACAACATAGTGAAGTCTTAGAGCATCTAAAGCAGGTAAAAATCAATTTGCTCTTTTTGCATGTAATTTCACAAATTCTTACGTATGCTAAAGTCCTTAAGGATTTATGCACTATCAAAAAGAAACACAATGTCAAGAAAACTGCTTTATTGATCAAGTAAGTGAGTGCAGTGATTGAACAAAGAGTCCCGCCCAAGTATAAGGACCCTGGTTGTCCTACTGTGTCTTGTATCATTGGGAGTCATGAGTTTGAACAAGCTCTTCTAGATTTAGGGGCTAGTGTTAATCTCATGCCTTATGCTATTTACTTGTCATTAGGTTTGGGTGAGATGAAGCCTATATCTGTGGTTTTACAATTAGATGATAGGTCCACTGTTAGACCTAGGGGAGTAATTGAGGATGTCTTGATTCAAATTGATAAATTTTACTATCCCTTGGATTTCTTAGTGTCGGATGTAAAAGATGATGTGAATGTTGACTCTAAAATTCCTATCATTCTTGGTAGAGCTTTCATTGCTATTGCTAATGCTCTGATTCATTGTAGGAATTGTCTTTTGAAACTATCATTTGGGAATATGACTCTAGAAGTCAACATTTTCCATATCACTAAGGAGTTAGAGGAGGATGACGAGTGTTATCAAATACACATGATTGATGCACGCACTCAAGAGGTTGCTGATAGTATGTTCCTTGAACCAGCACAGGAAACTCTAGAACCGGATGGAGTAGACTTCATCATCAAAAAACATCTTGAGATAGATGATCAAGAGTCAGGTAATAGTTTTTATTTTACATTGCCAGTTTCTAATGAGAGAACTTTACCTTTTGTCTTGCAGGTACTTACTCCTGATTCTGAGCTCTCCTCTGGTTATCCCATGCATGTATTTGATGGAGGAGGAGGAACATCACCAGTGCTTATGTCCGAGGAGCTTAGTTCATTGCAAAGAAAATTGAAACCACACTTACTGGATGCAGGCTAGGGAGGAAACATTGGGTCGAGCCAAAGACAATAAACAAAGGCGCTGCTTGGGAGGCAACCCAATGAGAGTTCGTTCTTTTTCTTCTGCCTTTTACTTTTGCATTTTTATTCTAGTAATTTTGTCTTTTTCTTTACTTTACCATTCAATTGAGTATTTTCAGGCTTCTTATACCTCAAGTTTCTATTGACTTACTGTCATACTCAGGTGACATCTTTCCCTTATTTTTTTTCGTATTTATGCTTAAACATTGAGGACAATGTTTCAATTACATTTGGGGGTGGAGCATGAGCTTTCATTCATCTATTTATGCATCTTTTTACTGTAATTTTCGCATATTTGTATGTTTTAAAAAAAAATTCAATTTTTTTAATCTTTCGACATTAAATTTTAATTATTGCTTTGTGTGCTTGTGTGGGTTTAATAAATGTGCCAGCTATGATATGATTATTGGAATAAGTGTCAGCTGTGAATGATAAAAATAGTGCAGTATGAGATTAGTCTAAACATGTTTATGTAGAACTTGATATTTCCTATGCTCACTTATTTTAACATATTGAGTAGTGATTCGGTTCATTTTGTAGAAGATAGTGGAACTTAGTGATACAACCTAATAACCTCTACTGTCGTATTCCATAAATCCAAATATATGCTAGTTTAAAGATAATTGAACTGTTACAGGGGAACACTGAGATAAGTAGGGATTCCATTCCATGGATGAAAACGTTGTGTGGATTGTCTGAAACTCATTGAGATAAAAATGAGGTGAAAGCTTTAAGTTAGATGTTAATTTTAAAAATTGGATGTCTAAAAGAAAATGGGCATTGCACTAATCTTTGAGTACATAAAAAACATATTTTCGAACCTATATAACTCGGGTGATTAAACCTATGAGGGTGATTTAAAACCTAGTGCCCTATATTCATCTGATTTAGGAGTTATCGGCCTAAATCTCGTTACATGGGTTATATAGAAAGCAAATGAGAAGATACTCAAATAAAAAGAGAAAAAGAAATGGAGAAAAAAAAGAAAAAAAAATATATTCAAATACATTGATTACGCCCCAGACATTCAGTTGACAAAACTACACATTTGACGAGAAGTAAGTAACTTAGTCTAATCTTAAGGGTTAAAACAATCAAAAATATAGGAGAATCCCTACTTGTTGAAGTGTGGACTTGTAGGAGTAATGTCTATCCAAACTAAGAGAGGGTAATGAACGTAATTGAATGGATTCAACTTAGGATACACCCTGGAAAATTGAATGAAAAGCATAAGTTTGGGGGTATGTGTATCTCTCGAGCGAGGAAAGTACGTATTTGACTACTATGGGTCAGGGATTGATCCAATTATAATCTTAATATGTTGACATGAGTTTTCACACACACACGTCAGGTTATGCATATAACAGGTGGAGACTAATTTAATTTTTGCACTATTGTAATTGTTCATTTGTCTTACTACCAAATTTCAAACCTCAGACACGACATATTGTTAAACCATGTTGTTTGTAGAGTTAAGTTATATTGTTGTTGTTTGAGGACAAACAATAGTTCAAGTTTGGGGGAGTTTGATAAGTACGTTTTACATACTTATTTTACTGTCAAAACATGAGCAATTGTTGATTAATATGTTGAAATATAGCTTAATTCTATGCAATTCATGTTTTGCAGGACAAGTGATGAATGTAGCGGAAATAAGGAGAAACAATTGAAAAATTACCAGAATGGAACAAAGTGGAAGTTTAGGGACTAAAGTGCAAATACTAAAAAATTATGTCGGGGCACACGATGAAGGTTTGAGAGTGCTAAGGGTCGATTGGAAGCAATTAGAAGTCAAAAAGGAATGTAATATTATCAAAATCAATTTCCAATTCGCACAAGATATATTCCAGATTTTTAGTCGAAGATTGAAACTCATTTTTGGTATAGTAAAAGTCCGAATTGGAAAAGATATATTTCTAACAAAGTTGCAACTCTTCGAGTTATATTTCTAACTCATTTTGAATTGTCTAAATTGGATATCAAAAGAGAAAGTTATAATCAAATTAATGACTACTGTGCAAAGACAAAAAATCCGCCCGCGAAAGAAACTTTCCTTATTCGATTAGAACTCTTTTGAAAACCAATTTGGACGTGATTTTCATCTAATTTTCGACTCTTACAAATACTTAACAGCAGAATACATATGAATGAGGCCCCCATACACCATTTTTCTCCTCTTTGGCTCAAGAAACTTATAGAGAACTAAAGATCTTGGTGAATCTACGAAGGAACTATATTGGAATTGGTGATTTCATATCTTTTATTCATTTAATTTGATCTTTTCATTGTCAAACAATGCTAGAATTTAGATTTTCATTCTCTTGAATTTATATTGAAATCGGTTTAATATTTACAAGATTTTTCATGGATTCAGTCATGCTTTTTCCATTATTCAATCAAACTATTTATTAAGTTTCAATTTCAATTATTTATTGTTGAGAATGGTTTAACAATTATTATATCCTTCTAGATCCAGTCATGCTTCTTCTATCGTTAGATTAAACTAGTTGTTGAATTTTAATCTCAATTTCACTTTATTGGCGGATTGATTACTGCCTTATGCTTGATGTATATGGTCGATCTTTGATCTTATTCCAATAAAATTGTGTGACTATTAAATTCAATTGATTTTCACGATATATCTTCCTATTAGAGTGTCGGGATGAAAGCATCTAATTGTGTTATAAAAATAAATAATTGATATGATTGATCCAATCCAATTGAGGGAATTCCGATGCTTCACTATTTCTAATTATTGATTTTAATTTCACCTTTCAACATTAACTTTTATTACACATTTGAGAGAACAATTCAACATTTTTGATCCTTTAAATATTCTTTCATTTCTCTGTGGATACAATACCCCAAAGCTGTGCTACAATTACCGCGTTATTCTTTGGGCGTAATCAAGGCCTCATAATGAACGTAAAAGGTCTTATAGTGGTAGACGGCATAGTATGAATGTAGAGAACCTCATAATGGTAGATGGCCTAGTGTGAACTAGAGGGCCTTATAGTTGTAGACATCCTAGTATGAATATAGAGAGCCTTTTAGTGGTCGGCAACCTCATAATGGTAAATGGCCTAGTGTAAACATAGATGATCTCATAGTAGTAGAAGACCTAGTGTAAACATAGAGGATCTCATAGTGGTCGATGGCTTCATAGTAGTAGACGGTCTAATATGAATGTAGATGGCCTTATAGTGGTCGACGACCTCATTATGGCAGATCTCCTATATGAACGTAGAGGGCTTCATAGTGGTCGACAACCTCATAATGGTAGAGAGCCTAGTATGTACGTAGATGGCCTCATAGTAGTAGACCGTCTAGTATGAATGTAGAGGATCTCATAGTGGTCGATGGTCTCATAGTAGTACACGGCCTAGTATGAATGTAGAGGGCCTCATAGTGGTCGACGACCTCATTATGGGAGACGTCCGTGGAGGGTCTCATAGTGATAGACAGCCTACTTGGAACGTAGAGAGCCTCATATTGATCGGTAATCTCATAATGGTAGACGACCTAATATGAACGTGGAGGGTCTCATAATGGTCGACGGTCTAGTATATGGTGTTCTACGTAGAGTACATATTGAGTAGTCTTCGCCTTTTTTGCCATTGTAAATAATTATTGATGCCATCTAATATCACAATTATATTTCTGAACTAGCAAACACAAAAGTTACGAAATTATATCTAATATAATTTGCTTGTAGTCTTTCAAGCACCCACGGCTTTGCTAGAGATTCTAAAGAACATGTATACTTTCGTTCTATAATTTATATCAAATACAAATTAAAGAGAGTAAACCGTTCTGATTATAGACTTAAAGGAAAGTACATGGCACAAACCCTCATTATTCCCTTACAAGGCATTACCAACATTTATTCTGATAAAAAGGAATTGAAGTTCTTTTCTTCCAACAAAATATATAAGATGAGAAAAACTGAAAACTTTTCTTAAAACTATTTCAAAAACAAATGAAGGCATTGATGAACAGAAAATTGTACAAGAACAATAATAAAAATAGACTAAGGAAATTTTATTGCAACAACAAATCAATGAACAAATAGAATATTGTCAAGATGAGCATGTCATCCATTAAAAGAATGACGTCCATTATCGAAGGTTTTACATTTCACAAGTATCGGCTCAACAGAGGCCTGAAGAACAACATAAGACAACCTCAAAGCGCCAAGGATTCCACTTCTAAGAATTCTTTCCTAATCTTGATTTGGGATCATCACCTAAACCTGTAGGATATTACTTTCTACAAATGCCCTTGGCAAAAAACATGGAAGGAAGTAAAAGTGTCCACCAAAAGATGGAGGGATTAATTCAAAGGTTTCAACAAAGCTAGCTCTACACAAACAAGGTTAAAAATATTTGTACAGTTAGCCAGTTCTAGATAAAGTAAAAATTTTAACGTCAAAAATTGTTGGGGATTGAACCAATACAATACACAAACAACGAAAATAATAATATATCAATCCCTCAATGTGCAGAATTAAAATGACGAGAATAATGACTAGCTCCAACAACTCACACATACCGGCAAGAATATAAATTGAACACCAAGATTTGTTAACGAGGAAAACCCTGAGAAGGGAAAAACCCCGGGACCTAGTCCAGTAAAAGAGCCATCCACTATAAAATAATGGGATACACAGTTTCTTCTCTAGAGTCAACTCCAAAGGCTAACAATACATCAAGAACACATCTAATTCTTGGATATCAACAACAACAACATACTAAATAGATACACACATCAATAATGAGAAAATCTCACTAAACAAGTGTGCAAAGCCCAGAGAAATGAGGATGCATCTGAACGATCAGCTCCGGTCAAAATGTAGCTCTCTTCGCCAGGAACAACATACTAAAATATGACTTTAATCGGACCATAAATGAAGCTTCGATCTTTGGCAAGAAGAGGCTGAAATCGGTCTGTCCTCTCTCTCACGTTCTCTCAGTCCGGTTTTATATGTATGCATGTGTATTATGTTTTGAATTGTTCCCCCTCTTGTTATAGTTTAACTTAGTCTTGGGACTTAAGAAGAAAAAGCTCAATACCACTTAAATGGGCTCCCTCACTAGGAGAGAATACCCAGCAAATCTCCCCCTCCCGACTACGTGAGGGACTCCACCAAGCCCGCTTTCCTCCTACATACTTGTAATTTCTCCATGGGCAATAGCTTTGTCATCATATCTGAACCATTCCCATCAGTATGGATTTTATCAAGCTGTAACTTCTTCATCTCCAAAGCATCTCGAATCCAATGATACCTTACTTCAATATGTTTGGATCTTGCGTGAAAGGTTGGATTTTTACTGAGATGAATGGCACTCTGACTGTCGCAGTAGAGTATATACTTATCTTGCTCTAAGCCAAGTTCTTGTAAGAACTTCTTTATCCATAGAAACTCCTTGCTAGCTTCAGTGACGGCTATGTACTCAACCTCTGTGGTAGATAGAGCAACACATTTCTGTAGGCTTGATTGCCATGAAACTGCTCCCCCTAAAAAAGTGATCAAATACCCAGAAGTAGACTTTTTAGAGTCAACATCACCAGCCATATCTGCATCTGTGAACCCAACAAGCTCAGGTTTGCTGATGTCAAAAGATAAACATATCTTAGAAGTCCCTCTGAGCTACCTGAGTATCCATTTCACTGCTGACCAGTGTTCTTTTCCACGATTAGAAAGAAATCTGCTAACAACTCCAACAGAATGAGCAATATCTGGCCTTGTGCATACCATTGCATACATCAAGCTACCAACAGCTGATGCATAAGGTACATCCTTCATTTCTTCATTTTCTTTCTCACTTGAAGGACTTTGCTTTGAACTTAGTTTTAAATGACTTGCAAGTGGAGAGCTTACAGGTGTTGCCTTATCCATGTTAAACCTGTGCAGTACCTTCTCGATATAACCTTCCTGTGATAACCGTAATTTTCCATTCTTCCTGTCACGAGAGATTTTCATACCAAGAATTTGATTTGCAGGTCCTAAGTCCTTCACTTCAAAGGACTTGCTCAACTCCTTTTTCAGCTTCTTAATTTTCTCAATATCACGACCAACAATCAACATGTCGTCCACATAGAGCAACATAATAATAAATTCCCCGTCAGAGAATTTTTTATGAACACACAATGATCAGAAGTTGTTCTGGTGTACCCATGCTCAATCATGAAGAAATCAAATTTCTTGTACCATTGTCTTGGTGCCTGCTTAAGACTATACAAGCTTTTCTTCAACCTACATACCAGATTTTCTTTGCCTTTAACTGTAAATCCTTCTGGTTGTTCTATGTATATTTCTTCTCAAGATCACCATGAAGGAAAGCGGTCTTCACATCAAGTTGTTCAATCTCCAAATTCATACTGGCTGCCAAGCCTAACACAACTCGGATTAAAGACATCTTAACCACGGGTGAGAAAATTTCTTCAAAATCAATACCTTTCTTTTGACCAAACCCTTTCACAACAAATCTTGTCTTGTACCTTGGCTGTGAGCTATTTGGTTCAGCCTTTAGTCTGAACACCCATTGGTTCTTCAGTGCTCTCTTGCCCTTAGACAGATCCATCAGATCATAAGTGGTGTTCTTATGTAAGGATTTCATCTCTTCTTGCATAGCTTTTAACCACTCCATTTTCTGGTCATGTAGCAGAACCTCCTGATAACTTTCTGGTTCTCCCCCATCAGAAAACAACACATACTCATTACTAGAATACCTCTTGGAAGGCTGATGCTCTCTAGCAGATCTTCTCAAATCTCAACTCTTCTTCAGCTGGTACCTCAAGAGGAACATTCTCTTGATTTTGATCTAGTTCTGCATTATCCTGTGTAGAGGCTTCATCATGTATAGTGTCATGTTCTTCTTGTAGGTTTTCTCTGTGATCATCATGTACTATAGGATCTAGTACAAGTGGAACTGAACTGATTTGTTCTTCATTGACTGTATTTGGCTTCTTAGTCTGATCCAAATCTTCAATGGTTTCATATTCAAAGAAGACAACATCTCTGCTTCTGATAATCTTCTTATTCACTAGATCCCACAGTCTGTACCCAAATTCTTCATGTGAATGACCCAAGAAGATACACTGTTTTGCTTTGCTATCAAGCTTCGATCTTTCATCTTTAGGAATATGAACAGATACCCGACAACCAAAGACTCTTAAGTGATCAAAAGATATATCTTTCTCTGTCCAAAAACTTTGTGGAACATCACCATTTAAAGGAACTGATGAAGAAAGATTAATCAGGTCAACTGCTGTCCTCATTGCCTCAGCCCAAAAATGCTTAGGTAATTTTGCATGAGAGAGCATACATCTAATTTTCTCACAAATAGTCATGTTCATTCTCTCTGCCACCCTATTTTGCTGCGGGATCTTCGGAATAGTTTTTTCAAGTTTGATGCCATATCTTCTGCAGTACTCTTCAAATGGCCCTCTGTATTCACCACCATTATCTGTCCTGACACATTTGAGATGCCTTCCAGTTTCTCTTTCAACTTTCAAATGAAAATCTTTAAATGCTTCCAGTACCTGATCTTTAGATTTCAAAGTATATGCGAACACCTTTCTAGAGTGATCATCAGTAAATGTAACATAATATAATGTACCACCTAGAGATTTACTTTGCATTGTGCAGACATCAGTATGAAATAGATCAAGAATATTAGTCTTTCTAGAAACAGGGAATCTATGAAATGCAACTCTACTTTGCTTTCCAACTAACCAATGAGTACAAGGGATAAGTGACGTACCTTTCACATTGTGTAGGATCTTCTTTCTGGCAAGATCTTGAAGTCCCTTTTCGCTCATATGACCAAGCCGCTTATGCCATAGCTCAGTAGAGGCTTCACTGTCAGCAATATTCACCTCTCCATGAATAATTTTTGCTTCTGTTCTGTAGAGACCATTAGTCTTCTTCCCTCTGGCTAAAACAAGAGAACCCTTTTTTAGTTTCCAACTACCATCTCCAAGGTGATTGTGATAGTCTTCTTCATCGAGCTTTCCAACAGCAATCAAACTGCAATGCATATCAGGAACATGTTTGACACCCTTAGAACTAACATATTACCACTGCTAGTTTCCAATTGTACATTCCCCATGCCAACAGTTTTAGCTTTAGCTTCATTTCCCATTCTAATCCAACCAAAATCACCACTGGTGTAGGATGAAAACAAATCCCTACGTGGAGTAATATGAACAGACGCTACTGTATCGACTATCCATGTAGTATCCTGGCATAAAAGAAATCACCACTGGTGTAGGATGAAAAGAAATCCCTACGTGGAGTAATATGAACAGACGCTACTGTATCGACTATCCATGTAGTATCCTGGCATGAAAGACTGGCAAATGCTTTATCAGAAGCAATAAGCACATCTGCCTCATATGCAACTGCAGCAGTCTCCTTTTGTTTTTTATGTTCTTCACCTTTCCATTTTAACTGTTCCCTTTTCAATTTTCTGCACTCCTTTTTAAGATGCCTTGGCTTGCCACAATGATAACATGTTATCCCTTTTCTTGACTTTGATCTTCCTCTAGACTTGTCATACCGGTCATCACCATGATGTTTTCTACTTTGGTTTCTCCCCCTTCTTTCTGTAATAAGTGTTTCAGAATTAGAAGAAGCACTCTGCTCCTTTCTTCTGGCTTCTTCATTAAACATACTATCTTTTACCATGTTGACAGTGATCACACCATTTGGAGCCGAATTACTCAGAGAGACAACTAAAGTTTCCCAACTGTCTGGTAAAGAACTCAACAGAAGTAAAGCCTTCACCTCATCATCTAGTGTAAGCTTCATAGTAGACAACTCATTCAATAACTCTTAAAAGCTGTTCAAGTGCTCTGCAACACTATTACCATCCCTATTCTTTAAGTTTACAAGTCTTCTGATGACGAAGACCTTGTTCTGTGCAGTCTTCCTTTCATAGAGACCATCTAATTTCTGCCAAAGACTGTATGCATCTACTTCCTTGGCTATATGATGGAAGACACTCTGATCAACCCACTGCCTAATATGTCCAACAGCCTTTCTATTCAACTTCTTCCAATCCTCATCAATCTTAGAATCAGGTTTCTTGCCATTCCACTCAATGGGTTCAAACAAGTCTTTGCAATACAACATATCCGCCATTCTAGTCTTCCAAATGGAATAATTGGAAGATGTGAGTTTAACCATACCACTAGCCGAGTCCTCCATTTTAATTCTCACCACAACCACAAAAACTCAACCAACACTTTGTTCGGGATTGAACCAATACAATACACAAATAGCGGAAATAATAATATATCAATCCCTCAATGTGCAGAATTAAAATGACGGGAATAATGACTAGCTCCAACAACTCACACACACCGGCAAGAATATAAATTGAACACCAAGATTTGTTAACGAGGAAAACCCTGAGAAGGGAAAAACCCCGGGACCTAGTCCAGTAAAAGAGTCATCCACTATAAAATAATGGGATACACAGTTTCTTCTCTAGAGCCAATTCCAAAGTCTAACAATACATCAAGAACACATCTAATTCTTGGATATCAACAACAACAACATACTAAATAGATACACACATCAATAAGGAGAAAATATCACTAAACAAGTGTGCAAAGCCCAGAGAAATGAGGATGAATTTGAACGATCAGCTCCGGTCAAAATGTAGCCCTCTTCACCAGGAACAACATACTAAAATATGATTTAATCGGACCACAAATGAAGCTTCGATCTTTGGCAAGAAGAGGCTGAAATCGGTCTGTCCTCTCTCTCACGTTCTCTCTGTCCGGTTCTGTATGTATGTATGTGTATTATGTTTTGAATTGTTCCCCCTCTTGTTATAGTTTAACTTGGTCTTCGGCCTTAGGAAAAAGAAGCCCAATACCACTTAAATGGGCTCCCTCACTAGGAGGGCATACCCAGCAAATAATAATTTATACAAATTGATGTACTAACACATCGACAAAAGTACAAAAACAAAAGATCAGGAGGAAATCAATAAATTTACACCTAATTAGGTTAATTTCACCCCTTAAGGTTTGTCGAATGTCTTCTTGCATTATAATGGGATTGAAGTGTGCAATAGTGGTGGTGATGATGTAGAAGTTGAAATGATGGTAGTGACTCAAGAATGGTAAAATTTCACTGCAAGAATGTTGGTGAAACTTATGAATCGATTTTCAAACGAGGAAGAAATGAGAGTTTTGATGTGTTTATTTGTTTAAGGTTTTGGAGTTAAATGTTGCATTGATCACTGAACTTTACACTTCATCACGAGTTATTCACCCAACTTCAAAAATCATCCTAGTGGCCACTGAACATAACTACGTTGCACTCCAGCAGCCACCACATGGATTCCGTCTATGTAGATTGTCTGCGTGGAAGACGGAACGGTAACGTAGCTATTAAAATTGTCCAGATGTTTGGCTAAATGTAGAGCTGGGCAAAATGTTCGAACCGAACGAGAACCAAACCGAACCGAGCGAGTTTTTTTAAATGAAATACCCGAACGGGTATCCAAATCGAGAACCGAATGATTTGGTTTGGTTCTCGATTCTAGACCCAGAACCGAATAAGAACCGAAATTTTTTTTTTATATTGGATAAATCAATTTCTTTTATTTTTTCTAAATAAATTAATAATTTTTTTCTTATTAAATCTTATTAGTTGAACAATTTAGAGTTTATTTATGTTTGTTAGTTATTTTTTTCAATTTTTTCTTGTATAGTCTCTTAGTAGTTAGTATGGAAAGTTAAGCAACTGATTATTACATTAAATAGTTGGTAAGTATTATCAATATTTTAAAATATTTTATCTTTATTATTTCTAATTTATATTTCATTTTTATGTAGACTTGAATGTTTGAAACAAATGAATTATTGATATGAATTATTGAAGTTTTATTAGTAATATTTACTTTTTCATATTTGTATTTGACAACTTATTATTTATATGTTATTAAATTAGATTACGCTAATTTGTAAAAGTTAAGATTGAACTTGGTATTTATATCTACTTTTTGTTATTAATATTAGTATCTACTTTCAGGCGTATTTATGTAGTATTATTTTAAATGATAAAAATTTTAATTATAGTACAGAACCGAATCGAACCGAACCGAACCCGAACGGTTCCAAAATTATATTTGGAACCGATGATTTCATGTACTAAATACCCGAAAATTTCTGGAACCGAAAAAAATCGAACCGAACCGAACCGACCCGCGCCCACTCCTAGCTAAATGCACACATAAATTTTCAAATCGGCCAAACACACATCATCAATTAAGGAGTTAAATATTTCATGGGTCACTGAACTTTACACCATATCACGACTTACTCACCGAATTTCATCAAGCGTCTCATTAGCCATTGTGCTTTTCTTCGTCCCACTTCGTCGCTCATTGGATAAAATCCGTTTACGTTGTTGCCTACGTGAATGATGGAATAATGGCATTGCCAGTAAAATATGAAATCCCACTCCTAACTCACTGCCACATCACCAATTACATAATAACATCTCCAAGACTCTATTTTTAAAGAGCGTATTCTATCATTTGAAAATCATCTATAAATTTAGAGAGTTAAAATTTTAAAGTACTCCAACAAGTTCTTTATATTTAACATTTAATTTTACTACTCCCAAAAAATATTTATTATTTTTGTTTATCTTTTATTTTAACTCACTTCTCTTTAGATTATTTTATTGTTTTCCCACGTTGAAAATTGAAACACTTTGAATGCATTTAATTATAACTCTCTAAATTAAAATGTTAATTTAAAGAGTTTCTAATCTTAGAGCATGATTTTAAAATAGAGAATATCTTATATTTAAATATTCTATTGGATGCTCTAAAACGTTTCCTTCGCCATCTTCACGATTCTGTAAAAAGGGAAAAAATGAAAAAAAAAATGCAAAAAATCTAGAATTCTCCCAAATTCACTTCACCACACCACACCACACCTCACCTCACCTCACCTCACTAACCCTAACCCTTAAATCGGCTCAATCGGCGAGAAGAGCGATCCCCAAATCCGATCGGGAAGTTACAGTAATCAGTTCGTTGAATCACGACCGTGATTTGAGTCGAAGTATAGGTAAATTTTAACCACTGCCTTGTGAATTTGTTATTGCTGTCAAAGCATTGTCTAGGGATGGCAACGGGGCGGGGCGGGGGCGGGGATGCCCTCCCCGTCCCCCGCCCCGTTAAAAAATTCATTCCCCGTCCCCGCCCCGTTCCCCGTTTAAGTCGGGTCGGGGCGGGGGCGGGGCGGGGCGGGGGTGGGTTTATTCCCCGTTTAAATTTTTTTTTTTTTTTTTTTTTAGTTTTTGATAATTTATTTTTATTGTCCATATTCATTATATTTAAACAAATAATTTTAGTTGCTATTTTCTATTAGAACTAACGAAAATGTTCACTTAAAGTATTGAATTCTTAAAAAAAAAAAAAAAAAAAAAATTTTTTTTAATGGGGCGGGGCGGGGCGGGGACCCCGTTACCCGTCCCCGCCCCATCCCCGCCCCGTTACCCGTTTAAGCGGGTTTTCCTTTCCCCGTTCGGGGCAGGTCCCCGCGGGTATCGGGTTTGTCGGGTTTTTTTGCCATCCCTAGCATTGTCAAAATTGCTAATGATGAGAGAAAAGAAAAGGAATTTTTGACAGAAATTGGAACTTCAGGGCATGTTTGCCAACCAAATGTGACAGCATTATTGGGCTGTTGTATTGATAATGGCCTTTATCTTATTTTTCGATTTTCATCCAAAGGCACTAAAATGAGTAAGCTCCATTGAAACATTTAACTCATCAATTAAGCATTCCCCAAACCCTAACCCCTGGACCCCCCAAATCCATTTCGTTTCACCTCGTGATTCTCTCTATGTGAATTGAAAACCCCTGCAAATTTCAGAAAGTCTGAGAAGAAATCCCCCAAGTGGAAGGAGACTAAATGTCTTGAGAAAAGATTGACGTATTGGACGAAAAACGTGCTGGGATAGAGAAGGAGAAAGAAGATATGCAATTTCAAGTGGAAGAAATAAATGTTTCACTTGGCGCAGAGAAGCAAGAACGAAAAAGCTCCAATCTTGAAACTGTAGTCCGGTTTGAGAAATTATTGAAAATACCCCAAATTCAACAATACCCTTTTCAAAATACCCTTTTACTATTTTGAAAATTTAAAGTTCCAAAAATAACCTCAATATGAAAGATTTCAAAACAAGTCATTCTAATATTAAATAAATTTTATTTTAGTCCTTAAAACTTTAATTCTAATTTTGGATTTAACAAATTATTTGCCCCTTGCAATAAAAATTTAACTTTTCTTCGCCATCAACTCTTTTCACCTATCTTGAACCCGAAAAATTTGATATTGATTATTTCTGAATTACTTGTATTTTTGTATTTTTGGATCACCCACACCCAAATGGTATCAGAGCGCTGTATTCTGAGGATTTAAAGTCATTAGAAGATGGAAGATAATAAAGAAATTTGCGTAAGATGGTATGTTGACAATTCTACTGAATATTTAGATACTGATTGTTACATTCAACATCTTGTTAATAAATTGTTCGGGTTTCGAATCTATGCCGCAAGCGCACGGGTCGAGAACAAGTAGTAAAAGTGGACCTAAAGAGTCCAAGTCGATCCCTCAGAGAGTGTGGAATTCAATTCGACGTTTATCAGTCTTAATTTTAACGACGACACACACAGAGATTTAAAAATGAATTTAAAATTCTAAAAACTACAGTTAGACTAAAAACTGAATAAAAGTCGGATTAAAAAGTAAAAAAAAAAGTTTTGGTTTTGAAAAGATGTTGGAATTTATGTTTCACTTAACCTATACTTCATTAATGTCAATTCATTCACGTGCAACTGCTAATCATCAAAATAAGTAGTCAGACCCGATTTTCCAGTTTTAGCTAATACCCTCTTTCGAGCGAATATTAACCCTAATTAGTCAATTCATACCACATATTTCTATGTCGATACAAAGTTGACCAATTGCATGAATAACTGTGAAAATAGCTCAATGGGTCACTCAGAGTAGGTGTATATTTCTATATCACCTAAATGCGCAAAAGATATACTAATGCAAATCCGAGGTATCAATCATTTCGGTCTAATTAATGCAATCATTGTTCAACAGTCACAAATAATTACCTAATAATTTCATCTAGTTGTCAATTAGATGAATAGAACACTTTGGTCTATTAAATGCAACTATCTTGCAACAATCACATTAAAATTAATTACAATCATTTAAGCGTCACCAAAAATGATGTAAAACCTAATAATTTCATCTAAGCGTCACCAAAAATGAAATCATTTTAAACATGATGATTGATACACTATTATTTTGATAATCAATGCATAATAAAATTCTAACAATTATATAATTGACATTTAATTAAGCATTAGGTTAAGTTATACCATAAATTCCAACAAAATTAATTTAGTTCATTATCATAAACATCATAACAAGGGGATTCATGTTCCAATACATTACAATAATGGAAAAATAATGGAAGAACAACAAAGTTTAAAGATACAACCCTTTGAAGCCAAGTTTGATCA